>CM056391.1:26282900-26882900 GCA_029718625.1 Synaphobranchus kaupii
GATACCCCAACTGAGCCTCGAATGGCAAGAGTCCCATGGATGCATTATGCAGTGTGTTATGAGCGTATTCTGCCCAAGCGAGATGACGACTCCACAAAGTCAAATTGGCTGCGGTTAGACACTGGAGAGTACTCTTTTAATGTCTGATTAGTGCGTTCGGTTTGTCTTTTAGTCTCCTGGTGAAATCCCGAAGACAGACTAACAGATGCCCCCAGCTGAGAACAGAAAGAATGCCAAAATCGTGCGGCAAACTGGGGTCCGCAATCAGACACAACGTCCTGCGGCAGGCTGTGCACTATAAAAACATAGTCGACCACTAACCGTGTGCTTTCTGGTGCTGATGGCAACTTAGGCAGAGCGATAAAATGCGCCGCCTTGGAAACTCTATCCACGACCACCAGAATCACAGTGTTGCCATCAGATCCAGGCAAGCCAGTGATAAAATCCAAGAACACCCCCCCCCCCCCCCCTATGTTTCATTGATGGTTCTAAGGAAATTAGCCAATCTATTGTATAGGTGGCCTAATGCCATCTACCAATTGGGATCAAAGGAATTTTGACCATAAAAACCCATGGAACTTTACCAACGTCACTCTGATGGTCAAGACGCTGTCTTACACCTACCAGAGGCACCACTGAAACCCAGACGGACTTCTGCGTTTCCCAAACCACATCTCACCTGATCATGAGACAGAGTTAGTCTGCCACCGTCCACAGAATAAACCAAGCTGGTTTATTCTCAACAGCTGTTTTGAGGACACATTTCTTCAAACTGTTCCTCTACTATCTTCCTTGCGGCCGGACCCAAGTGGAGATCTGTGCACGTCCACGTCAACCTGACTGGAAACCTGTCGCGACCCGATTTCAGTGAAGAAGTCTCCAGGAGTCCACACACCAGCCGGGACCTTGGACCAGCTGACGAGCTGACATCACTTACGGAATCGGGACTGGCCTCCCTTTGTTACCGTTAAGTATTGAAACGCATTTTATTTTGCACTGACATCAATTGATAGGCTAGCATAAAACCTGTAATACCCAGTTGAGGTCACTGCTGGTTCCTACTGTTGTTTGTATTTTGTTTTGCTATGCGCGTTTTGGTCGGGAATAGCCAATTTCGCTGATCTTATAGTTTTACACTGTTAAAACATTATATTTATGAGACTGAAAAAACGAGCTAACCACAAAATATAGTTTAGCGTGTCATTAACCCATAACACAAACCTTTGTTAATGGTAGGACTGTTAGCTTCTATATTTAGCCATCACATAATTATAATTTCCTCTGATTACGATTAAGTCATAGAATATATTCCTGATGTTATATCAATTATTGTTTCTATTATTCACATATTCATAGTTGTAGCCAATAAAACCATGACAACCTCGTAATCGATATCAAAGACGCTGATGTGGCCCGTTCATTAAAATGACAGATCCTTTATTTTTTTAGACCATTTCTTTATGGACCTTATTGTAGTAGCATAGAGCACTATTTTTTAAGTAAATTCCTTTTACTATTAAAGTTCATAGAATCTACTTCCATTTTTTTTAGATTCTGCTCCTGCTCATGTGTATGTTCTTCTAGATTTCTATACTATACTATAAAATTTTATTTTGGTTACCCTAAAAGGTGCAGTTTTATTTATTTAGTAAATTATTTGATGTATTTTTATTCATGGCTTCCCATACCATGGAGCAGATAAGGAACGTAGCTTGATCTTCTTGCAGCATGGTTTCACTGTTCTATATTTAAAAATTATAGCTGACCTTCATCTGAAAATGCAACAGTTTGCATGTTTTCTGAAAAGACCAATGATTGTGATATATGCAGTATCTAGTGATGCAAATTGATACTGCAACAAAATAAAGAGCAACTGGGTCATAGTCCTTTTGTGTAGTTTGGATTTTATACAATCCCATACCACACTAATGCACGTAAATGCCTAAAGATCTACACTTTAACCTCTGCAGGAAGGAATCAAAAAAAATGAGAGAGAAAAATGTCCATTGTCCAGACAGAAGAGAAAGTGAACTCAGAATGGCAGTTGAGGTATTTTGATACGTTACTGGTATGCTTTTTAACAGACATTATAATGGGTAACAAAGGCATGAAGTGAGTCAGTTTGGCCACCGTCAGGTGTGCCCCTTAGTCTTCTATTTTTGGCATGGTTCAGCATTTTTCTCTGGAGAGACAAAATGTACCCCTAAACCATGACACAGCAGGTGGCATCTGCTTCGCAGATGCACAAACAACTTTCCCCAGTGGGATCTTGGCATCATGGGAAACTTTCCCGGATTCCCCTCTGCCTGCCTCACTCCTCTCTTCCTTTATTTAGGTCAGCCACTCTTACAGAGCTCCTTTCTAAGAGGTTAATTCCCCCTTCAGAACACTTTGAAATGCTGCCCATTGAGGGGGAGTAGGATGAAACAAGACACATACAAATGGATGAATAGTCTAAGTGCCTTAGACATGCAAGAATGCTTCCACCATCTTTACTTCTACATGGAGGAAGTGGTCTGAGTGAACCCAAATTTGGAATGCTTCAGACATGTTCTGGACATACGCCCCAGTTTCCCCATAACATCCATTTGGAAATGTTGATGCATTATGGATAATTGGGTTCAGTCAATCCTTCTAGAAACATCTATAAATACTTATTCACTTCTTACCTGACATTTTTTGCCAGAGCAACTTTGATGAAACCCAAGTTTAAACAGCAGGCGGCCAGTGTGTACTATTATTGTATGTTTGTACCTCCTGGGTTATGTAAATGCAGTGGAGCTGAAATTTAACTGCCTCCGTTTTAGCTGTGGGGAGCTTACGGATGGCACTTGATTGGGGCTGATTAGTTTGAGAAACATAGTCGCAATCAAAGACACTCAAGTGGTTTTCTCAGGCTGAGAGCGAGGAAGAGAGTGAGGGAGTTACTAAAACCCCTGCATGATGTCCTATTTATTCACATTTATTAACTAAAGCATGTTCTCTATTCATTTGTCATCTTACATCAACCTATGATCAGAAAACGAAATACTGAGAATTAACATGCAGGAGTACTAATCATGTATTTTGCCATGGAGACGCATTCGTATTATGCTCAGGAATGTCCGTTGGATCTGCAGCCACAAAGTTTACCATCGCTCTTCACTGGAGTTGAAGATGTCGGGACTGATCCAGGACTGCAGGCAATCTTCAAAAGGTCACCAGGGAAGGATAAGATAATGCGGGGGAGGAGTGAGGCGGCGACGGGTAAGGCTGAGCTCCGTTTCGACAGTGGACAGCCCGCGACACTGCATGTATGGAGGAAAGTCGTGGAGGCGGAGTTTGTGTGTTGGACTGGTTGATGACATTGGACATCTCGGAGAGCGGGGGGCTATTTTTAATCATGATGTTTGGCTGTATTATTTTATAGGTTTGTTTGTGTGTTGTGGGTCTGCACCACTGTCTATGTCTTCTATTAAACCCCAATTCCAAAAAAGTTGGGACAGTGTATAAAATGTAAATAAAAACAGAAAGCAATGATTATCTAATTCTTTTTGACCTGTATTCAATTGAAAACAGTACAAAGACAAGATATTTGATGTTTTACAATCAAATTTATTGTTTTTAGTAAATATATTCTCATTCTAAATTTGATGCCTGCAACATGTCCCAAAAAAGTTGGCACAGGGGCATGTTTACCACTGTGTTACATCACATTTCCTTTTAACAACACTCAGTAATCTTTTGGGAACTGAGTACACTAATTGTTGTAGTTTTGAAAGCAGAATTATTTCCTATTCTTGCTTGATATAAGACTTCAGCTGCTCAACAGTCCGGGGTCTCCATTGTCGTATTTTGCGCTTCATAATGAACCCCTGCATGATGTCCTATTTATTCACATTAAGTACTAAAGCATGTTCACTATTAATTTGTCATCTTACATCAACCTATGATCAGAAAACTAAATACTGAGAATTAACATGCAGGAGTACTAATCATGTATTTTGATGACCAGGAGAGGGGAACTCGGCAACATGTCCCAAAAAAGTTGGCACAGGGGCATGTTTACCACTGTGTAACATCACCTTTCCTTTTAACAACACTCAGTAATCTTTTAGGAACTGAGTACACTAACTGTTGTAGTTTTGAAAGCAGAATTATTTCCCATTCTTGCTTGATATAAGACTTCAGCTGCTCAACAGTCCGGGGTCTCCATTGTCGTATTTTGCGCTTCATAATGCCTATTATGCCTACCACACGTTTTCAATGGGAGACAGGTCTGGACTACAGGCAGGCCAGTCTAGCACCCGTACTCTCTGATGTAGTGAGGTTTGGCCACTTTTATTCAGAATTAATTAAGTTAAACACTCAATTAGAATTCCATACGTCAGTAGAACCCAACTTAGTGAAATAACGTAGACATGACAATGGTTGGAAAAATGACATGTTTTATTGGCTACAACTATGAATATGTGAATAATAGAAACAATAATTGATGTAACATGAGGAATATATTCTATGCCTTAATCTTAATCAGAGGAAATGATAATTATGTGATGGCTAAATATAGAAGCTAACAGTCCTACCATTAACAAAGGTTAGTTTGTGTTATGGGTTAATGACACGCTAAACTATATTTTGTGGTTGTTAGGTGCTGGTGGGGGAAGGACCCAAACGCAGGCAGGAGTATGAAAAAACCGAAGTTTAATCAGGGCAAGGCAGCAATCCGTAGTAGAACAGGCAGGGGTCGTAACCGGGAAGGCACAGCAAAGGTACAAAAGGGGAATCCAAAAACAGGGTCGCGAGAACACAGGCAGGGGTCCAAACCAGGGAGTCAGAAGAACACAAAGAAAACAAAAGAGACTGGAAACAAAACAAAACAACAACAGGCAAAGAACAAGGGAAACAAAAACTAGGAAACAAAAACTAGAAAACAGAAACTACAGAATAAACAAAACAGCTCAGGCAGAAACTCAGAAACAGAAGGTAACAGAGAAGGAAAATATCATATGAGGAACTCACAAAGAACACTGAAATGACAAGGTATATATACACAGAGGGAGACAGACATAATGGGAATCAGGTGTGTAGAAGCAGGGAGGGGAGATTGCTCACAGGTGAGAACAGTTAGGGTTAACAGGGACCAATAAAACAATGACAGGGGAAACGTAAGACACGGACTGGAATACACAGACATAATGATAACAAACGGCCTGGAGTTAGCAGGTAAACAAGTGCACAGCTCAGATTGGAGGAACACGAAAGTGGACACATGTGCAGAGAATGCGAAATCAGATCGATGCAGGGATAGGATAACGAGGAGGGAAATGACAGCTGCAGGCAGAAACTCAAGAAGAATTAGTAATGTTAGTAGTGAACTCTAGAACCCTAATGTTAGTAAGTTAGTATTATATACATGTTAGTTTGTTAGCAGGTTAGTATTAAATCTAATCTAACAGTTAGTATGATTAGTACATTAGTATTATATACAAATATAAATAAAGCCAGAAGGAAGAAAACGAGATATACGAAATACAGAAGAAACCTGAATGTTCCCAAAATCACCCGAATAGTGCAATGACAAAGACAGGGGGTGGAATCTCAGAAACATGGAACGCGGACGGACAATCACGAGGGAAAGAAAACAGGAAAAATAATAACAAATGAAGAAATAAACAGACAGAATTACAGGATCCTAACAGTGGTTAGCTCGTTTTATTAGTCTCATACATATAAAGTTTTAACAGTGTAAAACTATAAGGTCAGGGAAATTGTCTATTCCCGACTGAAATGCTCATAGCAAAACAAAATAAAAACAACAGTAGGAACCAGCAGTAAAATGACCTCAACTGGGTATTACAGGTTTTATGCTATCAATTGATGTCAGTGCTAAATAAAATGCGTTTCAGTACTTAACGGTAACAAAGGGAGGTCAGTCCCGATTCCGTAAGTGATGTCAGCTCGTCAGCTGGTCCAAGGTCCCGGCAGGTGCGTGGACTCCTGGAGACTTCTTCACCGAAGTCGGGTCGCGACAGGTTTCCAGTCAGGTCAATGTGGACGTGCACAGATCTCCACTTCGGTCCGGCCGCAAGGGAGACAGTAGAGGAACAGTTTGAAGAAACGTGTCCTCAAAACAGCTGTTGTGAATAAACCAGCTTGGTTTATTCTGTGAACGGTGGCAGACCAACTCTGTCTCTGTGATCAGGCGAGATGCGGGTTGGGAAATGCAGAAGTCTGTCAGGGTTTCAGTGGTGCGTCTGGTAGGGGTAAGACTACATCTTTCCCATCAGCGCCGTCCGGGTTCAGTTGTGCGTCTGGTAGAGGTAAGACTGCGTCTTTCCCATCAGAGCGACGTTGGTGAAGTTACATGGGTTTTTATGGTCAAAATCCCTTTGATCCCAATTAGTAGATGGCTTTAGAGCACCCATACAATAGATTGGCTCATTGCCTTGGAACCAACAATGAAACATAGATGGACTAGCTATTTGCAATCACCTCAGGGTGTGTGTGTGTGTGTGTGTGTGTGTTAAATTGGGATCTCCCCTCTCCTTCTCAAAAGAGGGGGGGGGGGGGGGGGGGTGTTTCTGGCCAAACTGGCGCCTGATCGATCAAGCAGTCTGTGTTCATCTCAGAGTCACATGAAGAATGTGGACAGACACTCCATTGTGCCTCAGCTGATCAAGAGTGTTAATTTTGAATGACTCTGCGGGAGGCCCAGTCTCATGATCAGAAAGCCAGAGTCCCAAAATGTCCCTGTGTAACCATTACACTGACTACGAAGCCACACTGTTGTAACACATGCAGAATGTGGCATGGCATTGTCTTGCTGAAATAAGCAGGGATGTCCCTGAAAAAGACGTTGTCTAGATGGCAGCAGATGTTGCTCCAAAATGCATACATGTATGTACCCTTCAGCATTAATGGTGCCTTCACAGATGTGCAAGTTACCCATGCCATGGGCACTAACACACCCCCATACCATGACAGACGCTGGCTTTTGAATCTTGCGTTGGTAACAATCAGGATGGTCCTTTTCCTCTTTGGCCCGGAGCACATGACGATTGTTTCCAAAACAATTTGAAAGGTGGACTCGTCATACCACAGCACACGTTTCCACTTTGCGTCAGTCCATCTCGGATGAGCTCGAGCTCAGAGAAGTCGGCGGCTTTTCTGGATGATGTTAATATATGGCTTACACTTTGCGTAGTAGAGTCTTAACTTGCATTTGTAGATGCAGCGATGAACTGTGTTTACTGACAACGGTTTTCCAAAGTATTCCCGAGCCCATGTGGTTATATTCATGGCAGAAGCATGTTGGTTTTTAATGCAGTGCTGTCTGAGGGATTGAAGGTCACGGGCATTCAATATTGGTTTTCGGCCTTGCCCTTTACGCACATTTCTCCAGATTCTCTGAATCTTTTAATAATATTATGGACTGTAGATGGTGAAATCCTTAAATTCCTTGCAATCATGCTTTGAGAAACGTTGTTCTTAAACTGTGACTATTCACTCACGCAGTTTTTCGCAAAGTGGCGAACTTCAAACCATCCTTGCTCGTAAACCCCCGAGCATTCGTGGATGCACCTTTTATACACAGTTATGATAGCATCACCTATTACCTATTCACCTCTTTACCTGTGGAAGGTGTTTTTTGAACATTCCACAACCTTCCCAGTCTTATGTTTCCCCTGTCCCAACTTTTTTGGAATGTGTTGCACGTATCAAATTCAGAATTAGCGTATATTTACAAAAATCTATAAAGTTGATAAGGTAAAACATTAAATATATTTTCTTTGTACTGTTTTCAATTAAATATATGTAAAAGAGAATTTACAAATTACTGCTTTCTGCTTTTATTTGTATTTTACATACTATCCCAACTTTGTTGGAATTAGGGTTTGTACAAATCAATAAACCACAGTTAGGGCTGATAAATTAAATTTCCTGTCTTTTGAAGCTTTCAGCAAATGCAAACATTTCACTTAAAACATAGTTTTTGTGATTAATATATATGTGCTGTATGTATATACGTATAATATATATATACAGTACCCTCCACTATTATTGGCACCCCTGGTAAAGATGAGTAAAAAGGGTTAAAGATCATGGCCACCTGTTACCTGTGCTAGCAGAAGCAAAAGTGTTATGACAGCAGTGATGACAGAGAACTTGACATGAACTGACATCAGATGTTGTGGCATCTTGTTACTGTTATGTCATGTGTTTACCATTGTTATGTCAGCCTTATGTCAAAGGGTTCAAGTAAAGTGTTACCATATACATTCCATAGTCCATAAGTATTTGGACAGTGACACAATGTTTGTTGTTTTGGCTCTGTACTCCAGCACATTGGATTTGAAATGGAACAGTGACTATGAGGTTAAAGGGTGGACTTTCAAGATTAATTAAAGGGTTTTTACATCCATATCAGGTGAACCTGGTAGAAATTGTAGCCCTTTTTATACATAGTCACCCACCCCACATTTTAGGGGATGAAGTATTTGGACAAATTAGCACAAACTTAAATAAAGTCATCGTATTTAATATTTGGTTGCATATCCTTTGCATGCCATGACTTCCTGATGTCTGTGGCCCAACAATATCAAACGACTCTTGATATCTTATTTTCAGGTACTCTTTACAAGCGATACTATAACCTCTCTGCATTTGAATGGATCTCTATGGGAATTGGGGGGTGGGACTAGATTTAGCTGTAAATTATGCTGGAACAGTATGGAATACATGGTTGGTAAAAATGGATCTAAGTCATCAAGGGTCTGAGGTATCAAATTAGCCTCAAACCATCACTCTGCTGCCAAATATGCAGTAGACATGGATGGATTACTTTAAGGGTTGTTTCTCCTGACAAATTTTCCTATTGAACTCTATGGAAAAATAAGTCAGGAGAAGAAACCCTTCAAGTTATCCATCCATATCTACTGTATTTCTGGCAGCAGAGTGATGGTTTAATAGCCACAGTGTGCAGAGACATTTCATGTGGAAGAAAATATATCCTACAGCTCAATGTCCCCATCTCCACCGGGGCTTTAGATTGCTATTTAGCCGAGAGTACTCCCTATTGGCCCATCTATACCTCTTACAGAGTAACGACCTAGATTTCCCTGGAAGTCTCCAATCCTAGTGCTAACCTAGCCCTGTACAATTCAGATTCAACTATTGATGGGAAGGTGAGGCCTCGTGAGTCGCACAGTGGATGGAACTGCCATTCGCAAACCATCTCATTGACTTGCTTTCCCCAGCACAGTCCTTTGCTCTCAAAATCAGTGAGTTGCTGATGTGTCTGGTGACTATTGTGTTGTTCATGAACTCTCACTCTCCTTTCCGGACCTTTAGATGCTTGTAGGAAAAGGGAACAAGGTGATGCAGAATGGCCACCGATGAGTAATGATGGCATTAAAGCTGCCCAACAAAATCTGAACTGCAGCCCACCACAAAGATACTCAAGGAGAAAATAAAAGAAGGTAACTTTACTTGAACTATATGCCATACAGCCTACATAATGTCTCTCATAACCAGTCATGACAGCATGTAATGCTAAATGTCACTTAATTGTACAAGAAAAAATTTCAAAAATGATGGGCCAATAGGGAGTACTCTGGGCTAAGTAGCAATCCAAAGCCCCAGTGGAGATGGAAACATTGAGTTGTAGGATACATTTCCTTTCAGATGAAATGCTAGGTCTCCGCACACTGTGGCTATTAAAGATCTTGGTCAACTGTTACCTGTGCCAGAAGAAGCAAACATGTTATGGCAGCTGCCATGACAGGGAATTAATTTGACCTGAACTGATCAGCTGTTGTGTCATCTTGTTACAGCCGTTATGTCATGTGTATGAAAGTGTTATGTCAGCTTTATGTCAAAGGGTTCAAGTAAAGTGTTACCATATATGTATATATATATATATATATATGCACATATTATTTGTTTCAGATAATGTCTTATAAATTGTTTCAGATAATTATACCATACAGTATTACAGTATATATGAGGCATAGAACTATATTTATTGCATTATATATTTAGAACTATATTTAGTGCATTAAATACATTGAATGGCTCATGTGTAGTGCCAGAATTAATAACAAGCTGAATGCTAGCGGCTGTTAAAATCTATGACAGCATCTGCCAACACTGTAGCAGGAGACATGCTGTCTCATGCTGTTTTTTCAAACACATATTTAAATTTTACTTGACAGAAATCTTCTGTAAATTCTTTGACTCCAAGAATGTGTGGTAGGAGGTCTGTTTGTATTGGTGAAAAATAAACATAGAGACATTATCATCTGAAACCAATTGTTTTGTTCATACAAAACCAGCTGTGTGTATTATACTCATGATTTTAAATTAATATTACTTGTCTACTTTGACAAATTATGTAATGCTGTAGGACTAATGTTTCATTTTGCATTATAAGCAGGAGCCAGGAACTTTGTTGGTGCTGAGGCTGAGACAAAGCTCATCTGCCTAAATTAAACTTAACTTAGTTTACCATAGCAAGGTCACACACTGTACAATGTACGTATGTTCTGTTCCCAAGGGTAGAGCATCATTGTACGACCTCTGAATCGAACCTGCAACAAACCTCAGGATCGATAATGTGACCATAAGTATACTCTGCATCCCCTCACAAAGCACAAAGCCAAGCTCCGCTTGGAGCCCTGTGGTACAGTGGGCAGATTTAAGGAAGATAAGTGATCCCTTGGGGAGTAAGGATGATGAATCCAAGCCAGAGCTAGGCCCAGTGCCGTCTCCCTCTGTCTGGGTCCTGGGGTCATACGCTTTCTCTCTTGCGGCAATCTTTTCCCTCAAATTGAGTTCGATAACAACATTGGCGGTCAATGCAACAGACCTAATAGCCAACTCATACCAAGCACTATCGACTGTGATCATTTTTTATGTGATGGGGTGGGGTATCATCGCAGCACTGGCACAATTTCACGGGGTTACCATTTAGCTGATAAAATACAGTGCCCTCCACTATTATTGGCACCCCTGGTAAAGATGAGTAAAAAGGGTTATAAAAAATTCTCCGTTTGGTGAATTAGCTTAATCTCACCCTGAAAAAATTAGAAAAATCCAACCTTTAATTGAAGTAAATTTATTATGAATTTTCCTCATCAAGAAATAATTATTTTTAACAAAACCACATGTGCCACAATTATTGGCACCCCTGCATTTATATATAAAATAAAGTAATCATTTTAAATATTTTTGGTCGCATTGCATATCCTTTGCATGCCATGACTTCCCAATGTCTGTGACCCAACAACATCAGAAGACTCTTGATATCTTATTTTCTGGTACTCTTACAAGAGATACTATAACGTCTCTGCATTTGAATGGATCTCTATGGTAATTGGGGGGTGGGACTAGATTTAACTTTTTACTCATCTTTACCTAGATTACCTTTTTACTCATCTTTACCAGGGGTGCCAATAATAGTGGAGGGCACTGGAGCTTGTTTTTGGTTCTCTTGGGTGTATCTGTCTTATGTACACTGCCTGGCCAAAAAAAAAGTTGCACGCTGTAATATTTTGTTGGACCGCCTTTAGCTTTGTTTATGGCGCGCATTCGTCGTGGCATTGTTTCAACAACCTTATGCAACGTCACAACATTTATTTCCATCCAGACTTGCATTAATTTTTGGCCGAGATCTTGTATTGACGATGGGAGAGTCGAACCACTCCGTGAAGTCTTCTCCAGCACATCCTAAAGACTTTCAATGGGGTTAAGGTCAGGACTCTGGTGGCCAATATTCATGTGTGAAAATGATTCCTCATGCTCCCTCAACCACTCTTTCACAATTTGAGCCCGATGAATCTTGACATTGTCGTCCTGGAATATGCCCATTGATGGGATAACCTGGTCATTCAGTACATTCAGGTACTCAGCTGACTTCATTTTATTGCTGCATAACGTTGCTGAGCCTAGACCTGACCAATTGAAGCAACCCCAGATCATAACACTGCCTCCAGAGGCTTGTACAGTGGGCACTATGCATGACTGGTGCAACTGCGACTTTTTTTTTGGCCAGGCAGTGTATCTTGTTTCTTGTTTCACAGATCAGTACACCAAGCAAATTCACAATTATAAGATTTCCCCTTTTACAAATACATTATATGCCAAGTAGATAATATTCTAGTTTGAATATCATAATAACCCATACATATTCACTCCAGTATATTTCTATAAAAATGGGGTATAATCAATTACCATCTTATGTACCGGGAGAAGATATGGGTTTATTGGGAGTTTTAGGTCAGTTCAATGAATATTTATTCCCTACAGTGTTTTGTAATCCCATGTAACATTTGGTCAAAACTGAATTTTTTTATGTCTAAAATGGTTGAAATTTGCCATTTTTTTCAGTACTGCCATCCACATATGCACACTAAGCACAGGGAGATGTGTGGAGCAGCAGTTGAAGTAAATAATAGATAAGGATGACTATTGTTGTGCAGCAGGGTTATGGCTAGGATGTTTAGTGTAGGTGAAGACAACTCAATAAAAGTGAAGCGCTCAACAGAAAATTCCAAAGAACAAATTGTTAGCTCTTTTGTGTATTGCGTTAAACCATTTCCCTTTTTTTGCAGATGCACTGAGTAATATAGGGCCTCATTCTGGGCATGTGAAAGGTCGTGTCCATGTAAGAGCAGCCAGACAGGACTGGTGTGAGATGGGCTAATTAATGCCAAGGTAGAGTAGCCAGCCATTTATGTACACACAGCCCCCTGTTGGGCAAATCACTCAGTACAACAAATGGGCAGTTTATAGGAGTGATGAGACCATTAGGGAGATGTGTAGTCACACAATACCTTAAAGAGCTGACATCCATCATCACTGTATTGTGGCTTGTGAATTATGAACACGTGAGAATACAGACATACCCATGGTTTCTTCAAGGCAGGAGTATAGTGAGGAGGCTAAATGAAATGTAGGGTGTAATGAGAACAGATTCATGAGCACTTACAAGAGGTCTGCATGTTTCTTAATAGTTAAATATCTTTGCGCAGGATTCATACAAATGGTATATAGTATATGTATATAAATAATACAAAAGTATTGGGACGGTGACACAATTTTAACTTGTTTTGGCTATGTACTCCAATTTCGACAGCATAAATGATGACTGATATATACTGTACAAGAACAGCAAAAAAAGCAGCATGGTTTTCAGTGATGAGCACTGCATGAATGATTAATGTAAGTGCAAAAAATTAAATGGGGGGGGGGGTTATTACTTTTGGTATTTCAAAAACTGTTAACAGAAATATGTAAATTATTTGTCATGAAGGAAAGATTGACGTTTTGGTCAGAGAAGAAAGACAGAGCCTGGCACTCTTATTGAAAATCTATTTAAAATGTCATTCTTTTGTATGCCCTCAAGTGATATTTCCTAAAATAAAAGAAGAGAACATCACAATTTCAATTGACATGGAACAAAATTCATAACCAGCAGGGCCGACAGAAATACAGAGAGCAATATTCAGTTTTATGCATGTATTTATTTCTTTATTTTAAGCGTGGAGAACAGAAGTTAATATCTTTTCCCCTCTCTGAAGTTAATAAAGTGATATCATGCAGAAATAACACCTTGGGGGTTAAATTACATTTCAATCAATTCTGTTTTGAGGAAGCAGAACTTCTTCAAATTTCACTGACTTTTATTGTTTTTTTAATAGTATATTGAACTCCACTCCCATTTCTGCTCTGTGCCAGCAGTCTGTGCATCTGTGTATGTGTTTATATGTGTTTTCTTTGTGAGCTAAGTCTGCTTCTGCATGGAAACCAAACCCCCTCAATCCCTTCCGCAAATACCATGGGGTTTGTAGTTGCTGCATAGGTTATTGAATTGTTGGTTTCAGCGCCTTGGTGTGTTTACACTCAATGCTGTTTTTCAGTCAGCTTATACATTTCCATTTATACTCTCGAGATGCCTTGCCACAGTAACATACTTGTGTGGGCCTAGACAGAACCAAGTCTTATTCTTATTTTGGAGAAGACAACACCATTCTTATAATTAAAATACATCAATGTATCAATGATGCAAATGTATTCAAATTCATCTCCTTTGGGGATGTATCTATCTTATATAGCAAAGCAGTATTCTTCTTCATTTTCTCATAGTCGTGTCCTTCCTTCCCCTGCCATCACTTTGTAAAAACACTTAATAATATAGATAATATAATAATATTAATAATATAGATGATATAAAGATAGCAGTCAAAATCAAGGGCAAACATTGGCACAGATCAGAAATATGTGTCTCAGAATCAGGATACAAGATTAACGTCCCAGTGTTTCTGGTAAAGAACAGACAATGTTTAAATTGTGTGTTTTATTACTTGTATTTTAACTGTATGCTGAATTTAATCGGTCATGTTAAATAGAATATGTATTCTAATAAATAATATTCATCCTAATAATAAGAATAACCACCATTAGTTTGTTTATCAGTAGATAATGATAATTAAGAGGGCAGGGAATTATTCAAGGAAAAACTGCACATCCAATTACAACAGAGGGTTTTCCCCAAAAAGCATAGGGCCCCATAATAATAATAATAATAATAATAATAATAATAAGGTAAAAAGAAAAGGCTCTGCAAGTGGGTCATTTTAATGCATTTCAGTGCATCAGTCATAATTTGCTGACCATATATATTCTGTATCTTTATTAGGCTACCAAATTGTTATGAAAATGGATACATACATTTCTGTTGTATTTCACATAAGATTGCCATCTCGAAAACTTCAATTCCCAGGTTTATTTTGAGACACACCAGGGGTTGTGCCTTTTCCTGGTAAATGTTAGGGTAGCAACACCCAATGGATGAATATTTTAAGGTGCTTTCCAGGTGCTTCATGCATTTTACCATCCCTAAGCCCCTCTACTTCTCAGGCCCTGGAATGATGGCTTGGTGATGTCATGGCACAGGATGAAAATGAGTGGCCTCACAGAGGGCTTGAGGCTTTCAGGGGTAACTTTGAAGTGCAGTTTCCTCTAATTCTCTCAGGCTACTTTACAAAATGTCAGAGGTAGACAAGGGGGATAGACAAGGCATAGACGACGAGAGAAAAAAATATATTTATAATACTCCCATGGTCATGGGACGCCATACAGAAACAAATGAATCTAGAGAATCTGGTATCCCTGTTAGGGCTCAAAAACATTGTAAATACAAGGAGTACAGTATTTTTACCAAACCACTTAGTATGGGACTTTCGGCTCAGTATGCACCGCAAACTGGATAATTACAGTCTTGCTTTAACGCACGTTTAAACACTCAGAGTTCCCCCAATGACTTTTTTAGATTTTGCATTTCTTTATTTTTTTGTGTTGTACCAAAGATTTTTTTGTACCCTTACACCCCTAATAAATACCCATTTTTGTACATCTGTGTTTAGACCAAGGGGCCAAGACTGGGCTTTCATTTTGAAGCTCACTTCCTGGTTGGGCTGGGAGCGGCCATTGTGCCGTTGCTCACTAGCGCCACTGCGATTGGCTCCAGTATAGGTCTTTCACCATATAAGTCAATGGCAGCAATGTGGTCAAAATACTCAGTCAATAAATTTTTCCCACAAAAACATTTAATTGCAATAGGTGCCTTTCCTTCATCTAATGCCTCTGCATGTGCTGATGTTTTAAAATATTGTGTCGTTTGGACAGGTTATTGACATTTGTTCGGGACCAATCAGACGGACAGGTTGAGTCCTCTTCGGCTCCACGGAGCAGGCGCAGTTTGTACAAACCGGCGGCGAAAAATGCATCCGGTGTTACGATCCTGATACGGGACGAACCCAAGTGCAACGACCAGGAGGCAGATTCAAGAAAATGGTAATTTTATTAAGCGTTGGGGTAGTCCCAAAGCTGTACAGGAAAGGAAAACAGGTTAATTAATTAAACATAAGTAGAGTCCCTTACGGACTGCTCCAAGCCGGAGCTGGGCTTGAAAGACAAGGTAGGTTCCAAGCCGGAACCAAACGGGTTCAGGACTGGGAGTCCAAGCCAGACTGGGTGCGTAAGTGCCCTACTGTTCCAAGCCGGAACTGGTTAGGGAAGGTGGAGTAGTGGTACCGGGTCTGGACTGGAACTGGACCGGGAGGTCCACTCAGGAAAACGGAAGGCGGCACGGAACTTGTTCCAAGCCGGAACTGGACTTGATCGGAGGTGTATTACACACTGGAACTGGACTGGAACTGGACCGGGAGGTCCACTCAGGAAAACGGAAGCCGGCACGGAACTTGTTCCAAGCCGGAACTGGACTTTACCAGAGGTGTACAACACACCGGAACTGGACTGGTACTGGACAGGAACTGGACTGGAACTGGACTGGAACTGGACTGGAACTGGACCGGGAGGTCCACTCAGGGAAACGGAAGCCGGCACGGAATTATTTCCAAGCCGGAACTGGACTTTACCAGAGGAGTACAACACACCGGAACTGGACTGGAACTGGACTGGAACTGGACTGGAACTGGACCGGGAGGTCCACTCAGGGAAACGGAAGCCGGCACGGAATTATTCCAAGCCGGAACTGGACTTTAACGGAGGTGTACGAAACACCGGTACTGGACAAGACCTGGGCTGGAGCTGGACTGGAACCGGACTGGGTAGGTAGCTTGATGAATGGGGTAGAAAGCAGAGGTTAATGGCAGGGTACTGAGACAGGACTGTAGCTGAAGAAAGCTCCGCGGAGTTGGAAGGTGCGGCGTGGCTCGGGCAACTCTTGCTGAAGCCGGCTAACATTCAGGGATCCTGGTACCGTAACCGAAGTACAGGAGGTAGGTGACATAGGGAGGACAAGACACAGCTACAGGGAGGCTGGAACCGCGGCGTCTGGAGGTTGAAGGGAGACAGGTAAGTAGCATGCAACAGAGAATGTTTCGGAGGGATAGCTACCAAACTGCAAACCAGGTAAACAGGTAAAAGACAGCAAGCTGACGAATACTGGACCAGAAGCGTGACATGACATAAACACGGTTGGTTAGTTAACGAACTGGCGCCGACTAGCAGCCAGCCAGGGGTTTAAATGGTGCAGGAAATGAAGGAGAAAATGAGAAACAGGTGTGATGTTCAATCGGGAGTGATTGCCGAAGCACAGCAGTGAGGAATGTGAGTAACGAGAGGGGAGAGTGATAGGCGGAAGTTAAAGTGGATAATAAGCCGAAATGAACCCGAGGGAAACGCCCAGTCCGCAGCCAGGGGGAAAACACGGACAGGGGATCCAACATGACACGGAAGGAAACAAGGAAAACATGGAAAACGGACAGGAGGGGAACGGAACGTTACAGTACCCCCCCCCCTCAATGTACGCCACCTGGCGTACCCGGAGGCCTGGTCTTGTCAGGGAACAGCCTGTGGAAGTCTTGGATGAGTGAATGGTCCAAGATAAGGCTTTTGTGGAGCCACGACCTCTCCTCAGGACCGTACCCCTCCCAGTCGACGAGGTATTGGAAACCCCGGCCCTTGCGGCGGATATCGATCACACGGTTCACCGTGTAGGCCGGGGCGTTGTCGATAACTCGGACGGGAGGTGGAGGGATGGTGGGGGTACTGAGGGGGCTGGAGGAGACAGGCTTGATTTGGGACACGTGAAAAACAGGGTAAACCTTGAGGGAGGCGGGGAGGGAAAGTTTAACAGAAACGGGGTTAATAAGACAAATGATAGGGAAGGGACCAATAAAGCGGGGCTGGAGTTTCCTGGATGAGGAGGGAAGGGAAAACATGCGGGACAAGGCATCTGCCTTAATATTGCGGGAACCGGGGCGGTAAGAAACAGAGAAATTAAACCGGGCAAAAAATAACGACCATCTAGCCTGACGAGCATTAAGCCTTTTGGCAGATTTTAAATAAATAAGGTTTTGATGGTCGGTAAAAACAAGAAAGGGATTACCTGCCCCCTCCAGCCAGTGGTGCCACTCCTCAAGAGCCAGTTTTATAGCCAGTAGTTCCCGATCCCCGACATCATAGTTCCTCTCGGCGGAGGACAGTCTCCGGGAGAAGAATGCGCAGGGATGGAGCTTGTTATCAGAGGCGGACCGTTGAGACAGAATGGCCCCCACGCCGGTGTCGGAGGCATCCACCTCAACGGTAAACTGACTAGAAGTGTCCGGGTGACGGAGGATAGGTGCTGAGGAAAAACGGACCTTGAGCAGTTCGAATGCTCGTTGGGCATCGGAATTCCAACAGTAAGGCAGGGCAACGGAAGTGAGTTTAGTAAGGGGAGCAGCAATGATACTGTAATTACGGATAAAGCGGCGATAGAAATTAGCAAACCCAAGGAACTGCTGAAGGTGCTTGCGAGAGGTGGGTTGGGGCCATTCTGTCACCGCCTTTATCTTAGCAGGGTCCGCCCGGATACTGCCCTCCTCGATGATGAAGCCGAGGAACGGGACAGTAGACACATGGAAGGAACATTTCTCCGCTTTAACAAAAAGTTGATTCTCCAGCAGCTGCTGGAGAACCTCCCGGACGTGGAGAACGTGTTCCTGAGGGGATTGAGAAAAAATCAAGATATCATCGATGTACACAAATACGCTCTTCCCCAGGAGATCACGCAGGACGTCGTTCACCATGCCTTGGAAGACTGCTGGGGCGTTAGTAAGGCCGAAGGGGACCACCAGGTATTCGTAGTGGCCCAACGGGGTATTGAAAGCAGTCTTCCATTCGTCCCCCTCCCGTATCCGCACCAAGTGATACGCATTACGGAGGTCGAGCTTGGTGAACGTAACCGCTGGCGAGAGGGGTTCAAAGGCGGTGTTAATGAGGGGAAGAGGGTATTTGTTACGGATGGTGACCTGGTTGAGTCCCCGGTAGTCGATGCAGGGTCGCAGAGAGCCATCCTTCTTCCCTACGAAGAAGAACCCTGCACCGACTGGGGATGAGGAGGGACGGATAATACCCGAAGCGAGGGAGTCGTGGATGTATTCCTCCATAGCTAGTTTCTCTGGTCCTGACAGACTGTAGAGGCGTCCAGATGGCAGTTTAGCTCCAGCCAGCAGGTCAATGGCGCAGTCGTACGGCCTGTGAGGAGGTAAGGACAGAGCACGTGACTTGGAGAACACCTGTGCGAGGTCGTGATACTCGCTAGGAACATTGGTTAAATCAGGTATAGGTTGCATAGAACAGGAATTACTGGACCCCGGAGGGGGCAGAGCAGAACGGAGACAGCTGGCTAGACAGTGGGCACTCCACGCCAGGATGCGACCGGCTTTCCAGTCAATATGAGGGTTGTGGAGGCGGAGCCAGGTCTGACCTAAAACAAGAGCAGATTGTTTGGAGTTAATAAGTAACAGTTGAATGGACTCCCGATGATTGCCAGACAAAACAAGTTGGATAGGAACAGTGGAGTGGGTAACTAGCCCCAAACTCCTACCGTCCAGAGCAAGAGCTGAAATGGGTGAGGTTAGACGTTCCGTGGGAATGCCGGCCCTCCTGACGAAGGTGATATCCATGAAGTTGGCGTCAGCTCCGGAATCGATTAGAGCCGAGGAGGTCACGGTCTTGTCCCTCCAAAGGAGGGTAGCCTTGAACATAAGGCGATCCTGGGCTGCATGGTTGGGGATGATGGGGCTCGTCAGTACGCCCAGTTTTACTGGCGAGCCCATTCCTTTTGGGCGGATGGGACAGGAGGCGATCTGATGGCCAGGCTTGCCGCAGTAAAAACAGGATCTGGTGCGCAGACGGCGTTGGCGCTCCTCGGGATTGACCGCAACTCTGCCCAGTTGCATGGGCTCCTCCTCGGAAACGCCCGTCGGCGCCCTAGATCCAGTGACGGAGGAGTGTGAACGAACGTTTGAAGCGACGGAGGGTGAAGGACGCCCGGAGCTTCCTCCCCGCTCCCGGGCCCGGATGCGGAGACGATTATCAATGGCTATAGCGAGGCTGATGAGGCTATTGAGGGAGTTGGACTCCTCCCGAGTGGCAAGCTGGTCCTTGAGTTCCTCGCTGAGAGCTTGACGGAAAGCCCCCTGGAGGGAGGTGTCATTCCATCCGGACTCCGCGGCGAGGGTACGAAACTGAATGGCCATTTCTGCGACGCTGCGGTTGCCTTGACGAACTTGAAGCAGACGTTGGGTAGCGTCTCGCCCACAGGTCGGGTGTTCAAACACACGCCGCATTTCTGCGGTAAAGGCTGCGAAGTTGCTGCATAACGGGGCCTGGCTGTCCCAGATGGATGTAGCCCACTCCAGGGCGCTCCCTCCCAAGCTGCTCATGATGAACGCGATCTTGCTGGAGTCAGAGGCGAAGGAGGAGGGCTGCATACGAAACACTATGTCACATTTAAGTAGAAATTCACGACATCTCCCCAACCCCCCGCGATATAACTCGGGGTGTTGTACTCGGGGCTCACGGCTAGAAGTGGGAGCCGGAGCCTCCGGAGGAGGTTCAGGAGCGGGAGGAGTTGGGTTGGCAGGAATCCGCGGTAGCGGTTGGTGGAGCGAAAGTTGGGCTACCTGCTCCGTGATGCCCCTAACTACTTCCAGAACGTCATCCAAACGACGGCCCTGTTGGTCGCTGACCGCAGTTTGGCAGGAGAAGGCGTGGCGAATCTGTTCCAGATCGGCTGGGTCCATGCTTTTTTGCCAGTTCGTTCTGTTACGATCCTGATACGGGACGAACCCAAGTGCAACGACCAGGAGGCAGATTCAAGAAAATGGTAATTTTATTAAGCGTTGGGGTAGTCCCAAAGCTGTACAGGAAAGGAAAACAGGTTAATTAATTAAACATAAGTAGAGTCCCTTACGGACTGCTCCAAGCCGGAGCTGGGCTTGAAAGACAAGGTAGGTTCCAAGCCGGAACCAAACGGGTTCAGGACTGGGAGTCCAAGCCGGACTGGGTGCGGAAGTGCCCTACTGTTCCAAGCCGGAACTGGTTAAGGAAGGTGGAGTAGTGGCACCGGGTCTGGACTGGAACTGGACCGGGAGGTCCACTCAGGAAAACGGAAGGCGGCACGGAACTTGTTCCAAGCCGGAACTGGACTTGATCGGAGGTGTATTACACACCGGAACTGGACTGGAACTGGACTGGAACTGGACTGGAACTGGACCGGGAGGTCCACTCAGGAAAACGGAAGCCGGCACGGAACTTGTTCCAAGCCGGAACTGGACTTTACCAGAGGTGTACAACACACCGGAACTGGACTGGTACTGGACTGGAACTGGACTGGAACTGGACCGGGAGGTCCACTCAGGGAAACGGAAGCCGGCACGGAATTATTTCCAAGCTGGAACTGGACTTTACCAGAGGTGTACAACACACCGGAACTGGACTGGTACTGGACAGGAACTGGACTGGAACTGGACTGGAACTGGACTGGAACTGGACCGGGAGGTCCACTCAGGGAAACGGAAGCCGGCACGGAATTATTCCAAGCCGGAACTGGACTTTAACGGAGGTGTACGAAACACTGGACAAGACCTGGGCTGGAGCTGGACTGGAACCGGACTGGGTAGGTAGCTTGATGAATGGGGTAGAAAGCAGAGGTTAATGGCAGGGTACTGAGACAGGACTGTAGCTGAAGAAAGCTCCGCGGAGTTGGAAGGTGCGGCGTGGCTCGGGCAACTCTTGCTGAAGCCGGCTAACATTCAGGGATCCTGGTACCGTAACCGAAGTACAGGAGGTAGGTGACATAGGGAGGACAAGACACAGCTACAGGGAGGCTGGAACCGCGGCGTCTGGAGGTTGAAGGGAGACAGGTAAGTAGCATGCAACAGAGAATGTTTCGGAGGGATAGCTACCAAACTGCAAACCAGGTAAACAGGTAAAAGACAGCAAGCTGACGAATACTGGACCAGAAGCGTGACATGACATAAACACGGTTGGTTAGTTAACGAACTGGCGCCGACTAGCAGCCAGCCAGGGGTTTAAATGGTGCAGGAAATGAAGGAGAAAATGAGAAACAGGTGTGATGTTCAATCGGGAGTGATTGCCGAAGCACAGCAGTGAGGAATGTGAGTAACGAGAGGGGAGAGTGATAGGCGGAAGTTAAAGTGGATAATAAGCCGAAATGAACCCGAGGGAAACGCCCAGTCCGCAGCCAGGGGGAAAACACGGACAGGGGATCCAACATGACACGGAAGGAAACAAGGAAAACATGGAAAACGGACAGGAGGGGAACGGAACGTTACATCCGGAGCTTCAATTCGGTTTTTACAAGGCCGTGGGAAGGCAATGGGTGACGTCACAGTGACTTTGTCCATATTTTTATACAGTCTATGGTTTAGACCCATATCCAATCACATGAGCCTATGTACTATTTATCAAAAGGCAGACAGCAGAGAACAACAAACCACAAGCATTTTAATTTGGCCTTCATGCTTATTTTTCCCAGAGACTGGACTCAAGACCTTGTGTGACCATGCTCCGTTGTACCAGTGGAGATCTCCTCAAAGATCTTCTTGTACAGAAGCATCTCCGTGACAATGAAATTAAGCATGCTATTTCAGCTGTTGTGCCCTCCATGTTTAGGTTACTGATCTGAATATGCCATTCACCTCTGTCATGATATTGTTACCAAAGAAAAGTAAAGTAAGGGAAAATTCACTTTTGTGGGCAAAATACAATCCAGCCTTGCAGACATAAATCTCATTCAAGCTGGACATATACAGAGTGTGGTATAATTTGATTTTGTTGATTTATGTTTCTGATATGACGAAAAAGGAATTGAGGTCTATGATGTCACACAAAGCCGAAGAACCTCTGAAAATGATACACTGTGTATGGGAAATTCAATTCAATTCAATTTATTTTGTGTTTGCGCATTTTACAGAGAACTGTCGCAAAGACGCTGTACAGAGAAACAGAAGGAGAATTGGACAAAAACCAGGCCTAAACCAGGAATTAAATGATGGCATTAAAAGGGTGGATTTATACAGCAAAACCTAGTGCGCATATTGTATTGCTCGTAGCCAGTAGCTGTGACAGTTCATCAGTCAAGGACTTATAATTGCTTTATATTTCCTGCAAACAAATTAACTTTAATGTGTCTTCGAGCACTTTTCTTCTGCATTGCATTGCAAATCAAATAACATGGGTTTGAATAAGAACTATGTTTTTAAAACACAAACTACAGTATCTGCATAGATGAAAGCCTCTTTCTGACAGATTCA
This sequence comes from Synaphobranchus kaupii, assembly GCA_029718625.1. Classification (NCBI taxonomy): domain Eukaryota; kingdom Metazoa; phylum Chordata; class Actinopteri; order Anguilliformes; family Synaphobranchidae; genus Synaphobranchus; species Synaphobranchus kaupii. The sequence continues at coordinate 26,306,015 of CM056391.1, forward strand.
CCATTTGGCATTCAACACACCTAATGTGAGCCAGCTAATGTGAGACATCAGACTGCCCACAGGAAGATCACACATTGCCCTAGACACCACACTCTTCACTGCAGTGATCACAAACATGCTATACTGTACCTTGTGTTGCCACAGTGAAACCCGGAAAATGTGTGGTCACATGACCATGCTCTGTTAAGCGACCTTGGCTTTGAGAAAGGCACTGTACAAATAAAAGTTATTAAAGTTATTATTTATTAGTATAATTTAGAATACACTACTTCTCTCTTTCTCACTGATCCTCATTAACCACTCTATACAGTGTGAATATACAGTGTTCATAATTAAATTGTGCTTGATCCGTATGCTACGCTATGCTACGCAGCACTAAATGAACCATGTTCAAATGTGCAGAGAGGCTATTATGGGGTTTTGCTTTCATATCCAATATAGATCATGTGAAAATACCACATCTGATGCAACATTCCCAAACTCCATAGACCACAAGATGCCCAAGGCTTTGCATGTTTACTCAAACATTTTGATTCTTTCATCTAAGACCTGTTTTATGTTCATTAATATTCTTCAGTTCCATTCCCATCTAAAGATCAAAGTTAAAACCGATAAAAATGCATCAGTGATTATTTTCTTTCCACTGTATACCTATTCTGTAATTCTCTTAAGAAATATATATTTTCAAAAAGCCCTTGAGGGAGTGAATTATGATTTTCTCCTCCATAAAAAAAGAACGATATTTCATACAAGTATAACTATGCACTGCAAGAAACTGATTTATTTTTCTATATTAGTTTTTGTTATATGCTACCATATAATACCATGCATTTGAAAATGGGTTGAAACCAGTGGATTATACAATCATAAATTTTCAATTGAACATGTCATGCTCAGTGACCTACAGTTTACTTAGAAATACATTTAGGTCTTGGTCCCGTACAGTTCCCAAATGTATTCCAACCATGCAATAAAGCACTTTGAGGAAGCTGATGTCAGTGAGCCCTGACTCCAATACTAGTCATCCCGAGTATTCAAGCCGAACAGGAGATTTAATTTAAAATCCATTCACAAGGAGCTAGTAGGCTTAATGGGTTAAATCATCACTGTTACAGGGAAGATAGTGGGACATTATCCCCGGGTTAACATCAGATTATCCCATTGGATTTTAATTTAACCTGTGATGCTGTTTTAATTCACTACAAAAAAAAGGTGATTCGCATATTTTGTCTCCACAGCTTCATGTATTTCTGCAGACAGGAGCCATATTTAGCAAGCCAAATATTTGTCCCTGTGCAAAGAATGGAGAAAACAACACCCCAGCTGTGATCAAAACAACATGCCTGGATGAATAATTGCCGGAGACAACGTGTGAACGAGCTCCCCGACACACAGAGGATCAGCGCCGCAAGACGGAGACACGCTGGAGGTGAATTATGAATGCTCATCTATAAAAACGACTCCCTGTGCAGAGAGGAGCATTTGTCTCCATTTCAGATAACACGCGGGTCACGTCCGCGGGCGCTTCTCAAAACCTGACGGTGGTTTTGCAGCACAGGTGATTTCCCGAGCACACTTTGGAATCCGATTTTGTCCTGCTGCGTGCAAGGAGAGGGACAGAGAGGTGATGGTAAACGTAATTGTGCAAATGTGTAACTGTTTCGTGGGAGGGTGATGCGTGGGTAGTTTGTACTGTAATGGGTTCCCATAGAGCTGAGGACAACCACTGCAGTCCTGGGCCTTGTTGCGGGTGGAACATTTTTTCAACCTACAAGTGAGTGGCATAGCCATGAGGGTAGGTGTTTTTATGCCTAATCTGGTGAAAGCCAATGGGAAAAAAAACAAAAACACATTTTATATCAGACTATACCATTTTGTTTCAGACGGGCTGTGCACAGTTATATAGGATAGTAGCAATGATGAACACCCCTGCTGTGGTGAAAGCCGGTAGAAAGGCCTGTTCTGTCTGTATGGCTGGTGCTGGGAGAAATGTTGCCAATTACAGTCAAGGTGATACAGATGACATCTGGACTGAGGAATAGCTACACTTTCGGATTATAATGGCAGCCTGGCTAGACTTGTGACTTGATTACCGAACAGAAGAGGGAATGCATTGGCAGCAGAGATCGGCTTAATGTTCTCCGCCTGATTCATCAGGTGCATTAAAGTGATGATTCTCAATTACGGTTTTTATTTCTTTCTTTTTTTTTGTAGCAGTCTACTTATGATAGAGAGTATAAGTTGCCCTTGAAATTATGTGCTATTCTTAGCCCATTATCGTCATTTATTTATTTGGCAGACACTCTTGCCAAGAGCAACTTGCATAGCTAATATGGCATGACACAGTACATCAATACATATCACAAGAGCACAAAGGACTGCCATAATGTAGATGGAGAACTGCCATAATTACAGTAATCAGGCATCAAGCTGAAAAATAGTGTTAAAATAAGAGCATTTAAAGTATATAAACACCGTATCGCCACACAACTGTCTTTCAGAGCAACATATTTAAATCAAACTATAAGTGAATGTAGTCCAGTAAATATTTATTCAAGGAACATTGCATTACATCTGCATTGACATAAAAGCAGATGGGTGCTGGCAGAGATCCAATAAAACATATACAATCAATGTTGATATATTCAAAGAGCTCTGCAGGCTGTGTAAGATGCAAATGGACTGATAATATCCTGACAATGAGTCTAAGGTATGATGAAGGTGTGCCTGCCCACTGACCAATAAGGATGCAATCTATATTCTTTATAAATAAATTCTTGAGTCACCGCTGTTTTTCTGTGTTCACTGATGTTGGTTTCAAGTTAAAGACGCAGAACGTTTCACAAACCACTCATCCAGGAAGCTTGTTCCTCTATTTACCCTCTGTCAAGTTTAAGTTAGACGATATTTAGATAATATATTTTTACATAGATCCTAGCCCTCAGATGTGAGCATCCTGAATTTCAACTCATTGTGTAGTTATGAGCAGTCAATCTTGACACGTGTTCCGGGCAAGCCTCTTTAGATCTGTAATAATCAAGAATAATTATGCTTTGTCCTTGACATCATCTTTCTCCATCCCCCCCCAAAAAAATATAATTTTCTTCCCACTTTCAAATCACTTAATGTATTGTTTGTGCCACTTCAGTCAGCACTCTTCCACCTGCAAGGCCCCAATGCACTTGCCTGCGAGCCAGTGAACGCATATATTTTTCAGTATAAATAGTTTATATTTTGCAGTACAAATAAGTCCAACTGGCCACACTACAAGATAGGGTGAGATTGATTGCTAGTTGGAGGAGAGATCTCTCAAAGACAGCAACTGCTAGCCTGTGGGCACTTGGCAAATCATTCAGAAGAACTAATTCAGTGGTAATCCAAGAAACTCTCATTTAAACCCACTCTACCACTCAAAGGAAAATGCCAATCCTCCCATTGTGGATTCCTGGTTACAGTCAACTAATGAATTACGTGAGGCACCACCTTATTATGGTTGGGCCTAAACTTGTGGTGGGCACTTTAAAAACGGAGCCACTTCACCGTCCCCAACACAGTTTAAGGTATATAGCAGGGATATATTTCCACTGAGCGTATTTCTCACTCTGATGATATTTCAGAATTGACAGTTCTATTACAGCTTCCATCGCATTACTAGCCAACAGCAGTTGTTGCGAAATAAAGTAGAAAGACAGATGCAAGTTGAACATGGGGCTGGTTATCTGATGCCAGCACAGTAAGGTGCGTGACCTTTCCATCCACTGCCAAATAAAAAAACCCAACAATCAGCCTGCCGTCTATTGCGATTAACCTTTTTGATGTTACACTTCACCAGGAGAGACAGTACACACTTAGAAAATAATGGGTGTATAGCGAGCACTGAACTCAGAGAAAGGCAGATTTAAATTGAGGCTCATTCTGAGTCCTCATATGTCACAACTTTTCCTGGAAAATATTTTGTAGCAGAGACGGAAGGGAGAAAAAGTATTAACTGAAAATAAATTTCACAAAATGAGATTTGATGAGTGAGAAAGAACAAAAACAAAAAATGTACAGTATGTCTGGAAAGTGAACTGAATACAGTAAAATGTACTGCAGTCCTGCAGGGGAAAGAGACCATGAAGACAGCTATAGCTCAGGTGTAAAAGGGTTTATATGAGGGACATTATTCTGGAGTTACTCTTGACTGAGGCATTGGGAGTATTTGGGACAATGTTGAGATTCATTTTTTCTATCGCTCCTCTCATCTTCACATAACCAGGTGGTCATGATCTCCAACTTTTTTCTGATTATTTCATTAGAGATGCACAAACAACGTGTTAATTTGTTAAAAAGTAAACATGAAAACCCAACAATATTTATACCCTACATTTATAATTGCATAACACATTTTTGAAAGTATTATATTTGTTACATCTTTAGTATGTTATGTATATGGCTAATAGTGTGTTGCCACTTGTTTTCTTGCATGTACTTTTGTACTCTACCAAAAAGAGCTTGATAGCCTTTTCGCCAAGCTATGCGTGTAAAAAAAAAATATCCCGATTGCTCCAGCGCAGTCATCGACATTGCACTATTTAAGCACAGATGATTGGCATCAATTTTTACGAGTGACATTGACATGTTAAGTTCAGTCCAATTATTTAGGACCATGAGAATGTGCAAAAGTTTTGAAATGTTGTACAGGGGATGTTAGTTTTTGCGTGAAGCAGTGGGAAATTGTCACATTAAATTTAAAAAAAAGATACGTATATAAGATTTACCAGTGATTTACCTGTACCAGATTTACATGTACACTTGCACAGAAATAGCTTAATGACATAAATAGTATTACAATAACTAAATAGTAGAAGTATATTCAACAACAATTTTCATTGAAGTAAAAGTTCTGAATGAACACATTAAAATTTAAATTCAAGGTTCAAGGTACTGTTGCATTGTGTACTCAGACATACAATGTGGTTCATTGTATGTGCATTTAAGGTTCCATCTATTTACACTGCGTTCCAAATTATTATGCAAATTATATTTTTCTCAGATTTTCCTAAATAGTCGATGCAAATGACAGTCAGTATAATTTTCAAGTCATCAACCGTTAGAGTATAATTCAAATTTAATTGAACAAACCTCCCAATGATAACAGTATTTTTTTCAAAAATAAAAAACTCAAAATGCACTGTTCCAAATTATTATGCACAACAGAGTTTAAAAACATTTTATAGGTTGTAAAGAACTAAAAATGGTCATTTGTTGAATTTGCAGCATTAGGAGGTCATATTTACTGAAATCAAAAGCTATTTCAATCAAAAACATCTTAACAGGCCAAGTTACATGTTAACATAGGACCCCTTCTTTGATATCACCTTCACAATTCTTGCATCCATTGACCTTGTGAGTTCTTGCAGTTTCTGCTTGAATATCTTTGCAGGATGTCAGAATAGCCTCCCAGAGCTGCTGTTTTCATGTGAACTGCTTCCCAACCTCATAGATCTTTTGCTTGAGGATGCTCCAGAGGTTCTCAATAGGGTTGAGGTCAGGGGAAGATGGGGGCCACACCACGAGTTTCTCTCCTTTTATGCCCATAGCAGTCAATGACACAGAGGTATTCTTTGCAGCATGAGATGGTGCATTGTCATGCATGAAGATGATTTTGCTACGGAAGGCACGGTTCTTCTTTTTGTACCACGGAAGAAAGTGGTCAGTCAGAAACTCTACATACTTTGCCGAGGTCATTTTCACACCGTCAGGGACCCTAAAGGGGCCTACCAGCTCTCTCCCCATGATTCCGGCCCAAAACATGACTCCGCCACCTCCTTGCTGACGTCGCAGCCGTGTTGGGACATGGTGGCCATTCACCAACCATCCACTACTCCATCCATCTGGACCATCCAGGGTTGCACGGCACTCATCAGTAAACAAGACTGTTTGAAAATTAGTCTTCATGTATTTCTGAGCCCACTGCAACCGTTTCTGCTTGTGAGCATTGTTTAGGGGTGGCCGAATAATAGGTTTATGCACAACTGCAAACCTCTGGAGGATCCTACACCTTGAGGTTCGCGGGACTCCAGAGGCACCAGCGGCTTCAAATACCTGTTTGCTGCTTTGTAATGGCATTTTAGCAGCTGCTCTCCTAATCCGATGAATTTGTCTGGCAGAAACCTTCCTCATTATGCCTTTATCTGCACAAACCCGCCTGTGCTCTGAATCAGCCACAAATCTCTTCACAGTACGATGATCACACTTAAGTTTTCGTGAAATATCTAATGTTTTCATACCTTGTCCAAGGTATTGCACTATTTGACGCTTTTCGGCAGCAGAGAGATCCTTTTTCTTTCCCATATTGCTTGAAACCTGTGGCCTGCTTAATAATGTGGAACGTCCTTCTTAAGTAGTTTTCCTTTGATTGGGCTCACCTGGCAAACTAATTATCACAGGTGTCTGAGATTGATTTCAATGATCCAATGAGACACAATACCATCCATGAGTTTAATTGAAAAACAAAAAATTAAATGTTTATGACACTTAAAGGTTGTATCAGCGATTTTGGGTGGAAACATAAATGATCACATTCATCTGATTTTTCCTCACGATCCGCTAGCTGCCCGCCCCATAAGCAGGCCGTCAAAAAACCGCGTCTCTGTAGGCAGCCTATGCTCCGAGATCGTACACAAAAACAATGGTACTACCAACTACTCAAAACCAAAATAAACAGTATTCCAACCAATCACAATGATCTGCACAAACGTGACGTCACTTCTGAAGCGAAATCCCAAACAAACATACTTATGAATAATTATGTTATGTTTTAAAAAATAGTGTTCAAGCATCCAGAATTATAACCACGTTAATAACGTTTGTAAGAAACCAAACCGTTTGTAAATCCGTCAAGATTTCAGCGAGATAAGAGTATTAGCGTTTGTGCAGATCATTGTGATTGGTTGGAATACTGTTTATTTTGGTTTTGAGTGGTTGGTAGTACCATTTGTTTTTGTGTACGATCTCGGAGCATAGGCTGCCTACAGAGACGCGGTTTTTTGATGGCCTGCTTATGGGGCGGGCAGCTAGCGGATCGTGAGGAAAAATCAGATGAATGTGATCATTTATGTTTCCACCCAAAATCATTTATGTTTCCACCCAAAATGATACAACCTTTAAATCCAATGTGCATAATAATTTGGAACACGGTGTATATGAGGTTCACTTTACTTCATTTCACTCTCCCCACATTAGCTCAACTAATTGTGTTTATAAAGGTCACAAAGCCAATCAATTGCATAATTATCTAATATCTTGACTGTACCATTTGACTTCCTACAGGGAGCCCTGGAGAATAACAATTCTAGTACAGAACTACAAAAAAATATTACAGGTTTAAATACAGTTTAAATCTCTACAGGTCATGTGATGGAGACAAATTAGTGGCCATAGTGGTTATGTTGGTGGTGGCCAACATGGTGGCCTAAGGTTCTATGCTGAATTTAGAGTTGTCTGCTAAAGTTGTACTGTGCATTTCAGTGCTGTTTCAGAGTTGACATTCATAACAGAATAGATTCTCACAATGGTCTGGCTGAGTGTGTGTCATTTGGTTGCAAAGAAAGTAACGGAGGTATTTCCGTCATGTCCGTTCCATTGCACTGTGATCACCCCTGCCAACTGAGGATTTAAATCTGAAAAACATGTTGACTTTAAGAGACTGTCTATCAAAGCACCAACGGCATAAACAGTGCATGAGATTTTGCTTATTAAAGATAACAGATATTCTGTCAGGACAACTCACGTATTCAAATAACATGTTTTAATGAATGAATGTACAGCATACAATTTTGGTTTGGCGCTGAATAGATCTGCTTTAGGTACTACTCTCGAGCACGGGCATCTCCCCCCGCTAAACGGGAGATGACTAGAAACCCTACCTAAGCAGATCCAAACAACAGGTGGAAGCTGGGGTGGTAGAGGCTGATAGCAAATTTATTTTAACACAGAGCAAACAAATAGCATCCTGTCAGTGATCAGCACAGAGAGGACCGATTCTTGGTTTAAAAAGGGCGCTCCATTAGAGGTGTGTGCATGTGATTGGCTGAGTATGAGATGCGCGGTTGCTAGCCGACCATGGTCGGCTACAGCAAGAGTTTCCCGACAGAACTTACAATGCGCACTAAAACGTTTTCTCGGCTCATACACATATTTATAATATGTATAATAAGCATTTTCACAGATGGCCTCTGCATGTTCGGTTATTTTTGGTTAAATAAATAATAATCATAATAATCTGTTATTCGTTATTTGCCACATGGGGGTAGATTTATCTACTGTTAGGATTTGGTGAGAACTAGATGGGGGTTTGCCCAAAAGTGTCAAATCATAGAATGAAAGGGGTTGCACTTTCTTTTCAACGTTACTAATATTTTCAGAAGGAAAAAAGAGAAGCATGTTGTTTTTCTTGGATTTGCAGTTGTAGCTCAAATGTGCCAAACCCTTGCCAAGGATGGATGATCCCCTAGGATTTGTAATCAAAATAACTGAAAATCTCAAACAAGCCATATCCATGTTTACATCTGGCTGTAAATCCATCCATCAAAGATGGTTGCGTGCAAAAATGTCAACATGATTAAATCACAATGAGCATATTTTTATCAGTTCCCTCTCTCCTTTATCTTTTCAAGGTTACCAAATTTTGTGTTTGTACTTGTCTCCTACCATGTAGTTGTTGAGATTGTGCCACAGTAAATACTTAATACTTAATAAGGCTTGCTTAGGCATTGTTGATTACAAAGGAGCCCTGCACTTATTCACTTCACTTCAATAAATTCCAGTTTTCAGTACAGTTTCAGGTGGCTTATTGCTGTTTAATGAGCGTTCACTGCATTATGGACATTTCTATTCTGCTCAATATCAGCAAGCCTTTCAATATTAATCTTGTATGTAGAGCAATGCCCTAATGACTGGGTTCAAATGGTGAAACAAACCAACATAGAGCCACATGTGGACACTTCTTTACTTATTTTTTTAATATTTAGTTGTTACTTTATTGCTTATGGGTAAGGGATGACCTGCATTTAAACATTTTTATATAAAACTTGACAAAGTAGGCCTAAATAGTTTATTTCATGCTTTTTTCACTCCCCCAAACCAAAAACACTACAGTGTCTCTGAATATCCAAGAAATGTTTCAAGTTATATTAAAGACAAACTCTAACATAAACGTTTTTGCCAATATGGGCCTTTCTGAAGTCCAGAACACCTTCAAGGTTAATGACTTTCACTGACATATACGTTAACATCGGAAAGGGTTTGAGAACACTATACGTAAAAAAAGTCATTACAATTCAGAAGAATCAATAAAAAGTTATAACCTGCATTCCAGCTCTAACAGCAATAAAAGAAACAGAAAGCAACTGAGTGCATGAAGTTATGGAGCGGAGTCTGACACTGAGACGTTGCATCGGTTTCAAAGAATTGATAATAAAATGTTTTTCCAGAACAGAAAAACATATTTTAATTATAACTAAAAATAAAGTACTTTTCCACAAAGCCACTGTTGCTTTGTCTCTGCTATTCTCATTTTGTCAGCTAGCCTTGGAATGGATGTGAATATCATGTGGGCAGGTCAATTATTTTGTCAGTCTGTGAACCAGAATAAAAAAAGCCATAGGCGGAGGGTGTGTAATGCCGGGGAAGGCTTAGCCTTCCCTGGCCGACATGGCGATTAAAATAATGTAGGCTATTAAATACAAATTCTAGCGATAGAGGATTCGAGTTAGCTCACTCAATCCACTAGACTACTGCCTACTGTGGAGGAGCTGCGTGTAGCCAATTGCTGCATGGTTATACTAGCCTACCTGTAGCTACTAACGTTAGTTGGTTAGCTAGCTAGCAAGTCTCATCCATCAACGTGTAGTCCTGTCAGTGAAGCGGCAGTCAAGCTGAAGGATCATCACAGACTCACGGAGCATTTCTGGACACACTGTCACACTCTCTGTTAATGTCAATTAAAAATGTAATAAAATGTGTGTATTGGCGGACATGCCGATAAAAAAAAACAAAGCACGCATAGGCTATCCTATTGCAGTGGAGTCGCTTAAATAATTAGCCTATCAATATGATGTGAAAATGTGATCGTATCTAGCCTAAATAACTCACATTTTATGGAGTGTTATTTTGTATGGGATGTCAGGGTTTTTCCTACATAGTAAATTCTTTGGCGGCCGCCAAATTGTTTTCACGGACCAGCAAAGGGAAATCACATCCGAATTTTTGAAGCCTTAAATTCTGAAAAGGTAAAAGCTTTAAGTTCATGCAATGTTTTAACTGAAGGTAGTATTGATAGTAGTTGTTTCACCGACTTTACTGATGGGATAAACTGTCTACTTAATATTTTACCTCAGCAACACGGCTACTATCTAACAGTAGGCTATTTTACCTCAGCAACACTATAGGCTACGATCTAACAGTATTTTACCTCTGTGACATTCAACACTTGTCATGGTTTTCCAGCCTGCTTATGCTTCTCTGCGGGTGTTGCCTCTTGGGGCCGCTAGAGGGCGACCTTGTTATTTTTTTACGCATTCTGTACCAATTATGGTTATGGGGTTCAGGTGCGTCCGGGCTACTTAAGCCCAGCGCCTTCTGTGTTCCGTGCTTTAGTGTCAACTCATAGGCCAGGTAATTGGTATAGGACTTCCAAAGACTGCATATATTTTTTGTCTAAAAGATACGTAGGAACTTTGTTAGATTTGAATTTTTGGATTAGTTCTTTTAGGACCTCGTTATCCTTTTCTCTTTTTTAAAGTCTTTCCTCGATTTTCCCCAGTCCTCTTTGAAGCTGTAACCTGGTACCTTTATATTTTCCTCCTTTCGTATTCGCTCTATTTCCCTTGCTTTGAGCGTGAGGTTTTCGTTATCTTTTTATTCCCCTCCTTATTGAGGCTCGTTTATTTTCTGAGAGCCGGAGGTTCTTTCTTTTTCTCTGCTCATTTATTGCAAGTTCTTTTTTCGTCCTCTTTTGTGGGTGGTTTGTTAGCTGATACTCCGGGGGTTATTTCCCCTTTGTTTGTTTTCCGTTCTGTCAGGGTATCCCTATTTCTTCTCCTACTTGTGGTTCCCACGTTAGTGAGTAACTTTTGGATCCCCTTCCCTTCTCCTCGCTTACAACACTAGTTTACCGCAGTGACATTTTTTAGAACACTTATCTTGCACACTTATTTTTTACTTCTGTTTTAGAGTGTTGTTTATTTATTTTTCTATTTGTGTGCTATTAAAATAAATGGTGTAATATTAAAATGTTCCAAAAGCTTCAAGGACCTATGATTTATCCTAACTCCTAAACACAACCCTACTGGTAGGCTACTTTACAACCAAAGCCGACATGGGCTCTTGTACTTGTAAAATTTATTTAGTATAGTGTATAGTTATAATGTATAATATAATGTATAGTTTTAATGCAAAAAATAAAAATTTGCTGCAAGCGCAAGTAGCCCTCCCCACCCTAGCCTTACCCTGCAGTTGGTTCACCCTCCACCTATGAAACAAGCACAGGTTGTACATTAGGAAGGAATGACTATTTCCCCCTAACAAGTTGAGGAGCTTGTTCTAAAAGCCTTTTGGCTTTTATCATTATCATCATCATCACTCACATCATTATCATAATTATCATCATGTATCCAGTGGGGTGGTGGTGGCCTGTAGGGAGTTCATTAAAGAAGCGAGGATGGGTTAAGGAAGGCCATGTAAGGATAATGATGCATTTTCATGACTTACATATTTTGCATATGTATGTATGTACCATACACTCCTCATGACAAACTAAGGTGCTGGTGTGGCAGGAAAATATGTTGATGTGTATACAACTGCGGAGGTCGCCTAGGCAACAGATGGCATGGGACCCCAGTGGCTGATACGTGAACATCACGGCTACGTCAAGTGAGAAATCGTTCTCCCCTCCATGTGGAGAGCCAAGGACACCCCAGGGAGCGGTAGACAACACGTCCGGATGACTCTGCACAGCTGTGGAAGGGACGCTTGGCTGACAAACAGCATCGGCCCCTTAGTCAAGACAAGGTGCTCTTGACCCCAGAATCCACACGATAATGTTCACTCGAAAACAAACTCCACTGGAAGCTGTGGCCATTGGCAGTTGATGGGAAAGAGACACCTTGAAATTTGTGCAGAATTTAGATTATACAGTACATTTAAATGACAATGTTTAGATTTATAGAATTCTCCTCATTTCTTTTCCTGTGCAGAGGATTGCCCTTCCACATCTCTTTCTTTTCGGCAGTAAACAAGCTCAAATTAAATTTGATGAACAAGCTAGAATGTTCACAGGAAGAATGTTCACACTCCTCTAGCTCCTGGTTATTATTTTGATTATTGCGTTTAATTTGACGGGGGAAGACGTAGATCACAAGCCCTGCTGCCACGGGATCAGCTGCGATTAATTTAATTTAATTTAAAGTTAACTATCTGCCTCCGTAGTCGTTTGGCTTTTGCCTGGCCTTTTTTGTACACCTTCATTTATTCAGAGATTCCTTCAGGGGGCTGTTGTCGCTGAAATCGTTGAGGAACAGCTGCACAGAGGCAGGCCTTTGCTGATGGTAGATGATGACAGTGTGGCTCATTTCACAATGAAGGATTCTGATTTAATGGTGACACAGTCCTCTGCTGTGGGCCTACTGATCACGAGGAGAGGTTTGGTCTTCTTGTTCCCTCTTAACTACTGGGGGAAACAATGGCTGCATTAATGCTTTTGGGGGTGTTGCAGTTCAGCATGTGTGTTGTTTGGTGGATTCATTTACTGCACAATCATTTGAATAAAGGGTGTCAAAAATGCAAATGTTCTTTATAAAATGCTAGACAAAACAAGAGCAACCGTTATTTTAGGATTTGGAACCATATTTGAAATGGCATTTACCTACCCAAGACCATTTTAAATATGTCCTTAAATTAAATCCAAATAAATTACTGTTTTGTTTTTATACTGCCTGCTGTTTTATAAAGAACAGTCAAGAAATTTAACACCATTTATTCATATATTTGTGCATGAACAGTCTTGGGGATATCACAGCTGGGGAGAAAGCGTGTATAGAATTTCAGATGGCTTTGACATAATTTTGTTAACAACAGTATGCACAATTATTTTAATACACGGTCTGAATAGAATGTTTTTTTTGTAAATAAAACATAACACAAAACAAGAAGAACACTTATGTTGGGCTTTAATTTGGGAATCTGAAATGCTATTGAGTAGTTGCTGTTCAATCCCTGCTGTGACACTATTTTGAACATTGTAGAAATCTAGACCAATACTGGCTTGCCTATTTTGTAAATTGTTAACCAACAAATGGTTAATCAAGGATTGATTCATATACGCGTATATCAGTCTGGGTCAGTATGTCACCTGCCTGATATGGTGATCAAGTAATAGGCTGAGGTGAAGTTTCTATCTATTTTCTTACACACCTGGTTCAATTGCAGGTGTATGCAATTCACTCCTTGAATTAGCCATCACTCTCCCTCGGCTTGCATAAATTGAAAAAAAATAAAAATTTAAAACCATGCAAGTGAATAGAAGGAGCACATTTAATTTCTCCTGGCTTACAGTGTAACAAAATTTCTGTTTAAATATTTATAAAAGGTTGTTGACACGTTTTAGCTAAAATGGGTTTGATGTGCCAATGGTATGTATACATACCAGGAACATGACTGCTTTTCCATTAGGGAGCTTTATTTTAAGTCTTCAAGTGACAACAGTGTAATAATTTGACCCAGAACAGTAGTTTTTGCTTCTAATTTGGTTCCCTGACAGAGTATAGCGTTTGTGCATACAGCTTTCTTGCACACTCCACTTGTATAGATTTGCGATTGATGTACTGTGAATGAGTAAACAGTGCAATTATCCTTTTATTCTATGTTTTTGTGTTTGTCAGCCTCAGGTCATTATCTGGACTGTGCCAACCCATGGGCACTCCACTCATTGCTAAGTGTGCATCTGCACTAACCCCAACAAAAAAGTTATCGTCAGTTTTCATAGTGCTGTACAATAAATATAATGTGATGTGAGGCTTAACATTTGAGATAAAACAAGAAAATCTAAACAATACTGGTAGTAGCATTGCAAAGGGAGGGCATTTTCCAGGAAAAATCACTTGCTTAAAAAAGCTAATAAAAAAAAACTATCTCATGCTTAAAAAAGCTAATAAAAGTAAAATAAAAAACAACAAACAAACAAAATGTGCTGAACAGGCCCAGGTTCTTCCTGGAGAGCAGGTTTCTGCGACATATGGTACCATCAATGCCATCGCACTGCACCTTAATCTAGATCAGGGGAAAGTTTGGCTAGAGTTTTCAGTAAGGAAGGGCTGTAGAGTGCTGATGCCATCTGGGAATCAGCCAAACACATCAAGGCATCAACCTGGACCTGGTGGAAGGGTTTGGTGTGAAGCCATGTCCTCTGTTGCTTCAATTACTCTCCAGATCCCTCCAACATCAGCTGCATCAGAGCAGAACTGGTCCCTGTTTGGTGGAACATACGATGTGCAACAGGCTGACAAATGAAAGGGTTGAGAAGCTGGTGGCTATTTAATCAATCTTGAAACTCTTTGAGCCCATCAAAGACCCCACACAAATTGAATCTGAGGAGTATTGTCCATATTCTCCAGAGTATCTTTCTCAAGATGAAGCTAGCTGTGGTTGAGGTAAATAATTAGCCTAGGTCAAGCAAGTCAAGTTATATATTTTGTTTACCCTTAATACAGAGGTGGGCAACGAGGGCCGTATCCGTTTCTGGTTTTCATCCCAACTTCTGGCCTTAATTACCTAATTAGCCCTAATATTTACGCCATCTGACATTTTAGCTACAATTCTTAATAAGTGCATGAAGACTTCTTGTGTCCCTATATGAAACATTTTAATGTGATCTAATCTACCAGTGTTGGTGTAAACAGCCAATTAGCTCATTTAGCTGGGGTAATTGGTGGGAACAAAAACCTGCATACACACCGGCCCTCCAAGACTGGAATTGCCCACCCCTGCCTTAATATGTATTATGAATAACATCGTTTGACTAAAGTAAGGGTAAGTAAGGCCGATCTAATTTGCAGTCTTAGATGTGAGGAAGTGACTAAAATATAGTTCTATTTCGTTCCTAAGACCATTAGGGTCACCAATATGCAATGCCGGAGTGGCTAATTGGGAAGAATCCCGGTGGGCCACTGGTTTTTGGGCTGGTTTTTGGGTCGGTAAACACAATAATTGTATTCAGATCATATATTTGCTGCAGAGTGGGCCACGTGAGTTCTCACACGGCCCCCCCTCTCTCCTCCTCACACACACACGAAAAGCAACCACGGCCCACACCAGAAACTTGCTGATAGGGGGGATGAGAGTGGCCCCTCCAAAATTCCATAATTGGATGAACCCAAGTTTGTTTTAGATTATGATTGAACACCTGATTTAATTAGCTTAGTTTACGAGTTTGTGCCAGACGAAGATGCTAAAATGGAGAATAAAATAAGATTAAGAGGAGCAGAAAAGGTTAGGATAAAAAAAAGAAAGGCAATGGAAGAAGATGCGGCCAAATGTGCTAAATTAACCGACATATTTTGAACATAAACGCAGCTGATGATGAGAAAGGTAGCGTACTTACGAATACTGGCGTATTTACGAATAATTGCTTTGATAAATGCAAAATGGTTATGGGATCATCTAATTGTGAAAGGCATTTTGCTATATAGTCTCTGAGCAGCCAGGATTTATTTTATTTATTTTTTTTAGCGAGGGGGGAGTAAATTGTGTTGGAAATTATTATTCTTGTTTATTATTATTATTAGGCTATAAAAGGTATTTGTCATGGTTTTGACCCTTTTTCCCTTGCGGTCATTTTCCTCGGTCGCCATGCGTGGGCGCTGCTCTTTTAGTGGAGTTTTGGCTCCGCCCCGTGCCTTTCGCGGAGTTCTCATCAGCGCTCACACGTGTGCGTGGTTGCCTGAGAGCTAAATAAGCCTCCGTTTCCTTCGTTCAGGGCTTTGATATTATTTCGCTTTATTTTTGTTGGGTGTGTTTTATTTGTACCATTTATGCTACTTGCCTATTCTTACGTCTCTCATTACTGAGGCAGGGCGTTTATTCTTTCTGGCTCTTCTTTAGTCACTTAGCTCGTAGAAGTATGGGACCGCAGATCTCTGCTCTATTCGCCCTTCTATGGTCTTTCCTTATTGAGAGACCGGGCGTTCACGCTTTCACTTAGTTACTTAGCTCGTAGAAGTATAGGGCAGCCTTGTTTGGTTTTCTTACTGAGAAACCTGGCGTTTGTGCTTCAACCCTGTCCTCTTATAAGGAACTTTCAGTGGTGGGTGGACTATGGAACTGCCGGTCAGCCGTCCAGAAAGCCGACTTCATCACTGCCTACGCAAAGATGAAGTCCCTCCACTTCCTGGCTCTCACTGAGACCTGGATCACCCCAGATAACACGGCCACTCCAGCTGCTCTTTCTGATGGCTACTCCTTTTCGCACACCCCCAGGGCCTCTGGCCGAGGCGGGGGCACTGGTTTGCTAATATCTCAGTCCTGGAAATTCTCCACGCCCTCTTTACACAGCCTAAACATCTCCTCCTTTGAGTTTCATGCAATCACTGTAACTCACCCGTCTAAACTCAACATTGTTGTTCTCTACCGCCCTCCAGGTCCACTCAGCGCTTTCCTGGATGAACTGGACACTCTCCTGAGCTCCTTCCCTGAGGATGGTACCCCTATAATTCTACTGGGTGACTTCAACCACCAGCCAGAGAGCTCCCAGTCATCCAGTGTTGCCTCACTCCTCCAGTCCCTCGCCCTCACCCAGTCCCCATCGCCCGCCACCCACAAGGCTGGTAACCAACTAGACCTTGTATTCACCAGGAGCTGCGCCACGTCTGATCTCACGGTGACTCCGCTCCATGTATCGGACCATTTCTTTATTTCATTCTCTCTCTCCTACCCACTCTCCCGCATCTCCCCTAACAACCTACCCCCTGTAACTTTCAGGAGAAATCTCCGCACTCTCTCACACTCCTCTCTCTCTACCTCTGCTCTCTCTGTACTTCCTCCTCCTGCATCTTTTGTTAATTTACCTATTGAAGTTGCCACCTCCACCTTTAACTCCTGCCTCTCTCAGTCTCTCGATTCACTATGTCCTCTCGTCTCCAAACCGGCCCGATCATCACCCCCCTGCCCGTGGCTGACGGATTCTCTCCGATCCAGCAGAACCACGCTGCGAGCTGCCGAGAGAAAGTGGAGGAAATCCAGATCCCCAGATGATCTGGCCTCGTATCACACTCTGCTGGCAGCCTTCACATCAGCAACCACGTCTGCTAAGGCAACATTTTACCAGTCAAAAATTAATGCATGCATGTCTAACCCCCGTAAACTCTTTTCCACCTTCTCTTCCCTGCTGATCCCTCCTCCACCCCCCTCACCCTCTTCCCTCTCTGCCGATGACTTCCTGATCCACTTTGAGGAGAAGGTAGCCGTGATCCGAAACTCCTTCACACATCCGGTGACTCCTCATATGCCCCATAATGAACCCACCGCTACATTTTCGTCCTTTAAGACTCTGGAGGACACAGATGTACTCCAACTTGTAACGCGCCAGCGTGCAACCACCTGCCCTTTGGACCCCATCCCGTCGGCAGTCCTCCAGTCTATATCCGGTGAGGTCCTTCCATATCTTTCTTCCATTTTCAACACCTCCTTATCCTGTGGCTATGTTCCTGCTGTTTTTAAAACTGCCCGTGTTACCCCACTCCTTAAAAAACCTAGCTTAGACCCCTCTGATGTTAGAAACTATCGTCCTGTGTCTCTCCTGCCCTTCCTGTCCAAAGCCCTTGAACGAGCTGCCCTTAACCAACTGTCAGTTTTTCTCCACCAGAACAACCTGCTCGACCCTCATCAGTCCGGCTTCAGAACCGGGCATTCCACTGAAACTGCCCTCCTGGCTGTGACTGAGGCACTCGCCACTGCCAGAGCCTCCTCCCTCTCCTCTGTTCTGATTCTCCTTGACCTGTCTGCAGCTTTTGACACGGTCAACCACAAACTCCTGATCTCCACACTAGCTGAGATGGGCATCTCTGGAACTGCCCTCTCTTGGTTTACATCCTATCTCACTGATAGATCCTACCAAGTCTCCTGGAAGGGCTCTGTCTCTGCACCTCATCCACTCCTTACAGGAGTCCCGCAGGGATCTGTACTGGGTCCTCTGTTGTTCTCCATTTATACTAAGTCTCTTGGTTTGGTCATTAACTCACATGGCTTCTCTTACCATAGCTATGCTGATGACACTCAACTCTTCCTCTCTTTCCCTCCCTCTGCCCCACAGGTAAATGAAAGGATATCTGCTTGCCTGGCTGACATCTCTGAGTGGATGTCTAGCCATCACCTGAAGCTCAACCTCGACAAGACCGAGCTGCTCTTCATGCCATACAAGACCTCCCCGCTCCTAGACCTGTCCATCACCGTCGACGGAACCGTGGTGACCGCCTCCCGCTCTGCAAGGAACCTGGGGGTGGTCCTGGATGATCAGCTGGACTTCAAAGAACACATCAGGGCGACGGCACGGTCCTGCAGGTTCCTCCTGTACAACATCAGGAGGATTCGACCGTACCTGACCACCTACTCCACCCAGCTTCTTGTCCAGACCATGGTCACCTCACGCCTGGACTACTGCAACTCCCTTCTCGCAAGCCTACCAGCCTGCGCCATTCTGCCCCTACAACTGGTCCAGAATGCGGCTGCCCGGCTTGTGTTCAACCTCCCGAAGTTTTCGCACGTCACCCCCCTGCTGAGGTCACTCCACTGGCTGCCGGTCGTGGCCAGGATCAGGTTCAAAGTTCTGACCCTGGCCTACACTGCAGCCAAAAGGTCAGGCCCCTCCTGCCTACAGGACTTAATCCAGCACTACGCTCCTGCTCGACCACTTCGCTCTGCTGCTGCAGGGCGACTTGCACTTCCCCCCCTCCGTGTTAAAGGCTCCCGCTCATCCCGACTGCGGAGCTTTTCCACCCTAGCTCCCCAGTGGTGGAATGAACTCCCCACTCTGCTGCGCTCAGCTGAAACACTGTCTGTTTTTCGGCGTGGTCTGAAAACGCACTTTTTCAGACTCCACCTCGACTAAAATTATACCTATAGGGCCATTATATAGTATTCGCTTCCTGTTTTCTATTTAACTTGTGTTTTTTTTTGGTTCTTCTATAGTTCAGAATGCATAGCTGACTGTGTGTACTTCTCATGTTTATTACTAGGGATAGCTCCTACGCTGTGAGAGAGCTGTGCTTTATCGGATTTGCTTTGTAGTCGGGTCAATGACCTTCAATATGCACTTACTGTACGTCGCTTTGGATAAAAGCGTCTGCCAAGTGATTGTAATGTAATGTAATGTAATGTACTCATTTTGCGTGTGACAATGAGCCGGTTAGTAGCTTCGGTACATTTGTTCCCTGTTTTGTCTCCTTCTTGTGGACTACGTTTCCCCTTTGTTGTGAGTCAGGGTTTTTTATCTATATAGAGAGGCAGGGCGTGTATTTTCTACTAGGCTAGCATTAGTCATTGAGCTGGTAAATGTCCGGAACAGCTGTTCTGTTCGTCCTTTGGTACATGTCTTCCTATAGGGAGACTGGGCGATTTTGTTCAGACAGTTGTTCTGTTCGTCCTTCGGTACCTGTCTCCGTGCATGGAGACTGGGCGATTTTGTTCGGAACTGTAGTTACATTACATTACTTTACATTACATTCATTTAGCAGACGCTTTTATCCAAAGCGACGTACAATAAGTGCATACAGAGACATCATCAAGATCACTACAGAACAGACAAGACAAAGCACATCTTTCCCATAATGTAGCAGCTATCCCTAGTAATGAACGTTGACTGTAGTTCACAGTAAACTGTGGGTAAATCAGCTATACTACACTTCTATTCTAAATACTATTATAAACTATAACAAACAGACAGGAAAAACACAGGGAACTAGTAAACACAGGTTAGAATATCAGTCAAGGTGGAGTCTGAAGAGGTGTGTCTTCAGGCCTCGACAGAATGCAGGCAGGGTTCGAGTAGAACGTAGGGGAATGGGAAGTTAATTCCACCACTGAGGAGCTAAGGTGGAAAAGCTCCGCAGTCGGGATGAGCGAGAGCCGTTGACACGGAGGGGGGGAAGTGCGAGTCGCCCTGCTGTAGAAGAGCGAAGTGGTCGAGCAGGAACATAGTTCTGGATTAAGTCCTGCAGGTAGTTCTGTTCGTCCTTCGGTACATGTCTTCCTATAGGGAGACTGGGCGATTTTGTTCAGACAGTTGTTCTGTTCGTCCTTCGGTACCTGTCTCTGTGCATGGAGACTGGGCGATTTTGTTCAGAACTGTAGTTCTGTTCGTCCTTCGGGTACGGCTCTCCTCATAGGGAGTCTGTGTGCGTATGACTGCGAGTCTATGAAAATAGCCTTGGAACGTTAGATCTCTGTTCCTTTCGCCTTCTCTTTACCTTTCCCTTTATTGAGATGTAGGGCCATTATTTTTCGCATGTCTTGCATTTGGCACACGGTTAGGACACGGTAGGTAACTACACGGTTGGCAACTCGGTAGGTTAGGACACGGAGACTGTTTCCCTTTAATTCCTGCAGCAAGCAGTACACTCCGTTTTAGAGCTAGGGAGTTATTTTTCGCTTGTCGCATTCTCCCTTTTAATTAGCTCTAATTTAGGTTCCTTTGTTTGTTACCTACGAGGCAGCTCCTCTCATTTCACGTTGCATCTCGTTTGTTCAGTTTTTTATACGTTTGAGTATTCAGTGTTCTTTAGCTCGATGTGTTTTCCGAGCTTCAGATTCTTTGCTTTCGTGTGACGTTCGCCCGGTTGTATGGGTTGTTTTTAGTTACGCCCCTTTTTCCTAGTTCCATCATTTCCCTCCAGTCGAGAGTCGGAACTAGGTTATTTGCGTTTGCCCTTATATTTCCTTATATACGGGGTCTCTCCATCTCAGTGGCCTTAGTGCTTAAAGAATCCCCTTGCTGCGTTTGGTCCCTCGAACCTCACACGTCACGCCCCCATTACAGTATTATAATAATAATAAGTAAATTATTAAGTAACACTGTTTTAGATGTAGCAAACCTAGCTAACGTTAGCTAACATAGCAACATTTAATTTATTGCCTTATATGACAGCCTCCATATAAGGCAATTCATGGGCGTGGATTTATGATAATCACAAAATAATGCGCTTCGTACATGAATATGAAAAAATCTTCCTTTCCCACACGGTTTTATGAATCCGGCGTAAATTTTTTGTACCAGCTTGTTTCGTACATAAATGTACGTGCATATTTAGAAACGCTTCATAAATAGGGCCCAATGTGTGAAAAATAATTGCAGTGATCCCTGAAATAGGCCAAATACATAAAAAACAAAAGACATATGATTTATGATAAAATATTGTTAACAGTATAATTCCAAAAATGGCCTCAAAATTAACAAATTTGAATCGTACAACCCTAGCTGGTGGCCAGTTAATGAACTGTCATATCGTGATAGAATGTGATTTAAAACATAAAGCAAATGCATACACCGTTCAACATAAGCACCACATTTCTCTCCCAAGATTTTATTACCCACATTCTGCTATAAATCAAAATGAAGGTTTGTACTTTAACGAATCACAGCAGGAAGCACCAAATTTGAGTGGGGCAGATGGAAATGGTCTTACATCATGTAGAAATAGCAATGCATCATGTGGCGATGAATAATGAATCTCTTTTTAAATGTATCAACTCCTAAATGTTTTGCACTTTTCTTTGACTGTCTCACTAAGGTTGCCTGGGAATTAAGTAGCTATTGATCAGGGTCGAGGAGTTTCCCCTGGAGCTAGGCCACTTGTCACATCCCTCGCCCTACAGAGCACCCACCTTCAGCTCCACATGCATCTGTCTTCAGGGACCCACACAGGCACTGATGGATCACCCAGCCAATTCTACTTATCTCTGTGAGATGCCAGATCTGATTTGAGGGAATTAAGCTGGAGAAGATTTATGTCCTGTAGGCCAGGCTGCCAGTTCGGAACCCGCTCACATGAGCACGAACATCCTCCACCTTCCAGAACGTGCTATGGTGTGGGTGTGTTCGTTTGTTTGTGTCTCTGTGTGTGTGTGGGTGTGTGTTCTCAAGTGTGAGACTCCATGAACAATCAAAGAGTTGGGAAGAAACCAAGTCAAACTACTGTCTGCAGTAGGGCATAGTCATATGTATAATCGGATGTTAAAATCCCAGTATTCAAGTATTTAGTGTTTACTAGACATGAGTGATGTAAACACCTTATTCTGAAAATCAATATTAACTTACCACTAAGTTACCACAGTTCCAGGATAATATGGGGGCGTCGTTTATCAAACCCTTACTGTAAAAGCTGGATATAACAAAGCCATTATCATGGTTATACAATTTCATTAATTGGTGTTACTTTTAGAAGAGATTTTCTGTAATTCTTTTATTTTTTTAAGGTTGTATTAATTTAAGACGGAACATATTACGAGTGCAAACCCTTGTTGATTCTTAAATTGCATCAGACCTGACAGCTGCAGAGCAGCAGTAATATGAATGCCATTATAAACATGAAAACAGACCTAAAAGAAGAGAAAGACTTGTGATATTATGCTGATGGGATTTTCTATTTCTAGGCTTCACTTGTCTTTCTCTACCTTCAGTAGAGACTAAAGAATTAATGCTACACCGCAACACAGTGAGTGCAAAGCATTGTTTTGTTATGCTTGCAGAGCATAGCAGTCTACATCTAAAATTATTTTATTCTTAAGTAGGAGTTGGACTTTGGACTGAAGAAATGTTTAAAGATCTTATTTTACAAATGTACGTATGTATCATGTATGGAGATAATATTCATAAAACCTGTCTCTGGTGATTAGTCAGTGCCTTCCTCATAAATTATTAGAATGTATATCATTGTTGAATAATTCACATGTTCTGTGATTGACATCAGATGTATATCACACTGCAGAAAATGAGCTGACCAGATACTAGTCCAATATTCTATTTGGACTCTTAATTTAGCTGAATCAATTGTACATGTGTTTTGCAGCGCCAACTTAATGGGAAATTGATCTGAAACCAAGGGCACACTTTTTCCTGTAACAACTCTCAAGGCAACACATGATGGTTTTTTGTTTTTTTCTTCCCTGAAGTATTAATTGAGGCAGGGCTCATTTCCCATGTGCTTCTTAGAAGATTAATAAACAAAAATCATAAACACTGAAGGTAATGCATTTTCTCTGAGCACCTTGATCTCCACAGATGACAGCAGAACACTTGCACTGACTGGACAGTCAAGTCCAGTGTGGCATTGTGTTTGGTGTTTATTTGCATCTATAAAAGTTCCCCACACAGTGAAACAGATATAATTAGAAACAGTGGCTTGGCAAAGCTCCACAAATAATCCTGAACACTGCCCACACTCGTATTCCAGTTCTTCTCCAGTGCAGTCAAAGCAACGGACCTGAAGGTGATTGATTTATCTTATTTTTTTCACCATTTCTAACAGATGGTTTCCTTTAGAGTCATGGGGGTGATTCACCTCAAACATCATCATGTGTAGCACCCAGCTGGGTGATGTGAGGCACTCATTTTGCACCAGAATGGGTGGCATGTATTCAGCTGCGGAATAGAGAAGGGATATATGATGCTGTCCATAGTGTAGCCATCCAGGATTGGTATGTGATACCATTAATTTTATAGCACTTTGAGATATGAAAAGAACTTTAAAAATGAAATGTATGGTTATTATTATCACACTGACAAGTGAAAATGAGAAAAATAGCTTCTAGCCCTCTCTGCAACTGGCAAAACTATTCAAATAATGAAAATGTAATTTATAATGAAAATGTATTATAATGATGTATTATAAATATGATATTATTAAATAAACTTCATATATAGTGTATATATTATTATAATTATTTTGGACCCAAGCTTTTTTTTTAATTTTTTTATTGTCTTTCTTAATTTCTGTTAAACATTTGCACACCCATAAATTAGTTATATCTAATCTGGCCCCGATTGGCCAATGACTGAATGATAATTATAACAAAAAAAGAATGGTCTGTTACCTTTTGTTGCATTTGGTGAGATACAAGCTTGTGTGCAAGCTGGCATTAAAGGGGCATTATGAGCTCAGTAACACCATTGTTGTCTTGTCATTTCAGACACCCTTAGTAACTGAAAGTCTGATACTGCAACATGAGTGGACGAGGGAGTGGTGAGTGGTCAGTCTAGTGATAATTGCCCAAAGAGTCTGAAAGGTTAGGCAAGTACATATAATACTAATAGGGCGGCAGTGTAGTATAATGGTTAAGGAACAGGACTTGTAACCGAAAGGTTGCAGGTTCGATTCCCAGCCGGACACTGCCGTTGTACCCTTGAGCAAGGTACTTAACCTGAATTGCTTCAGTATATATCCAGCTGTATGAATGGATAAATGTAATAAGAAGTTGTGTAAGTCGCTCTGGATAAGAGCGTCTGCTAAATGCCTGTAATGTAATGTAATGTAATGTAATAGTATTGCATAATACATCTTGGGCAGCAGCTTGGCTGAATATTACCTCTTTTTGCAATGCAGCTTGGTAAATGTTTTGATTTGTCTAGGTATTCGGTTTCAATTGCATTTTTTCTTTTATATCGGGTCAATATCCATCGTCAAATCATCCCCCGTGTGAGACACTGATTCAGAAGGCTGTCGTTTTTTTTTTTTTGTTCACAGCCAATTCTTCTTCAATCCTGCACCCCATGGCTATATGCAAAAGAAACAATCTCTAGTACAAAGAGAATAAATGTCGGAACTGAGGTCATGACTGTCTATGAGAGAAAGACTTCCAGATTATCCACGCAAGTCCCCATCCCAGAGGACCAACATTTCTTTGCAGCAATTAAATGGAAATGAAACAGAGAAAATAACTTTAGCAGCTCTGCTTGACATTGCATTAATTCCCCCTGCTCTCCATCAAACGGCACTATACCTTTTCCAGTGCACTCGGCGAGTCCAGATTGATTAGCCGGCTGTCTGATCTCTGTAATAATGCAATCAAAGCCCCGTCACAGTGGCAGTCTCCCAGTGCACACTCTCCCATGAAAAGTGCCATTAGGTTCTCTGAAGTGTTAGCATCCTGAAAAATAAAGATTATTCATTTATTTTATTCTGCCTGAAGGGTGGCTACCTCATAGCTATGATTTCCTGGATTTATAGCATATAGCCTTTCATCAAAGAGCTTTGTGACCTCCTGCAGCAACCATCTTTATTTTGGTGCTCAGGTTTGGATTCATGGGAAAATAATTGATGTGTCTCATTTTAGCCTCAAACAAGTGGATTTACTGAAGGCCACAAAAATAAATGCTCCCAGTATCATGCATCAACCAATTTGTTTCCATGAAGGTTTGGCTCCTAGCACACTATTGTAGAGCCTTATGTTTGAGTTAGTGTTTTTTTTGGGGCTTTTTTGTTTTGTATTTCAGATAGGCATGTCTTACTTTTACAGGATAGATTTTAATTTTTTTGCAGCAGCATTAATACATTAATTAACTGAACTATAGTTATTGAGCTTCATGCAAGAACATTCTCTTATTTTTCTCTTGACTTTTCCATATTCGTTCCTGAGAGATGTTCGTACAAGGACTTCATGTCGGTTCCACCAAACGTTCTTAACCTCTAGAAACTCTTCTTACAGGCCACTGTAAATTCAATTGTCAATTGTTCAAAATGAACTCAAGTCACATGATTCACATGAATTCCATATTAGCATAATTAATGCCCCCAAAATGCCATATAGGGCCAGGTGTCCTGTCCCCTGTACCTGGAAAATGCATTCATAAAACTGGCATCTTGTCCAAATAGGGGTGAGCACATGAGCACATAGTTCAAGGCACATCCCACATACACTGTCTTGCTGCACCAAAGAGTCATGCGCTTGCCTGGCCTCGCGTGGGGGAAAACGAAAAGGAAAAAAAGATGTTCGAGGCTAATTAGTCATTTGCAGGCTGGAGTGAAACGACATGTATTTCAGGTTGATAATATCAGGTAAGTTGTGTGATCCTCTTGACCAGGCAGCAATGAGTGAGTCACCAACCTCCTGCCTCAGGTTTAGGGACTTTACTTTTTAGTCATATTGTTTATTTTCCGCAGCTTTATTTGCTTTTCTTTGTCAAGCGGGTGGACAATTTTGGATGGTGCAATACACACATACTGTATATTTGGGTGTTTGTGTGGGTGTGTGTGCACATGTGATTGTGTGGAAAAATAGACAATTACTTAATGGTCGTTTGTGGCATTATTTGACATTACTTCTGTTATTTCAGCAGTGAGGATATGAGATCATGTGAGATGCTGCGGTGGGTTATAACGCAAAGCAGGATTACCCAATTCGTCTTCAGATAAGTTTCACAATCTATCATGAAGCAACTACACGTACTGAAATTTCATTCATTATTAGCAATCAACTAAAGGCAACATAAATGAGCGTCGCGAATGAAGTTTGCAGAGTAAGTTCTGTCAGGAAACTTGCTGTGCCCGACCAATGGTCAGCCTCAGTAAACACATGGGGGTCTATCTTGGCGATCTTAGCGCTTCATCTAAGCGCATGGCGTTAAGTGCATTTAGCGTGTCCAAGTCCAGTTTTGCTATTTTAACGGCGTGTTTTTTGGGCGCTAAGCACGGAGCAATGTGCAAATGGGCTGACGTGACATGCAATAAACCAATCAAAATGTCATATCCCATTCCCTTTAAAAGCCTGCTTTTCCACCTTGGCGATTGCTTACATGATGGCGAAACAGACGTGCTCGTGCGTGTTTAGTGCGACCAAGGAATAGGCTATATGGATCAATAGTAGCCTATAATCAATATCATCTAAGCGCATGGCGTTAAGTGCATTTAGCGTGTCCAAGTCCAGTTTTGCTATTTTAACGGCGTGTTTCTTGGGCGCTAAGCACGGCGCAATGTGCAAATGGGCTGACGTGACATGCAATAAACCAATCAAAATGTCATATCCCATTCCCTTTAAAAGCCTGCTTTTCCACCTTGGCGATTGCTTACATGATGGCGAAACAGACGTGCTCGTGCGTGTTTAGTGCGACCAAGGAATAGGCTATATGGATCAATAGTAGCCTATGATCAATATTATTCGGACTAACCATTATGAGTTCCCGGTAATTCCGGACAGTGCTGTTATTTTACAAAATATATGCGGTTAAATTTCGTTAAAAGCACCTGCAACAGCTGAGAATAAGCTACCAGTGGCTTCCGTCTCACCTTAGAAAACGCCAAATTAGCCTGCTTGTTTAACGAATTTCGTTTGATTATACAATGAACCAATGAACTCATGTTCAAGCTTCATCCGAAGTTCATTAGGCCTATCTGCATTCTAATTTTGATTAATAATATAAATAACGTTATCTTGCCTTAAAGATGACACTAAATACAATAAAGCTGTCAGATTGGCAACCCATAGGTTCACGCATATTTTCCCTTGTTTTATAATGTCCTGCTTATGGAAATGTGACCAACCTGTTTTACTGGTAGCGTAATGCTTTAAATCAATCCACCTTCCCAGAAATACAGTGAAAAGTGTGATTGACAGCAGGGGAAACAGACCTGCTCCCGTAAAGCGCACATGCAGATAATGGTATTAAAATGAATTGTGAATTAATTGTAACGTGATTTTTAGTTTCTAATTAGACGCTTAGTTCTCTTTAAAATCTTTTGTTCAGTTATGGAATAACAGGTGAAATCAGCGGGGTTTTAATAAGCTGAGGGTATGGAAACCTTGTCACTGTAATTTAAAAAAATATGAATAGTTAAGGTTACAATTCAGTTAACATGGTGACATTTATCTCCATTTTCTAACCATAGGCTATCGAAAAAACCTTATGCACAGCGAATCCGCTGTAGCCTGTAAGTAAATAGTCACAAACCATTCTATTTACTTACAGGCTGTATTCCTAGATAAACAGATCTGTATTGTAATGACATCTGAAGCGCATTTTCAGAACTCAAGTGTCCGTCTATTGCAGTGCGCGAGTTTTCCATTGAATGACAATTCATGCATAGGTGTAAATGAAAATTTGCGCATTAGGCTTGATATAGGTGTTATCAGCTCCTTTTTAACGGATAGCCATTGTCCCGTACCATTGCACATCGCCTGGATGTTGATGGATGTGGCATTCCCCTTCGCTGAGGGAAAGATATGTGGACCTATGGACCCTTTTATTATTATGCATTTTTTGATATAGCCTACACAATAATAATATTTCACATCGTAATCTTGATATTTTAGTCATGCTTGTGCACGCCCCTGTGTTTAACAGACAGGAGGGTACGCGCATTGTGCACATGCCTATGTAGAAACACTTATATGCCGTTAAAATAACATGTAAACAACGGCGACATGACTTTAAACCAGGTTTGTGGTGGATCTATAAGCCAAAAAGAATCCTGGCCACTTCTCATCTTAAAACCAACACGGCCAGTTCACTTGTAATGGGCGCAAGAATACATGGTATTTAAACGACGTGAAACGAAATTAACCATGCGCCGGGTGTAAGATAGCAAATACACTTGCGTTTGGGTTAACACCGCTTAGCGCCAGGTGTAAGATAGGGCCCCCGTTCTCATACTCAACCAATCACATGCACACGTCACTAATGGAGTGCCCTTTTTTAAAGTGAGAGTCAGATCTCTCCCAAACTGCTTTTGCCTGTGCTGCTCTCGTTTGTTTAGCTGCTGATTCTATAAAACTTGCTGCTCACCCTTCACCACCCCAGCCTCCACCCATCTGCTTCTATGTACTGGGAGGTTTTTGTATATCTCCTGTTTAGTAGGGGAGATGAGTTGTGCTCCCTGTTTGATAGGTGGTGCACGCTGGTGCGTGCACTAGAAGTACATCGAGCAGATCCATTCAGTGCCAAACCAAAATAATTATATATTCATTCATATATTCAATACGTGAGTTGTCCTGACAGAAAACAATGTTTGCATTGTTTTTACATACAAACAGGTGTAGCCTCTGTATAGTTTGTCTGGCTGTTTGCTAACTAGTTCTTATTTTCTATACAGCCACAGCTAACAAATGATATCTAGGATTAATTCTTACATACTGAATGCAGAGTCCATATTTAATTCTTATCTGATCGTATGAAATTGCTCAAGAATACCTCAATAATATATGAAAAATACTGCATAAAACAAACAGAAAATACCATTTACAGGATACAGTAAGTATGTCTACAGATACAGTGAGCACCATAATTAATTGGACAGTGACACATTTTTTGTTATTTTGGTTCTGTACTCTAGTACTTTAAGGGTTGTTTCTCCTGACAAATTTTCCTATTGACCTCTATGGAAAAATAAGTCAGGAGAAGAAACCCTTCAAGTTATCCATCCCTATCTACTGCATATCTGGCAGCAGAGTGATGGTTTAAGGCTTGTTTGATACATCAGACCCTTGATGACTTAGAGCCACTTAGCCAATCATGTGTTCCATACTGTTCCATTGCAATTTACAGCTCAATCTAGTCCCACCCCCCAATTCCCATAGAGATCCATTCAAATGCAGAGAGGTTATAGTATCGCTTGTAGGAGTGCCAGCAAATAAGATATCAAGAGTCTTTTGATATTGTTGGGTCACAGACATCAGGAAGTCATGGCATGCAAAGGATATGTGACCTTACTTTATTCTACATTATGTTAAACTGACCAATATTTTTTGATGCCTGAAAATGGGGAGGGGGAGGGGGGGGGGGGGGGGCTACGTACAAAAGGTTCTGTAATTTCTAAATGGTTCATCCGATATGGATGAAAATACCCTCAAATTAAAGCTGACAGTCACTTTCACTTTCAAACTCAAAGTGCTAGAGTACAGAACCAAAATAACAAAAAATGTGTCACTGTCCAATTAATTATGGTGCTCACTGTTTGTTTTAATGATCACTTGGAGCAGATCATTTGCTATTTAGTCATTTGTTAAATTTGGGATTGAAAGCTTAATATCAAAGTTGGTGTTAAAAAACAATGTTTAGTTTCTCAATAATGCACAACTGTGGTTTCAAAAGCAAAGCAAGCCATGGCTGCCTGCTTGTTAACTCTTTTCTTTTCTTTTTCTCAGTTTATTTTTTACAATTACAGGTGTAACAGGTTATGATGTACAGGTCACCCTAACTAGCGAAGAGGCTAGGTTAACATGCATTCAGGTATGTGGTTTGCTGACACACACATCAATCATCTCTGCCTATAAATAGGCTGCAGTAACTAGGTACAAGGAAATGCCTTACCCGTTTGGGGTTCTTGTTCTTCCCTGTTCCTGTATGCAAGTTCCTGTCTGACTTTAAGGTACGTTGCAGTTTGCTCTGTGTTACTTGCAGCACACGTCATGTTCCATGTAGGCCTGATGAAAATTATTTTATTGTAGGTCACCATAGACGGAGTGGTTGAGCTTGAGACTGCATGTGCATAGCCTATAGAGGTATTTCTTTACATTTTTTATATATGTTGTTAATGGTATGAGTAGGAAAGCATTTAGCTTCTGAGGTAATGTAATGTCATGGTTAAAATGCACTAAAACATTGTGGTTACAAGGACGCTACACTGCATGTGCACTAATAAATATTTTCTGCCATTATAGGACGTTGCTAGCTGCTGTTTTGCCGATATTATAAATTAGCGTTTATCTCTCAGTCTCCTTAAGAGCTAAGGAACGCGGATAGCGGGGCTCCGGTTGTATCAATTCTCCAGTAACTAGCTACGTGGAGCTCTGGCCGCTGGGCGCGGTTTGGGTTTTAAACTGTTTTAAACAGTGTTTTATCCGCCTTTTCCCTGGGGTTCTGTATGTATTTGTTTGGTTAACATCCCTGCTACTGACAAACCAACTGTTTATTGAGTTGGGGCTTCGGGGCTGCTTACTGTTTACGTTGCAGTGCGTGATTTGGCATCTGTGCTGGTGGCGTGGAGGTCGCTGCGGCGCCATAGGAAGTGGTTCCATTCTTTTGACTGCATGCTATATTGTGCGTGTGTGTGTGTGTGTGTGTAGAAGTAGAATCTTTTGTGCTATATTCACCGTGTCCGTATCTCACCATTTTACAGTGCGTGTGTGTGTATGTCTGCTGGCACCTTCACGAGTGAGTGACCTTTCGGTTCCACTTCCGGTAAGTCACCCACCCTCCACGGATACGTACCCACACGCACCCAGTAGCACCCCTAGTGGCGGGGAAGACCTACCACCAGCTAATTGTGTATTTTTGGGAATCCTGTGGGTTTTTGTGTGGGTTTTTCTATTGTGTTTTTATGATTGTAAAAATAAACTGGATGTTTTTATTACTGAATCCACATCTCTGCTTGTTAATTTAGTTGAACGTGCCTATGTGGGGATTTATCATAACTCTTACAAACTATTTCTTTGGGCGTAATTCCCAAGGTGATGTAATCAGGTGGTGTTATGCCAGGTCACACAGGCATTTTACCAGATGCTCTTATCCACCATTTTTACATAGTATCCCTTTATGCAGCTGGATATTTTACTGGGAATCAAACCTATATCAAGTCAAGTTTCCAACAACAGAAGTATGCAAACATTTCTCAAATTATTGCACCCTGTGTAATGTGCTCTGTTTGTTCCTGTGGATTTTCATCTGAAATGTGCTGTTTGAAAATGATGTGTCCCCACCTCTTGCCTTCTCTATAAGGACACAGTGAATGGACATCATTTATGTATTTTACATATTTTATGCAATTTCTGCTCATATTTTAACTATTAAAAACATGCATATTTCTTGACTTTAAGATTAAATGCTTTGCTTAAAGGTGCAACAGGAGTGTCAATGAAGGATTCAAACCTCTAATCTTCAGAATCTCAAAAGGCCTGTATTGGACAATCTAACTATTCATCCGGAAACATTACACAGTGTGAACCTAAAAAAAAAAATGAAGGTTACTTTGCCAGCAGTTGTGGTCTGGAAATTTATAATATCATCTATTTACTCTGATGTCTGAGGTAAGAGCAATGACCTCACAACAATACATCACTTGGAAAATGAAGTGAGACATCAGACATGCCCACCCGTATTACATTACATTACATTGAGTATTGGTGGAGAGACACAAAAAAGCCAAGTATATCCACATCTGGTGCCTTTGTAAGTCTCACGTTAAAAGGGTGATTTCGGGAGTCCCATAGGGTTTACCTACATGCATAATTAGAGGGATTCTTAGAGTATTAATCATAAAGTTGTCATGCTGTCAACTCAAAACATGTACCCCAAAAGCTTTTATATACTTTATATATGGGGACTGGAACAACAGCTCACTGCAGCCATCTTAAATCCACTCTACCTTATATATCAGGGTCTTCATACCCACTGCAAATGAAAAGCTGCAGCTTCTTTGAAAGAGACAGCATTACTTTAATAAATGCTTGGAAATCCTCAAATGCCCTCTGGATTTTTTTTGCAAGAGCTTAACTTGCTTTTTGTGATGTTCTTTTGCCTATTTGACAGTTCTAATACCAATTTACTGATAGAGAGCATTTTATTGATGAATTGTACCAAAAGCAAGAGAAGAGAGTGTAAAGCTAGGGCAATCTCGGAAGAAGTTTTCTTCTAATTGGCAAGTGATGTGTTCAGTTGGCCATTGACAATTTCACCCATGAAGCTCCAGAGTGAAGACAAACAAGAGCAGCAGATGCAGGAGCAGGCCACGGACAACATCACTCAATTGTTCAATTTCATTGAAAAACCTTAGCCATGCTCTGTGCCAGGCATGATGTCTGCACTGATGGAACTGCCATATGCTTTCAAAGCCAAGTTAAGGTATACATGGCATAATTAAAATTAAAATGAAAATGACAGCTAATTGACATAGCTACTCACTTGACAATCAGTATGTATTCAGTAGATTGTGTGCCATAGGAAAGGAAGGAATGTTAACTCTGCTCTATTTCAATATATAGATGTTTCAAAGACTAAACCACTTGTGAATTGTTACACAGGATACATTATTTGTCTTTATTATGTAATGAAGATGTGTTTTGTCCTTCTTTTCACAAAAATAATCAAAAATGGGTGATAGGAAAGGAGGAGAAGCAAGGAGCCTGAGTTTGGCCAGGTACATGAAGGCAAAATAATATGTTTAAAGGCCTTCATTATCAACCGTAAAATCAGATGTGCTTGTGGCATAGTTTATCATACACCATTACCAAAGCCTAGGGGGGCCTTTAGGAACATGAGCAGAGCGGGCCTCGCCTACAGGCACGCACAACTGAGGCTGATTGGTAATCAGCCCAGCTGTTGTTCATTCTGTTAATAAGGCCTGTTAAAAAGCACATGTTCTGCTGGGCCTTTGGAGTGAGATAGATGTTATGTTTTGGGGCTTTGTAGCTCTCCAAGTGAGTTTTCTGTGTTTTGTTTGACATTCTAGACTGTGACTTTTGTTCCTCATTCATTAACCCTTTGTTTTATTTTTAAGTCTATTTTGTTTTTGAGCCCACAGTCACATGGGGATAATAGGAACTTGTAATTCACAGTTAATTTTCTTCTTTAGTCTGGTCACCACCCTGCACAGGACACACCTGCACCAGTGCCCCATCACGTTTTTTTGTTTTTTGGAAATAGGGAAATTTGAAGGACTGGACATCCCTAATACAAGGAGCAAACTTCTATTAGGGCTTTACATTAATTTCTGCTGTGTCTTTCTCCAAGTTCCTAACAATGAGGGAACAACCATAAAACATGTAATCTAGGTTTAAATACATTAAAACATGTTCCAAACGATACCATCATTTCACATCATTAAAGGCTTAGATGAAATGAAAAACGTAATGTTTCAGGCCCTTAAAAACAGAGATGTATGGCTTGTATTTATAACCATATTAGGTCCCCCTTTTCTGATCAGTGGAACATACCTAACATGTCTTTTACACGCTTTAGTAAAGGATTTATTTCTCTCCACAAGCTGTCTAACTGGGGGGCTCCATTTATTTATTCCCAAGTGAGTAGTACCACTCCATTTCCTATAATGGTTTTTTGAAAGTATGGACTATTTAAAGTGAGAGCAAAAGCGACCGACTGGGCATCTCTGTTTGAATTTCCCCTATTCCCATCTTTTTGAATTTCTTAGCCTTTCCAAATTGCGATTTTCTGTTCCTTTAGAACAATATATTTTTCAAAGATTTTGACAGGTGCCTTAGGGGATCATCAAAATTCCACCGCACACCACACATCAAAAACGTGGTTAACCTTGGTCTCTTACCCCCAGTCATTAGTATTGTATTTGTGTGTCAGAGTTACCTAGCTACATTTGAAGGTAAACAAAATGAAATTGCAAAAGCTACCAATCATCAATCAATCCTAGCATTGAACAAGAAGCGCGTGCTACTAAAAACATCAGAGTATTACGTGCGCAGCTTTCTTATTTGCAAATTCACGTACAACAATGTGTGACAAAATTGACATCATTTTTAAGTTATCCAGACTACAACGATTAAGCAAAATAAAGACAAACAATATACAGTAGATCTCATTATTTTAACAAGCCTATTAACATTGTTTAAATATCAAGTAAAAGCAAGATGAAGTGCATGATTACGGGCTCATAAGATTGCATATATTTTAAACACAGGAGCATGGGAGGTTTTTTTTTTTTTACACCGGTGCAAACAGCATGGAGCAGATTCAATCCACCAGAGGAGGATTTGAGAGCAGTTCACAGAACAAAGATCAAGCTGTTGGAGCCCAAAATTAAAAATGATGGCACTTCATTGCAAACACAGCAGCATGAAACAACTTATTTCATGGGCCAATGGCCAGTGGTGCGAGTTCCCACAGGCTGGGTAACAGGCAGGGCAGAAGCGCCCCTGCAGGGCCACAGCTTTGCTCCAACATAAGCTTTATAGCTGCGGGCTGCACCAAGTAACTCAGGTTCCACAAAGAAAACACAAATTCCCCATTTCTTATCAGGGCCAGAGACTTGAGCCTCACTTTGATTCAGAAGATCAAGAACTCGGAGTGTGCCTATTTTTTTTTTTTGAACGGCAAGCTCCAAAGTCAGAGTCAGACAAAAAGATCCAGACTCTACCCAAGTTTGATGTGAAAATCCCGACTTTGAGGCAGAAATGGATTCTTGCTAAGAGGCACTGATGCTACAGCATTTGCCTTTCTCAGATCAGTTCCTGTAAATACTTTGGTTGATCATGTTAGAGGAGCAGGGGTCCAAGCTAATGGTTTCTATCTTCCTTTTAAGATGGTTATGTTTGTGCATCACCTTACCAGACCCTAGGTAATTTATACTCAATTGGGGGTGGAGATGGTGCATTTGCACATATAAAGCAGCTCCAGTTTGTACTACACTGCTTATACTGTTCCTCCAGTTTCTATTTGTATGATAGGTGTGAAGATTTCATACAGGAAATCTAATGACTGGAACATCTGTTGTACATACATACATACAGTGCCCTCCACTATTATTGGCACCCCTGGTAAAGATGAGTAAAAATGGTTATACAAATATACCGTTTGGTGAATTAGCTTAATCTCACACTGAAAAAATGAGAAAAATCCAACCTGTAATTGAAGTAAATTTATTATGAGAAAAAAAATCCCACAATTATTGGCACCCCTGCATTTATATATAAAATAAAGTAATCTTTTCATTTTTAATATTTGGTCGCATATCCTTTGCATGCCATGACTTCCTGATGTCTGTGACCCAACAACATCAAAAGGTGTTCCGAATGGCGGCCCTGGCATAAATACCAGCTTTGTGAAGCTAGCGATGCACTGTTTTTGTTGAGACTCTGTACAGAGGTATTGATTCAATTCTGTGGTAATTATTGAGTTTCGACTTGTGACCACTGTTCCTCTTTGCTGATGCAGTGTGCGTTCATGTTTGCATATGTTGTCATTTTTGAAATTGTTCCCCTTGCCACATAATAAATAATTTAGCAGCTTTTATGATCACACACTTCAGGCACTGAATGTTGGCCTCTTATTTATCTCATGTTGCTTTGGAATCTTGCTGATTTTCAGACCTTTTTTTATAGCTGATTGGTGTTCAATATGATTCACCTTTGTAGCTCCATTTGTAATTGTGATGTAGTTACTTCAAAAGTCCTT
This sequence comes from Synaphobranchus kaupii, assembly GCA_029718625.1. Taxonomy (NCBI): domain Eukaryota; kingdom Metazoa; phylum Chordata; class Actinopteri; order Anguilliformes; family Synaphobranchidae; genus Synaphobranchus; species Synaphobranchus kaupii. The sequence goes on from CM056391.1 coordinate 26,342,172, forward strand.
TTTGGTGTTTCTGTTATTTTTGTCTAACCCATCCCATGTAAGAACATACATACAGATATCATAAATACTGTACATAAATCTTATCACTTTTTACTTCTGAATATGTGTCTATTCTAGGCAATTAACTAGTGTGCATGAATAAATAAAATTTTATGTTTTTGTTTGAAAACAGTATCTGGGAAAGTGTATGCTAAGATGTAAATGTAAATTTCCAAATGATTGTATGCCATAAATTATTTTTTCCAATAATGTGTAGTGAACCAGTTCAGTTCTTATAAATATAAACAATAAAAATACATGCATTAGAGGTGTAAAAATGCAGGTCACACTCACAATTTTTTAAAATTATATACGTGTATAGGCTACACCAAGTAGCCTTGGGGTTTCACAATGTGATTAGCTCTGCATATTTAGTCTATATCTGCATATTTAGAAGTGTGATTCCCACTGTAAACTTGTTGGCTGTTAATTACCCATTGCAATTTAAACAAACATACTGACTTATCCAACCCAGCTGGCAAAGCCTCTGTGATATTTCATTTCCACTGATTTTAACCTTAGTCTGACAGACAGTTTTTCATTGTGTAGAAACTGCAATTCATTTCTTTGTGAAGAAAAGGAACAAATCAACAGGAATCCAAACACTGTGTCTGAAAAAAACATTTTGTGCTATTTGCTCTTTAGACAATTTAATTAAACACACACATTTTCCAAAAATGAGAGACAATTTTGCTGGACAACCAAAATTCAGGAGAGGGCAGAAGCATGTGTTCTCTTCCATTTGGAAGTCAGGCTTGCACAGACATGAGTCAGAGGAAGACACTCAGGGCCTCATTTACTAACACCTTTTAGCATATGCAAAACCAATAACATGACAAATGATTGGTCATGGTATTTTTTTTTTTGCACCAACCATTGGTTGTGTTAATATGGGCTTGCACACATCCAATCTATTGTGAGAATATATTTTGAGATGCCCTGCAGGGCTGCCAGCCACAGTGGGTACTTGCAGAGTCCAGATTCAATACAAGACCGTGGGGCCCATCCATCTACTAGACATGTGTTAACAGGATGGGTTACCTAGCCACCCCAATATGCTTCCTTTTTGTCTGTAAACGACTATTCTGCAAATCCAGAACACCAGTACTGCAAGGGGAAAAAAATATTAAAAAATTAAGACTTTTCAGGCTTTTAAGTGTCAACATGACTATAAGAGCGCTTCTCTCAGTGTGAAATTTGCAATCATTATATGCCATTGCACAGACATAAAATTCCATTCAGGAATGCGTTCAGGCCATTCAGGGGACATGCAGTAAGGCTATTACTTTTGTTTTGAGTACTTCATAATGACTTGACTAGGAGGTGCATTAATGTCTCCCAATTGCCTTTCAAATGGAAAGTGTTTATATATCATATCTAATCATGTTTAGGGCGGCAACATTCCTCTGTGGGGAGAGAAAAAGACCATGACAGAATGGGAAAGTAGGTCTTCTATTTTCAGACAGTAATTGTTCTTGAAAAAAATAAAAAAGAGAAAAAAACAGGGCTGGCTATATTGCCAGGCTAACTTTTCGGAGAGAGGCTTTAAGTGCCATCATGAATCTTGTCGTCTCCCCCATCTGAGGGAAAGTCAGGATGTGCAGAATTAATGGGCCTCTCTCCTGCTTTACCCTTACCTCTCCCAAGACTCCAGCATTCAGTCCCACCTGGACTAATTCAAATTAATTTCCATTTTCCCAGCAAATTAGTCCTCAGGACTGTGCATCTCACTCTGTAGAGGGGAAGTGGTGCAAGGCACAAACACTTTGCTATGGATTTCAACTTGTCCTCTGATGGATGCTACAGCTAGCTGGCTTTTAGCACAGTTTTGCGATGACAATAAACCACTGCTTAGTAGACCTGTGGAAACATCTGTGGAAACATACACTGTCCGCAATTCATTGGGATAGTCCAGTTTTCAGTTCAGTCCATGGTGACATTTTTTAAATCCAAAACACCAGATTTTGGAGTATTTTTAAAAAAAAATTCAATTGGTTTTTCTAGTAGTTACTGTATTATGCATTGAATGATGCTAAATTAATTATCCTGGGGGGGTTTGTTTGTATCAAAAACTTCTCACATTCCAAATGTTGACTGGTGTAAATCAATCAATTAAAGCTCAACTATGCAGGATTTGTAACCTTGCTGTGGTCCTGTGCTTACAATCAAAGAAGTATCCCCCTCTGTCCTAAACCCCAACCACTCCCTTCCGTTGAGGACATAGTATAAAAATATGGACAAAGTCCACTGTGACGTCACCCACTGCCTTCCCACGGCCTCGTAAAAACCGAATTGAAGCTCCGGATGTCTTTTTCGCCGCCCGTTTGTACAAACTGCGTCTGCTCCATGGAGCCGAAGTGACGTTGTCGGGAGCAGGGTCAACCGGATATGGTTTTCGTGGTCCAGGCACAGGATGATTGACAGTTTGGGGTGGAGAAGCAGTTCTGTGGGACAAGCCCATGACCTGACCAAACCCACCATTTTGCAAAACAAACTCGCGGTAAACATCCTTAAGTTGCTAATGTTTTATAACATAACATTTAATTTTCATCCTCGGTTTTACTGTGTCATTTATTCGCATTGAATGTGTGGTATTCGTCACATAAATAATGTCCATTCAGTTATCTTCAATTTATATTCAGCTAACATCAGCTAATTTGATTAGCTAGATAGCATAGCCTACCAGCTGATCTCGGTAGCCAAGCTTGACGCACTGCATCACATACGGACGAACATAGGGTAATGCAATTGCCATCAACTATATTTACGGTCAATCAATCACATATGTTATTTTGACGAGACTACTTTTATTATAAATGTCCCTAGCGCCGCTAGAAAGGTAGCAAGCTGTCCCCATAGTCTTAAATGAGCAAACCACCGCCGTCTTTTTAGCTAACTGCTAATTAACTCAACTGTGACAGAGCAGTCTGTCATGGTTTTACACAGCATGAAACCCCGTTCTGAAAACTTCCAGATAAAGTCGGCATTGTAGGTTAGTGGGTTCACACGCTAGCTAAAGCATAGTAGCCTACATTTCATCGTAGCTGGCATTAACTTTCATCTGCATCCTGTAACCTAATCACAAACATTGCAAACATCTACAAACGCAGACTCCGTATTCTTTTCCGATAAATTACTGGTTTTATTTTAAACATCCCCGTATTGAGTCAGTACAAACATACCGCTAACACTTTGGCTCTATTCCCCGCATATTTTCTTAATTTTTGGGACCTAAAAAATTATCCAGGCATAGAAATGTCCGGTTAGGGTTCTAGTTGGAGCAGCTGGCTCATGTTAGTAATGTTAGCTAGGCAATCACGGTAGCTAGCTAGCCAACTTATATGGCCAGCCAGAAAGGATGACTTTAAGGAAGTAAAATAACTGTTAAATTAAAAGGGCTTGCCATAAGCTATCGTTAGCTTGCTAGCTAAATGTTAAAACAACTTGCCCAGCGATATGGTTATGTGTGGAGCAATTGATTTCTGATACTTAACTCACAGTTTGTTTGGCTGCTTGCTCCGAGACGCTGGGCCTGTAATGTAGCTGCAATATCCCCTGCTGTCGCTCAGCTCACGAAACAGTATTTTTTTTTTGTAGTAGACGCATCATAGCTCGCTCCAAAATGAATATGACAAACATGTTGAAGATGAGCGACAAGGCAGTCAATTTATTATGTTATGAACTGCGTCCACAAAACAACAGCTTGTTCACGGTAGGCTACTAAGGGATGTTCTCCATCGACTTAATACAGCGTGTCTCCCTGTCCCAAGCATAGACTGTATAAAGGTCCCAAGATGCCAAGGCGTGTTTTAGACCAATGATTGTTGTCTCACACCCTCCCCAAACCAGACAAGAGCGAGCGTCCGATTTGGGGAGGGTGTGATATAGTACAAGTGAAATACACGTGAAACATTGAACAGTTAATATTGGAAACCTCTTTTGCCTTTGCAATAAAAATACGTTAATGTGTTAATGTGAAAATAATAACAGTGTGATAAATGAAAAGTACTTAACAGTTGCACATTGTTTTGGTGGAAAATAAGCATGTGCCCTGCTGGGCTCACACCCACAATCTTCTGTGTGAGAGACAGCAACTCTAGCCATTAGACCACGGTATATTCTTGGAAAGCATGAAGCCATTAGCTATATTAACATTAAAAAACCTTAGTATGAAGCGTTTTTATTGGCCGATAAGCTTGATGAGCAGGTATACGGACCATACCCTCAAAGAATAATTCTCCCTATTGGATAACATCGCGACGGAGGCAGGCAGTTTGGCAGGAAAAATAGGAAGAAGAGAAATAACCCAAGTTTGGGGCTTTATTGTGTGGATGTGTGAAGTTGTATCTGAATGCTGTGTGGTTACATGAGGTCAGAACATACAGAAGTTAATGTTTTTAAGGGCTGAGAGTCTATGGTCATTGTAGTTACTTCTGTAGGAAACCCTGAAAAGTGCCAAACTCTCGGTGCTGTATAGGTATGGGGCATGCCCCGCCAAGCCAAGTAACTTGGCGGATGGCATACCTGCCATCCCAATATGTGTTGTTGGCTACGGTCGTACAGTGCATATCATACCTTTTAGACCGTTAGTATCACTCACTCATCCAGCTCGAGCTCAATATTGTGTTCTGTGTTTCGTGCGTTTCCGAACTGTTGCATAGAGAACTGTTGCATAGATCCAGTCGGCAAGAGAGGGCATGCCCACAAAAACTCCAGGACCAATCCCCCAGGGGGAAAATATGGTGGATTTTCCATAGGAAATGAAGTGGCCAGTTATTGGTCTTTAAATTAAGATAAAATCTAATAATATATTAAAAACATTGCAATTTTTAAAATGCCAAAAAGCTGATGTGTGGCTTACTGCATGGTAAACATATTTAAAAACCCGGATTTGCACCTTTCTTTAATGCCAAGAAACCTGTGGCTAACAGCTAACGGCACTAGCCCAGAAAATTACATCATTAACATTGCTTCTACAAACGAATGTTCAAAGTGAAGCCGTTCGATTATCACCATACATCAGCTAGCTAATATTAGTCTACTTTTCATGGTCATGGATCATAACAATGGCATAGTGATGGGTTCTGAGAGTAATAAGAGTAATTATACATGTGTGAGTGTTGATCAATGATTTGGTGTAGCAGGTGAGGGCTGATCTTTGGACAGGCCTCTGCCCTCCCTGACCGGACATCTAGGTGCCATAAGTTATCGGGCATGACTAATGGCGTGGGTTGTTGATGAACAAAATAATATATGTAGAAAAAAACAGTGACATATAATGTAAATACAGTACAGATATATAAAAGTATATAGAATTTAGATAATACATAAAGTACATAATTATGTTGTGACATACATCCTCCTTGGGATCTAGGATAGAAGAAAGATGTAATTGTGGTTAGTGTGATCAAAGCACAAAAACTTCCAAAAGAGTTAATACTGTATGAGTATCAGGTGCCACAAGGTTCTCAAAAGGTGTAAATAAGCAAATCATTATATTCTCAATTTCTACAAATTAAAAAAGGAAAAATAAAAATGAAAGAATGGTCTACAGAAAAGGTCTGATGTCAAAAGATTCATTGAGGCCTTTCGCTGCAGTGTCCAAAGTGGAGATCCAGAATGCCTCCCTTTTCAGCAACACTGTAGTTATATTACCTCCTCTGCGTGGTATTTTTACCCGCTCAATGCCAATATATTTTAGTGAGGTGATGCTATGTTGGGCCTGTATAAAATGAGCAGCAACAGGGTTTTTAAAAGCTCTTGTTCTAATGTCGCTTCTGTGCTCAGAGATTCTAGTCTTGAGGGGCCTAGAAGACTGCCCTATGTAAGCCAAACCACAAACACATTTGATCATGTAAATAGTGTTGGGTGTTCAGCAGGAAATGACACCACTGGTTTTGAAAGATTTACCAGTAACAGGGTGATTAAATGTATGACATTTGTATGTGAAATTACATTGTGCGCACCGTCCACAATTGTAATTGCCATCGGGGACATTGCTCAAAAAGTGGGAAGGAGGGGGTAGTGGTGGCAAGTCTGACCTGACTTCGGAGCGAACGTGGCCATTGCAACTTGTTGCTCTTCTTTGTTGTTGTAGTCGACCAGTGCCGGCACTACATTCGTAGGTAATGTAAAGTAACGCTCCGCCGCCGTACTTCCACAGAGAATATAGGTCAGCACAAAGTAAAGGATTCAACGATAGTTTGACTTCAAAAATGATGGTATAAACACTCAAAATAACCCCGATAGACTGTCGTCATATTTTATTTGCTTTGGGTGCACTGTGGAGTGTTTAAGTGCGTTTGGTAGTGGATGCTACCAGTTACCTTGTTAGTTGTAAAGAATGAGTGTCATTATGAATTAGTGCTTTATAATAATGGAAAGGAACGGTAAAATTGCATTTGTGTAGGGGTGTGCCTGCGACATGACAGATGTGGAGAGTGGTGGATAATTTATACACGACACGCGTTCCGAGAAAAGGCTTCCGCAAAGGCTACACTTGTGCATCCTCACTGAATCATCCTCCAGGAGCCTCCTCGTTCCCCACTCCTCGCTCCTCCGAGGAACAGTTAGCGGTTTGGAATGTCCTTAAAGATGGGGAACCTCTATCTATTTCCGGGTCAGGCGAGGACTGAGGAGAAGAGGACAGATAAAATAAGCGATTGGAATGAACCCCAAGACTGTATCCTAATCACGCCCATTATCAGTCATTTTAATACTGTTATGTTGTACACACTCCTAGTCTGCCACAGGTGTAACAAATTTGACTTCTTTATTTAAATGTTGGAAACGAAGTAAGTTAGTCATTCACCTAACATTAAACATATGAAACTTGCTGTTCAACCATCAAACTAGCTGTGTCATTGTTGAGAATGGTCTTTCAGTTTCACAGGTTACAGACCACACCAAACAATTTACAAAACCATAGCTAGCTAGACAGTTCGTAGCTTGCTGAATATAATTAGCATGCCCAAATTCCAGCATCTTTCACACAACTGTATTAAAAAGAACAATTAGATTGCAACTGCTTAGAACCATAAGCTAACGTTACTGCAACAGACGACAGCCATTTATCTAAAGCACAAATACGTCATCAAGCTCAGTGAAAAGGTGAGTGGAGTCAGGTTGGATGGGTGGGAAGACAGACGTAATTGAGTGCTTCGTTTGATGCACCAACAATCATTGGTCAGGATTACAATAAGAACTTTTTCTCTTGAAGTTTTCCAGACCCAGAGTGAAATCTGCAGAAACGTAGTTAGCGTAGCTTATGTAGTGTATCATCGTAAGAACTCTCATGGGTCTGGTGTTGGGACAAATACATATATAATAAGGGCTACACATTTTATGACACAAAGAAAAATGCTAGCACAGAAAAACTTGCTCTATTCATTGATATTTGTTCTTCAGTTAATTGCTTGATTGATAATTAAAAACTTGCCTATAAATGGAAACAGGTTGAGATCATCCGTATAAAGGTAAGGTTACAGAAGGCTTATTTTACAGCCGACGGTAGGCTACGCCACTGCCAGTGGCACTGGATCCAAAATGTAATTTTTTGGTGAACTGCCCCTTTGGTGAACAACATTCAATAACAATTGAATTATTATCTGAATTATAAATCTGAATTATTTCTTGGAGTACATACAGACATATGAAAATAACATACCTTACATTTTACAAATACAGTATGAACTTCCTTTCCTGAAATTAAAAACAGATCCATCTAAATGCAACAACTCCAGTGATAGAATATTTCTGAGGTGATGGTAAAATAAATATTTTTACAAATTTGGAAGTGGTATTTAGCATTGAATTTGACAAATTACAACAAATGAAGTTAACGCTGAGTCTACCGAAAGGACAATATCAAAATGTTTGCGAATTGCAGCACTGAAAACATGCAGTCTGTCTGCAACGGACAGAAGGCTGACTACACTCCACTTGTCTCCCATAGACCAAAGAATCACTGGAGTTATTGGTTAGCATATACTCATAATGGGCATCATCCTTGGGGCTGATGGCGAAATTCCATCTGAAGTTGAAATGATAACAATGCCAAACTAGCCTTAATCTTTAAATATTAAACCTGACTGTCTTAACGGCCTTAAGAAATGGCGGACAAAGGAAAGCATCATTGTAATAATCATGTTTAGTCAATCCTTGACAGTGCCATGAGCATCAGTTTCCATGGTTTCCCAAGCTGCTCCAGATATTGAGCCGCATAGAACCACCACAGCGGTAAGGCCCTCCACAGAACACGCAGAAGGCTCTCTGTGAGAAACTCATTACTCCATGGGTGCTCACTGTACCTACTGGGGAAAATGTCCACTTCCCATTAAGTGGCTTGTGAGTATCCTATCTGGATTACTTGATGGAAGCCTTCAACATCGCAAAATGGTAATTGACAAAAATACAGAAAATCGAAATGTTAGTTTCATTGGTTGAGGATTTGTTCTGTATAAAATGTCCTCCCCCCATATGGTCTTAACTATATACTAACACATAGTTAAGACCGTACCTGAACATATGCCTACCTCAATGCAAAGTTGGTGTGTTATTTTCTTTTTAATAAATCACATTTTCAACGTAAGAATGAACCTAAGTAGAGACCCATGATCCACATTTGTGCATACAAACAGTTGATAAATGAGGCCCCAGGAATTGGAATTCAAGCCCTGTGGCATTGCAATTTCTTGCTACCAGTGCCTGCTGATCGCAATTTATAATGGCTCTCTTTGCTACCATTGCAGTAAACCAAAGGGACACTTGAACTGGCACACAGCCAGTTTAGATAATTACTATTCTGTGGGGGGTACTCCCTGAATAATGGAATTTCAATTTTCATAGTTCATGAAAATATATAAGCCCCGTCTCTGGAAATTTCTGTGGAAGATGAGAAAGAAAATGTTGATGCATGATACACTTTAGATTCTTCATGGTTTCTAGCCCTTCAAAAGCCATCAGTTTGCCATGAAATATAGACGGATAAAGACAAAAAATTGCTTTTGAAGGTTTTGTACATTTCATATGCTATTTGTCTTTTTCAAAATCGAACCTCAAAATATTCTAATACATCACAGACCATGAAAAAAGAATGCATCACTAGCTTGAAACCTAAGTTGAGAGATGTGGCTATTATGGAGGATTCTGTGTGGCACAGCATGCAGTCGGCCATCCAATTGTGTAACTGTAAAAAAAAAAAAAGCATAACTGTTATGCTTCCTAAGCAAAATTGCGTAAATCAGCAAAATGCATTCATTAGATAATGCAGTGGCAGCAGTGGAATTTCAAAAGCAAATATCCCTGGGATATGGCATACTTGTGTGCCTTCTACATGTCAACTTTTACAAACCTCAATTCCAAAAAAGTTGGGACAGTATGTAAAATGCACATAAAAGCAGAAAGCAGTGATTTGTTAATTCTCTTTTACATATATTTAATTGAAAACAGTACAAAGAAAAGATATTTAATGTTTTACCTTATCAACTTCATTGATTTTTGATACGCTAATTCCGAATTTGATGCCTGTAACACGTTCCAAAAAAGTTGGGACAGGGGCAAAACACCTGTTTTGAACATTCCACAGGTAAACAGGTGATGCTATCATGACTTGGTATAAAAGGATATCAAAAGACTCTTGATATCTTATTTGGTACTTCTACAAGCGATACTATAACCTCTCTACATTTGAATGGATCTCTATGGGAATTGGGGGGTGGGACTAGATTGAGCTGTAAATTACACAGGAATAGTATCTAACCCATGGTTGGCTAAATGGCAATAAGTCATCATGGCATGGTTTTCCAGCCTGTTCTTGTTCGTTTCTGCGGGTGTTGCCTCTCGGGGCCACGAGAGGGCGCTCCTGTTGTTTTTTTCCGCATTCCGTACCAATTATCGTTATGGGGTTAAGGTGTAGGCGTACTACTTAAGCCCAGCGCCTTCTGTGTTCCGTGCTTTAGTTTCAACTCTGTTTATGCTCTGGCCAGGTAATTGGTATAGGACTTCTGAAGACTGCATATCTTTTCTGTCTAAAAGATACGCGGGAACTTTGTTAGATTTGAGTTTTAGGATTAGTTCCTTTAGGACCTCGTTATCCTTTTCTCTTTCACTTTTCTAAAGTCTTTCCTCGGTTTTTGCCCAATCCTCTTTGAGGCTGTAACCTCAGTTACCTTTATATTTTCCTCTTTTCGTATTCGCTCTATTTTCCCTTGCTTTGAGCAGGAGGTTTTCGTTATCTTTTCATTTTCCTCCTTGTTTGAGCTCATTTGAATTTGATTGAGCTGGACGTTCTTCCTTCTATTTCTGTCTACTTCCACTCGAGTCTTCGAGTCTGTTTTTCGCCCTCTTTTGTGGGTTCTTTGTTGGCTGATACGCCAGGGGTTATTTCCCCTTTTGTTTGTTTTTCTTGTTCTGTCAGGGTATCCTATTTCCTCTCCTACTTGTGGTTCCCACGTTAGTGGGTAACTTTTGGATCCCCTTCCGGTTGCGTCTGGTTCTCCAACCCCTTCCCCCTCCCTTACACATCAAGAGTCTGTGGTATCAAACGAGCCTCAAACCATCACTCTGCTGCCAGAAATGCAATAGATATGGATGAATCACTTGAAGGGTTGTTTCCCCTGATTTATTTTTCCATAGAGTTCAATAGGAAAATGAGTCAGGAGAAACAACCCATAAAGTGATCCATATTTACTGCATATCTGGCAACAGAGTGATGGTTTGAGGCTCGTTTGATACCTCAGACCCTTGATGACTTACAGCCATTTAGCCAACCATGGGTTCCATACTATTCCCGTGTAATTTACAGCTTAATCTAGTCCCACCCCCCAATTCCCATAGAGGTCCATTCAAATGCAGAGAGGTTCTAGTATCGCTTGTAGGAGTACCAGAAAATAAGATATCAATATGATATCTTTTCATACCCAGTCATGATAGTGTAAATCTCGCACAGCTAGAATAAGCATGTTTTCCCGCTGTTGCTGTGAGAAAAGTAATATCACCGTTCATTTATCTGACTCCAATTAGAATTGACGCTTGATTGCGAGTGGAATTCTGTTCTTTTGAAACTATCTATACCGGGGACGCTGATAGCCCCAGATACGGGGTGCAGACTGACACACTGAAGCGGACTGACAAGCTCAGAGACCCTAGCCACATAGAAACTCAGCGGGTTTCGAATATGTCACCATCACGGGTGCTCAGAGGTTCGGACCATAAAATCTACTAGGTAAAAGAGAAACTCAGAGGGTTTGGAACATGTCACCATCACAGGTGATCAGAGGTTTTTGACCATAGAATCCACCATATACTAGGAAAAGAGAAACTCAGAGGTTTGGAACATGTCACCATCACAGGTACTCAGAGGTATTGAACATAGAATCCACCATATACTAAGAAAGTGAAAACTCAGAGGTTTTTAACATGTCACCATCACAGGTGCTCAGAGGTATTGAACATAGAATCTGCCTAGTACTGGCTAAGGCCTAGCAGAGCCATCACATTACCACAAACAAGATTAGTCAGTGTGAAACCCGGTAATAGAGACACAATTCACGGAGACCACGCAAATCAGGTCTATAAATAGAATCATTTATTAATGACAATAATCACTGGTTAAGACTGAGAGCAAATATGAACACATGCAATACCTATAGCTAAACACAGGATAACATGCTGCTAAGACAAAGAAACATGAACAGGTTCACCAACAAAGTATAACCAAATGAATCCGTACAGTGTGACTATGGTACCAGGAGACCTGTTAGGCAGATACTCCTATACGGGTATAACTATAGTGCCACTACAGCACCAGGCGATCTGTTAAGCAGATACACCCCGAATGTCCCTTTGGACTTCCCTTAAATGCAATCCCGGGCAGGCTTTCCACATTCCACAATTCCCTTTGTTTGTCCAAATAAGGTCTGGCCAGGAAGAGGGCTGTAAAATCTCATCACCGAGAGACCCCCCTTCTCCTCCAGGAAGAGAAACTGCAGTCTACTCCCCCCCGATCTAGTGATAGCAATAAGATACTTTGTACGATGGCGCGTGATCTTATGATTTTACCTGTCATTTAGATACCAGGTGAGGTCCAGGTGATGGCCACTCTGTGATCCAGATACCTATGTGGACAAGCGCATCCCTGATAACCTACAATCCCCCTTCCAAACACATTCTTTATTCTTCCCATGTATTTTGCCCCCTCTTATACTTTTACATACCCCACATTTCAATTGGTATTAATCCCAATCCACCACATTTATCATATTATCCACTTATTCACATGTACATACATAAGATGCTTTATACATACAGCGTTGTTTCAGTCCAGAATATTTTACAAGAACCTAGGCCTTTTACGGCCTGTGAACAGCCCTGGGCTCCCGGCATCATTAGTGCCAGTAAAAGGGTTGCAAGGCTCTCCAATGTGCTGGAGAGTGCCTTTTTCAACCTCTAATGTCCATTCATTCCAGCTGTCGTTTACGACTTTGTGCTTTTTGTGGCCCATAGTTGTAGCGCAGTGGAGTTGGAAGTCCCATGTGAAGAGGCAAAGATAAACGTGGTGGGTAGAACAGTAGATTCTTAGGCCACCTGGTGAATTGTTTTATTGCACCCTCAAGGAAGTCGCCACTAGCTCAGTAACCCAGGGTTTATGACTGACAATCCAGAGGATCAATAATTTTCAGTCTTACAATAGCATCACCTGTTTACCTGTGGAAAGTTCAAAACAGGTGTTTTTTTTTGCCCCTGTCCCAACTTTTTTTGGAACGTGTTACAGGCATTAAATTCGGAATTAGCGTATATTTACAAAAATCTATAAAGTTGATAAGGTAAAACATTAAATATCTTTTCTTTGTACTGTTTTCAATTAAATATATGTACAAATCACTCATTTCTGCTTTTATGTGCATTTTACATACTGTCCCAACTTATTTTTGGAATTGGGGTTTGTACAAAAGAGACAATATGAAATCAATGACAGTGAATCAAAGTCTGTTTCAGTAATGGTTTAATAATGCAGACACATACCATTGTACAGTTTGTTTGCATGATATTTAATTATTAATATCATGCAAGATGTTCATCAGCCCCTTGAAGTTAGCAATTTTAAAAAACAGAATGTAATTTCCATACAAATTGCAATTGTCTTCAGATGCGATAGGACTTTAATGAAGACATCATGACTTCCGAGATGAACGAGGTACTTATTTCTGTGTACCTGCATGGGATTATACTCTTGTTTTGCTTTATGGGACTATGCCATTATCCGTCCATGAAACTGATGGAATGGCAACTTAGGAATAGCAGTTTTTTTTTTTTTAAAGCAATAATTTATGCATGTGGTGTCTAGAACATTCTGAAATAAGACATGAATCACAGAATCCGCTAATGTTTTTTTAATGTTTGGTGTCTTTTTGTGGCCCCAAGACAAAATTCCTGTTCATTCTAACTAAAACAGTGGCACCCCTTTCTTAAAATGCATGGGCAAAAGCGAACAGAAAATTCTTTGTTATAAGCTGCAGCCTCACATGGGCTTGCCATTGCGAATGTCACACTCGCTGATTTGTTCCTAAATTAACAGCTAAACCTTCATCATCTACCTCTCTTCCACACTAACATTCCACACTTTCTGGATACCAATTGTGAACCCCTCCCTCTCCCAACCATCACCTCTTTTCTGAACACAGAAATGGAACAGTCTTGTCAGTACATGCAGCGATGAACAGAAATCTGGTCTATCTATTATGGCCCGTGAAATTTGACAACTGATGCATAAAATTAAAATGAATAGCTGATTCCAGCTATAATGCCTCATTTCCTTATTTCGCATTCAACATTAATTCTAATTACACACAGACCTCCTGCACATCCATCAGACGGGGGGAATGTACGTGGGTGGGCTGGTATCGTGGAGGCTGTCGAAGCAGCCGTGGCATGATGGAGGAGAAGGAGGCCCAGCCAGTAAGAGAGCTTACTTCACACCTGTAATCTGTCCTCGTCTTAGAAAGAAGCTGTGGGCTCCCCTCATAGGCTTGCATACTTACATACACATACTTGCACACATAGCACGGCCAACGCACACACAGTGGCCAACACAGACACAAAGACAATCATACAAATCCATAAAGACAGCGACAGACACATACAATTGATTGGTCATTAGAGTTTACTTTTTATACTGTGAAAGAATACACAAATGCAAAATAAACAAAAATAATTCTCTGGCCTGAATAAAACCAGGCTTCATTTTTACTAAATATGCAGAAGCAGCTGATTTTAAATGAAGGTGGGCCTTCAGACTAAAACAGCAACAACAGCAAATATGTTTTAAAAAACGTCGTTTGAAACCTGCTGGGATCCCTGATAGAGGCTGCAAGGCCACACATTTCGCACAAGATGGAGAAATATTTCTGAGGGCTTCTATTAACAACTTATCTCACCAGATAGTGGCCGTGGCCAAATTGGAAATTACTTATCTCGAACTTCATTAGCTTGGTTATCTACAGGATTGCTGATATTGACTTAAATTTCAATTTAATGACTTAAGCTATTTTTCTCTTTCTGCACTGTAGGATAAGGAGATGGATTTTTTTATGAAGACAATTTACAAATGCGAAAGCTTATTGAAATTCTATGTTTTTGCACAAAGTGGAACTGATTTTCATTTGATGCAGGCTCTTTGACTGACTCCGTTTTTCTACCAGGTATCAAATGTCCCAGCAATACCCTGCTTTGTGTTACACTGGGCCTGTAATCTCTAAGGGTGGTGAATGGAGAATACCAAGTATGCACACTCCAGCTCAGTGCTTGAAGTGGGCTGGAATGGACCGGTACACCGTACCGGGCCTTATACCTTTAGCTCACATGAGTACCGGCATTTTTTCTAGCGTTCTACTACTTCTCATAGGTTCTACGTACGTGGCATTTGTGCCCCCGTGAGATTCTCTTTTTCTCCTTCCCACAAAATTCACTGAATTGTAGTCCATAACGATTCAAGTGATTCAAGTAATTCAAGTGGACCCTCCCATTGACATACAAATGGACTTCATTACCGTTACCTTCTTTTCTGCTTTCTCACTGATTTTCTGCAATGGATCCTGTCTTTTCAAATGGGAATTTCTAGAATGGAAAAAACATAATTTTTGTTTTAATGTTTAAATTTTTCTCCTAAATTTTTTTCACTTAAAACGTTACTACAGCTAAATTTGACCAACCCTATTCTGCACATGATTATGTTCAGCACCAAGGAGAGCAGCGCAGAGCACTCACTAGACAGGACCACCGAAATTAGTTTGGTGGACAGGACACACTTGCAGTACCTATTATTATTATTTACTTATATCACAGACACGACACACAGAATGCCTTTATGGCAAGATAGGTGAAATGACTCTTATAGAGCAGTAATAAGAATGTAACATTTTGTGACACTGCAAATAAACCCCAGGCTGAAAAAAAGATGCCTGCAACAGTCCTTGTTTTGAAATGTACACTGTACAGCACCTGAGGACTTGATCAAAATAACTACATTGCACATAGAACCTAATAATGAAACATTGCTGTAAGTTACATCATCACATGTTGTGGAACAGTGATCCATAAGTAATGTAATCTAAGATAATATCATCTTCGCAATTCTGGACAGTGGTCAGTAAGAACTGCACAGAAAAAAATGAAAGTAAAATTAAGTTTTAGTTATTTAAATTCTAACAGTTTACCTAGGTTTAATGATGACTATTATACACTCTATTAGTTGACGTAACATTGAGAATTTTCTTAGATACGTGATAGTATTTCATATTTCGCATGGAGGTCAGTTGCCAGATTGTGGTGCTAGGTACGACCAGGTTCTGAGAACCTCAAGTGAACTCTGAGCAGGTTAGCGTTAAGTTGAGAGATGATGGGTGATTCTGAAGCTCTGACAGTTTACAGGTAGCATATTCCACTGTTGAGGGGGCAGTGAGGAGAGGAAACAAGATTTGGGATGCACAGTGTTGGGGGGGGGGGGGGGGGGGGGCGGGGGGGGGGGGTACCAGATGTCCAAAGGGCACCTAGCAGAGGATGTAAGGTCTGGTGAGCGATTTCTGGTAGGAAGCATCTGTGCCCTTGACTGCCGAAAGCCGTGATTCTGAATTTCATACAAACAGAAACCAGTGAAGGGGGACGAAGAGGGGTGAGGGTTCAGTCCGGCTGCAGCATTCTAAACCAACTGAAGCTGATCTGCTGCCATAGGCAGGGGAAGCCATCTGGAGTTTCAGTAGTGAAAACCGGGGTTTTCCAAGCACCCAGAAGGAGAACGTGGTGAGAAACATAGGGGTGAAGGTTGAGAAAGAACCTTCATAACTGGGTCACCAAAAACTATAACAGTCTCATATCACCAAAACTGCAAAATAAACTTTTTGTGACAAATTGATTTTTCACTTAAACTGCAGACATTTTCTGGGGAAGAGAGAGCCAAGCAGTTTTTAACTGTAAGTACACTAGGTCAGAGGCCTGGATTTAATCAATATTTGTACTTAACTTTGAATGACATCAACAAAAGTGCTACTTTTTGCCCGGACTTTTTCAGCTATTCATTGCGGGCGGGCCTAAACGCCTGAATGTAGGTCACTGACTGGCTGAGTGGCTGCCTGTCCCCATTGTTGAAAAGTGCATGCGTGAATTGCGAGTGGTGAAAAGTGAATGCCCAAAATTTAAATTTCGCCTAATTACGGTAAAAGCAGTTGAAAAGTTCACGCGTAAAACTTCAAGTAATTACGGTAAAAAGTTTGCTGTCTAACCCTGCTTGTATGGCAAGCCAAATGAGGATTTATTCCATATCCTTGATATCCAGTTTACGGTTTTCCACTAGTTGCCCGTTTTTCACAACGTGTTCGACATTTTGTCTTACTAGTTCAACGAAACCGTTTTGATATCAAAGATTGGCACCTACTAGTCATGCATTTGGAGCCAATAGTTGCACTTTTATTCTACACGTTACACCAAAACCTTACTAGTTGCACCACAGTGCCGACTAGTGGCACCACAGCCACAACTAGTCAGCCTTTGAACCCACTAGTGGCCTTTTAAGCCTAATGTGTTGCAATTAAAGCAGCACTAGTTAACTAGTGAAGTGGCAACAGTGTAACATGTTAACTAGTTAAGTTGCATAGAGTCCGTATTTTTGCCTAACTAGTTAACTAGTTACATACACTTCTCTTCACTAGTTAACTAGTAAAGCCAACGTGTCCACTAGTTAACTAGTTACATTTTTAGCACATCCACTAGTAAACTAGTTGTAGCAAAATGCTAATTAGGAGGGCGTACAAGGAAGTTGCTTTTTGTAATATGATTGGATGAAGGTTTCGGCTATAGGCTACAATTGCCAGCAGTTTTGGACATCGAATTCGAGTTCCCATTTGTGTGTTTATTTCGAAGTAGGATATATTTAATTGGGAGAGTGGATATTTTGTTAGGAGGGGAAGGTTTGACAGAAGCTGAAGCGCAACCATGGCGGACGGTTGTCTTTGATCCCGTGATAACGCTGTAGGCTATTGAATTTGCGATGTCGATGCATGGGATTGCTCTTTTTGGCAAGAATATAGGCTATCGTAATGAACCAATTACTCGATCATCACGTTTTATTTGAATCATGGACGAACTGCTAAAATAACTTATTGTGCATTGTGCAAGGCGTGCTGATTAGGCTAGCCTATACAGACCGGTGACAAATTAAGGGTGGTGCTTTGTGTCCACATTACTTGGTTAGATGCAAATAGGCTACCACATGCAAACGCACGGTGCTATTTCGGTTTTAAAAGTAGTTTGTAAACATGAAATGGGTAGCCATGGGGAAACATTTAGTAGCCTACATTACATGTAAGATAATATGCTGTGCATTGTGTAAATGATTTGTAAACATAATAAATGCTTTACTTTGGGAGTGCTCTAATCCTCATGTTAGCTAAGGCAAACGCTGTTAATTACTACCATTTTAGAATGAGCCTTGACTGTAGGTGAAAAAGGAATTGTAGGCCTATTTGTTTAATGCATTTTTCTGGAAGTAAAATTTTCTCTTTTTGTCCGCAGAGGGCCTTGTCATGTTTTTTTTTTTGCATTCCCTTGAATTCACTTCGTGTGTGATCTTTACCAGTATTAAAGATCACTTATTGTACGTCGCTTTGGATGAAAGTGTCTGCTAAATGAATGTAATGTAATTAAACATTAGGCTACAGTGTCTGACCACAATATTGGTAGTGTTAACAGTTGCAGTGCTGGAATGCACCTTGTGTGGTATATAGGCTACTGAACTGATAGAATTCACTTGAGCAAAATGTTGCATCCAGTTAGCTGTTAGTGAATAGGCCTACATCCGTTAGCTTTACATCCTTTTGTGAATGCATTCTTTACCTCTTGTGCTCGTTGCACTTTTTGTATTCGAAACTTTGTAATAAAGAATGATCTATTTTTGATAAACATGACTCTGGTGCTTTACTGCAGGTAAATTGAAAGATGGCCTGTATGTGCTACACATAGGCTAGTTATTCTGAGTAATCACCACCTTTATCCTTCGATGAAGTTCTATCATGATGGGAGTGGTCTCTTCCAGGATGACAATGCCCCAATCCACAGGGCACGAGGGGTCACTGAATGGTTTGATGACCGTGACAATTATGTGAATCATATGCTATGGCCTTCGCAGTCACCATCTCAACCCAAATGAACACCTATGAGATTTTGGAACGACATTAGGCAGCTAGTGCTCTCCACTACAATCATCAAAACACCAAATGAGATAACGTTATTGTGTATCCCGTTTGAAATGTCATTCACTGCGATCAAAATCATTCTTGCATTTATGCTAGTTTGTACTTGTATTTTTAAATTGAATAGCTAGATAGACCGTCTCAGTGTATCCTATTCGTCATTCCATGAGCCGAACTCACCACCTAATTAATAAGACTAAAATGTGACGTTTAACACCGCAGAAAATGTTTGAACTCTTAAAAACGAACAGAGTTATATTATATTCCGGTAGCCTATTTGTATGCGATTATGATGATTTGCGGGAGAAATAGCCTATCGGAGGATCATTAACATTAAGATTAACGTGATGTAGACATTTTGGCTACACGGCTCTCAGTATCAACGTTAAGTCAATCATCTGACATTCATAGATTGAACAATTAAATGTTTAAGCTTTAAAAAAGAGCTCACGCTGAGTTACGATTCAGAATTGGCATTTTAAGGCTCTCCAGACCATTTAAAATATTAACCAATCAGAATTGGAAACGCACTTCCTTGCCCCGCCTGCTTCATTTGCATGCAGTCCACTAGTTCACATGTTCAGCGGAACATTGGGTTACTTGTTTACTAGTGAGCCTGTACGCTGCAACCCACACGTTAACTAGTCATGTTCAAAAGAGTCCACTAGTTCACTAGTTGACATATCCAACTAGGATATGTTTTCCTGACACGTTCACTAGTTCAAGGCTATTTTTCTAACTAGTTCCATTCCATTCTGAACATGTTGTGACTTTTAACCAACATGTTATGCATTTTTGACACTTGTTGTACGCTGCCATGAACATGTTGTGCCTTGTTCAGTACTAGTTGCACACTGTGCATTACTAGTTAGACCATTACTCAACGTGTTCCAATGCCCATTTTTGATATCAAATTTTTAACCGCACTAGTAACCATTTTCTCCGTACTAGTTGGACAAAAATGCTCACTAGTGAACCAATATGCTCAACTAGTTAACTAGTTAAGTTGCAAATTATTATGCAAGTGCATAATGCTCAGACTTTTCAGAACATAGGCTACAGAATAATTTAATTTAAACAGGTCTACCACTCAGACAAAATTTGAGACATAAGCACTTATTTTATTGATAGCCTGCTTATTTTATTTTAGTGACATGGAATATAAAAGCAATAGCGCAATGTTGGTTTCACACAGCCCTGTCTAAGGCAAACTGGTGAACCGAAAATCTATTGCCTCTTACGGCAAATCCTCCCTGCTCTTAAGGTTAAGTTAGTTAACAACGGGCTGGCTAGGCTCATCGTAACGTTTAGGCTATCTTGTTTCCTTTCTAGTTTTTAGCATTTAGCCTATAATCCCCAAACACAGAGAACTGGGAAATGTCGCTATCTAGCCTGGTAGGCTAAGTTGTGGTAACTGCCTGATGACTGAAATCATTCACAGACAACCATTGAAGCTGAACCATAAGTTCAGTGGTTTGACGGTCCCCTGTAACGCCCCTTTCTACGAGGCCCCACCTTGATGGGCAGCTTAGACATTTTGCATTTTCAGTTTGGAGTTTTGGCCGGGTTTTTGCGTGACCATGCGGGAATGATAATGTAAACTGTATGTGAATTATGTCACTCCTGTGCCGCAAAAGCATGAAAACGATATGTTGAATGGCAAATTTAATTATCATTTCCTTTTTGTCATTGTAAGGGGTAGTGTAAGGTTCGGAGAACCAAGCGCGACCGATAAGGATTTCTAAAAGCGTATCTAGAGAGATACACCACAAAACGCGGAAGTAGCTGCACCAGGACTGGGATAACACAGGATCGGGAGCAAAACTTCCCTAGCACAAGGCAAAACAAAGCAACCTCCAAAAACTGAGGCGATCTCGATAAACAGCGAGAATAACTAACAAAAGAACCTCACGGACTAAATAATTAGGCATAACAAAAGGTGGTGAAACAAAACAAAACTCGATAAAACGAGTGAAGGAAAAAAATAGAAAAGTCCTGTTAGCCAAAGCTCTTGTGGCAAAGAGCTGAACACAACTAGCAACAGGTGAAAAGAATAAAGTGTAAGGGGAAGGCAAATGGTTCGGAGGTCCAAATGCTACTAAAGGGGATTCTTTAAGTGTCCAATAATGAACACCAATGAGACGGACAAAATCCGCGAATGAGGGAGAAAAAAACAAAAAGAATAAACAGCTCCAGCTCTCTCAGCTGGAGAGCAATATTAAGGAGACTGACAAAAAAAGGGAGAAATAATAGCGACCCGAAAATAATCAGGCGAACGAGACTCGTAGAGAAAAGAGAAACTCACTCTCGATAGAGAGAACACAAGAGGCACAGAGCAAACAGAAAAACAAACTGTCTCAGGGAGACCAGAGCGATAGCAGGAGCGAGGGACAGAAAGAGCAAAGGAAATGTGTTCCTATGTGTCAAAATGCACAAAAAGGCAAGTCCCTCGTAACTCCAAAGCAGGGCAATGAAGGCAAGAGGTCTCCTTTGAGTGCCTACCTATACCTTACCGGCTTTAAGTCAAAAATAAGCGAATGACAAGCAAGCACCGGAAGGAGGAAATCCTAGGCTTAAATAGCCACAGGAAATCCGCAACAGGTGCACTCACTAATTGCCGGAAAGGACAGAAACCCCGGCGTGGAACACTGAAAAATCTGATAGATTACCCCGTCGAACAGACAAGAAACAAACGACCACAGAACAAAGGAAAAGCAGGCGCAAACCATGAAAGGACCCCCCGGCGGAACGTGCTAATCAAGTCAGGGTCCAAAATATTCCTAGCAGGAACCCAACAGCGTTCCTCCGGGCCATAGCCTTCCCAGTCAACCAAAAACTGGAATCCTCTACCCACACGTCTCTCCGCCAATATGCGCCGAACTGTATACACTGGGCCTCCCTCCATGAGCCGGGGAGGGGGCAGCGGTTTGTCCGCCGGAGCAAGAGCGCTGGTGAGCACCGGTTTTAGTCGGGAAACGTGAAACGTCGGGTGTATGCACATGGAACGCGGTAACTGCAGACGCACTGTAACCGGGTTAATTTTCCGCACAATCTTAAAAGGACCGACGTAACGTGGGGCAAGTTTGCGAGACTCTAACCTTAATGGGAGGTCTTGTGTGGAAAGCCACACGCGTTGGCCAACCCAGTAGGACGGAGCCGGCCGGCGATGCCTGTCGGCAGAGACCTTTTGCCTAGCCGTGGCGCGCAAAAGCGATGAACGGACACGCCTCCAAACAGCTCGGCACTTCCGGATGAACGCACCTGCAGACGGACCCTCCACATTCCTCTCCAGTTCAGGAAAGAGAGGGGGCAAATATCCTAACTGTGCCTCGAACGGAGAGAGGCCAGTGGAAGGGTGTTATGTGCATATTCCGCCCAGGCGAGATGCCGACTCCACGAAGTGGGGTTGGTAGTGGCCAGGCACCGCAGAGTGTTCTCCAACATTTGGTTAGTTCCCTCAGTCTGTCCGTTAGTCTCCGGGTGGAACCCAGAGGACAAACTGACCAACGCTCCTAATTGGGTGCAAAAAGAGCGCCAAAACCGAGCAGCAAATTGGGGACCTCGATCTGACACTACATCCTGGGGGAGACCGTGCACCCTAAATACATGATCTACCATCAGCTGAGCGGTCTCCGGTCTTAGGCAGAGCGATAAAATGTGCCGCCTTTGAAAACCTGTCCACAACCACTAGGATCACCATGTTGCCTTGTGAAGCAGGCAACCCGGTAATAAAATCCAGTGCAATGTGGCTCCACGGGCGGCTAGGGATGGGTAGAGGGCGTAACAGACCCGAGGGTGGGCGTTGAGAACCCTTGTTACGGGCGCAGACCACACAAGCAGCAACAAATTCCCGTACGTCCCTCTCCATATTAGGCCACCAAAACCGTCTGGACAGGAAATCCCTGGTCCTATGAGCGCCTGGATGAGCCACCAGCTGGGAAGAATGACCCCATTGCAATACCTTAGATCTTAAATTATTAGGTACGGACAGACAGTGCGGCGGGCCCCCACCTGGACCTGGGTCATGACACAGTGCTTTCTGAACCGCCACCTCAACCTCCCACAACACTGGGGCCAAGATCTGCTTAGTGGGAACAATGGGCTCCAGAGTAGTGTCCCTGTCAGACCGGTCGTAAATGCGCGAGAGGGCGTCCGGTTTAACATTCTTAGAACCGGGCCGATAAGTCAAGAGGAAATTAAAACGTGTGAAAAACAGCGCCCAACGGGCCTGCCGCGAATTACGTCTCCTAGCTTGTTGGACATACTCCAATTTTTGTGGTCGGTCCACACTGTAAAAGGATGCTCGGCACCCTCCAACCAATGACGCCGCTCTTCAAGAGCCAGCTTCACAGCCAACAGCTCCCGATCCCCTACGTCATCATTTCTCTCGGCAGATGTCAAAGCACGAGAGAAATAAGCGCACGGATGCATTTTCCGATCTAAGGGTGAATGATGGGACAAAATGGCACCTACCCCTAAGTCACTTCCACTTCTACCACAAACGGGAGGGAGGGATTGGGAGTAACTAAAATGGGTTCAGAGCTAAACCTCCTCTTAAGTTCATTAAAGGAAGCTTCGGCTTTAGGGTTCCACTGAAAACGTGAAACAGGTGAAAACGTTGCACCTGTTTTACCGATGATGGAGTGGGCCAGTTTAATACTGCCGAAACCTTCTCAGGATCCATACGGACCTTTCCTTCTGAAATAATGAACCCAAGAAAGGAAACAGTATTAGCATGAAATGAACACTTCTCTGCCTTAACAAACAACCGTGCCTTCAAAAGAGCTGTCAAAACCTGCCTAACATGGGAAATATGAGTCGACAGATTAGGAGAGAAAATTTAAATATCATCCAGATAAACGAACAAAAATCTCTCCAGCATCTCTCAGAGCACGTCGTTCGCCAACGCCTGGAAGACAGAGGGGGCGCTAGTGAGCCCGAACGGCATCACCTGGTACTCCGCTGTGAGTATTAAAAGCGGTCTTCCATTCATCGCCCTCACGCACACGCACCAAGTTATAAGCGTTGCGGAGGTCGAGTTTGGTGAAAATAGTTGCCCCTTGAAGACGCTCAAATGCGGAATTCATAAGGGGCAGTAGGTACCGGTTCTTTATAGTTATCTCACCAAGACCACAATAGTCTATGCACGGCCTCAACCCTCCATCCTTTTTTTTAACAACAAAAAAAATCAGCGCCAGCCGGTGAAGTGGAAGGTCTAATAAAATTATTAGCTAAGGCCTCCTTAATATATTCCTTCATAGAAAAGCTCTCAGGAGCCGATAAGGAGTATAGGTGCCCTCTAGTGGGAACAGTGCCCGGGTATTGGGATGGCAGGTATGCCATCCGCCAAGTTACGGCTTGGTGGGGCATGCCCCATACCTATACAGCACCGAGAGTTTGGCACTTTTCAGGGTTTCCTACAGAAGTAACCACAATGACCATAGACTCTCAGCCCTTAAAAACATTAACTTCTGTATGTTCTGACCTCATGTAACCACACAGCATTCAGATACAACTTCACACATCCACACAATAAAGCCCCAAACTTGGGTTATTTTGCCGTTTTTCTCCTTCCTCTTCCGCTTCTTCTTCTTCTTCTTCCCATTTTCCTGCCAAACTGCCTGCCTCCGTCGCAATGTTATCCAATGGGGAGAATTATTATTTGAGGGTATGGTCCGTATACCTGCTCATCAAGCTTATCGTCCAATAAAAACACTTCATACTAATGTTTTATAATGTTAATGTAGCTAATGGCTTCGTGCTTTCCAAGAAGCTATTGTGGCTTAGTGGTTAGAACTGCAATCTCTCACACAGTGGATTGTGGGTTCAAGCCCAGCAGGGCACATGTGTATTTTCCACAAAAACAATGTGCAACTGTTAAGTACTTTTCATTTCTTAGACTGTTATTATTTTCACATTGACACATTAACGTATTTTTATTGCAAAGGCAAAAGAGGTTTCCAATATTAACTGTTCAATCTTTCACTTGTATTTCACTTGTACTATATCACACCCTCCCCAAACCGGACGCTAGCTCTTGTCTGGTTTGGGGAGGGTGTTACGCTCTGCTCTTGTGGTCATGACTGACTGACTGTGGAAACCCCTTGCCTCGGCCAACATTTCTTTATTCATTCATTTCTTCACTTCAGCTCTGTTCACTTTATCCTTTTCACACATAACACAAGGTCACCATAAAATTAACTACTAGGAAAATTAAGAATTTACGATAATAGCCTACATTAAAGGGATAGTTCGGAATTTTGGACATAATGTCTCAATTACGACTTACCCATGATGTAGTTCATTGATGGAAACCATTTTCAGATAATTCCATGCTGTCCCTTCTTTTGGACATACACACATTGCTAATGCTAGCGCAACTCTGAGGTATCAAGTAGCATCCACTACCAAACGCACTTAAACACTCCACAGTGCACCCAAAGCAAATAAAATATGACGACAGTCTATCGGGGTTATTTTCAGTGATTATACCATCATTTTTCATTTACTTTGTGCTCACCTAAATTCTCAGGGGAAGTACGGCGGTGGAGCTAGCTGTAGATTAGCCAGGGTATCTGCCTGTAGGCTATCTGCTGTACTCCACAGTTGCCGACACAATCCGTTTTGCCGTAAAGTTACATATTTGGTAGACAACAAGTCAGCTAAACACAAACATGCTACAGAATAACACAGCATATACAAGCAAGCACACTGGCTACTAATTTGCAGGAAATGTTTGACCACTTCCATGACTTCCCAATCGTGGCAACTAGCTAGCTAAATTGAATAGATAGATCACGCATGCAATCATTTATTAGTTACCTGCTCGTCAGTTGTTTTCGGTGCATGAAGAAAAACAGGTGATGGCACAGCAGTCTCCTTCAGTAGAGGGTGTCCCGACAGTCCTTTTTTGATTTTCACATAGTCATCCTCCGTGAAATGGTCACCACACACTTTTAACTTTTTTAGAGTCTCAATTGGTGACATCCATGCGAGCAGCAAGAAGCCACAGCTGTTTTATTTGTTGATCTTCCACTGGAAATCGGTGAAAACTTTGTGGTGCCAATTTTTTTTGCATGATTTGAACAACCTTGAAATACACACCGAAATACCATCTTACCTGAACGTTAGCTAACAATACTACGAGTCTAATTCTTTCACATGCGCGATATTGTTTTTGGCCGGCAGAGCTATAGGCTACTTTACGTTACCTACTAAACTAACACCGTACTTCCACTGAGAATTTAGGTGAGCACAAAGTAAAAGATTCAACGATAGTTTGACTTGAAAAATTATGGTATAATCACTGAAAATAACCCCAATCGACTGTCGTCGTTTTTTATTTGCTTTGGGTGCACTGTGGAGTGTTTAAGTGCGTTTGGTAGTGGATGCTACTTGATACCTCAGAGTTGCGCGAGCATTAGCAATGTGTGTATGTCCAAAAGAAGGGACAGCATGGAATTATCTGAAAATGGTTTCCATCAATCAACTACATCATGGGTAAGTCGTAATTGAGACATTATGTCCAAAATTCCGAACTATCCCTTTAAGAATTGATGATAGCCTCTTTTAAGCGGCAAGCCTTTAAGAGATCGGATTTATAAACGGCCAATTCCCCAAACCTATTTGATTCATGGTTAGTCACTTAAAAAAAATAAAATAGCCTTTGAATGTGGCTCTAGAATACGCTACTCTGCTGATAATGTAGCTTACTGCAAACTCTTTTAATTATAATAATAATAATAATAAGAAGAAGAATCTCTGGTATGTACTTTCTTAGTAGTATCTACTGTTTTCTTTCTGGCTAAGATTCCTGGGAAATATGCGTTGTCCAATTAAGCTTGTTCGCCAACGTTACTTCCTGCTTCTCGTCAGGAAGCAGAAACAAGCTAGGCTACTACGAAGCGAATCAACATGCATTATATCCTACATTCATTGCACTACAGAAAACTAAACTAAACCTAGCTGTCCGGTACCAAAACATTTCCCGCAGGTAACGTTCTACACTACCGGAAAAAAAACTCTGCTGTGCAGAAACTCAGTAGCTCGCTCGCTAGCTCGTAGCCCACACATGGAAGGTTGGAGTTACGCATCCGGCAATCCAGTGTTGAATAGCCTAACTCTGCTGTGCTTATGAACTCACTAGCTCGTAGCCCACACATGGAAGGTTGGAGTTACGCATCCGGCAATCCAGTGTTGAATAGCCTAACGTTAAATGTATTTCATAGAATACTAATAGCCCTATTTTAAAACTATTTCCATATTTTACTGATGCAAACTATTTAGGCTGTACTAGCTATTTAGGCCGTATGTCTTTCAGCTAGAATGTGTTTGCATCTACCCCATTGTGCATGCATGTCTCCATGTAGACTTGGTTCATTAATTTACATGCTTCTTCATGATCCATAGCTCAGGTGGTGCTGTTCATTGTATTTCATTACACATTAAATACTGCTCATCTACAAACTCTTTTAATGTAATTGTGTGCTGTCTGTAATAGGATAACTGTTCTCATTCTTGTCAATAGAGGGCGTTATGGTTAAGCGAATGTCTGCATACATTTCTTTGGAATGCATGTCTCTCTCCGTGTTTATCTTCATGCATTATTCATCATTAGTTAGCTATAAAAAATAAGTGATATCAGATCAAAAACGTCTACAACATAAAAAAAGCCAAGTTACTCACGCATAGCCTACATAGCGCTGTCCATAAGTTCTTAATTCCAACTTCCAAAAACTAGGCCTGCCTTTAAAAGTCTTGATATCAAAATGTGGCCAAGTTACAACTAACAATATTGCCTATCGTAGCACACACTAAATAAACTAGCTCTATTCCAAAGCAATGCTATCCAAACTTTCCTAAATTATTTAATGCAACTTGGCCCTGTGTTTCTTCATCTTACCATCTCAAGAGAATGTGGTCAATGAAACTGTATGTGCCACATCAAACTGCAAAATGAAAATAATTTATTGTGGAAATACTCTGATTCAGATGTGTTGCACTTAGAAATTAAACAGAAAAATGACTACACTATAGGGCATGTTTGAACAATTGTCTGCATCCACTGCTTTGGGTCTATGAAAAGCACAGAATGAATAAAATGTATTATTATTATTATTATTATTATTATTATTATTATTATTATGTATTTATTGATTTATTTATTTGGATTTCTATCAAAACCTGTGTGGTCCTACAGAGCATAGATATCCTTGTGTTCACAAAATTCTGTTTGCAAATATCATAAATACTATTATGTTAAGAGAATTGGTACTATTACTTATTTGCCACCATCTGACCCACAAACATGTCTGGATACGTTTGTAAAAATGCTTTATGTACGCTA
Organism: Synaphobranchus kaupii; assembly: GCA_029718625.1. Lineage (NCBI taxonomy): Eukaryota > Metazoa > Chordata > Actinopteri > Anguilliformes > Synaphobranchidae > Synaphobranchus > Synaphobranchus kaupii. The sequence goes on from CM056391.1 coordinate 26,370,297, forward strand.
TTTTCTAGGTAAAAATATTACTCATTTTTATCTGCATTTATTTATTCATCACTCCTTTCTCTATTGTACATGATCTTTCTTCATATAAATGTCTGTTTGTGAATTGTAAAGAATTCTGTAGCAGCAGTTAACATTTTAAAACCTGTACATTTTCTAAAGTAAACTTGCCAACAAAGTATAACCATATCCTTTCTTGAGTGTAATTATTCATCAACTGTTAAAAACATTCATTGAAATCATATGTTGTTCCATGAGGCACAATCTCTTCACATGCAAAGATGAAGAAACACAGGGCCAAGTTGCATTAAATAATTTAGGAAAGTTTGGATAGCATTGCTTTGGAATAGAGCTAGTTTATTTAGTGTGAGATACGATAGGCAATATTGTTGTAATATTGTCACTGAAAGAACTGGACCCAGAACCGTGGCCACGCCCCCTCGACACGAGAGGCGCAGTTAGCTGACAGTGTGAAACACATTGAGGTCCCCATTGAAGAATAACAGCATCATTATTGCCCCAATCAATAAACGGGCTATGTCGAACCAGCCAGGAATGTCCTAAAACTAGAGGGTAGGCTGGAGAATCGACTAAAAGAAACTGAATACGCTCCGAATGGCCTTTTAGTGAAACGCGCATGTTTAAGGAGCCAGAAATTTCTAGTTGCCCGTACCTAATAGGCGGCCGTCGAGAGACGTGACTAGTCGGGGCCGTACGAGGCGATGGATAGGAACCCTATGTTCTTTAGCCCATCTGGTATCCATAAAGCACTCAACTGCTCCGGAATCGATAAAAGCGGTGACATTAGTCGATCGCTGATTCCAGAGCAGTTGAACATGCAAGAGCGTCCGAGGCACCGGATCATGATGTCTCGCTAAGAACCCCGGTTCCCCTAGCGAAACCCCCCTTTTCCCTGCAGCTTGGGACATTGTTCTATTAAATGCCCACTGCGCCTGCAGTAACGGCACGACTCCACCCGAGGCCTAGACCGCCTAGGTTCGCGCAGAGAAGCGCCGTCGACCTGCATAGACTCTTCCTGATTAATAGGGGTATGGGAGGGAGGGACAACTGAAAATGTTGCCGACGGAGAAGAGAAATAGCGGGTAGCCCGAACTCCTCTGTTACCTCTCTCTTTCTCTCGCTCCCGTTCCCTGATATGGTTATCGATGCGAATAGCTGTGGACACCAGGGCATCAAATGTAGCAGGCGGTTCGAGCACTGCCAGGGCATCTTTAATAGGGTCCGATAGCGCGTTAATAAAGAGCGAAATTAAAGGACCCTCAGACCACCCTGTCTCTCCGGCTTGTGCTTGGAACCCGATGGAAAAACCTGCTACAGTGCCGGTACCCTGGCGGAGATGGGTTAGTCGAATGGCGGACTCTTGCCCAGAGACGTCATGATCAAACACTAGCTCCATCTCGTCCATCAGTTTCTCCGTATCGTTCATAATAAGGCTATTAGCCCGAATCAAGGGACTAGCCCAGTGAGTAGAATACCCATGACAGTCATGGATCATGCGATTACAATAAGAAACTGCTCATGCAAATGCGCTTTTTCATTTTCATTTACATTATGGCAGGTTGTGTCGTAGAGGGCGAGAGATTTTATGTGAAATGGATTTGCATTAACATTTTCAAATTGTCAGATAAAGTGCGTAGATTAACTTGCAAATGAAAACGCAAAGTGGCCTTTTGCATTTTCATTTGAATTATGTCATGGTTTTTGCGCACATCAATATTGTTATGTATGCAATCGCCGATTTGCATTTTCTTTTGAATTTTGGCGCGGTTATGCTTCCATACGTAACAATATCCGCCGTGCCTTGTCAAATGTTCCCCACTGGCTGCATACAGGCATCCGGGCTGAGCTAGGCTTGGCTAGTCTTGTTTCTTCAGTTTGGTGAGTTCAGCAGTCACCAAAATTAACTTTCTGAAATATTTTTTCAAAAGGACAGAATTATTCTTACTCATTAGCAAGGAGTTGAACCTTTCTTTGTTTTTACATGCACCAAATTAGTACACCAGTTCTATTAGTTTATAGGAGAAAAACAGTGTGGGATTTTTCTTTCTAAATGCATTCAGCAGAGTACTTGCTGGATATTATCAAAAGGTCCCGGCACATAAAGCAATGGAAAATGAAATAGCACTGTTCAGTAAACCATTAAGGGCCAAACTGAGTGATGATACAGTGTTTTTCCTGTGGGCCAATGGCGAGTATCCCAAGCACCTCCATTTGTACAGGTGCTCGCCGCAAGCACATGCAGGGTCACTAGCCAAGTCTGAACTGGAGTGCACAGCATTAAGTGAGCCAGAGTTCCTTGGATTAGAACTACATTAACTCCTTCCAACAACACACCAGGTGCCCACAGGCTACCAGCTGTCGTAGGTAAGAAACGCATCTTTCCTCTGATGAGCACTGGCTCTTCATTTATACTATGTGGCCTGTAGGGTGGAAAACAGTCACTGGCTTGTGGATGAGTGCATTATGAAAGTGTCGATGCTTCAGCTTCAGTGTCCCGCTGTGTGGGCGTGGCCAGCACATTGGTGACTCGAGAAGCAAATTTAGGGAGTAAACAAAGAAAAATCAAGAGCAAGTTATGTTAAGAAGCAAAAACAAAAGGTTGTGGGGCCTGGGAAGGGTGTGACAACAAAACCAAACATATTAACCATTCAGGCCTTAGCCTATTCTTGTTACTGAAAGGACATGCTTGTTAGCGCAGGGCCCTTGTAAACACCCTCCACTAGTAAGTATGTATTGTTCATGCTTTTCTGGCTTATCTCTTAGAACAGGGGTGGGCAATTCCGGTCTTCGGGGGCCGGTGTGTGTGCAGGTTTTTGTTTCCACCAATTACCCTGGTTAAGTAAGCTAATTGGCTGTATACACCAACACTGGTTCGCTTGCAGATGAGATCACAGTAAAACGTTTCATATAAGGACACAAGAGCAGTCTTTGTCATTCATGCGCATATCAAGAAATGTAGCTAAAAAGTCAGATGGCATAGATTTTAGGGCTAATTAAGTAAATAAGGCCAAAGGTTGGCATGGAAACCAGAAACAGATACAGCACTCGTTGCCCGCCATTGTCGTAGAAGCACATCAGGGTTTATTTGGCAAAGCCCCAACAATGCTTTCAGAACTGAGGAAATCAGACATAAAACAGTTGACATTTACTTGAACTTCACAACCCATGAAGCTTGAGAAATCGCAATCATTATTTAAGCTATGTGCCACAAATTAATAGTGTATGGATTCCCTCCTCAGATTCATATGAGCCACTTTGAAGATAAAAAGAGGTGTATGGCAAAACCACTTTACGTATAATGTTGCTCTCGCAATGTGATCTGATATTCATTGCTTTAAAATGGACTTGTAATGCACATGTGTTACATTGTTATTTTTTCATATTAACGTATGTTTGTATTTGAATAATCTCCATATATACCTGTACAGTAATCCATGGAACACATGCTGTAAGCCTCCAAATCCATTATTCCAACAGTTACCGTCTGTTCCAGTCTGTAATTAGTCATATACCCGTACAGTGTCTCCATAGTCAGCGGGCATTGATAGTAAAATTAATGCAAATGTTCCACGATTGTTTTCTGAGACTTTGATCCAGGTATAGGCATAAGCAACCGATTCAGATGCATTCCTCTGACAGACTCTCACAAACAAGGCTCTCAGTAATCTCCTGCATGATTTAGCACTTGGGACAATCCCGCAAAGTCAAATAATATGGGCCACTGCTCCTTAGACAAATGTTCCGCATTAGCATTTGAATGTGTATTGCGGTCTAATCTCTCTCTCTGCACTGGCATATTTTAATTTGAATATAAACCAATTTCCATCCTGCTTTTCAAATTAGTCGCTCAACATTTTGCAACCCCCTCATGCCCCCACACTCCACACTTAATATTTAATGGCAGGTATTTATGCCTTGTAAGTTTTCAAGGTTATATTTGAGCATTAAACTGCAGGTCTGCTCCAACAAATGGGTATTACTTAAGATTATTAGGTTAGAAATGTACTTCCCACCTCAATGTATTCTTTTATATGAAAGGTGACATACTGTACAGCCACATTCTTTTCTTTTCATAAACCTATTCAAAATCATTTCACAGGGATTTTAGAAAGCTACCATGTTCCTGTATCTTTTATTAGCAGATAAGTCCCTGTGAATCAATTGGCCCACCACATCGCCGACTTAATAAAGAAAAAAAAACCCTTTATAGATAGCGGGTTTCATAGAATATAGTGGGAACACTCATATCTCAGTATGGATGATGTCAGTCTGTGGAGGTTAGCTGATCAGCATTGTGCTCAGTCAGAAATGTTAAAAATACTGGGAAACGGCACCATGAAGCATTATCACAAAGATAAGCATAAGACCACCAGACAGGTAGCCGTCAGGAAAATAATTAATAATATCTGCTTACCTGCTTATCTCCCCTGAAGCAACATACACTTATAACTAAGCCCAAGTCAAAATATTTGTCTTGCTAAATAAAAAAATAAAAAACGTGGAAATACTTTTCTTTCCATTGTCCCAAAACTAAGCCTCACAGAGTTACTTATAGGTCATGATGATTGATTTAAAAATATCACTTGCATGCATGCAGTTACATTTGTTAGTACTATTGTGTTTTTCTGTTAATGTTATTTTGTGTGATAGCATAATGGTTTTGTAGCCAAAATTGGAAGGACTCTACCAAAACAAATTAATATACCAGATTAATATACCAGAGTACCAGAGGTCTTGGCTTCAGTGCCAGAGAAAATTAAACTGAACTGTGCTCATCAATAGAGGCCGATCATGAGAAAAATAAATGTGTTTAATGTTGTGTAGGCATCCACAAACAGATGCTACTGTACTCACAATATATTTAAGTCTACCCAAAATAAATCTTTGATATGAATTCTCAACTTTTCCTACTGTTTTGGCAAAGGACAAATATACCATCGAAAACTGAGCACATGAACGACACAGAATGAATCAAGCCTAAATTAATTCAACGGCGGAGTTATTTCCATCCATCACAGAAAAAAGGGTGCAATGCAGTCCTTTAGTTCATACAGGCGAGGTGCATAATGTATATATGCAGGAAATTGGGCACCTGGCAGAGGGGTACGCTGAGTTCAAATGAAATTCCGAAATGTCCTGTATACACAGAATGGCGACATGGGAGCAGCTATACAGTATAAGCTTTAAAAATCATCCAGTCGAATCCAGACTGTGCCTGCGTCGCCCAGGGTATGGGAGGGTTCAGTCGGACAGGGATCCGCGTTTCATCGCCCTTGGGCGACCCCCGCTGGCTTTACGAGGCCGCTCGTAAAACTGCATGTGAAAGCCGCATACGAAAGGTCCTTCCTCCGACTCCAGTCTGTGCGAGCTTAGCCGCGGTCTGCAATGAGAAAATAAGCAGCTGTTGGACGGCACCTGTTTTCGGAGGAGAAACGTGGATGTCCCCGCTTTCTCTAATTGGCAGGGTGGTTCATGCATGGAACAAGGCTACGGTTGCAGACAGTTGGACATTCCAGATTGGGGTGGGAATTTGATATATACAGCCCCGGGTTGGGAGGCAAATTTTATAATAAAGAAATATATAAATAATCCTTCCGTCTTTTAACTGGCCTACAGAATATGCGCTGATGTCAGAGAACTTCTGAGCCAGATTATAAACTATGATCAGGTAAGTAAACTATGAGCGAGTATGATACGTGTCCACATTTCATACTAGCAAACCTGCTTGTCAGATATACCCTATCTCTACCTTTCTACAGAATTTCATATGTAAAAATAACTAGAAATGGATACCAATGATTATTATTATTATTATTATTATTATTATTATTATTATTATTATTAATAATAATAATAATAATAATAATAATAATAATAATAATCAACTAAATGGTCACTGCAAAATCTACATAAACACATTTATATTATTTCAGTAGATATATAATAAATAAAACAAGATAGCAACCTTTATGCATTAAATAATCCTGATTGGCCTGAAGGCACTATGTAGAAATGACCACACAATTGATATGCAACAAGCGGCAGTTTATACTGAAATCTTCACAAGGTAACGGTCGTTAGCCCATTGTAGGAGGAGAATTAATGACCTTACACTACTTCTGTATTCTTCTATCTCTGCACAAATTAGCTTGCAAATTAGCTGCACTGATGTTGGCAAAGCAATTATTCCTTCTCTCTAGAAATGCAAACCTAGCTTTCATATAGAGGGCTTATCTCAACAAGGGCTACACTTCACATAATTTGTTTTTGCACATTATATATCCAAACAATAATAAGCACATTAGAGACAACCATACTGTCCATCTAGACTGTGGATGCCTAATGCTGGTTTGAAAGCAACCCACTTAAACTTCAACAGTATATCACAACAACTTCAAAAGATAATTACTAGCAATGAAGCAATGATAATGATGGATTTCAAAATGGAGTATCTTAATTTACATCATTATTAAGTTGTCCAGCAAATGTGCAGCGTATCTGCTTTTGTATACACAATCAACAAAGGAGAACATTATATTTTTACATTATACTTAAACCTGTAAAACCGGTTTGTTGCCATATTTAATTAGTTTTCTACTGCAGTCACAACAATTCATTCAGAGACGTAACATTTTATTTACAACATTTAATTACCAGTGTGAAATGGAGAGACTAGCTGATATTAACAACAAAAGTAGCCTATAGATTGTTATTGCATCAGTCAAGTATAATAGATGGTTAACTTAATTTAGCACATTTATTTTCCACAATGCCTCATATTTTATTGACGTCACCATCCATTCCCATGAGTGTGTACACAAGAGACACAAAACTATTGGCTGAAAGCTCAGTGTTTTGCTGCCTTAGGCCATGATTTCTAAGATGTAGCCTAGCTTTGTCTATTTTTATGTCTTCATTCCACAGAATAGCTAAATAAAACATCTATCAAACCAAACAATGTCTATATACTAAAGCCTGGTAATTATGTGAAAGCAGACGGATATCTGTCGGGTGTTTATTCACTTTGAATTGGCATGCAATTCGAATGGAATTCACATAAAATGAGTATATATTTTTTACAATATCTTTGAATTAATTTAACTGTATTGGACTACCTGGCACGAGAAAGACTGAAAATGGCTTGTTGCAGCCTATAGCCTAGGTTTTCAAATTGATCTGTCCAAAAATGATTGTACCAGGGCTATTGCTGTCCACAGTATGTGGGGCTCTGGCACAAAAACCTGCTCAACTCTAACCCACATCCTGACCAGAAGAAAACCCTGACCTGTCCCCAGTGGTCTGTATGATGTAAAGCTGGGGCCTTAAGGCAGTGGTGCCCAATCATGTGCCATGGAGGGCCGAGCGTATGCAGGTTTTCATTCCAACCAATCAGTCACACCTGCTGATTTCACTAATTAACATGCCTTCAACCAGAGGGGAGGGAACTAATTAGTGAAATCAGCAGGTGTAGTGATTGGTTGGAATGAAAACCAGCATACTCTCGGCCCTCCATGGCACATGATTGGGCACCACTGCCTTAAGGCCAATTCATAGTCACCAAAAAAAGTTAATGACATCATAGCAGACCCAAAACAGACGCGCAGCCCGCGCAGCTGTCATTTTTTTTTGTGTCTGTGCAGACCTGTCCGCATGGACCTGTCGTTTCACCTACAACCGTACCTTCTGCATACCGTAATCATCTTCCAAGAGGGACGCCATTGTTGTTTGCAATTTACGTGCAAAAATGATGGGAAATGTAGTCTACAAATCGGGGGTTGGTACGCTGGACTAGGAAAGGCAAAAGTCTTCAGACAATCCGCAGGACTGTCCGTCCATGTACGTGTCTACTCCCTGTTTTAAACACTCTGTAACAGTCTTTAAGCTGGTCTGCTTCTGTTAAACGAGCTTTAGACAACAACAAAAGATTATTCAAGTACACAAAAGGACAAATCAGCTTGTAATCGTTTTGAGAAAATTGGAAAATGTTCCACCCGTAGTTTACAAAGCAAAAAAAGCGACTTTGTTAGCGAAGATGTGCTTGTATTGAATTTTTTCATAATCAATGACTTATCTAGATTTTTTTAATATTGTTTGTACAATTTATAAAACGAAGCTATTGGATGGTCATTCTTTGGCTGTCCAATACAAACATATGTAATATTTGCTACATCAATTGGCCTGACAAAGCGCTGTGAACCACGCAGGAAAACACAGGTATGAAAGCGCAGATATGAAAACCTGAGAAAAAAATGACCTTGATACTAATGACAGAGCACAGAATCCTGCCCAAATGTCACATCTTCAAACCCCTTTGTTTCATTCTGCATCCAACTGTAAAGCTGTGAAGGTAACATTTGTTCAACTATAAACCAGCAGCAAATGCCCAGGCTGTGCCCTCTCTTCTTTGAAATGCTATTTCTTACAGCAGTGCTCACACACTGTACAGCTACCAGGAAAGATGACAGGACAAAAACAATGTTGTTAAAAGCTTTGTAAATGCTTCCCTTTCAACACACCAGAAGATGGAAACAAGACTGGGGTTTGAACAGTGAAAGTCCTGCACCACAGTAATGTTAAACCCTTGCAGTAAAATCGTTCTTCTTTCTAATACACTGCAGCAGAGCTTTGAGGTCATGTCTGAAATTAAAGGGAACAATAGCCTACATGAACGATCCACAATGCTACTAGGCCATTACAGAACAATGGGAAACTCTTTGAACAGCGCTGCAGGTTTGTGAAAAGAAACATGCATGGGTGTTTGATAGAGCCGGAAAATCCGGGTTCAGAAAGTAAAAGTCCTGGAAAGTATTTTGTTCCAAATCACCTGGATTTGCTAATTAACACAACCAGCATTCAGCCAGGAGATAGAACTAATTAGTGAAATCAGCTGGCTGAGTTCATGGGTGGAAGAAAAACTTGGCAGGACTTTTACTTTCTGACCCCTGGACTTTCCACCTCTGGTGTTTGTCCAGATCAGGGGTCTGCAACCCTGGTCCTGGAGAGCCACATGCTGTACTGGTTTTCGTTGTTACTCTGCATTTAATGAATCAATTAGAGCAGTTGATTACAAGTTAACTCACTTCGCCTGATTATTTGGGTTTGAAAACCAGCAGAGATTATAGCTTTCCAGGACCAAGGTTGCAGACCCGTGATCTAGATGGTATGCTCGAAACAATGTCCGCCTACACCCAGCATCTCCACTGACAAATTGACAATGCTTGATTGCAGCATGATTTGACACCGACATCTCAATGTTAGAAATGACACTGGGTTTACTCTAGTAGGCTACAGTTTCTAGAACCTGGAAAGGCAATGTGACCTATTTATACCAAGGGCTAATGTCTAATATAAAACCAGCAAAGAAAAGCAATCTAAGAAAGAATGGTAATTTAAAATTTAAAAAGAAAGGCATGCACAAAAATTAATTCATTCTGAAATGATTCCCAAGATTGCTGCTCCTGCTTCGGGGTAGGGACTCTCAGAAGCTTAATTAACCTTGCTGAACTGTCAGTGTTGAGGTTAATTCTATTTCAATTCAGCCAATTCTGGGAATGGATTAAAAATCCACCTCATGAAATCAACACTGCCCATAATGCTCTGTGGGTATTTTTCAAGTCATTGATTGAATTGCAAATAATTTCCTGAATTGGCTGACTTGAAATGGATCTGACCCCAACCTGATAACCGAGACATCTGTGTTCCGCTGTGCTTCTGAAGTCCTATCCGACTGCCTGTGTGCCGCTGCCAAATATGGCATGTTGGCCATCTTCCCTTCCCAGCCGCCTTTGATGGTATTCGAGAATTTGGAGTCCTGACTCGTAGCCCACCTGAGTGTCACGTTCATTATTTAACAGTCTTATGCACCATCTATTTGCGGCATGAGATACCAGCAACGGTCTTGCTGTACTGTGGGGCTTAAATGGGACCTTCATTAAGTAGCGTTTAGACCAGGGTTGGGCAACTCCAGGCCTGGGGGGCCGGTGTGTATGCCGGTTTTTGCTGCCACCAGTTACTCCGGCTCAATAAGCTAATTAGTGACATACACCAACATCGATTTACTCGTAAATTAGACCACGATAAAATGCAACAATACATGGATACAGGCACAGGAGCATTCATCAGCTTCTGTTCATATCGTGGAATGTAGCTAAAATATCAGATTATGTAAATGATTGGGCTAATTAAATAATTGGTAACTGGTGGAAGCAAAAACCTGCATACACACCGGCCCCCCAGGACTGGAGTTGCCCACCCCTGATTTAGACCATGGATATTCAAACCTTGAATCCAAATCCGGCCATGGTTTTCTTTATCCCAGGTACTTAAATGAACAATTAGCGGTACTGATTGGCCAGACTGTCTTCACACCTGACTCCCAGGTAAAGGGAAGGTGGAAAACCAGCAGGTCTGGGACCGCGAGGACCGTGATATGAATACCAGGGATTTAGACTTGCATGCTACCATGTCTTTTCGTTCTCTGTTCTAATAGGTGTTGGCTAGCTCTTTCAATACACCCCCTGCCCCTATGACTATCCCTCTTTTTTTCTCGGCTGATTTACGGCTTTTGCTGCCAGTGATGTCCCTCCGTCAGACAGCATAATTGAGAGATGATGAGATGCTCTGAAACAGTTCATTTAACATAGCCTTCTAACAAGTCGCTGGCCCCATTAATGCTCTAAGCCTCTCCCTGGGTCTTCACTAGAGATCCATTTCCATTCACCTGGGATAGGAGAGGCCTAACCACTCGTCCCGCAGGAAAACAATACGTCTTTTCACCTTCACCTGTCAGTGAGCTGTCTCCAGACCTCCTTTCCAGCCAGAACCCCCCCTGCCAGAATCTTCTAAAACAGGCACAGCGCTTTCCCTCAGGAAACCCTACTGACACCATGGCAGGGCTCTATAGCTTTAGGCTCAAGGTTTTCTTTTTCAAAAATGACAAGAAAAGTGCTGTGCTCAGTCAAAAAGTCTTATAAACTTCTTACTGCAGGCGTGTGGAGCCAGATAATGGATATTAAGGTTTTTTTTTTTCTCTTATTAAGATTTACCATTTTCCAGATTTCAGAGAAAGGAGGAGTGTGGCTCTTCTCTGTATGCTTTAGCAATTGTGTCAAATGTGTTCAATAAGCAGAAAGGGTTGGAATTTCAGAGAGGGATGGAATTTGCGGTGGATGTGATGGAGTTTTCAATTATCTACCTTGTGCAATGTTTCGCGAACTGTGAATCTGACAGGAAACGCACAAAAAAATTTCTTTTTTAATAAAAACTTTTAATAAAAGGGACTTTGTGTGATTATTATTTTTTATAGATATGAAATGGAGCTGAAATGAGAGTGACCCACTATTACGCTCTGAATAGCGGCATAGAAAACATTATTAGAAAATTGCAGTGTCTCATACAATTAACAAAATTAATCAAACATGAAATGCTTTGCCATGAAATGCATAAATGGGGATGTAGATATGAGAGAATGAGGCTTCATGAAATTTAAAATGGGCAGGGCTGATATATGCCACCATAAGTCATATGACGTACGAGATATGACTCACCAATTTGAAACAACAACAGTTTTATTTTATTTTTTTGCTGTGGAGAGCAGAAATTTTGATTTGATCAAAGAAGTCTGAGATTAGCTCATTGTAGCTCCACCCATTGTGGCTTGTTTGTACAACAGTAAGCCAAGAGAGATGGCAGCTTTCAGATGAGTGAAATGCACCTATCAATATATTGCAGATATTGCAAGTTTGCAGTCCCCAAATTCCCAGCGGGATGACTAAGTAATAAGCAAGCAAACAGGAGTGCATCTCGCTGTGAGAGTGGCTTGTAAATTAGGTCTGCATTGTTGAAGTAGCCCGGTGTTTCACATCTATTTGACTTGAGAGGCTTGTCTCATTTATTTTATAGAGGCGGAATAATACTGCCCCAGACAGCAGTTACCGCAGAACAATTTGAACGTTGCGAGACACTGAGCCCTGCTGGAGACCCGTCTCTCGGAACGCGGGCTGGGTGAATTTCCATATTCGATTTCAGGTGCCACTTTGCTTGCACTCTTTACTTTACGTGCCGTCTTTTGTGCATAAAAATTCATTTTATTGAAGGAAGCAAAATAAGTAACACACAAAAGAAAACAACAAAAAAACTCAGGTGCATCTACATTTTAATGAAAACTGTCCAAAGACAGTTTCTAGACGATATTATAAAAGCCCAGAAGAATAAAGGTGAAGAGGAAAGAGGCGGGTTTAGACATTAGTGACGCACTGGCGCCCGGTGCAACACAGAGGTACACTCTTCTCATTTCTGTCACTTAAGACTTAACACCGGGGGAATGGCAGCTGAACATTGTGTGTCCATCTGTCACAATACAAGGAAACCACACCTACTACCAGGCCTGTTGCTTGCCTTGCCAGCATACAAAACGAGTATTGCTGTCGTCTGTATACAAGCATACGCACATGCACGCACGCCTGCGCACACATACACACAGTGATGTATATCATTACATCCGTTTTTTTAACACATCATTAGCATGGAATTAATGGAATTGTTTCCAGATATGAAAAAAAGAACAATTGAGAAATTTTAGTTTTTAATTTTACGCGTTTATTTAAATACACATTTATTTAAATACACAATATCAACATGTAAACCACGAAAACAAAACAGTCTTCGGTTACGCTATGGTTTTTCTTTTTTTCGGATGCAGAGAGGCGTTAAATTAGTGCTCTAATTTATTATATGCCGTGCAACGCTTCCCAGGCTAATTCCTATTCAAACTCCTGAGTCCCTTGCCTTTCAGTGGCAGCCTATCACGGGGAGTTAAGGGATGCCTGAAATCGCCCTAAAACTGAGCTCTGCCACAAACGCCACTGAGAGAGAAAATAATTTTAACCAAGAGGGAAGGGAGAGGGGAGGGAAAGCTCTGCTCTCGCCATTGTGGCCACAGTTTGATACGCAAGGGGACGGACTATAACAAGACACAAATACTAATTGTATTTTTTTCATCCTACCACTTTTTCTTCCTCCTTCATCTGTTTTTTTTTATAGCTTGGGATACTGGGAGAAGAGTATGGCCTGTATTTTACTATAATTCAAGAGATTTTGATAAGGTCACAAAGCTGCCATTTTTCACCATCATAAAATTATGATTACTGTATATTGGGGTAGATGACAATGGCATAAATTTAGCTGTAAGGTAAGAAGACAGTGGTGCTCTGCTCCGCAGCACAGGCATGCACACACACACACACACACACACGCACACACACACGCATACAAACACCTACTATCGCACACTTGCGCACACACAAATGCTCGGTCAGAAAAAAATAATAAATCTGAGACGGAATGGTGTTTTCTCAGACAGTGTCAAAATAAATATGTGCATATGCACTCAATGGCAGTACAGCTGACAGCTTCCATATGTGAGGTATGTATGTACTTTTAGGATAGTTACAGTACACATGATGATGCCCAGGTCTGGAGGAAGTGACAGGCACCATCTGCAAAATATATTTAAAAAATCTAATGAACACACATACTTACCCACAAATACACTTGTTTTTTAAGTATTACTTTAAATTGTATAATTGTTTTTTATGTTGCAAGTTTGTCAAATGCATCATCCTACATTTGTAGGCCAGACACAACAGCTTCACGCAGAAGATAAATTATTTGCTGGGTGAGAGGGCACAAAGCTAGTGGACTATCACTGACAGTAGCCTACCTGTGGTCCAGTCCCTTTCTCAAACACTGCCCCACCTTCAAATCCTGAGGCACAATTCCTCAGATGACAATGAGAAGTCATATTTTCGGAGGCCTCAATGATGCCCCTGGAGGTAGTTAATAGGCAACTCCTTCATAACACCGGTTCCTCTACGGGCATGCGAACAAATTGGAGGCGAAATCTCGCACAAAACTGTCCTGATACGTAGCAGACTGAGGTGTAAACAAACCATTGACCGGCAAATAACTCAGCTGGACTAATAAAAAGTGTTAGGGGGCGGGGCATGTCCACTCAAGTAGAGACACAGGGGACAAATTCCGACGTCGTTCCCCCAGTTCACTGTCGTTCGTGACAGTCTGATTGAAACGGGAGGCTTTCAAAGCACAAGTTTATCAATTTTAATGGAGATGGCTCTGAAATCACCATTCTTCCATTAATGCAGAAGCACGTTTTAATCGCTTGTTTGGCTTCGCAAGCTGCGCGTGTGCTCTGCTTTTCCGCTACATGTATCATGGCACCCAGCCACCCACAGAAGGGTTTGCATTACCCCGGGGAGCAGCAAGATGTGTTATTGGGGAATGTTTCGAACAGATGGGCTTTGCATGTTCCATGTCAACAAAAATGCTGGTATGTCACAGATGAGGATAAATGGAGAGAAGTGCCTGCTTTACTTTCTTCAGCACTGGATGCAAAATGCACCTAGAATGTAAATCTATGACTATCTAAGTAGCGTTGGCTGTAGCTGTGACAGCCAATCAGATTGAGGTGTAAACAAACCATTGAGCGGCAAATAACGGCAAAGCCACACAGAAAGCGGTGTGGAGCGGATTTCTCGTACGATTACACCGCCTCCATTCATTTTCAATGAGAGGCGATTCCTCGTGTCTGCAAAGCATGGTGGGATTGCTTGCGATGCGAGGAGTCTAGACGAGACGGGCAACGTGGCGTAATAACCAATCAGATTAAAGATTGTGGGAGGCGAGAGCGATGGCATGCGATTTCACCGCTTTCTGTGGGGCCTTGCCGTAACTCAGCGCGCGGCTGGACCAATAAAAACTGTTTGGGGCCGGGACATGTCCGCTCAAGTAGAGACACAGCGAACACATTTTTGAGGGGTGAAGGACATCGTTCTCCCTGAGCGACAGCTCAAGATAGCCTGATTGAAACGAATGCATTCTAATCATATTTTCTCGCTCGCTCGCTCGCTTGCAACGCTGGCAGTGAGGAACCCGCGTAATGCTCCAGCACTGAAGAATCACATTTATCTGCATAGCATGGCAGTGATGCAACAAGTCATTGAGGGGCAGGTGACAAATTCATGCTAGGATATAGTATTGCATTTTTTCTTATTATAACCAATGTTCTTAATGACTGTTCTTTAAATTGCCATTATGGTATTTTAACCTGTAATCGGCAGCTTTAGGTTTACCAAAAAAAAAGGCACATGTCGGATAACTGGGGTATTGATGAATGTGTCCTGCTCAGAATTCAAAGAGGATATGTTGCACTAGCCTGCACAAGTTTCAGTTATCCTAGAAAAGGGAGTGCTTGGATTGCAAGAAGATTCAATGCCAACATTCATTAGGAGAGTGGTAATTGAAATTGAGAGCTAATAGACCAAGAGACAAATTGGAAGCAGTTCTCAGAAATCTTTAAGAGAAGATGAGAAGCAGTGGCAGCTCTATCAGCCACTGAGTGCTGATAAATACAACTAAGAGCTACATAGGGGGATAAACACATCTTTGTATGTAAAAAGGAAATTTACCAGCGATGGAATCAGCAGCTATTCAAAAACCTGAGGAAATGTTAGTGACTGCCAAGTGTGTCAAAAATGAAACAAATGAGATGAAAGATTTTTTTTCTACTTCCACTGTTATGAAGGATGACAATCCTGCAGAAACATAATTTCAAGACTCGGATATCGATTAAAACTTTACGCGTTTTTTTTCAGACTGCGCGGGAGTGTTGGCTCCACGACACGTCAACGCTCGAAAGAATACGACGAAAGGCAATTCATCTTGCCTCCCGAAGAAGAGGAGGCACGAGGGCGTCTTGGGAGGCTTTCTAAGCACCATTTTAACGGCTTTAATGCAGACGGCTCTTTAATGCAGACGGATGCATTAATGCATCACCGTTCTCCCATTAATCCGGAAGCACGCATTAGCCGTTTTTTTTGGCCTCGCGAGCAGCGCGCGCGCTCTGTTTATCCGCTACATGTTTCATGGCACCCGCACAACGGTTTGCATTACCCCGGGGAGCAGCGAGAGTTGTTATTGGGGAACGTTTCGAACAGATGGGCTTCGCATGTTCCATGTCAACAAAAAATTCTAGTGTGTTAGTCACAGATGAGGATAAATGGAGAAAAGTGCCTGCTTTACTTTCTTCAGCACTGGACACAAAACGTACCAATAAATGTTTTTTTTGTTTTTCAGGGATGTAAACACCCAGCAAACGCTGCCAAAATAGGGAGGCATTTACAGACATTCATCTGATCAACATTTATAATGGACTGTATGGCTGGTTTGGAAGAGAGAAAGCATGATGGACAAACCTCAGGGAGTATCTTTGCAAGCTTCCATATTTTGACCACTATAGTGCATTCAGCCTGTGTCCAGTTGGGTAATATAATCTGGCAAAATGGCCTTCTTCCTGTGGCTGGGTTTATTCATTTATTTAGAATCTATAGATAAGTCTAATTTAATTATCCAGAGGCAATAAATCTTGTCAGACCTGGAGCCAAACATCTAGGATCAATCACACCTGGGACCAATGGAAGCAAATTACTTTTTTTTAATGCCTTGAAAAACAGCAGTAATGGAAAATGATATTTCACTGTGAGGAATAGTGGCTTTAGAAATGGTAGAGGGCCAGGAGCCATGATTTATCTCCTCAGATGAGTCAATAACAAAATAAATATTGGATTATGAAAGCCATAAAAAAATGAAAAAAGAAAGCTATAGGTCCTTATTTATCCGCGTTTCTCAGGCTGTCAGAAGTAACATGCGTCAAGTGTCAGGACTGTAGGGATCGTGAATATGAATTTCATCTCACAGACACAGTGAGTCTATGCACTCTGAGAAGACAGGCAGTGAGGAGCAAACCATAAATATAGGCCTGTAAACTGATTCTCAGTTCATGGAACTGAAGTATAGCACTTTGCATCCTTGTAGTAGTGTAGTATTGTAGTGTAGGTTAATGGTCAGAGGATGGCCTAGACTCTAGGCCTGAGAAAATTTACAAACGAGACTCTTGCTTGCTATGCACTTGAGAAAGGTCATGGCTGAAATGGGTAAAAGAATTAAGTTTTCGTGCATCTCCAGATAAGTACTGTTTGTTTGTTCAATCAAAAAAGGCTTTAAGAGTGTTATATACTTTGAGGGTTATGTACCTTAACAGTGGGAACAAATTAGTGTGTGCAGTCCAACAGATAATGTAACTCAAAGAAATTTCTTGGGAGTGTGTGGTTGTTCTACAGTGTATTTCAGTTCTACACTGCAAATACCCATAACCATGCGGTGTAAAATGAAAAAAATATATATATTGAAAAAGGTTATTTTATATGTTTATTGAGAAGATTTACTTAACAAAGGAGCAAAAATGATTAACTTTTATAAAGATTTCAAAGATTTTCAATATTGTATTAATAGCTTTGCTAGAGCCGGCACTTCTTTTTGCATTTATCATCACAGAAGTTAATAATAATACAAATGTTGTCTTAAATGCAGGTCAATATATCAGTTAAATTCAAGCAGTTTCTAGTCCATAATAATTTTCTATGGAATTAGCATTGTGATGAAGAAGTGACAACACACCATACTTACAGGCTGCTACTGCCTGTACCTTGTACTGCAGCAAAGAGCCAAGATCCCTCATGATTCAATGGCTTCTTTTGGTTCAATAAGCAGACAACTCCAATCTCCTCATTAAAATATGAACATGGTCATAGCACAGCATCCGATTGCAGAACTCCAGAACTCTCTCATCCCAATGTTGTGGAATAAAGCCACTCTGAGGTTCGGACTGGTGAAATTCAAGAAGTTTTATTCATGCGCGTGGAGAATAAACACATCATTGACAGTCAGTGTCCATTCTGAAGTTTCACAAAACAAGCCTTCATACTTATATGCTTTTAATTATACAAAACAGGATAGAGACTGTCCTCCTATCACACAGTTAATTGTTTTGGGAACATCTCATCGCCTTATCATCCTCAGCTTCCTCAGCTCCCCCTGACCCAAGGCCTCACAGCCCTGGTTCCAGACACACAATCACACACAGGCGGGAGAAGAGTTTTATTATGGCTTCCAAGCAGTTCCCTTAGTTCACACCCTCAGTCAATTCCTTCAGTCAATTATCCTGCGCAAAGTTTCCAGCTCCTGGAAGCACGCAAACTAAGCCAAAAGCAAGGCCACAAGGCCCTCCGGTTATACAGGTTATATCATTTTAATTTTTATACTGCAATTATAATTACAGAAACTTCCACACCAATATCACTGCGCTCACAGTTCACAGACACATTTTGGTTTATTTTACAGGAAAGATTAAAAGACTCACCTATGTGTTATGAAAGAAAATATTATTGCTTTTTTTCTTGTTTAAGCCGCCAACAAGATTAGACCTATACTGAACTTGTATTAGAAGTGATTTGTTTCCTTGTTTAACTTTTCTGATTGCCTTTGGTGTTCGCATATTTTGTGAAAATGGACGAGTTAGCTGATCTTAAAATTAAAACATAATATTTATAGTTTGGTTACAAGTAGTAAAACTACTCCTGTATGTTGTTTGGTGTAGCCTACTGACTGCCTACTGAAACTTTATGGCAAAGCTAATGTTTCGGCCTGGTCCAAACATTGGGAAATAAAGAGATAATTTTTCCCGTATGATGTTTTGATGTCTCGTCGTTTACATAAACTCTGGATTACAGTATGAGCATATTTCTTATACAGACTATATTAATTGACATAAATTATAGAGAACTGTATAATCAGCGATGAAGCCAAGCTGATATTTTCCAAAAGGGAGCCGAAAGTTAATTGGAGTTTTTTTTTATTTTTCTCCATTTCCGCCTGTTTTGCAGAAGGCGACCGGTCATACCACTCTAGCATGCCAACTCCCTGGCTGCCGCTGAACGCCCACATTGTGCGCCACGAGTCGAGGGGCTACCAACAAAGATGTTCTAGTGCTAAGATGTCATTACAACTCCTCTCATTTCCATCTGGTCCTAATGTGCAATGTCCGTACAACCCTCTCCCACTTAGGTTATATCTTGTCTTGTTTTATTATCGCTGATGTCAACTGACTTGTGGAAGGAACTAGCAACATGGGTAAAGACGGATTGGAGGGTTTACAAAAGTATGTTCTTTCCCATATTTAGAAGTATACTTTTGACTTGTATAAACCAAAATCTGTGGAATTAATAAATATTACAAATGACAAATAAAAAATATATGTTAAGACCTAAGAGAGGCAAAAATCTGATTTGGCACATACCCCCACAGTTTGAATGAGTATGACGCCACTGACTGTCATGCATTGCAGTTTAGGTACAGTTAAAATGATACAAAGAAAACAAACTAGCATTTTAACGCTCCAAATTTTGCTGCAGCAGAATGTGTCCCTATCGAAACAGTCTAGCTCAAGGAATTGTGGATTCACAATAGCTGGAATGGAGTTCTGTGAATCCATCCTATTTACTTTGCAGAAGACGGTATACTTCGAGCCTACTGCGTTTTGCGAATTACCAAACAGTAAAACCTGGCGTGCTTTAAATTGCATACAGTCAACAGAACTGCAAACAGTACATGCTCTGTGGTTACTGACACACCGATGGATTAAATCTACAAATGTCCGAACACTTCCAATAAACTTGTCGACTGCCGGCAAAAAAACAACACAATCACCAGTGGGAATCGATTGTTTGGACATAACTAAACAGTTCCCCTTCACAGGCTCTCTGATTAACTATTGGTCCTGAAATGTATTTCAATAGCATTGCAGATTCACAGAATGAGCAGATGCACTCCCACATTAGTCTGTAACCTAGTAGGATTTTGAATCCTGTTCTAACAAATGAAAGAACTGCCTGCGGAGAAGTAATGTAGATCAAAGACGTAGACTAATAGCCTCAACGGCAACCTGTGATGAATCTTAGACAGAGGACTGAGATGACGACAAACAAGACCGCTGCTTTTTCAGAGAATCCCACACCCTTTGAAACTGGCCATATTACATTTTGCTGTCATTTGATATAATGTTCCAGTGTTAAGTAAGTGCCAGACTGTATGCAGCAAGAAACAAATATCCAAATGCTTCAGCCAGCAAAAGCAGACACGAGATATAGAGACAGACTTGAGGACTCAGAGAGACTATCATCTTCCTCCCAACCAGACCTTATTTAATGAGGAAAATCAACAGTGCATCTCATGGAGCAAAGATGATATTCGCGGCCTCAGATCATTTTATCCGTGGAGAGAATGGACGTACTGTGCAGCAGACCTTTATCTCAACAATAGCCTGTGCTTGTTTGTTCTATAGAGCGTTACCCCTCACCACAGCTAAGGTAATGTTTAAGGCGATAGTCCTCAAGCTTTTCATGTCTTCCCACAGACCACTGGCACATTAATATGTCGACAAAGCACATGCAAATGTTGGTTTAATCAAAATAAAAGGTGCATATTTGAAGTGTGTAATAAATGCAAATTAACTTTCAAGCATCTATGAATGGTTGTACCTGTTTGTCTGAGCAAAGACTTTGCCAGATCACAGTTTGAGAATGTATGGTACTGGATTAAAGTCTACAGTATTGACTTGCATGTTGGAAGTCTGCACATGCAGCCCTGAGGAAGGTGTTTAGCCTTCCTCACTTCGGTATTTAGCTACATAGATGTACAAGGTAAAAAGTGTATGTGACCTTGAATAAAGGAATTTACCAAGTAAATAATGTACCGCAATTCAATTTCTCAAGGCTGTTCTGTAAATACGATGGTATCAACTTGCTAAAGCGGTTAGGATAAAGGTTTTAAGACAGTGAGACACAGGGAATTAAGGAATCCTTAGTTTATCATACTTTCATCAGTGTCGGTATTGTTAAAAAATATTCATTTTTAATTACCGGTACTGGCCTCACTAAGCTTTTTTTTCCCCAAGGAAAAACAAAATGTTAATTTAATTCAAGAGTATGTCTCTTTGATAGACATCAGGTGCATTTACAGTCAAGCCTGCATCTCCAGTGACAAGATAATAACCACACAGAAATCTTTGAAGCAGTAATGAAAAAAATTGAAGAAATGCATATCCAATTAAGAAAGCAAATGGAATATAAAAGTACTTGTCTTCTGTTTTGCCAGGCCGTTGAAAGTGAGATTTGGTCAGAGATACACCACCACATGTCTAGCCTCTCCTGAACCTTGCATCTTAATCCAGCCAAAACCGGCAACTTGTAATTCCGCAGACTGCACATTTCCAACATTCAAGCTCCGTTCAGATTCCTTAATCTCCCGTCCATCTCTCCACACTTTCTTTACAGGCGCACAGCCAAGATAATTAGACAGACCTGGCGAGATACACAGAACAGGCTGAACTCCTACTCGCTGTTCCACCTTCCGCAAAGCGTGTAGGCAGAGTCAGGCCTGCTTTAGGAAGCCTAGGCAGAGAGGCGTCCATTTGAGATCATTGTGTTCTATCCCCCCGCACTGAGTGGGCAATTCGGCATCCACCTCCTTCCTGAAACATCACCGATGATGCACCTTCAAAAGTCTGAAGTTTCTCCAGAAGTTTCCATAGGGCCAGAGTTCATCTGATGGATAATCCGTTCCACAATAAAAGGCGCGAGTTGAAACATGTCACGAGTTGAATTCCTCACGGTATTATTTTCCAGCACAGTAAACACAGAGCAGATTAGATGCATTGGGAGGGGCAGAGAGGAAGAACATACCCAAAGTAGTCAGTGATACAAAATATAATGTTGGAAATAATGAAAATATATAATGATGGAAAACACACTGGAAAGATGGATGGAGCTGCGGAGCTCCGGAGGGTAACTGCAATACAGAGCTGAAGGCATTTCTGCCCCTAAACTCAACCCCAACCATTGAGCAGAGGCACTTTTCACCCATAGCATATGACATACCCCAGCTCCAGTACAGATATAAATACCATGACAAGCCCTGAAATGTCGTTTCCAGAAAGACAGAGTGGACATTGTGTTTCCGACTAAACTCTTAGAGCTCAAAGTCTTACCCATTCATTTTTGAAAGTATTACTCATTTCATTCTTTGTCATCGCTTGTATGTGTTTCTCAACTTTTTCTGAATCTCCTTCTCTCAGGGTCATGTTCCAGTTTTTTCCCTGTTAGTACTTTTTTTTTTTTTTTTACCCTGTTAGGTTTTTTTTTTCTGTTGCAAAAATGAACTCGGGAAAATACATTTTCAGTAGTTTATTTATTGATTAATTGATTGACTTACTCCCCAGTGCTGCTCTATAAGCCGATTCCCATCTGCTCCACTGACCACTGTTCTGCCAGGAAGCTGAGAAATATGACTTCTGCTAATAACACCATATTTATCCTTACATCTCAGATACACAAACACACACAGACAAACAGGCACACACACGCACACACAAACACACACAGCACCCTTACTCAGGAGCCTGCCCTCATGCCATCTGTTCCACTGCTATTTTCACGTTGTCGATTTGTAAAACTTGTCTTCCCGCCCAGTCCCAGCCCTCTTTAGAGAAGAATTATGACTGAGCAGGCCATTCATGCCCACAAGCTCAAGCTCCACCACTCATCAAGCACAACAAATAACCCCACACAATCTAAACCCAGCATCATATGTATGAAGGGATATTTTCGCTCTTCTCTTGTTTTGAATCTAGTTACAATTACCAGTGCAGGATATTAAAATTAATTTCAAACACTTAAGGCTCAGAAATAATAATAACTTTTTTCATGATATACTGTAGCACCACACCTTTTCAACGACCTTGTTGTAGGGGAATACAAATTGACCAGTCTACCTGCTGTAGCATTCCATCCACCCCCACTGCGCGTGCTGACTATAGCCGTATACTTTTGCATTTGCCGTCATTTTTTAAATTCCATAGCATTTAATCTAGGCCCGTAAACTATAACCCGTTAAATTTACAATCCAAATACGTGTGCTGCAACAATTAAGCTTTTCATGGGAGAGAAGGAGAGCGAGAGAAAAGGTTTCACTAGACATCTTGTAATCAATCCCCGAAGCTGCACAATGAACACTGCGCCTCGCTAGGAAACTCACAGTGATTGCACAGGTCTGCTGTCCTTCAACTGATTCCTTTTACCCATTGTATAGCCTCTACAGTGTGGAGGTCCTGAACAAATGTACCAAGAAACTTGATTGTTGGAAGACCTTGTGGTGTTATGTCTTTCCCTTCTATGAGTAATATAAAGTAAATAATTTAAAAGTCCAAAGCTTTGAAAGATGAGTTACAGGCTCTTGCCTCATCTTCGTAGTTCTTACGGTACTCACATCTTACAGTTGCAAAGAGCACCATGCAGAGAGCAAGAAGCATAGCTGCAACGATAAGAAATGAGTGGATGCCTACTGCCCACTTCAGATTCATCAGAACCTTGTCCCCAGGTTTTAAAGTTCTGCTTCGACGCTTTAATCATCTGATGAAACTAATTATGATGTACTGCCTTGAACTATCAATTACCAGCAACTCCCAGTTTTTGAGATATTTGCTGGTGTTAAGGGAGCAGGGAAATCATTAAGGCTGTGCTATTCCCTTAGCAGGGTTGAGGAGATTTTTGTCTGTGCTTAGTGGACAGTGGAAGCTGTTAACAGGTGGCCAGTTTATTTAGACATTGAACTCAGTTGGCCTTGTAGGTTGGTGTATGATCAGTCACTCCAGCCAAGCACATTCCACGGGGTTCGTATTTCAATACTTATGAATCAACTTTTTGCAAGAAATGTAAAATTAATTTCTAATTCCTCTGTGATTTACTCCGACCCTTAGATGTCTGTTTCAAGTTAATGCATGAAATTAATTTATCTGCAAAAGACGTCAGCTTGTTTAAGGGATCTGGCTAATTAAACCGAGGGAAACATTCCGGAGTTTCAATCGGAATTCATTACAAAATAAGTTGTTAACTTTCTTCGGAGTATTACATTTGTATTTCAAATACTAGCAGGGTAACGCATACGTTGTAAGGTTAATATCCATGTTCAGGAATAGGAAAGCTCAAATTTAATGGAAACGACGACAGCGAGTCGCCTTCTTCAGATTAATCAGTACTCCAAATGTGCATTAATGGCAAAGTCCGGAGACTTCTGTCACCACACAGAATTCTTAGAACTTAATATGCAAAGCGAAAACACTATTCAGAATTTCTAACTGCCTACAAATCATAGGAGTTATATAATGCATTCCATTGATTAGCGATAAATAAAATATTTTGCCAATTAGAAACATGAACAAAGAACAAAAGCTTTTCTAAGTGGACAGTGCCTCCCTATTCTTTAAAGTGGGTGGTGTTGAAGCAAGGCCCAAAAGAATAATCAACACTGATAGATTTCAAACCTGCGCCATACTAAATGTTTTCAGCAGTAAGATATGGACAGCTCAATGAAGTTGTCCCTTACAGATTGCCTCAATCATGAACCTTTTTTTTGAATTAAGAATTTAGCTGTGCTGTTAATGCTACTACATGTGTGTGTAGGAGAAACGCATCTTAATAAAATGAACAAATGAAATAATGAAAGGCTGTATAAGTAGGCCTATATTGTAATGACTGCTTATGTTCAAACATATTGCTGTGTGTCACAAGGACATTCCTACGGGTGCAGTCACATAATTTGCAAGCATATGAGGTGGGATCTGGTAAAATGGGAGACTGGTGCTTGAGGAGAAAATAAGAGGAACATGTTTCTGACCCATCTGTGATATGGTCTAATACTATGTGCTTTCTTTTATTTTGTGGTTAAGATTACATATAGTGCTACTGCCACAACACATCCCCTAAATACAGTTTGCGAGCCAGTACATGGTGTTTGTCTCTCTCTATATTTTTTCAGTCAACTTTTATTGCTTATTTAGATTTTATATGAGCACATTTCTTGTTTGAACTTCAAGAATGTATATTCTTTTTGTAACTGTAAAATGCAAAGTATGTCCCATCCCAAGCAGGTGTTTCCTGCTCATATGATTGCCATAGTTCAACCTCTTATCAGTGTAAAGAGCTGAACAGTAATAGTGAATACAAAATTGGCCAAATAATTATATATTTCACTGCTTTAAAAAATAGAAAAACGCAAGGATGTTTATAATGCATATTTGTTTTAGCAAAGTTAAGTACAAAACGTGACCTGAGATCTTCTTTGAAGTCCATAAATTATAATAGTTCCCTATGGGGAGTAGACTTCTGAGTCCTTCAGTGTCAGACTGCAAAACTGGGTCCAGTTATAGGGCATCACGCAAAGCATAATGGCAGGTGGTCTGAGGCTGAGACTTCCAAATGGTTTTTTGAAGCCTTAGACCACACCTCCCATCAGCCAATTTTAAAAAAAGGTTCCATAATTTTTTTTGTCAAGTGAATGCACCCAAAATGGTACAAAAGGTGTGCAGCATGCCGTGAATGTGCATCAACGTTTCCAGTTCTGGACTCACCCTCCTGTTATGCTCACTGTGAATTTGTTTTGTGACATGCAGTTCCTTTGAATGCAACCATGTTGGTGGCTATTAGAGGAGAAACGCAAGGTCTAGCAAGGGTTTTCGCAAAGTGCTGTGTGAATGCGGCAGCAGACAGGAAAGCTGTACCAATAAATCACCCATGAGTTAACTTTCAAAGACAGTCCACCCTGGCAAGCAATGAATTAGAACTAATGTAGCGTGGGATGCCAACACCTGTTCTCCAACAAATAAAGTAGTCTTCAAGATGGAGTTGGAGGCTACCTTTAACTTTTAGGAGGGCACGTCAAGGTCGCCCAAGCGGACAGATTACGCTGCTTATGAGAGCCACTCAATCAGCTGCTTACAATTAACAAAATGTCTCTGGTACAAACCAAAGTAAACTAATCAATCACTTGTAAGAGCCAAATCATGGACAAATGTACATGCTGTGGTTTAAAGATTTTTGCAGGAAGGTATACATGTTTTTTTTTTCAGTCTGAATTGAAATTCAATCACTATGTTGTCATGTCTTTGGGTGAATATTATTTATACCCACCACTGGTTTCAATTATAGTCTATAGTATACTGCTCTTACCAGCGCTGTCCTCCTGGGTGTTGGTATTGTGTGGGTTAAAAAACAGGGTAACATCAGAGTGAAACTGAAGTGATGTTGCTGAGAATTGAGGTATCTGCAATGATTTAAAGCCATACCTGTACTAGGCCCACATTTATACTTGCAGCAATAAATGCAAACTTCTCAGTTGGTTTGGTTTAACAGCACTCAAAGCTCGTGCACTTACTGCAAAGCTCTCATCCACACAGATTGCATATATTCACGGTTTTAATAGCAGTGATGCCCAATCTATTTTACAATATATGACTTGGTGCACCATAGTACAAAATCTTACAATAAGACTGGGATGTGCATTTCTTAAACTGTATGTTGTGAGTATAGAGGCAACAGCATGCTTCCATTCTGATAAGAAAAAATATGATAGAGTGAGAGACTGAAACATAACAGTCAGATACTGACTGTTGCCGAATTATAGTAGCCATGTGTTGCCTTGGCCCCTGTTTGGCTCTGTGTTAGGCCTACACTTGAGTAAAGGACCGAGGTGTGGGGTAACAAGGGGGTGGCTGATATTGCAGAATTGAAGTATACCCCACCCCCCACACCGGTCACTCAACACCAAGTGATTTATCTTCCGAGCCAGAAATTGGATTTTGATGAACAAAGGTGAGAGGTCAGCAACAGGAACAAAGGGAATTATTGATGCGATCGATATCTCTCAAATTGCCTTGTGTTAGATGTGTCTATGGGGCCTTAAAAAAAACACAATAATCTGGTTTTGATGGTTACTGTGTGAGTAGATTTCTACAACGCATTTGCTGGTGTGACGGTTTTAAAACTCGTATGTCCAGATAAAAATAAGAAGGAGTATGTACCCCACCTCTTTTGTGGCATCTTCCAAAGTGAAATTGAGGCTGCTCAAGAGCTGCGGCAAATGTTTGCAACTCAGTTTCTTTTCAAACGTCCGGAAGTAATAAAGAGCGGATTTTTGAAAATCTCCGTGACACCCTCAATCCTAGGGTTTCAGATAGTCAGCTGTTTTTCTTCTCACTGGTCAATGATTGAATATAAAGCTGATAACACCTGAAATGTCATGAGAATATTGAAGGCAAAGTGTGCATCTTGCGCTGTCGTTGCACGTGGTCTACCACCGTCATGGTTCACCTCCATAATGGTGCAGATGGATTGTTAACACCTATGGGTGATGTAACGGGAATTCGATTAATCTTTTCAAAAATGGCTGAAACACCCAAGTAAAAAAGAACATTTTCTAGTCGATGTCATGTCGCTTTTTACATGACCTCTAACAAACCGGCATCTCTAATCAAGTGTTCATCAAAGCAAGACTAAACTTTGTATCCCCACGTTCATTGCTTTTGTTAATTTCACACAAATAAACTGATAGGCTCACATTTAAATACCATTGCTCATCACATTCAGCAAGCAATGGTATTTAATATATTCAGCAGCAAGGTCTGCAGTGGGCATAATTCATTCTGGTGATAGACACCCATCCATACGATCATTATTTAAGGTATTCAGTTAAAAAATGTTGTTCCTCTCAGTAACATATAGACATGTTCACATTTCCTTTCTTTTGCACACACACACACACACACACACACATACATATATATATATATATATATACACCTCAATAATAATAAAAACAGCTAATTTTACATTAAAATATTTAAGAAATCAGATTTAATTATCAACTAACTTGGCTTCAAGCAAAGAAGAGGCTCTATTTACACAAGTATACTTACAGTTAACATTTCGTCATGCTATTCATGTCAACTGTTTCATATTTCTTTGTTTATTTATTTGTTTAGTTTCTGTGTTTATATGTGGTTACATTTTAAAATTGGCAATCCGAAATCAAGAGTTATGTCGCCTCCCAGTGGCCAAATGTGCCATTGCCACACACAAAAAAATATAGTTTTGTGTTTGTCCTCTTGATCACATTACATTACATTATAGGCATTTAGCAGACGCTCTTATCCAGAGCGACTTACACAACTTTTTTTTATCATGTTTTTACATATTATCCATTTATACAGCTGGATATATACTGAAGCAATTCAGGTTAAGTACCTTGCTCAAGGGTACAACGGCAGTGTTCTGGGAATCGAACCTGCAACCTTTCGGTTACAAGGCCAGTTCCTTAACCATTATACTACACTGCCGCCCATCACCATTCATCTGGATAATAAACAATTATAAAATTCATCAAATGTCAATTAAGTCTTAAGAGATGTTGCTGTTACTGAATTATGTGGCACTGGATAGTGATGGTCCTGGAATGTCTATAATGTATCAGTATGTCTTCAAAACCAAGACATATTTATGTCTCAGACAAGAATAAATAAACCATATTTTTAAATTATGGAACGTACGGTGTCCTATATACAATACAGACAGAACTTAACATGTTTCAGTTGAAAATCCAAGTGACAATGAGGACAATCTGGTTATTTAGGCATAGAGGATTAGAATAAGATATGTATTGCATGTACTGCATATCTAACCAAAACATTTTTCGTATTCCCCTGCACAGTGGTAATCAGCATATTTTTCTCATTTCTTCCCATATTAAATAATTATGGAAAATAAATTCATTAGTCACAAAACAGGCGTTGGTTTATTTGTGCTGTTCGGTGCCAAGAGCACATAATCACATCCTCTGTGCAGGGACAAAAACTAAATAAAGAAAGAGTCAAACAGCTGCAACACACAGAGATGAGTCATACCCCAAGCTGTTTTCCGCTGGGTACTGCTTCACTTTAATGAAGGCACCAAAGGCAACCATGAGCCCTGCAGATATAATAGTTGTCCAAACTTTGCAGTCCACACCTCCGCCATTTTAGACACCACATCCTGCTCATGTAAGTGTAAGACTGCCTGAGTGAACAGCTCCCCGGTTACCCGTGGGAGGCAAACAGCGGCTGATAAATTCTGAAGGGTGCTCAATAACAAAGGTTACAAATCATATCCCAGCATACAAAAAAGTTATGCTTGTTCAGAGAGTGTGTCAGAGTCACTAGCGATTTTTGTTCCTAATTGTCTCTGTCAGTCAAAAGCCATCTTTTGTTTCCTATTGGGATCATGTTGAACAATGTAACCCCCTCTAATGAGAATGATCCTCTCTTTCTACGAGGCTACGAGAGTAGGGATGATTTATCTGTCTCCTCACAGATAATCCTCTTCTACACAGTACAGTAATGCTGTCTCCTCACAGATAATCCTCTTCTACACAGTACAGTAATGCTGTCTCCTCACAGATAATCCTCTTCTACACAGTACAGTAATGCTGTCTCCTCACAGATAACATCTTCTACACAGTACAGTAATGCTGTCTCCTCACAGATAATCCTCTTCTACACAGTACAGTAATGCTGTCTCCTCACAGATAATCCTCTTCTACACAGTGCAGTAATGCTGTCTCCTCACAGATAATCCTCTTCTACACAGTACAGTAATGCTGTCTCCTCACAGATAATCCTCTTCTACACAGTACAGTAATGCTGTCTCCTCACAGATAATCCTCTTCTACACAGTACAGTAATGCTGTCTCCTCACAGATAATCCTCTTCTACACAGTACAGTAATGCTGTCTCCTTACAGATAATCCTCTTCTACACAGTACAGTAATGCTGTCTCCTCACAGATAATCCTCTTCTACACAGTACAGTAATGCTGTCTCCTCACAGATAATCCTCTTCTACACAGTACAGTAATGCTGTCTCCTCACAGATAATCCTCTTCTACACAGTACAGTAATGCTGTCTCCTCACAGATAATCCTCTTCTACACAGTACAGTAATGCTGTCTCCTCACAGATAATCCTCTTCTACACAGTACAGTAATGCTGTCTCCTCACAGATAATCCTCTTCTACACAGTACAGTAATGCTGTCTCCAGCCATTAAGTGTCAGAGAATATCTATGGAATATCTCTCTTCATCTCTCTTGCTGATTGCCTTCTCGGCAAGTTATTGATAAACAACACTTTTTAAACCTGCTATTCCATTGACATTTTTAAATCAGTTTACAATGATGGGCTAATTTAATGAGGTGAAATTCACTACTCTTTTTTTCAGAAAACATTCCAATTGTAAACCCAGCTATAATATTTTCTCTTAGAATTACTTCTATTAGATACACAAACTATGTGTCTTACTGTCTGTTGGCACATGCATGCTCACTTTACGAAAAGTGCATTCAAAAATCAGTTTCAGTTTTTTTTAAACGAAGCAGAACATTCATTTTCCAAAGAGCCCTCTGGTGTCACATATTAAGTAGATTGCCAATTATTTTCAGAATTATTTGATTTGAACTTCAGAAACGTGGGTCAGAAGGGACATTAGAGGCTCACGGCGGGTTTAAGTCAGGACTCTATGCTCAGTGTTCCATACATGACCATTATTTGCAAATGCAAATCATTCAACACATAGGCTACCGCATTAAAATCACTGTTGCTGCATGCAAACAATACTAATTTGGTCTCCTAGTGTGAACCCGAAGCAGAATGTAAAATAAAGGACACGCCACAAGTAAAGCTCTGTACACTCTCATTCTGGCTGTAATTTTAACTAAAAGCATAAATGTCGATGTAAGGTTCTTATTATTGCTCAAATTATTGCTCTTTCTCCACATCATGTTAGGGAGATTAAATGATAAATTTAATTCAGGATAAAATCTGTTTTAATTACTAAGTACATAAAAATATACAGCACTCTATTAACTACTGTGTTAGCTTTCAGTACAACCTGCAATAAAGATTATCTAACAAAACCTGTGCTTCAAGATAAAATTGAATGACAAAATCTGTGCATTCCTGATCTTTTCCATGAATATTCTCCAACTGTGAGTGCAGAGAACGAAGAGTAGCCTACATGTATCCACAATCTTAAATAATGTTGATAAAAATGTGCACAATTTTGCAATGCAAGTAAAAAATATTTTTATTACTCGCCTAATAGCCTTATTGAGGAAAACTGGCTATATTGGATGGTAGAATATTGAGTATTGTGAAAATAATATAATGTGCTTATATTAATTTAATAACGTCAACGTTGAAGCTCTACAAATGCACTTTTACTATTTTCACTACTGTTATTTTATTCTGGAATTGTAATTACAAAATACCGGTATTGATAGTGTGGAGATAACTAGGCACGGTATACCACCGGTTAAACTGAACCAAACCCTTGTGTGTGTGATTATGAGAGCAGCTTGCTAGCTTCTCCCTGTGTCAATGTAGCACATCGATATCTAGTTCATGGTGATCCAAAATCCCGTAGCGTCCCAGACAGCACATATTCATAGGGAGGACATAGGCGCTCTGTCCGTGGGAGATTGTCGCAATGTAGCGTGGAGGTAGTTTGCCCATTGGGAAGATGTCACGGTTATGTTGCTTACCGCTGCTCCGCTATACAATCAGATTTCTGTCAAAAGTATGAGACAAAACATCGTATCAAACATCAAACAAAACAGATAGCTTGCACAGGCACAGAAATAAATTACTTGCAATATTTTTATATTTTTACTTTTTGTTCCAAGCTCCAAAAATATCTGTTTCTTTGCTCTCAATCAGAACTGTTTTGCGTGATAATTTTCACAGAAATCTGTGTCAAAAGTGTGATGTTTTCTTTGATACTTTTGACACAAATCTGATGCTGTGATAAGTGCAGCATAGCAGAGACATCTTCCTAATGGGCAAACTACCTCCACGCTACGTTGCGAGAGCCTCCCACAGATGGAGCGCTTGCTGCCTGGGGTTTGACCCCCTGTGACCATAGCCTGTGACTATGTGTGTAGTGTGAACGCTTCTAGGGGGGATAATAGGCTACCAGCGATTTTTATAAGAGATGGCTCTCCGTTGTTAGGATTTTGAGTTATGTAGTAGCCTACACAAGGCTTAAGTGGAATTTTTCTACCCAATTTGACTGTGGTCACAACATTATCCCACCACAATCAAAATTATAAGTGACTTGATAATGATTCATTTTATTTCACACTCACGATTGCAAAATAGACATTTAAAAATTCTAATGTGAGCTGTAGGTCTAATAATTTGAAATATAGCGTTTACAAGTTATGTAATAATGTGCGGCCTACAGATAGTAGTCTACATACAAAATAGTTATAATTGTCTTACTTTACCTTTGTACTTGCAGTGAAATTTAACAGATATTAGGGCTTTGTAATGTAAAGTGAGACCCACTAAGCAATTTGATTGCAGTTCTGAATTGATTGTGTGTCGTGAACTCCACATTTTCACTGAACTGAAATGTATTTACAGGTTTCTGAACTGAAACATTTTCAGCTCGACACAAGCTGTCCCATAATACAAGCTCTCAGCAGATAGCCAGGAAGCAGCTGCAGTTTCCATCACATTGAGATGCTGTGCTGTACTGTGTGTAAAATTGGATTGAGGTGCTACAGTAGTACCTAAAGCTGTCATCCCATGAGACCATGAACCACTGCATTCTCATAACCTGTTTATATCGCTGTGACCCCTTTGCTGAAGTAAGCTGAAAAGCTCATTAAACTGGTATGAACTGTAAACTAAAGTAAACTACCTGAAAGAATCCATAATAGGGCTCGACTGCTGCAGGGTCAATATATGAGGCATAACTGTATTTTCCAGCCAAAATCTTTATGTAGCCTATTTAATCAGTTTTTTCCCCTACTCGGGCAGAATGGCAAGACTATTATTTCTAATAGTATTAACAACATCTATGTTTTCATTAATATAGGCTACACACCAGATTACCTAAATTGTCTTTATCCTCTATACATCTCACTTGAGTTTACAATCATATGGGGATTATTTTGTTTTTCTCTGCAAATAACTGTTCGTTTTGTGTTTTTAAGTTGAAGAAGGTTGCCACCTAGTGGAGAAAAGCCAAAGAAGCACACGTTCAAAAACAAACAAAACACTGCAACCTGCTTAATCAGTGTCACAACACATTAGCCTACACTAGGGGGTTAGTTCCACAGAACATATAGTTCCATTCCAATCATTTATTTTATCCGTCCTCTTCTCCTCGGTCCTTGCCTGACCCGGAAATCGATCGAGGTTCGCCATCATTAAGGACATTCCAAACCGCGAAATGCTCCTAGGAGCAATGAGCTAGGAGCGAGGAACGTTCAGGGAGGAAACACAAGTGTAGCCTTTGCGGAAGCCTTTTCTCAGAATGCGTGACGTGTATAAATTATCCACCACTCCACATCTGCCACGTGGCAGGTACACCCCTGAACAAATGCAATTTTACCATTCCTTTCCATTTATTATAAAGCGCTTTAATCCATTATGTCACTCATTGTTTTTGACTAACAAATGAAAAAAGAGGCTAAAAAGTATTATGGTTAAACATGTAAGCATATGACGCTGACGCTTGACTGAGCTAGGACATTCCATTTGCCTAATGGTAAAGCCCACAGAACTATATACAGTTGTGTTAAAAAAAATAGCAGTACAACAGATGAACCACTGTTATTAGTAGTAGTGATATTTCTGCATGGCAAATAATTTACTTGTAGATGTAGTAGTGTAATAGAAAAACAACAGACGCAACTGTCATGACATGCATGCTGCTTGTTCTGAGTAATTGACTCATTCATTGAAAGTGGCGTGTTCAAAATAATAGCAGTGTGGAGTTTAATTAGAGAATTCATTCATTCTGTGAAAAAACAGGTGTCATTAATTGTCCTTTATTAAGGAAGAAGGGAAGCAAATGTTTCACACATTGTTATAAAATATATTTCCTTCTGAATTGCTAAGTAAAATGGGCCGTTCCAAACATTGTTCAGAGGAACAACGTAATTTGATTAAAAAGTTGACTGGAGAGGGGAAAACGTATAAAGAAGTGCAGAGTGCAGCAAATTATAGGATGCTCAGCTAAAATGATCTCAAATGCTTTAAAATGGCAACAAAAACCCGAAACACGCAGAAGAAAACGAGCAACTACTGTTAAAACGGATCGAAGAATAGTCAGAATGGCAAAGATTCAGCCAATCATCACCTCCAGAAAGATCAAAGATGATCTAAAATTACCTGTAAGTGCTGTTACAGTACGAAGACGTTTGATCGAAGCTAAGCTATCAGCAAGAAGCCCCCGTAAAGCACCATTGTTGAAAAAACGACATGTGCAGAATCGGTTATAATTTGCCAAGGAACACATCAATTGGCCCAAAGAGAAATGGCGTAACATTCTGTGGACTGATGAGAGTAAAATTGTTCTTTTTGGGTCTAGTGGTCGTCGACAGTACGTCAGACGACCCCCGTGTACTGAATTCAAGCCACAGTACACTGTGAAGACAGTGAAGCATGGTGGCACAAAAATCATGGTATGGGGATGTTTTTCATACTACGGTGTTGGGCCTATTTATCGTATACCAGGGATCATGGATCAGTTTGAATACATCAAAATACTTGAAGAGATTATGTTGCCATATGCCGAAGAGGAAATGCCCCTGAAATGGGCGTTTCAACAAGACAACGACCCCAAACACACGAGTAAGCGAGCAACATCTTGGTTCCAGACAAAAAGGATTGAGCTAATGGAGTGGCCAGCTCAATCCCCCGACCTCAACCCCATTGAAAACTTGTGGGGTGACGTTAAAAATGCAGTTTCTGAAGCAAAACCCAAAAATTCACAGGAACTGTGGAATGTAGTTTGTTCATCCTGGGCTGAAATACCTGTTTCTAGGTGCCAGAAGTTGGTTGACTCGATGCAACGCAGATGCGCAGCAGTTATCACAAACAGTGGTTATGCAACTAAATATTAGTTCAGTAATTTAAAGTGAAGTTAAATCTTGAAAAAAAAATTCAGTTTATACAGTAAGTGTTTGAGTTTGAAGAGCAAAATGTCGACACTGCTATTTTTTTTAAAACAAATATTCCTTTTCTTTGCTTCCTGTAAAAGAATAACGCAGACTTGATAAAATTTGTTAATGCTTTGATTTGGAATTGAATGTGTAATGTTTCCACTACATTTGAAATAGGGAACTAAAAGCTATTAAAAAATATTTGCACTTTATTCACTTTTTTTAACGCATTGCTATTTATTTGAACACAACTGTACGTTCGTATATAGTTCTGTGGTAAAGCCCCACAGAAAGCGGTGAAATCGCATGCCATGGCTCTCGCCTCCCACAATCTTTAATCTGATTGGTTATTACACCACGTTCCCCGTCTCGTCTGGACACCTCGCATCGCAAGCATTCCCAACTTGCTTTGCAAACACGAGGGGTGCGTCCCAATAGTCGAAAAATGCCACCTTTCCTCCTCCACTACCACTCCTCTACTCCGTGCCCCGGAAACGTTGTCGCTGATTATATCTTATTTTTTTATCTAATTTTCTTTGCGGCTCCTTTTCTCCACGGCCTTCTCCCCTCCCTTCCTCCACATACTTCCGGGTAGTAGAGGAGTGGTAGTGGGGGAGTGGAAGGGAGGTGGGGAGTGAAGAATATTGGGACGCACCCCAGGGGTTCATTGTAATCGCTTATTTTTACTCCTTACATCCTTTCCTCGCTCCTTAGCTCCGCCCAACGGTGGACGCGAGGAACGGATGCAAGGATCAGATAAGGATGGAGGAAACGAGGCAACATGCATTAGGCAAATGGAAAGTCCTTGCTCAATCAAGCGTCAGCGTAATATTATGCTCACGTGCTAGGAATATCAGTTCCCGGTTTACTAGTTCCCTATGTTTTCCTGTCTGTTTATTATAGTTTATAATAGTATTTAGAATAGAAGTGTAGTATTGCTGATTTACCCACAGCTTACTGTGAACTACAGTCAACGTTCATTACTAGGGATAGCTGCTACATTATGGGAAGGATGTGCTTTGTCTTGTCTGTTCTGTAGTGATCTTGATGATGTCTCTGTATGCACTTACTGTACGTCGCTTTGGATAAAAGCGTCTGCTAAATGAATGTAATGTAATGCTTAACTATAATGCTTTTTAGCTTATTTTTCATGAATAAACAGTGCTTTCGTTATGAGTGCCATTATGGATTAGCGCTTTATAATAAATGGAAAGGAACGGTAATATTGCATTTGTGTAGCCTATGGGGTGTGGCTGCGACGTGGCAGATGTGAAGAGTGGTGGATAATTTATGTCACGCGTTGCGAGAAAAGGCTTCCGCTACACTTGTGTTTCCTCACTGAAGCACCTTCCGGGAGCCTACTCCTCGCTCCTCGTGAAATCTGCGGGAAATAGCCTAAGGCCATGTAAAAAAAATAAGTTGTTGATCGTCCTTTTAAAAAAAAAAAAAAGTCGTAGGGAGGGCGGTTTTTATTTTTTTAAATTTTTTATTTAAGCACCAGGTACAGCGGACCGTAGAGAGAAATAAAGAGGACAGAATATATAGAACATTGCGTCTCTCGACCAAATTGCTTCTGTTTAATTGTAGCCTGTCAACATCAGTTTTGCTCATATTGATTGTAATGTTTCATGTATTTTTGGTCAATAAATGTTCCTTGATTGATTGTATGTTATTGGTTTTATGCTTGTACTATACCATAGACCAGATCTGGCTACAAAACCTGTTTTACAACAATAAAATACTGTATAGACCAAAGTTCAAGCAATCATAAAACATTGAATAGCCTAGGTCAATATAATTATAAGCATGCCCTGTCATGGATAGGCTTTGTTTTGAAATTCATGCTGCACATGCGCTCTAACAATTTTGCGTGGTGGTCGATAGAGGGCTAGACCTAATGGATCGGATAGGATCTCCTAGTGCGGTGTGAGTACGATTTTCTATCCAAATGGCTTAGAAATAGGATTTCCCCGTGTTTTCTGCAACTTCTGGCCATCGTCACATCGTCGGGGCCTTTTTCGGATGTCGGGGGCCGGACGATCAACAACTTTTTTTTTTTTACATGGCATAATGGGCAAATGCATTGCAGACATATTTTTGTCCACAATAAATTGCAACTAGGTGTATTATTTTGAGAGTTTAGATTGTGTCAGAGCCTAAATGTAGTATACTGCAGTTGTAAATAGCTTATATTAAAATGATCTTCACAATATATTTAAAATATAATGCAGTATATTACATTTCCATAAGGGCAGTTCTACAAAGAAAAAGAGTAGCCTACTGGCTGAACCGAGTGTGGTTCAGGTTTGAGCGAAACGTTTTCATCCCGACGCAGGAAAGGCAAGAAAAGTGTAGCTAAGTCTCTGATTGGCAGGTTGTTCTAGTGGTGAAGGAGGAGAACGTAGCCTAGCCTAGCTACCTTCATAATTATTTTACTTCCTCCTTCCCCGTGCAACATAGACCAGTTCAGCTAACAAAAAATAGGCCAACACGCCAGAAGGTAAGAATGGCCATGCATGTCAGTATGCAAAGATATGTCTAAGAATAGGCCTAAAACATTGTTGTGCCAGCAGCTAGCAACACAGGTCTGATATGGGCTTGTCAGATAAACCAAATAGAAAGTAGCTACATTAGCTATTGATGAAAGCTACGTCTCTATGCTGCCTGTGAGAATGGTAGCCTAGCCTACTTTAAAATGCAACAAAGCAATTCGAAGCTGTATGATATAGCCTAACTAATGAACTTAAGTGAATATGAACCGTAATTAAACTTTAAAATTATCTCATATTATACCATATTTATTCAAAAGTGCATTTTGGCTTGTTGATTTTAGTATTGTCTCTTTAAGAGGAATTTGCTTTGCTTTCAGAAGGCGGGTCTAGGATGTATACGTGCTAAAAGAGCGCCCGTGTTTGTACAGTTCACTGTTTTACTTTATTTACGTATCTATGGGTAACGTAATGCATAAACTCACGTTTTGTTCCATCACATTACATTGATAACTCTTTTTGTCATTTTCTGCATCTGAAAACAAAATGAACAGGACACAGCTGAAACGTTCGAAAATTCTCACAATGGCTCTTGCAGGCGACGATTCCATGGATGGCAGAACGGATACTTTTTTAATGAAAGCTATCAAGATAGGTTTTGTGGTGATCCTTTATTGGTTCGTTTCAATAACCATGGTTTTTCTGAACAATGCTTTGTTGGGTAGTCGTGAGCTGGACGCCCCTTTATTTGTGACATTTTTCCAGTGCCTTGTTACGGTGGCGCTTTGCTGGTGCATGAACTTACTGTCAAGGTTGTGTCCAGGTTCCGTGAACTTCCCCTCAATAAGGTTCGACCCAAAGGTCTCGAGAGAAGTCTTGCCTTTGTCCATTGTGTTCATCGGAATGATCACCTTCAACAACTTGTGCCTCAAAAACCTGGGAGTTGCATTCTACACAGTTGGGAGATCGCTCAGTACGGTCTTTAATGTGCTCATGTCCTATGTGATTCTGAAGCAAACCACGTCTTTCTATGCGATTTTGTGCTGTGGAATCATTTTAGGTGAGTTTACTATACTGTAATACTGTACCCTACTGTAGCAGCCTGGTACTCTCATTGCTGATACAAAGGGGCCAATAAATAGCTGTATTTGGCCACTGCCCTAACCTCATTTTGGTCGTGGTTTATGTTAGGTGACTAGAACAGTCAATTTTCAATTAACTTTCCATTGATTGTCAATGAATTGTTGCAAATTGACAGAGTATGTTGTAACAACAGGATGATCATGTGTCTGCAATTATGGTTGGGATTTACGAATTTGAGGCTAAATAAATAAATGCAATAACATTGTTTAAAAAGTGTCTAATGTACACTGTCTATCTCTGATATGGTGCAGGTGGCTTCTGGCTTGGTGTGGACCAGGAGGGGGCAGAAGGTTCTCTTTCCTGGTTAGGAATTGCCTATGGGGTGCTGGCCAGCATGTGTGTGTCCCTCAACGCCATCTA
This sequence comes from Synaphobranchus kaupii, assembly GCA_029718625.1. Lineage (NCBI taxonomy): Eukaryota > Metazoa > Chordata > Actinopteri > Anguilliformes > Synaphobranchidae > Synaphobranchus > Synaphobranchus kaupii. The sequence continues at coordinate 26,409,093 of CM056391.1, forward strand.
TACTAAAAAGGTCTTGCCCGTGGTGGACAGCAGCGTGTGGAAGCTCTCTTACTACAACAACATCAATGCCTGCATCCTGTTCATCCCGTTGATTGTTGTCTTTGGGGAGGTGAACAAACTCTACAATTTCAGTAGACTGGATGACTGGCATTACTGGGGCATGATGATGCTCGGCGGCGTCTTCGGATTCGCCATTGGCTATGTCACTGGCCTTCAGATCCAGTTCACCAGTCCCCTGACGCACAACGTCTCCGGCACCGCCAAAGCCTGTGCGCAGACCGTCCTGGCTGTGGTCTATTCCGCAAGCGTAAAGAGCTTTTTGTGGTGGACAAGTAACGCAATGGTTTTGGGGGGCTCCTTTGCCTACACCTGGGTTAAAGGCCTTGAAATGAAGAAGACTCAGGAAGAACCGCAGAGCAAAAGTAGAGCCGGTGTATAGGGAGTCTCCCTGATGCGACAATAAGATGAATGAATGTATAAACTGCTCTTTAGCAATCCAAGAGAGCTGGCCTCCCTCTTTCAACGAGATATGTGTAGCGGGGTTAATAATACTATTTAATAGAGTAGTAGCCCCTTTCGCAACCATTCATTTGGATCTGATGCACTTAAGTCCTTCCTGCCAAAATGTAATGCTGATCTGTGTCACATAGGCTAATCAATGTCACGCTTTTTGTAATTTTGTACTTATATCGGGTTCTAATGTTTGGAAGTAGATTTTATGTACTAATAAGTACAAGTTTTTACATCTGAAATCACATATACACATCCAATAAATAGTTAATTTTAATTTAATCGTATTTTGAATATAAGAATACACCTTAGATATAACATAAGAATGCACAACTATTTTCTGTATGAACATTTTGTTATTAGGGCCAACTTCCCTACTGAGAGAACTTGGTTTGATTTATATTAAATGTGTGGAAATTTCACTGATGTGATCAAAACAAATTTAACAAACATCCAACTATATTCAAATGGAATGTAGCTGTATGATTCTATCAATGAAGGTTTTACTGTTACATGTCGAGTACACTGCAATGAATGATACATAAATTTCATTTTAAGTAGTTCCCACCTCTCCAGTGATATGCACTTTTTTCTAACATTTTTGAGGAAAAAGATGAGAAGAGCAGGAATGCAGGAGCAGGACTCTACTGTACTGTCTGGGTTGGCAACCCTACACCACAAACCTCTGAATACAAACTATGCAATGAAAGGAAAGGTTGGAGTGGCAGACTTACAACACAAAATAGAATTAAAGAGATCTGGGGGACCCATTCATTGCATAAGATTTAATAATGTAAATGTAATTATCGTTGTTTTTATTTTGTTTGAATTGTGATGGACTGTTGAGGCTTGCAAACGGCAACCAAACGAAGTTCCCGAAATGCAATACTGGTATGACTTCACTTGATAAAATACTGGCAATAACAAGTACAACTCCTAAAGGCACCACTAGATGGCGCCACTATCCATTATTTGATGTCTACGAATTTGCACCCATTGCTTATGATTCATTAGATTGATATATTTAAGGTATGCCTGGAGTAGTTTAATAGTCTTACTCATGGAACAATTGAAATTGTAAAATGAAAATGTGAATTTGAATTCCATCAATAACATTCAATTCCATAAATAGTGCTACAAAATTCCACAAAGCATAGAAGTCAACCGGAATTTAACAAATACATGCTGTAGTATTTTCATTATTTCAGCTTTCAAAAACATACATTTATATTACATTTTAGTCGTTTTGCAGATGCCCATGCCCAGAACTATTTGCACAGACCGGAGAGATTTTGCTTATTAGAACAATGCGTGTGTTCATGTATCTAGTGACGTAATGTTAAATATCTTGTTAAAAAAAATAAAAATAAACTTGCATAAACAGTGATGCAGGGACATTGCTTATATAAAGTCAATGGTGCGCAAAACGGAACACGAGCCTACTGCAGGATGAGACTCATTGCCATAGCAACTAGACGCCTCACGTTTTAACGTTACTGTGTGAGCCTATATTTCTGCCCCACAAAACTTCATCCAAAAATAAATCGGACACATATTACAGCTGTAGGCTAGTCTTTTTCATCTTATTTCAGACCCGCTGAGTTGGCTGGTTAAAGAGCAATGTGATAACTTGCAACATATTCTTGAAAATATGTCTTGTTGACAAATCGTAGCTATGTGCATCAGCCTTACTGAAATTCATACGTCGTATGGGTAAAATTAGACATTATATAAGAAAATGACGTGTAAATAAAGCATGTCGCTCAACGTAACTCATTTGCGATGATGCTATTCCCTTGGTGGCGAAGCTCTATTCCTGACAAATTCGAACAACTCATCACAGAAACGTGAATGGGCCGGGCCTACACGTGCTGAGTAACCAATCGAGAAGAAGGTGGGCGGATCGCTCAATTTAATAGTCTTCATGTGTCACACCCTAGCCAATAGAATCCAGAGGAGGAGGAAAACGATTAACACCAGTGTACCAAGTCAGAAAGGACTGTGCCCTAAACTCTGAAGAGGCGGACTACACCGAATGTTAAGATTTTTGATGCAAACCATGAGAAACATTGGACACAACACTAAATAACCATCACAACCATTTGGATTTCTGAAGGAGTATATTGGAATTATGGTAGTGAATTCTGTGCATTGGTTCCGGAAGGGGTTGAGGCTTCATGATAACCCATCTTTACAAGAAGCTCTGAATGGTGCGGATACGGTGCGATGTGTTTATATTTTGGATCCGTGGTTCGCAGGGTCGGCTAATGTTGGAGTCAACAAATGGAGGTGGGTGATATAGGCCTAGTTAATATAGCTTACGTCTTTTAAGTGTTGTGTCAGGACTCCTCGTGTACCATAGCTACTATCTAGCTGTCTATCTGGGACTGCTTGCTTGCAAGCAAATAGCCAACTAGAGTTGGGTGGCTGCTGCGCAAAGTATTTACGCGTTACAGTCAACGTGACTGTTCTGACTGTTCGGCTATAACTTACCTAACGTTGTTTACATGTCAGCCATCTAGCCGGCTAATTTTATTTGATTCCGATCTTGATTGACCTGCCTAGCATAGCCTAATAAAGGTTACATAAAAATAAATACATTTAAATAGTTATAGATTTGTAAATAGCCTAATGTTGCTCCCCAAGGCAACACGTCTCCCTCATTTTGGATTTAAACTGACTTTTTTGAACATTTGTTCGCTACTATAGGCAGCCTAATGTTTTAGTTACATTTATTTGTTATTACTTACCACTTTACTACTTTTTCTGAATTTCTATTTTCTAAAGCAACGTGGGTGGTAATTTAAGCAATTTGACAGCATTCACGTGTATTTGCAGTGAAATTTGCACTTTTATAGGCTAATATTCAGTAGATCTCCGTAGCCTACATGCAAGTTTTTTTGCAGTATACATTGATTCACTGGAAGATTATGAGTGCGTGGTATTAATTCATGAAACAACGTTGCCGGCTAATTTAAAGTGCACACGCACTGCTGCTTAGAACGCAGAAAAGATGACAAAATATTGCAATGTTTCAGGCTCATATGGTTACATTTAAATATGGGAGCACGTGTTAATTATTTATACATTTGTTTGACACATGAAAATACCGCGGTGTTCGTTACGGGAAACCGCGTATGCTACATCGAGTGCGTAGGCTATTCGTTTAATTATCAAAGGTGATCCAGCACTGGTTTGAGTAGAGTCGTGTTTTTCGGGACTAAAACATTCGGTCTCTTCTCGTCTAAACCTTGCTCCATATGGACCTCTGGCTTTCGATATGAATATCTTCAGACAGAACTTGCAGAATTACTCAATTCGATTCCGTTCGGCCGAAAAACGGCTCTAAGTTACAGCGTTCACGTTTTTTTCTATGGAGTTAGATGGGGTTCTGTCTGAAGATATTCATATTGAAAGCCAGAGGTCCAGATGGAGCAAGTCTAGACCTTGCTACATTCCCATGGACTCTGTTTAGAGAGCTTCATAAGCCAGGGGTTCCCAAACTTTTTTCTGATGTGACCCCAAATTAATGCTCACAAATGTACGTGACCCCAACACCCAACACATGTGCACGTACGCACGCATGCACACCTGTTGAAAATGACATAAATTACAGAGTAGATTAAATTTATGTTTGGTTGAAATGCATGAAGTAACGATTACATTTTTATATTTGGGTTGTTGAAATGTTGGACATGTAGTACATTCACATATTTGGAAGAGACAAAAAAACTTTCTATTCTTATTTTCAGAAAAAAAATGTAATAAAAATTTCAGGCGACCCCACTTGGGGTCGTGACCCACAGTTTGTGAACCCCTGCCATCAGTCGCACTAGATCACTACATTGTAACGTATATTGCTTGTCAATTTGTAAACATAGGAATTGGCGAAAAAAGGAACAATACACGTACCAAAAATTCACACATCTGTTCTTTTACATCCTAGATTCCTGCTCGAATCTCTGGAGGACTTGGACACAAGTCTCAGAAAATTGGATTCGAGACTTTTTGTTGTACGGGGTCAACCGACAGAGGTATTTCCTCGGCTTTTCAAGGTCAGTGTCAATTTTTATATTGAGCAAACATTACAGCGGCAGTCTTGATTCAAGCAAACATTACAGCAGCAGGTCTCATTGTCAAAGCCGGTCTTTCCTATAATTGACTAAATACTGTTTATTCTAAATGATGTGTAGGCTATAGTAAGCCTTCAAATGTGCAGGTCAATGTGATTTGGTTCTCTGTTCGATTTGCTGTGCTTTCTAAACATGAGCATAATTTTAAGCAGTGCCATAGAACTGTTTATTAAATAAAATTATGAAATATTAGGCATTACTTAAATAAATAGCTTATTTATGTTATTAGCTGTGATGGTATACAATTGGAAAACTTGGAGTTCAGTTTTCCTAAAACTTTAAGTAACTTGCCATAAAAGTGCATCACGTTCCATCATATTGCATGTCCTGCAAGGCATCCAGGAACAAATTCATCAATAGCTGGCAACAGTGAAGGAGAAATACCATAGCATTCCTCCAAAACATAGCCTAGGCTACTTGTCATGCATAATAAGTTGAGACAGAGGTTTTTTGGCAACCAGTACTGTTCCAGAACTAAACTATATGCAAGCAATAAGTAGATGCATAGGAATTCCCCAGATATGGTCTTGCATACTTTGGAAGCACTTGCTGGACACAAAAAGCTTGACTCAAAAATTCAGCATAGCTGTCAATGTGTTGGGCTGCTGACTGCTGAGTAACTCTGCTTTGGAAAAACAGCAAAGGGAAGTCTTGACAAAGCTGCACAGGCAATGATTTGAAGCCTACAAATCTTGTGAATTGGTAAATTGGACAGTAATTTGACAATACCTCCTCTCTCACTGACATGTATCCCTTTGAGAAAAATTATATTTGCTTTTTCTGTGTCAGGTGGCTGCAACATAATGTCAACACGAGGGAATAGATCAAATCTTAACCTTGGCACTAAAATAATCTGCCAGCAGCATCAGGTTCATAAACAGTCATTATTCCTGGTCGAATTGTGTTTAAAAATATAAATTCCCTGTCTTATGTGAGGTAGGCTAATGTATTCTCTGCCATAGCAAAGGGATGAGACCAGTCAATGGAAATGAATTCACTTGGAGTGATCGGAGACAGACTTTTGTAAACTATTTTGAAAATTCAGACAAAAAATATCGGGAACAGATGTATTAATGTTGTTCATGGTAGAAGCCATAGCAGGGTATAGAACAGCCTCAGAACCTGGCTTGTGGGTTCAGTATGTGTTCAAAATATGCAGACCCTGACTTTTGATGGTAGTGTTTCTTGAATTTATAGCCTTTAGTGTGCATTTTGATTAATTTATTTTAAAATTATAGCCTAGAGTATGCTTTCATCTGTGGTGTTTGAGCTACAAGAAGGGGGAGAACGTGCATAGTGTTCCCAAAACCTGTTTTATGTCTTAATAATGAGCGTGCTCATTTTAGTTGGGGTCAGCTATCTGCAGCTGGTTAATTTTTGCTTAAACTGCATCAGATCTTATTGCATTCCCTTTCACAACATCACATTAAATATCATTAATAAATAGATCAGGTTACATTAAATTGTCATATTTGTACCAAAGGGATCAGAAAAGCTGTTAATGTAAAAACAACGTTAAAAAAATTTTTTAAAATTGTTTAAAGGGTTCAAAGCTACCATATTTCTTCTCTGTTTGTAGGTGACTGACGTCAGCACGAGTGTGTGTACATCAGTTACTACCTGCTGTGTTTGTACGTGAGTGAGAGAGATCATGTCTTTCTTTAGGTGGATGCACTAGGTGGAATTGTTAGTACAAGGGCTAGGTCAAGGGATTCAAAGTAAAGCAGATTTGGCTTTTACTTGCACTTACTTAATGTGAGTCTGCAGAGTGCATTACTCTTATGAAAGGGTACGGTGACTCAGATGTGGTTTAATTGTAAGACGAAATGGCTGTTTTTTTAGAATCACCAATTCTATTACAATACAGGTAAGTAGAATTTGGGTTCTTTAATAGCCAAGACGTGAAGTAGGAACACGACATAGGCAGACCATTATGGATGTATCTTTAAGGAGCTTCTTTGGAAGTGTAAAAGCTTGTTGAAAGGCGTTGTGATGGGGAACGTTTTTTCCGCACTGAAAAATCAGTAATTGAAGTGAAGGGTTGTCGGGGGAATAAATTAAATGCAGTCCAATCAGTTTGCCAAAGGTGTGGATGAACAGTTTTCCATTTTCATGTTTGTGCTCTTAGGAAAAAAAAAAAAAGGCAGTAACTAGGGCTGGGCGATATATCGCAACGATAATTATCGATTGCAATAACGGCCGTTGCCAGCATGTGGGGTATTGCCTTTCTTTTCTTTTTTTCTTTTTTTTATCTTTAATTATACCTGATGCGGTAGTAATCTAAACTTCAAAACCCGTGTGAAATTCTTCCGGGGAAAAAAACGTCATCGCTGTCTACTGCGTGTTGATAAGACGGACAATCACAGAAGCGTTGCACCTTTCATGCGATTGACAAAAACACACCACATGATCACGTGAAAGCTGTACGACCTTGCTACTGGTTGGCTGTCTTATCAACACTCAATAGATATCAGCGGTGATGTTTTTTTCCCGGAAGCACGTGAAGTTTTGATGTTTACTGCCGTATATTGGGCATACTTAATGAAAAAAAGACGAAAAGAAAGGCGTCCCACGCGGTGGCAACGGCCGTTATTGAATTCGATAATTATCGATGTTGTAGTAACGCCCAGCCCTATAACACATCCATTAATAAGGATGTGTGGTCTTTGGTTCATTGTGTTATTTGCTAAAAGATGGCTTGACCATGTAAGCTCGGAGGGCTAGCACCCTGACACAGTTTGACTCTGACTTGTGCCTTCTGCTGTGTAGTGACCCCCCCAATGCGGTTTTATTTATTATTTTTGCCTTAATCTCTCCCTATTGTCTGTTCCCAGGAGTGGAATGTCACGCGCCTCACCTTTGAGTATGACTCTGAGCCGTACGGCAAGGTGAGGGATGCCGCCATCATTAAGATGGCACAGGAATTCGGAGTGGAGACACGGGTGCAGAATTCACACACCCTCTACAACTTGGACAGGTCAGGAACGCTCCCATTGTCCCGTTTGAACAAACTTGCACATCAAGGTTCTATGACGTGGCACTGGAGAGAAAACCTATCTGTATTCCCTCATGGCTTTTTTTACTCATGATAAAGATATAACTATCCTACATTTCTTTAGTGGATACTGGACTTACATACAGGGATAATGGGTTAAATGAAAGATAATAACAAGATTAAATAGGACCTGGATGTCTAGAGAATTTGATAATAACAATTGCATACATATTGGATATTAATGCAGTCTGTTGGGTCACTCACTTTATGACTCGTTAAAAATTTGAACGACATCACAGACCGAAGGCCTGTGACATCCAGAATGAATGAGGAAGAAACGAGGTCTAGCACACGTCAGCGATGCGGCATGTTCCGCTTAGCAGTCGAAAGTGTTCTCAGTTGTGGAACAACAGAAATCACGGTGTGATAAAGGGCTGTGTGACCTCACCAGACTTAGGAGGAGGTGATGCGAATAGTCAATCAGGGAGGTCTCTACCAGAAGGTATGCGGGGAACAGCAGAATGAGGTCTGGCATCGCCCCTTTCAACCTGCTGCATTCTCTGCCTTAGCAAAAGGATGAGACCAAATTCCTAAATAATCAAGAAACGCATTCATGAGCAAGCCTGTAAAATGGCCATTCCCTTCCTGAAATATGCTAAACTTTGAGCTAAATTGCAACTGTCAGCATATTTTATAACTTATAAGTTAATCGCATGTTTATATTGCGCTAATACAATGGTCTGTTATTTTTTAAAGATTACTCTTAGGTGATGCATTTTTTCCCCCAACTATTTAGAAATATTATTTTGTTAAACATTTTTAGAGTAAAGTAATACGTATTTCCCACAGTGACAAAAAAGCTTGCAATTATATTTTTTACAGTTATATAAACGTGCTTCAAACCATTAACGTGCATAGCCTAGTGTCTGCGAGCTCAGAGGAGGGTTGTTATGCCGCCTTCTCAAGAATGCTGTTGCACATGACTTTCCCATCTCCCTGGCAACCGGGCTGTTTGTGTGGAAGTGCTGCCACCTGGTGGCGGCCGACCGTGGCCAGCAGTCACACTACAGAACATGTGCGGCTGGTGGAAAGTAATGTTGCGAGGCAAATCAGTCACCCTCACAGACATGTGCTTCCAGGCGCACACTTCCATGCTGCAGCAGGCACATGGAGGCCTCCTGACACACGGGATGTCTGGCAGGAAATGATCCAATGGGAGGAGTTAACTGTGTTTACCGATATAGATGCTGTTGTATAAGCTTGAGCACAGGTCATAGTCTTGTGGTTAGAGTAAATAAGAGACAGGCACTGGCTTTTAAGGGTTGGTTTGATTCACTTTTCATTGGTTTTCCCATTCGATTTATGATTCCTTCCTAATATGTTTTTTTTTTATGTGTAGTGTTCCTGACTAAAGTTCTTTAAGACCAAACCCGCCCCGCCCATCACCTTCCCAGATAAATTTGTGTGCAATTGTGCTAATTTCTGACAAATTATTCCTGTCAGTCATTATTTTCATTTCTTCCTTGATGGGTGCTGATATAATTATAGTTTTAATAATATGGGTAATATGCTCAGTAGGAATGTATTCGGGCAGAACATCTGCAGACCAAATGAATGGATCACTTAGTCTTCTTTTTTATTTTTTTACTTGTTTGTACAGGAATATGAAAAATAAAATTGATATATATATATATATATGTGTGTATTTTTGTAAGCTGAAAATATTAATTGCCTTATTCCATTATGTGGTGATGATTCATGATAAATATTATTACAATGGTTTTAGAATGGCTGTTCGTAAAAAAAAGCTGTATCTCGGCTCCTCCCAAACAGAATAATTGAGTTGAACAACAACAGCCCCCCGCTGACCTTCAAGAGGTTCCAGGCCATAGTCAATCGCTTGGGGCTCCCCAAGAGGCCCCTAGCAACGGTCACTAAGCAGCAGATGGACAACTGTCGGACTGCCATCTCGGACAACCACAACGAGCGCTACGGTGTACCATCGCTGGAGGAGCTGGGTGAGGGACCGGCATCTGTCAATCTGTCTGACTTCACCCCTCCATAGAGACCATACGGTCATAACCAAAAATCCACAGTTCTTGTAAGGCATGATGTACTTATTGACATCTTCAGGTACTCGCTATATGATATATCAAACTACTCCCCAGTGCAAGTGTTGTTATATCGGATTTGTGTCCGTACCAACGTTAGCTGCGCAGTTTCATGAATTGACAGAACGCTTGCATTCCTGCGTTTTCCCTGTCAGTTTCTGCACTGCATATAATGCATTTTTATTATGTTTGGATTAAAGACCTCTATAGGAAAATTATTATTATTTTAAAAGGTAACTAATGCTTTTAAGGGATTTATTTGATTGATTTCCTCTTTAAGAGGTCAGTTAGCATCATTGTCGCCCACGGCCGGGCGTCTCTCGCCTCGCGTCGGATCTTGAGCCTGCACAACAACATGCCTTTGACGTAGTTCGCCGCTTCCTGTTCGGCAGGTTTTAAAACGCATGGACTGAACCCGGCGGAGTGGAAGGGGGGCGAGACGGAGGCCCTGGAGCGTCTGGGCAAACACCTGGACCGGAAGGTACGCAGTCCTCCGGCCCTTCCTTCACAGCCGTTCGTTAATTGAGACCCGCGCGCTAATGTCGCGAGGAATCACTGACGAGGCCCCCAGTCCATTGTCCTGTCTGGGCTTATCTGTTGCGAAATGCATTGTCGGTCACATGCCACAGGTGTAAAGTGAACGGCTCAGCAGAAAAAATAAAAATCACCCGTGAGTACGAGATGCCGGCCGTCTGCCCTGTTCATGTGATCTTCCTGCTTTATGGCCGTTTTAGGCTTGGGTGGCGAATTTGGAAAGACTGCGGATAAATATCTGCTCGCTGATCGCCAGCCCCACCGGCTTGAGTCCCTACCTACGGTTCGGCTGTCTGTCGTGTCGGCTGTTTTACTACGACCTACGAGAGCTATACATGAAGGTGAGATTCGTTATATCGAGCTTGTTTATTTCATTTATGTTTTTTTCCACCGCTTACATACTAGTCGGCTGCACACTTGCGCCTGACAACATTGGCGCGTTTTGTAAAAATCATCGACATAACGGTTTGTAAAAAAAAAAAAAGCCATAGTTTAAGTTTAATATTTATCAGTCTTGCGCTGTCCATTGTTTTCTCTGCCACTGTCACGTTTAGAGGTTCATTTGATGATGGTGATGCGGTCAGACATCATATACAGTAAATGAAAAATCAATCCAATGTGAAGCTGCGTGATTTTTTCTTTTATGCAGCTGTAATCCTATCTATTATTGAAATTGAGATTGAAATTGAGCCAGATCTTCTGGGTGTCTTTCATTCAGGTGAAAAGCCGTGCTGTATTGTGAGTCAGTGGAGAAGAAAATATAGCTGTTGAATTTCGAACGCAATTTCTAACAAGAGAATCTGGATCAGTGTTCGGATCCGTTGTCCATTTGATATCATGGCGGTGACCGACACCCAGAATTTGTCCCCGTGTGTGTGTGCTTCCCCAGGTTCTTTCCCTGAATCTCTCCAATAATAGTTCAGTTAATGAGACAATTGAATATTGTCACAATGTAAAAATAAATGGAGGCGGGCCTTTGGTCATGTGCAGTGTAGTGTAAAATACATTTGGGCTATGTGTTCATTTTTCTTGCAGTCATTTTAAAGATAAATTGGTGCGGAATTTGATGTGCAGAAAAGGAAGTTCAGTCTAATCCTCCACTGTCGCCCCCCGCCCAGGTGCGGAAGCACTCCAGTCCTCCGCTCTCGCTTTTCGGACAGCTGCTGTGGAGGGAGTTCTTCTACACGGCCGCCACCGACAACCCCAACTTCGACCGCATGGAGGGGAACCCCATCTGCGTGCAGATCCCCTGGGACCGCAACCCCGAGGCGCTGGCCAAGTGGGCGGAGGGCCGCACGGGGTTCCCCTGGATCGACGCCATCATGACCCAGCTGCGGCAGGAGGGCTGGATCCACCACCTGGCCCGGCACGCCGTTGCCTGCTTCCTGACGCGCGGCGACCTGTGGCTCAGCTGGGAGAGCGGCATGAGGGTACGTACGGGTCCTGTCCGGATTGTGCCGTAACATGGGGTACACTTCACAGTTTTGGGGGCACCTGGTACTTCTGTGCCCTGACTGGAAGTGATGGGCTCTGCTTGCTTGACCCTTAATGAGGTCAGAGGTCAAGGTTTCCCAGGTTTTTCATTGAAATTGTGTTGGCCAAAAAAATAAATAAATTAGCATTTTTGGCATTGGTTGTATAGTTTTATATTTTCATAGGCTGTTGGTCATCCGTGACCGTTGTAGTGTACCGGTGGTCTGCTGATACCCTCGTTTTTTTTTCTGTGGTTCATGGGAGAAAAGGTTTGGGAACCACTTCCATGGACAGCTAGCATTTTGTAGGTTCCAGATGTTTGCTTTACTGCTAGGGTTGATCAGTGCAGTTGCAGTTTCCACTCTCAGTAATTATTCAGTTTATTGATACTGTTTTTGGAAAATGTCCGTTCTTGAGAGCTGATAGTAAATAGGTATGGAGGTTGTGCCCTTATGGAACTCATTTGGTGTTGCCCTCAGGATGTGAAATGAACACCAGCCACCAGCCAAATGCTGGTAAAAGGTTGATAGTGGCTAGTAAAATTCTTACTCTAGCAGCCACTTTGGCTGGTAACCAACCAGGTTGTGTTATATTGTAAAAGGTAATGTGGCTGGTAATGTTGACAGTGGCTGGTGATTTTTAGAATACACAAGCCACTCTGGCCAGTGGGTGAAAATGTTACTTTCACACCCTGGTTGCCCGTTAATAGCAGTGTAATAACAGGGGTTTGATTTTCATATCTTCTTAGCTCCTGCGTGTTTTCAAGCAAGTTACTGTCAGCGAGCTGTGCAATAGTGTGTAAGATCAGGTGAACGCTTTGTTATTTGTATAAATCACCTTACTTTTGTGTCATATGAGGTAATAAAGGCTTTACAGTGAGATATTAGTTAACGTTAGTGTTTGTGTCGTGGGTATGTTAAGTAGTTTGTGCTCAGGGAGCCATTATTAGGGACATTCGTGTACACTGTCACCATGCCCCTTTCTATCAAATGTTCAGTTTTTGCAACGATTGGTCATGGTATTTGTTTGGAACCAATCGTTGGTTGTGTTATTACTTTTTGCATGTGCTAAAAGGTTTTGCACATGCTAAAGGTCTTAGTAAAATCAGGCCCCAAATGTAAATCAGGTCTCCCCGGGGAATTGAAGAGGAATTGCACCTGCGATAATGAGCTGGTTTGGAGGTGCTTATTGTGTGCGGTTGTACTGAGGTGCCCCTCCCCTACAGGTGTTTGACGAGCTGTTGCTGGACGCGGACAGCAGCGTGAACGCGGGCAGCTGGATGTGGCTCTCCTGCAGCGCCTTCTTCCAGCAGTTCTTCCACTGCTACTGCCCGGTGGGCTTCGGCCGGCGCACCGACCCCAGCGGGGACTACATCAGGTGGGGCACCGCGGCGCCGTAACGCCAGGGGGGAATTCGCACGCCCTATAACGCGCCCTCTTTAACCTGGGCCACCGTTGTCACCTGGACGATGCTAAAGGATGTCCTAAGAGAGAGTTCGCAATCCCGTTTCGGCATGATCTTGTGCGGCGCTGTACCTTCGACGGTCGACGGCGCCCGTTGCGTCGCACGTTCTTAGAATTGTCGGTGCGTGCATTTCGAAAGGCGAAAACGTTTAACGTCACATGCTCGACACGCGGCCAACTGACATTCTTTTGCGCTGACGGCGACATACTTTAGCGTTTGTTTTTCCAACTAAAGAAGGCGCGCGTGTCATTACTGCAGAAGGGCATTCCAAAAATGTATAGAGAATTAAAGCTCTCGGTGTATAGCGAGGTCATGAAGGGGACTAATTTCAGTGCTTGTTTCTGGCCCGTACCCGCAATGTGTTGACTGAGTGCGCTGTTCTTTTGCCTGTAGGAGATACGTACCGAAGCTCAAGGACTATCCGAACCGATACATCCATGAGCCGTGGAATGCCCCAGAGACCGTGCAGAAGGCGGCAAACTGTGTCGTGGGCGTCGACTACCCCAAGCCCATGATCAACCATGCCGAGGGCAGCCGCCTCAACATCGAGAGGATGAAGCAGATCTACCAGCAGCTGTCGCACTACAAAGGGCTCAGTGAGTAACTCCCAGCTCCTCTCCATATAGCTTCGGCTGATCCCCTCGGGTCCTCCGCAGTGTACGTTTAACTTCTCGCAATGCGGCAGTGTATCGAGGCAGTGTTTAAAATATACAACGGGAGTTGCGCGTCACATGGATTTACATAAAATAATAGCTTGTATTTCCCCATTCCCTATCAGGAATCCAGGCTTGTGCAGGGCCCAGCGCTGCCTTTTTCAATGTGCACACCATAGGAAAGGAAGTGGAGAATAGGAAGGTTTTATTGATGTAGGCTACCAAATTTTTCAATTTTTTATTGCTGAAACGTCTCTAAATGCAGTAATTATAGCATGCAGCCTGTATAAACCAATGGCAATTAAGAATTTCAATTATGGCATGTGTTAAGAGGTGCTTATAAATAAACCGTGTTACTCAGTTCCCAACTATTATCTGACTCAGTCATGATTCCTGTAAATGTTTTGATTGCCACAATTAAAAAACGCTTCTCTGCCTCCCTTGGGATGACAGATAAATGGATATTTGGATGATTAATTATAAGTATTTATAAGGGCAATTCACGTGTGAGTGGATGCATTAATTATAAATTAATATTTCAAAAATTAAAGACAATCAAGAATTGTTTGTATAATCTAGGAGAAAGATTTTGGAGACACAGACACAAGTACATTGTGCAATTATTTGTTGAACTTACAAAATGCACTGAAATACATTTTTATGTGAATATTTCATAAAGAACATGTTCTACGTGCAGAGCGAAAGATGTGAACAAAGTACAAAGGTTAGTGAACTTCAGTTCTTTTTCTGCATCAACAGTACTTAGATTCTTGTAAAACCTGGTCACTAGGTTTAGGTAATACAGGTATAGGTCACGTTTAAAGCACATTGCATCCGTGATCAACAAGGGTCTAAATGAGCAGATGAGCATGCAACAACTGGGGCAAAGACAATTTGGTCTTAATTTACACACAGTCTTGAGTCTTTAGTCTCCAACTAATGGTACACGGCAATGAACCCCCTTATGTTTGCCAGTAATGCATGTGTGGCTGTAGAACTACGGCACGGATGGTATTGGGATGGGGGGGGGGGGGGGGGTGTTACCACTAGAAGTTCACTGTTTTCCCACCATTCTCACATCTGTGTGTCATAGCCGTTATGTTAAACCTTGATTTCGCAGGCTTAACACACCATTTCAGCTCAAAGGTAGTCTGAGGGCGGCTTATGGCCACGTTCCCTTTGAAGCTACGAAAGTCACCAGAGCTCAAGGGTCAAAGCTCACGAGAAAGCACCTCAATAGCTCTCATAGATGGCTTCTGGAGGTCCGTAGTCCAGCTGTACTGGGATCAGTGCTTTAACTGGATCAGCTAAGCCCATTATTATTAGCAACCGGTGGCTAAGGACTGAGGTTGGATGTAATCCTCTCCAGAAGGGAGGCCCTCCAGGTCCATAACTAGTCATAATGTTTAGAGGTTAGAGGTGCTGTGGTGTTCTCACCTCATTCAGCTGCCCTGGTCTTTGTCATCAGCAAGGGAAATGATAGAATATACTTAATTGATCCTGGTGAAATTTACCCCACCACCAACTGGCCTAAAACGCATAAAAAATACGCTGTTAATACAAACATAAAATGTAGATAACATCTTTAGCACCTAAAGTGGAACATCTAAGTTAGTAAAAAAGGAAACTGCGCATTCCATAAGATGCATAAGCAAGTACCTCAGTATGTACATACATTATATGAAACCATCAGACCTGCAGGATATAGCTTTCTGCAACCAAAAGAACATTATTGAATTATCATAAAATATCTTGTGTGTGTGTTTTCTTGGTAAAAAGGAGACTCAAATCCGCTTTTTACCTTAGCTTCAGCAAAGTAACAGTGCTCTGAAAGTAAGTTACCTTAGCAATGGAAATAATGTCCCGGTTTAGATTTTAGATTTTAAAATCTGCAATGGTGAGTCCATGACAAGCCAGTAAAAGCTCCATGATTAGTCTTAATATCCGCAGTGAGCTGTTTCTTTTTTAACATACTGTTAAAAAATTTCAGGGCAGGCTCATAATGAGGCCACTATCCCATCCCATTCACCTAACCCTACTGACAGAGTTCCTCAGGTCTAATGTATCTGAATCATGCAGCGCAGATGTGATTTCATGTCAAGCCTGTGGTGCTATAAAACTGCCAAACTGCTGTTTTCAGAAAAAAATTTTAATCAAAATGTCACAAATGACACCTTTTATATCAGCAGGAACACTTTGTCAAGTAGAAAAGATGACCGTCAGTGGCGGGTGTGTCATTTGTGATTGGTTGGTAATTTTCACATAACGGGTGGACGCAAATAAAAACCCATCCCATGAGGTAATCGCACCCTAGAGGCCTAATAGAGACAGGAGCATTTTTGTTGAATAAGGATCATTTTCCTCCTCAGGTTTGACCCTGTTATAAATTGTAGGTTTTGCAATTTATGAATGGCTAGGAGCTGAATTGAAATGGTATGACCCATTTCTACATGGGGCTACATCATTCTACATCATTAGATTCTTAATTCTCTCCTGAGTGATAATTTGACCTCAGCCTTTGGTTCTTTTAGTTGCGCGATATAGCAGTGATTTGACGGCACAGTTGTCGATCCGATCTTTTCCCCCCCAATTTATTTCCACTGTTTGGGAACAATGCACTATTCCCAAGTTGTTACGAAACCCATTAACATTTAACACAATTAACAAGATGTAGTTGATGTCGTAATCAATCTTGTGCAGTTTTTCAAAGCGTATATCATTCGTACCTAGAATATGCTTGATTTTCTTTTCTTTTTTTTTCATATGAGGTGAACTACAAAAGTGCTGCGTTTGTTTTGCATCCGTGTCTGGGTATATTCCACAAAATGTGAAACAAAAAAATCACCTAATTTCAGACCTGCTACGTAGCGGACAGTCTTGTGTTAGTTGCTAAATCAAAACACAGGCCCCTTAAAATCCACAGAGACTTACGAAATGCAAAAGCAGCCACCTCTGTTCTCGTACGCTGCGGCCTTTTGATTTGACCATATCCAGAACCTTTTCCTTAAAATCAAACTGATCTGTAAACTGGCAATAAAAAATCCTGCAGCTGCAGCGGTATTGAGGGCCACTGTGACATCACCGTGCAATGCTACTGATTTTTCAGGTTTGCTGGCCTCCGTTCCCAGTATCCAGGAAGAGGTGGAACCACCAATCACAGACGACTCGAGTGGACACAGCAGCGGCGCCAGTGGTAAGACTTTCACCTGTCACATTCTGTCCTGTCCTGTGCTGTATGTGTGACGAAGCGCATTGGATAGAGGAGGAGTCTACTGCTTGAACTGTAGCTGTCGCATGAAATATATCCATAACATATTATCGCCTAGTTTGGATACCTGTGTGCAAGCAAGGGTTGGGTTGTGATGGGGAAGGGGTATGACAGTCTTCATGATGTAGGCTACATTATTGGGATTGGGATGGCCACTGGAAATATAGCAAACTCTAATGGTGTTTGGTGCCCCCTGCTGGATGTTTTACACAGGACCACAGTCACAGACACAGGCCTGAGATGCACATCTGCATAGACAGGGAAAGGGTGGTCCACAATGAATGAATGAATATACTTTGCGTTGTCAATACAAGCCCACACAGGGGGGGTGAAAGAAATCCCCAAGAAGTTCCTGATTTAACCATATTCCTATCTCATAAAAAACACCTTAGATATGCTGTACCTGTTGATAGACATTTTGTCCAAAATATGTGCTCTCGCATGACATGGAGAAGCTACACAGACTCCACGTGCAAGCAGATTGTGAATCAAGGTTATTCCTGCTTTCTGTTCTATTATCAGTCATTATATACTAGCAACTATTTTTGTATTTGCCACCATTCTGTACTATAGTAGTAAAATGACCTTTCTGTTATACTCCGCAGAGATCTGATTTAGTAAAATGTTATTTTTAGTCTGGTGTTCGTGTGTGTGTGTCTAAGTTTCCATTTTAAACCCTTCTATTACCAATATACAACATACATACTGTATTGCATGCACATGGGGCCTGATTTACTAAGACATTTAGCATGTGCAAAACCTTTTAGCACACGCAAATCTGGTGCAAAACAAATACCATGACCAATCATTCGTCATGTTATTGGTTTTGCATGTGCTAAAAGGTTAATATGGTCTCTTCACTACATAATATATTATAGTGTAGGGATCAAGCTGAAGTCCTGGAGGTTTTATTTCGATCGCCAGCCAATTTAAACCTTGTAATCCACCAGTTCTGTGGACCCCTGTCCCAATCATTGACTTAGATTAAGCACTTAAGAGCTGAAACAGCTGGAGTTCGAAACGCCGTTCTCGGCTCTGTATTGTGGCAGGGTTATAACCTGCTGGGCACCCATTTTTAAGTGCAATCCATCCTTGGTTACCCCCTGGAGGTTAGCACTCCTTTGAGCTCAGTCATTTAACTACGTCTAACGGCTGTGGAAAATGGGACAACGGTGCTTTTAGCCGAAGCCCCGTATTGACTTCATGGGGACGTGTAGGAGTTTGACAGACCCCTGAAGGATGGCTTCTGTGGTTCCAGGTCCGTTTGACGCACGTCAGAGCGGACAGCTGCCCGTGAGGAAGAGGGTCAGGCCGTCGGAGCTGCAGAGAGCTGAGCGATTCCCCCAGCCCAAGGTTCTGCGCATCAGCACCACAGAAGAGACCGCAGACGACCGACAGTAGCATCAGGTACAGAAGAACCCAGTTAAGAGCCTTGTAACCTGCGGCTTCGTTTAAGCTATCTAGTCCCAGCGTAGCGCCGCGCAGCAGCGAGGTGTATTGAATATCTACACTTTCACAAACGTGCCAGTGATCTATAGTAATCGCACTTCGCAAATCTCACTCGTATGAGTTTTCTAAATGCAAAGGGAAAAGTCTTGGATATAAAGCTGAAGGTGTATATGGAGTCATTCCAGGACTATTAGTAGAGCGGCGTACACCACTCTTGACCTATCACGTTCTAGGTGTACCAAAGCAATCGGAGGAGGAACAAGTTGTTCAGATTTCAGACAGAAAGAGTTATTGATTTTCAGCGGACTGCAGGGCTCAAATGATCCAGTAACAACATCTGGGCTGGTAGCCAGCATTCACACTGTGGCACATAGTGTGTTTTTCTTTCAGGTCAGGAATGACTGTACTCTAAGTATATCCATATATACCCTAAACCATATCAAATTTAACATTTTGAAGAGAAAATGTGACCTGTGAAAAGACCTATAAAATTTGCCTGGTATCTCCAGTATAGCTTTCGGCTGCTGTGCTATTTCCATGAGTCATACAGTTATGATCAAGATCAAGCACCCTTCTCTTATTTATACCGTTCTTATAATCACTTTCTATCGTTTCTGTCAGAATACAATTTATTCTCTGGAAATTTTTTGTTGGAATTTTTTGTAACTTTTTTTACATTCATTTTAAGATTTATTTTGTTTAAAAATTTTAATAAATGTTATCATTTTGGTTAGTGCCAGTATGTATTTGAAAATAAACCGCAGGTAAGATTGGATGGGCCAATCACATTCCAAGTCAGCACATTTTAAAATACTTTCCTCATCCAATCGAATGTTGGGTTTATTTTCTTGTAAAATAAACCCTGCGGACAGCAGTGTCTGCAGGTATTTGGCCCAACCATGCACTGCACCACCTGATTTCACTAATTATTTTACCTCCTTGTTTCAGGAAGTGAGCTCATTTAGTGAAATCAAGTAGCGTAGGGGATGGTTGGAGCAAATACATGCAGACACTGCGGCCCACAGGACCTGGAGTTGAGTAGCCCTGGCACATAGAGTAATTGTAAATCAAGTGATTCAGAGCAGTGCACATCACAGAATGATTACCATAAAATGTCTGTGCAAGAATATATACATTAAAATGCACTGTAACATTAGTTTAAATGTAATCTATTCAGACTGTTTTCAATGGTAGTGGGTTTTTTTTTGGAAAAGTAAAGATCCAATGTTAGGCATCCTCTGTGTAATGTTTACGGTATATCTATAACCTATAAAGGAAGACTGATTTAATGAGAAAAACTCTAATAATCTCCCTTCCTATCTTTTTATCTGTGTGTGTGTGTGTGTCTTTCAGACGATCGCCGCATGTGAACGTTGAGGAGCCCACCGTTTCCTGTGCTTCCTTCCTCTGTGGGCATGACCAGGATGTGAAACGCATACAGTACAATAGCACAAATCATCTCTAGTCTAAACGAAACGAACACAACCAGTAGCGAGCGACAGCATAGCAGCGCCGGTTATCCCCCAGCAGCAACAAGGAAGCGCTAGCAAGATCACGCTGTCCCAGGTCAGCTTTTCTGAACCGGTACTTATTCATTCTGTGATAATTATGGGATTTTGGATCACCAAAGCAGTTGTGAAGAGTTTGTGCATACCCAGCCACGATACCAGTGTCTCTGTTAGCGTCTTTTAGGTGGTCTGACATTTTAAAAACCCTGCTTTGTCGATTTGATTCCAGGGTACAGTAGATTTCCATTCCATTCCATTTGCTCCCACCACAGTTGAATTGGGAAAAGTCGGAAGTGACTGTTTTAAGTTCAGAGAACAATGGCAACAACAGATAAGTGTTCCTGATGCCGGCTCACTGCATTGTAGCGGGGCCGTGTGGTATAAATCAGTGTTTCCCAAGAGTTTGGTTCCCAAAATTCATCCAATAAGCCCCATGCCCCACTTTATAAGGGAATACATTTGCTGTGACCCATCTCTTTTTAAAATGTAAATGTTTAAATGGGGGGGGAAATTAAATGTTTATCATAGCTGAATGTTATGTAACCGCAAATTTTATTGGAAAACATTGCTGTGCGTAACTAGTTCGGTGTCTGTAACAAGAGCAGTGTCAAATTTGATTGATGTGGACGTCAAGGGAAAGTGTACTATACACAGCAAATGTATTCTACGCATACAAGTTCTGTCCGCCTCATGTCGTCTCATCATCCATCTCAACCCCTCCAATGAGTCCTTACCTCCAGTTTTGGAACCACTGGCATAATTCACACAGTTTGCAGCATTGCAGTATTTTTTCGCTTTTCTTTTCCCAGTTTCCCATGCTGCAGTATAGCCTTATTCAGCTAAACAGAAGGTATAATTCATTGCCATTAGATCGGTGTGTGTGCGTGCGTGCGTGGGTGTGCGTGTGTAAAATTAGATTGATTTATTGAAATGTTCCTGCAATACATATTAATATTTACTAGCCACATGCATCACTACAGAGTGAAGACTCAGTTGGTAACTTCAGACCAGATTTTAAAAAATGTGTATCATAATTATCTATACAGACATAAATCTTTTGATTTGGAACAAAAGCAGGACTGTATTTCAGCCAAAGGTTGTGCACTGTATGCTTTGAATTTGGAATGTCCCGCACTACATCTTCAGTGTAAATTGGCAGTAATGTTGAATCATAAAACAAGATGAATCTCCTTCTTTCTCACTTCCATATTCAGAAAGCCTGGCTTGGAAAACTTTCAGTTATTTATTGTAGACTGTCACTAGCCTTTCTGTTGTTCATACCTAAAACCAGCTATTGAACATTCCAAAGCAAATAAATGTGTACATTTGCTGAAACAGAAGTGTCCTTAAGCTGTGTTAAATAGTGCAATTTACATTTGGTATCGAACAGACGTGTTAGTCTTAGTTTCAAGGAAATTTAAAACTTACTGTATTTTGCTTTTGGAATTTTATTTAATTTGTCTTTATACCACTGAAACAGTAAACACTAGCTATAATTCTTAAATCACAGAAGATAAAATGGGCAACATACTTGAGTATATAAAGAAAATGTTTACAAAGGTATTGGACTAAGCAAAGGCATTGTTCCAGATCCCATCTTACATTAGAGAAAGAACTGCAGCTTGCACAATTTCACATTCATTCAAGAGAGGAAGTACCATTTTTTTTTTGACTGGCATAGGGCCGTAACCAGGCTGAAGTTTGAACTACAGCATAGAAAATGGCTTGATGGAAAATCTCATACACAGTTTGCCAAAACGTCTATTTGATTTGAACCTGTGTGGTGTAATCGAACCTTTGAGCTGATAGTGCAGATTCCTTTTTGTAAAGAGACTTCAGAGGGAAAGATGTGATGAGCTTAAGCTTGAAACAGACCGTTGAATGAGAATTTTAATTGATCGCTGTGCACGCCATAAAACAAGAAACTGAGAAGGGCAGATTGAGAGATAGGACCCTGCTTCTGAAACAAAATGGATGTCTTAGACAAACAAATATGGAATGTAAAGCGCTGGTAATAGGATTATTATGGAGGATGTTCTGGATAGATGTGATAATTACGATTGCGATAGATTACAATTGTTAATTTTCTCTGTTCTGTCACAAGGAACAAGAGTAGTCTACATTTATCCTCAATGATAGATAATCTGCATATATAAGAATATGCTACGCAATTTTGTGACAAATAAAAATGCTTTCACACAAGAAATTGCTGTATTGATTATTCAGTTAATTGTTTGATTCATAATATAGGAATGTGAATGCAAACAGGTTGCACACAATCATCAAGTTATAGGTAAGATTACTGAAGTCCTGCTAACAGTACACTACAATGTATATGTGTACAATGTGTGTGTGTGTGTGTGTGTGTGTGTGTGTGTGTGTTTGTGTAAAAGAAAAAAAAAACGTCTTCTGAAAGACACGTTTTACACTTTTTGTTTTCTTCTTTTTTTTTTTAACGTGGCATCATAGTGGCTTCCATTCACCACAATGAAATGGGTAATGCACAACTCTAAAAATGTTTCCTTAAGATTGTTTTGATGTAACATTTTATGGAAATATTTTGTACCTGGAAGTGCAATCGTTGTTTCAGATTGTGCACATATTTGTGCAAGTGTGTGTTCCATCTGTCCAAATGTTTAAGTATCCAATCTTTAATTGTGTTTCCTGTAGTTACCTGAGGTGGCTGTGTCAAATATTGGCACGTGGCCTTTTTGCTAGTGTTCTTCTTTATTATTAATATTATTCATTTTATAAACTTTTGTGAAATGGATGTATTATAAACCTTTTGTTGTGCTTGTTTTTACATAATTTGTAAAGTGTAAATACGTTTTTCCCTTATTAAATGCAGCTTCTGTAAGTAACCGTCAAGTGATGCGTATGTGTTTATTTAAAAGGTTTTGCAGTTGGGGCACAGTCTGAGGATGGCAGAAGATTACATCTAAACCCCAATTAATTTGTTCCATGTTTTGATTGTAATATTTACTCTTTGCCACTAGAGGGTGGCAACAGTAATGCCGTGTCTCAAATTAATAGCAAATGTTGACACTGGAAAACTATTTGTTCTATTTGTAAAGCTCTGATTTGCTATGGATGCTTCTGATGTGATAAATGCTTGGATGTCCATAGGCTCAAATGGAAAGAGCGTAAAATGTGAATATTGGTATAGTGCACTTGAGACTCACTGCATATAATCTGGAACTATTTAATTCTCATTAGTCTGTGAGCACTTCAGAGCAATTAAAGTACATTGCATTGCTTCAATGCAGATTACTGAGGGACCCATCTCCCTCTGAAAAAAAAAAAAGAAAATATTTTGAACACAGCAATGCTTTCATATTTACCTCTTACAGATAGTCCCTGCACTTATGTCCTAAACAATTACTGTAATGCAGTTCCTCTTGATGATATCATTGGCACTTGTGACCTCATCTATACAAGCTATGCAGAAATGCATTGCACTAACAATGATTGAAGTCCATTTACCCAGGCACGTATTTAGCAATGATGTCATATTCCCTTTGAAACGCACCTTAATTATTCGCGTCACGCTTGTACACACCTTAATCCAGGTCGATTTAACCTGCTGATATTTGCTAATTGAAGCAACTGGGTAGCTGTACAAGCCAGTAACTGCAGCATTGTTTCACCGACGACACACCCTTCACCCTATTTGAAAGTCAAAGTGGCCAGAGCGTCGGTCCGCATCGCTGCTCATAGCTCATATTTTGGAAGAGACAGACGATCAAGCTGAGCACTCGTTCTCCCATCATTGAGCTCTTGCCAGAAGCTTTCATGAGTATAGCCAGTAGGCTTACAGCCCTATAGCCTTCTGCCGAGGAGTCCAAGATAAGTGGGGCTGGGCCAAGTAATTTCTTGAATGGGATGTCCTCTTGGGATAACCCAAGTGCTGCTAGAAGTGGTGTTGGTGTTATCCAGCAGGGGGCTATCTTCCCTCTGGTACTAGTACTGTATAAACCAAAATCACACAGTTATCACAATCTGCCAATTTAGCCATCAGATTTATAGTTTATGGCTATCCAATCCTTTGCATGCATAATATATTTTATACTTACACATATTACACACACACATGGAGAAAAATAGAATGATTTAATATGTTTTCAAGTCAGAGGTATAAGCCTTGAGCTTATGTAAGCATTAAAAGTGCTTGTGTTTGAATACATAGCCCAACATTCCTGTAAATAACCTTGCTGGCAATTAAAAGTCGAAGTCCCAGGAAGGATTTGCCACCTCGCTGACGAGAGGACGTGCGTGGAAAATCCACGCACAATTTGGAGCGCTGCGCTTGGGGTCATGACAGGCAGACAGAATTGAATTCCAACTCGCATATTGGGTGATTTGCAGTGACTGCTGCCACTACCTAATTAACTACAGTGGAACCCATCAAACCAAGGACCAGTTAAATGCTGACTTGACAGTCTCATTCAGAGCTTGGCGCACACTTTAATACATTAGGTGCTGTTCTGAATCACCTGGAATAGTGAATGTGAGCCATCCCATGCTTCATTCAATCAAATATTGACCTCTAGATCAGTCTGGTAACTTTTAAAAAGTCATATCTCAAGGAAATAAGAAGTGCAAGCTTCAGCATGTAGGAATTCTGTCCTTTGTAAAGTAAAACTCGGAGTTCCAAAGTTTAGGTCAATAGCAATTTAATTATAATGAAAAATAGTCTTCATTACAGTATACAAGATACCGGGTAATCGTAAGGCAGTTCAATCACAAAATAGTGTTGTGTGTGGTACGAGCTTTATACCCCAAACAGGCAAACAAATGGACATTGTATGTGGTGTGGGAGGGAACCAAATGGTTATTGTCACCTAGGTAAGCTGGCTAACTCCCGTCTTCACACCCTAGCGGTGTCGTCGTCACCAGGCTTTGTTTCTAACCCCCCTTGATCATTGAGTAAGGCTGATTGTGTTAGGTGACCATCCAAGAACATTGAAGCAGGAAATGTATTTTCCCTACATAATCCCCCCTTAAACCTTGACCCATATACAAACGAGAGAAAGGTTTAACTCAGGAACCAGTCTATTGTATTGCTAATCTAGTCTCCTTGGTTGGAATAGGCCTTGATTACTCACTCCCAGCTGCTATTCTATAATTGAATACTATGCCTATCAGTGGCGATGAGTCACTGCTTACACTTACGTTTTAACCTACATTGTATTTATGATAAGTTAGTTGATTTGGCCAGTGGCGTGGTTGATTTGCCAGTGTTTGAGTGGATCATGTCAACTTAAGAGTCTTACACTTCACCCAAGTCTGACAAACAACATGAACACCTCATTTCCAAGAAGTGTGCCAGTGGCGGTGCTGTCCTGTCTTTGGTTGCCCTCTTTTGGCTTGGAGAGTCTTACCCGTCATGGGATCCCAAAACCACACCCAGCTGGACTTGTTGCCATATTCTGCCATGCTCTTACCTGGTGGAACTTATCATAATTACAATTTCCTTGAGAATTTAGACTACTGATAATAAAAGTCAGCTGCCAGGAGGAGGTAGATCTAAGGACTACTTCATCCAATTTGATTGATGATGTCGCTAGAAACCCAAAATTCTGCTGCTTCAGAAATTAATACATACAATACAACATGAAACACAATAAGAACTAGACAAACACATACAGTTGCTTTGAATGTTACTCCCCACAGAAGGCTAGAGTAAGCAATTATCATGCATCTGCTTTATCAGAGCATTATCCTTTACTTTGGTGTATGTTGCTTATGGTGTTCCCTTCTGTCAAGCTTTCCTGTAGACAAGTGTCCATCTGCAAAAACTGATTGGCCACTATTTCACTCAGCTTAACTTCATTTTTTCGGAGTTGCTTGGCATCTATCCAGTTGGAGAGGCCCAGCCCTGTTCCAGTAGCACAGAGGAGACCATCAGCTTCCATCCTGTTAATGGAGATTTCTGTTGATCTGCCAATGGGTTGGATGCAACAGCGCCATGGTATTTCAGAAATGTGGTTGTGAGCAGATCTTTGTACATCTCCGTCACACTTCCCCGCCTGCAGTGCTTGTCCATGTCAGGTGACTAAGC
This sequence comes from Synaphobranchus kaupii, assembly GCA_029718625.1. Taxonomy (NCBI): domain Eukaryota; kingdom Metazoa; phylum Chordata; class Actinopteri; order Anguilliformes; family Synaphobranchidae; genus Synaphobranchus; species Synaphobranchus kaupii. The sequence continues at coordinate 26,435,252 of CM056391.1, forward strand.
TGTCAATCAAGTTGACCAGGACTGGAACATGGACCCGCTGGATGTTGTTGACCAGGACTCCTGGGTAGGCCTGTGTCATCACTCCAGACTGGGGGGCCAGCCGTTCCTCAGGACACTCTCTCTTCATCACCATTGGTGGCAGCATCATTGTTATGAATACTGCCCACATTTTTGAAACGGATGTCTGGAAACATACAGAAAAATACAAACAATTAATACCCCCCCCCCCATACATACAGTATGATTAACATTTGGATACAATTTACATTGGTCTGCATGATAGCATTTGTACCCCATTCTTTTCCTTCCCTTCATTGTAACCTTAAGATCCATCCCCTGCAGGTGTCCACAATTTCATGTGGCCCTGCCTAATTTGCATCCCAAGGCCCTTTCTGGAGGTAATTTTTGACCATGACCATAAACTCATGCAGTAGTTTATTCATTTCCTCATAGGTCAGAGTTGAAAGAGCAGAAGGAGAGATTTCTGATTGTGTTTGAAGGTAATTTTTGACCACAACTATAAACTCATGCAGTAGTTTATAGGTCAGAGTTGGAGCAGAGGGAGATATTTCTGACTGTGTTACAACTTTTCCTGTGTTTTGCTGTTTTGGATTCTGCCCTGCAGCACCCCCACCCCGTGACCAGCAGTCCCTTTTAAAATGCCCAATCCTACCACAGTTGTGGCAAGCATCTCTAGACGTCTTATGACCCTCATTAGTGACAACAGCTGAAACCTTTTTGTTACTGGGGACACTATGTGTAGTTTCATACCAACTAGATAGAAGACTACAGACATCAGCAAATGTCAAATTGTTTGCTTTTTGTTTTTGATTTAATGCAAGCTTTGTTGCATCATTTACTATGTCATCATACTGTTGTATGATTAATGCAAGGAAAGCTGGATCATTTCTGCCTGGATTTGGAATGCCAGAATTCCTGGTGTAACAATGGAACAAGCGGTTCATATAAGCTACTGGATTTTCACCTCTATTAGGTGTGGTGTTCTGTATTTGTTTCCAGTTGGGTTGTGGGTTGCCAATCATATCCAACAATGCAGACTCTCTCTGCTGGGCATTTGCCCACACACCATCTAAAGGTCCTTGAATATTTTCAGGTAGTGACTGAACTAGATCAGCAGGAATAGTTAACTGCAGAATCTGGCAACAATCCTGGTCATCTAGAGTTTGTGCTGTAGCCTGTCGTTTCAACTCGGCTAAATAATTCCGGGGATCAGAGAAACCATCCCACTGACCAATGATTTTACACAAGTTCCCGAGTTCTGAGGTAGACAACGGAATGTGTTCCTGTACTGCCTCATATTCATAATTTGTAGCAGCGGTGCCCTCAGTGGCTCCTGCTGCTCTCCTATGTGTTTTGCGCCCTCTTATGCGGAAATGGGCTGCTTTAACTGGACCCACAGCAATGTGACTTTCAGATGGATCTGAATCCGCCTCTTCTGAACTATCACAACTACTTTCAGAGTCGGTGTACTCAGGTAAATTAATACCCAAAGCAGCAACATGACACTGAATTTGTCTGAGCTTATCAGCAGAACTGTCCTTTATTACTGATCTACGCGCAACCTCTGGATTTTTTGCACTTTTTTCCCATAGCAACTCATAAGCGTTTTTACACTTGTCTAACTGTTTATTTATTGTGGCATTTACAGTTTTTGAGTCAGCCAAGCTTGTCCTCAGTGATGCCAACTGCTGCCGCAGTTCAATACTGTTATGTGCTGCTAAACAGCGCTCTGCCTGTCCTGCTGCATTCTCACTTCTAAGTGATTCAATGGTTTGTTGCTGTTCTGCATTCTCACTTCTAAGTGTTGCAATGGTTTTCTGCTGTTCAACACAGAGTTTCTCTGCTACTGACAAACGGCGTTTCAATTCATTTTCACCTTGCACCAGGGCTGCTAGTACATTTGCCACTTTGATCCTTCGAGCCTCCCTCTCTCTCGGGCGCAGCTCCAGGCTGGATCCCTTTCCACTGAGTTCCTTCCACCCGACTCCTCTGAGTGAAGGACCCTCAGCCTCTCTGCTTCCCAGGCGTCTCCTTTTCAGAAACCCTGATCACAGAAAGCACTGCTCGCTTACTAACGCATTCGGTTTCAGCTTACAGTGGCCTGACTGTACATTGAGCCGAGCGCAGCGGCCAAGGGCTCCACTTCAGGGACGCCACTCATGGTCTTACTGCTCTATGCGACCCGACCGGCCGGTGACCCAGTCGATAGCGATCCCCAGCCCAGCGTCTAAACACCGAGCCCCGTAGTGGTAACCAGCCACCCAGTTGGGAACCGACGGTCTGATCCCTATCCCACCTTGCTATGGGTATAGAAACTTTGACCGTTTTCACCAGCCTTGCCTGTTCACAGAGGTCGTCTCTTACGCCCCTCTGCTAGGTGTGGACTGTCATCCACGTACCACGCAGTGCCTGCATACTTACACGCGACAACTACGCCGACTAGATGGTACCACGGCAGTATGTCAATTCATACTTCATCAGACACGGGGGCCTTCAGTCTTCTCCCCTGCACTATATAACGTTTTTAACGTGCCCTCGGAACTTTGCAATTCCGCCGCCGCCTGTTAAGCACTAGGTTCGGGGTGCCTAATCCCCTGCCTAATGCTTATGTTTTTTATTTTTACATTTACTATTGCGCTCTGTACACGCTTCCTCAAGCCAAACTAGAGGATCTGATATTTCTAACAGAGATCCATAGGGTCCCTCTTTGCAATGTTTTGCAATATAATCAATGGCCCACTCCATCATTCTAGGTTCTGAGTACACCTATGTACAATATACCTAGTGTGGTGGTTTACCTCAAGGACACAGGATAAATGTGGGATACCCTGCTGGTACTTTTTCCCAAAAAACCCAGTTCCTCTCACAGCGGTGTCAAACTCGTTCCATCGAGGGCCGAGTGTATGCAAGTTTTTGTTCTAACCATGCTCTACACCAGCTGATTCCACTAATTAGTTCACCTCCTTGGTTGAAGAGCTGAGCTAATTAGTGAAATCAGCTGGTGTAGGGCACGGTTGGAACAAAAACCTGCATACACTCGGCCCTCGATGGAATGAGTTTGACACCCCTGCTCTACAAACACACCTCCCGCTTAACCCTGTAAAGCTACCTTTTACTGTTAAACAGGTCAGAATTTACTTATTAAATTCCCAGGAGAATTATCATGCCTAAGTCTTGAATTTGCTCCTAAATCTGTGCTATTTTGCTCACCTTTGCCACAGCTGACAAATCACACTTGTTATATAACCATAAACTCAAATTATTATCCACAGCGGAATAATGCCGGAAAAAAACCCCGTTATACTTACAAGGATTCCTCCTAGATTTGTTCGTCAAAAGAGGGCTTGCGATGGAGGTCCAGTTTGTCTTCCTTGCAGCAGCCGAAGGCCTGTATCCTCTCCGTGCAACAAAAGACGTCCTGGCTTGGTGTGGCTGTAGAAAAGTTATTGGATTCTTTGTTGGTATAGAAAATTGAATGGTGCGGATTGTCTTGCTTGAAAATAAAAAGTTCTCCAATCGTCCCCGCTTTTCGTCTGTCGCTGGCTCGCCAATTTATGTAGGAATTCTGTCCTTTGTAAAGTAAAACTTGGAGTTCCAAAGTTTAGGTCAATAGCAATTTAATTATAATGCAAAATAGTCTTCATTACAGTATACAAGATACTGGGTAATCGTAAGGCAGTTCAATCACAAAATAGTGTTGTGTGTGGTACGAGCTTTATACCCCAAACAGGCAAACAAATGGACATTGTATGTGGTGTGGGAGGGAAGCAAATGGTTATTGTCACCTAGGTAAGCTGGCTAACTCCCGTCTTCACACCCTAGCGGTGTTGTCGTCACCAGGCTTTGTTTCTAACCCCCCTTGATCATTGAGTAAGGCTGATTGTGTTAGGTGACCATCCAAGAACATTGAAGCAGGAAATGTATTTTCCCTACAAGCATCATCTAAATTTTGGATTTATGCTGACTGTTGCTACTTTGATCTTGAACGGTTGTTTCTCCTGACAAATTTTCCGATTGAACTCTATGGAAAAATAAGTCAGAAGAAACCCTTCAAGTTATCCATCCATATCTACTGCATATCTGGCGGCAGAGTGATGGTTTAAGGCTTGTTTGATACGTCAGACCCTTGATGACTTGGAGCCATTTAGCCAACCATGTGTTCCATACTGTTCCAATGTAATTTACAGCTAAATATAGTCCCACCCCCTAATTCCCATAGAGATCCATTCAAATGCAGTGAGTTTATAGTATCGCTTGTAGTACCAGGAATTAAGATATCAAGAGTATTTTGATATTATTGGGTCACAGACATCAGGAATTCATGGCATGCAAAGGATATGCGACCAAATATTAAAAATGATTACTTTATTCTACATTATGTTAAACTGTCCAATATTTTTTGATGCCCGAAAATGGGGGGAACTATGTACAAAAGGTTCTATAATTTCTAAATGGTTCATCCAATATGGATGTAAATACCCTCATTTAAAGCAGACAGTCTGCACTTCAACCCCATTGTCATTGTATCCTTTCAAACTCAAAGTGCTAACAGTACAGAACCAAAATAACAAAAAATGTGTCACTGTCCATTGTGTCCAATGAATTATGGTGCTCACTGTAATTTACATGGGAATCTCTGAAACAGGCTTTCCCTGTGGCAAGGTCTTTCCAGCATTGACATTCAATTTGTGTATATTACTCCACACCAACAGCATCATGTAATTTACATAAAATGTGGTCGATGCAAAAGAAAATACAATGTACAGAGAAAATATTCAATGTATGGTCATGAGTTTCACAGAGAAGTGCAACAACATTGAACATTATCCTTACTGCTTCTCTTGACTGATACCTGGTTCAGTAACCAAGCATTGATACATACTGTATGTCTAAAGTCTTTCCATGAATTAGAACGACTTTAAAGCTTTTTCTTGGAACTAGTGGGCAGGGGCATACTTGCTATCAACACATTTCCTAATAACTGTTCTGGCAGGAATTAATGTGAAATCTCAAAACCATAAAACCAACACATGCTGATTGCCTGTGTAGCAGTTTCACCCTTTGTCCACAAAACAGGTCCCTCCTCCCAAAGCCCCCAGTTCTAAACATAAATTATTCATCATATGCATCTCTGCCTTTTCATTTTGCATATGTATGTATTGTTGACTGCACTTATCTGATTTCAATAAAAAACAGCTGTATACAATGTTCAGAATTCTATAAGAGAATGATAATTAAAAGAAATGGACATAGCTGGATCTTAATAAAGGTATGAAAACATCTATTTGAAGCCAATCTCCTACCAGGACAAAGTCTGCAGTCATGTTCTAATACCTAGTATTCGATTTCCAGTGGGTACCATTTGTTGCCTAAAGCATGCTCCAACGAGAAAAAAACAGTGGGTTAACTTCACATTCGGTCACGTTTCAGATGCATTTTGGTGCTGAATGGAATACTGTCTGCGTAATATTTCACCACATAGCCTACTATCCCACTGTGTTATGCCATCATAGCTGAAGGACTGAAGATAATGTTTGTACTACCCCGTGTAGCTTCCATGGAACCCGCAGCTGAAGGGTTAACGGACACAGGGGTGACAAATGCACCAAAAATATGCGAATAAGTCTTTTCTATGGTTACCAAGTATAGGGAAGGGGAATTAGGTCAATCAATACAAGTGAAGAGTAGGGAAGCAAAATCAATTAAAAGGACAACCGGAATAGGCCTTCGGTTGTCCTTTTTTTAAATAAAAAAAAGAAGTTGTTTGGCGATACCAAAAAAAAAAAGGATTTTTGATTATAATGATAAAAAGAGAATTACACAAATTAACATCCATTTGTATAATGTAGCCTATCGACTAATGTTAGGAAAATATAAAGGTACTGCTGCGCAACGCATAACAAGTTAGTAGCTACAGATACTATCATTAGGCTATATATCGGTTAGCCTACTTTACCTTTGGTCGACTTATTTATATGAACTAGTTTGGAACAAACCTGCTCCAGCAACGCATTCGGTGCATTACGTAGAAAATAGGTAGATTTCGTGAATTTGAGAATTAGCCTACGTCAAATAGGTCTACTCGGTGGTTTTATGCCTGCAGTGCACACAGACTGTTCTGTGGAAATGAAAAATGTACTCCTCGCCCAGCAATTGCCTTCCCCCCTCCTCTAGTTCGGATTTCCTATCTCAGCATCAGTGTACCAGTATTACTTTCTCGGAGGTAACGCATGGAGGAGTAGGGGCACAGAATGGCGGACCGAGAGAAGAGAAAACACACATCACCTGGATCCCCTTTCCTGGGATTACACATTGTTTCTCCTCCCAATTTCAGGTAAGGAGAAAACGACTGTCAAAATGTCTGTTGTCTGATAGTAGGCTATTCGTGTTAAGCGGATGTGCCCGACTGAGGGACGGATTCTGGTTGCCGCTGTCAGATTGGTACTGCAGATAGAGAGGTATGCTCAGGCTTGTTGATATTGCTCACTTGACGATAGGCTGTCCCCTGGTTCAGTGAAGAAGGTTGTGAGTACATGGAGAGAGAATATCAACCGTGGCACACGGCACACTTGGAAACTGGTGCTTTTTGTTGTGTTGTTTTGCAAATTGACGGGCGTAGCCTAACTCCCTTAGGTAAAGACCAAGAATGGAAGCTCGTTCTTTGTAAAAGTGTACAATGAAACGATAAATGTGGATATTTGTGTCAAGAAGTTTCAGGGTTTTATACTAGGTGCATAAAGTAAATAACGAGGCATTGTACATATTTTTTTTATTTAAGAATGAAATTAGGCGTTATAAATCGTTTTTGAACAAGAAAAAAGGGATTTCTGCTTTTTGTGTTTGCTTACTTGAATGTGGTCATGGGAAAGCATACATATTTGATTTCAAATCACAGAACGACTGCCATACCACTGCTGAGATGTACAGTAATTACCCATAATGTACCAATTACCAACTCAATACTTTGAAAATCAAATACAAACATAAAGGTCTATCCTCATACTACCTTTTTTAGTGAGAAAGCGCTTCAGCTTTATAGTATTATTTGTTAACATAGCCTGAAATAAAAATAAAAAATAGCATTTCAACAGTGCAACATGAGTTCTCTGTGACCAGGACAATACAATCATTTAAGAGAATTATGCTTAAAATTTGGGTTATAAAAGTGGCACAAATCATGCAAAGTATAATATTCACAACGTGTATGTATTGTATATTTACTGTTGCAAAGCTGAGAGGAAAGTTGAGTTGAATGAAGAGCACTCTGTTATATCACCGGTGGACAGCCAGGTGATGTGTGGAATCTCACTGGCTCTTGCCAGTGACCCATGGGTATTCAGAAATGCAGCGCATTGTGAAAATGTTGCCTCTGAAGCAATGTCCTGCTATGCAGAGCGGAGCTTGCCAGCGTGCTGTGATGCTTTGATTTGTCAAAGTGAGGATGAGCTGCGGTCGATGCACTACTGTGATCGTTGTGTCATTGGGAATAGTTCATTAACTGTACATCCTCTATGACTGGGAAATTACCATAACCAAATTCTGAATTTTTATATTGTTGAAATTGATTGGGATGAAGATTGTGTTGTTTCTTGTACATATATTCCCAAAGTGCTGCAAATGTCATGTCTTATGTCCAAGTTCCTGAAATCCTTCTTTATATTATATAGTGATTGAGGCAGAAACATCTAAAAATACCAGTATTGATCACATTGAGTGATTTACAAAAAGCGGGTTTATTTTTTCTGTAGTTTTTTTGTAATGCCATTGAGCTCATTATAGAGAGACCCAATGTGGCCTTGTGAGAGCCTGGTACATGACATATGGATGCAGTGACTTCCTGTGTGTTGATCCCAAATATACGTAAATCCCCTCAAGGCCATTTTTTCTCTTCTTAAACCCTTTCTGGAATGTTCTGCAGAAATCCTCAGCACTTCCAGCACAGGGCAGAAACACAAAGGTGGAGTCATTTACATGCAACCCTTCGCAGAAATGGCTAAAATGTGGATTTTTATTTGGCATAAACATAATCTGATTAATGGAGTGTGGTACTGGAAGCCTGAACTGCAGCGGTTTTCTTAATCAAGGTTTGTTCTCCCACTGATGAAATATGAAATATGGGAGGAAGATACTAATGGGATTATTGCTGCAATCTGTTTCGCTGTGGACCTCCAACCAGCAACCCAATTATTTGCATGCATGTGTGTTATAGGTGTGGTTATTTGTCTACTGTTTAAAATTTCAATTCACACAAAGCACCTCAGTAAGAAAACCTTCTTGAGTTGGATTCCCAATGGAATAATTTAGTACTTTTAACATTTTTTTTTTTTAAACCTGTGATATCTTATCCTCCGGGTACTCTGGTTTCCTGCCACAGTCCAAAGACTTGCAGGTTATGCTAATTGAGACTCTAAATTGCCCATAGGTATTAGTGTGTGTAAGTAAATGGTGTGTGTGCCCTGCGATGGATTTGCGACCTGTCCAGGGTGTATTCCTGCCTCTTGCCCAATGCATACTGGGATATGACCCCTCTACCCCCATCCCTGTCCCCTGACCAAGAATAAGCGGGTTAGATAATGGATGGATGGATGGATATCTTATCTCTCAATAAAAACAAGGAGGTTGGGAATTTAAGATTCAAGAACAGAATTTGTTAATAAATCGCTCTGCATTGGAATTAGCAGTATGTGTAAACGTTAATGTCCTTCTTTAGGAATGAGGATCACATCTGTGCCCAGTTGAAAATCTCAAAAATGAAGGGGCACCATGCAATACGCCTTGTTAGTGAGAGGCTACTCTTATCTCCTCCAAAGCAGATTGTCTGCCTTTATTGCAGATGTTGCATGTAGGGTACAGTTTAATCTCAGGAGATTTTTGTATGTCTTAATCAGTGGGATGCTATTGAAGCTTATGCACTGCTGGATAAATGGATAAAGAATAGAAGAGAGCTCTCCTCTTCTTCCCTCTTAGGAATTGGGTGTGGAAGATATTCTCCAATAAACCCTCATTGAGTAATCTTTGAGAGACAGGCTTTACTTTGAAGAAGCGCTTCGAACAGTTATTCCCTTTTTTTTGTTTTTAAAGAGACTGCACTCCAAAGGGTTTATATTTGGGAATCAATGTCCTTGGAATTGTTTTGACAGAGTTTAGGTAAATGATTTTCTATGCGCATTCCTACTTGATGTAATGATTTTAGATCATTACATCAAGTAATGAAGTTGCCGTTGCACCCGTCATGCATAGTGCCCACTGTACTAGCCTCTGGAGGCAGTGTTATGATCTGGGGTAGCTTCAATTGGTCAGGTCTAGGCTCAACACTGTTATGCAGCAATAAAATGTCAGCTGGGTACCTGAATGTACTGAATGACCAGGTTATCCCATCAATTGGCATATTCCAGGATGACAATGCCAAGATTCATCAGGCTCAAATTGTGAAAGAGTGGTTCAGGGAGCATGAGGACTAATTTTCACACATGAAGAGTCCTGACCTTAACCCCATTGAAAGTCTTTGGGATGTGCTGGTGAAGACTTTATGTAGTGGTTCGACTCTCCCGTCGTCAATACAAGATCTTGGCCAAAAATGGATGAACTCTGGACGGAAATAAATGTTGTGATGTTGCATAAGGTTGTCGAAACAATGCCACGACGAATGCGTGCCGTAATCAAAGCTAAAGGCGGTCCAGTGAAATATAGTGTGCAACTTTTTTTTGGCCAGGCAGTGTATATAGAGCGTGCAGTTATTTATTATTGTCAGGCGCTTAACAAACTACATTATTCACCACTAAATGTGGATCACTGTACCAGTGCAAAGCAACAAAGTGTACCTCACAAATAAAAACGGATACTTCCCACCTTTATCATTATGTTCCTTCAGGGGGATATTTAGTGTAGTTGTGTAGTACACAGAACCCATTTGGTAACCCCGTGAACTAAAGATTCATTTGATTAAATGTCCTACATTTCACCCTTAAAATCCAGCCTGATTTAGCCAGATTTCTTTGAAAGTGAATATTTACATTGACATCCTGAATTAAAGACATTACCACCAACTGCTGTAGCGCTTTTGTCAGTGTTTGTGGATTGAATTTGTTATTGAGCCCCATGTTGGACACCCACACTTACTTATACCCCCAGCCTGTCAGGATTTAACCTCAGTGGCGAAGCACTGAGCAGATCACCTTCTCTATCCTCTCCCCTCTACATTTAGGTTTTCGGATAGTCATTAGTGTCAAACCAATAACACTTTGCAAAGCAGACATTGACCATGTATTTTTTTGTAATTGGCTTCCTTGCGAACAAATGTATGAACATGTATTGAGTTTTTTCTATACGGACGCTACACAAAGATATAAAACCTTGGATGCTTTTACCTGTGTAATTTTTGAGTTCAAATAGACTATTTTGTAGAACATTAAAATGTGGCTGTACAATGACAGAGACTGGTTAACCAGACTAGAAGTTGTAAACGCTTAGTCTTCTGTTGGGACTGGGTGTGTGCAAGCTTGCGTGTATGCCACGGTGTGTGTACGTGTGTGAGGCGCATTTAATTGTGTTGTGCTATGTTCTGCCCAGTGTTCTTTTTATTGTTCTATTTATCTGTTCCCCCCAGAACTATGGAACAACTGAAGTTTCATTTGTAAGGTCCCTTCTGGAAATGTAATATACTGCAGTATATTTTAAATATATTGTGACGATAATTTTGATATATTTACAATATACTGTAGTATATTCTTTTTCCATAAGGGGTCATTGTTACATTCGAGTGACTTTGCCACCTCCTCTTTTAAAGGACATAATGGTTTAAGAGGACAAATCCTCTCCCTAGGGAACTTTACAAGGGTTAGTCATATGTTGCATGCTTGCCTGCAATGTTGTCTTTGTTTGTTGATCCTGTGTAAATCTGCAAAAGTATTCTTTTTTTACTCTTTAAAGTGATTCAGATTTTTGATATTATTTCAGTGTTGTACGTTTCTGAAGTTTTTATGTGCAATGAAATATATTTTTGATACTCACAGAAGGCTGGCTTCCAGCCGGTTTTACAATGGGAGCATTCGGGCAAGGATTTGTTTAATATAATAATGAATAGGCCTACTCCTTTAATATATGCTCATACAACTTCTGGAGGCATAACGTCACTGTACACACTGTTTTGGAGTTACCTGAATTTGCAAACCAAAGTTATGCCTCCATAACACCATTTATGCCTCCATATTTGCCATTGTAAACCTGGCAGTCATCAGACACTTCTATCCATTTCTAAAATGTCCTTCATTGCACACAAAAAGTGGCTGGACAAATCAAAAACAAAACAGAGAAAATTAACTATCACTTTAAAATCTGGATTATCCTGGCATAGAGGGAGGTTCTGCCCCTTTGTCATTGAGCATGACAAATACCATAATTTACCTTCAGGTAAATTTACCTTAAATTGGCCATAGCTTGTTACCTGGCAACCAAAATTGTCACTGCCACTCCCATGCATATACCAACGTGTAAAATATATCCGTAGATCAGGGCAGCAACACAGGGAGCTATAGAAATGGAAATGATCACAGCAATATGGGCTGATAATACCAAATGTAAATGCTAATGGAAGATTTGTACCTTGCCTAGCTGAGCACAATCAGTTTAAAATATATTGTCTAAAAGGAACTACATCAGGTCAGCATTACAGGTAGCGCTGCATTATTTGTGAAAACACCCAATGCAATGCTGGTTTGTTTCCACTGCAGTTATTTTCCTCTGAAGTCCTGTCAGATAATTTTGCTGGATATGTTGTTTCCTTCCTACCAGGCATGCCCTGTGATTAAGGTGTGACTTTGGTATCTCTGCCAAAAGGTAATTCACAAAGGTCTCTAAATCAAAAAATACCTTTAACTCTCTCGTGAATCTTTGACAATTCAACGGTTCTGAGGTTCTGTTTGGAACCAAAGCGCTAAACTTGGAGAAACATCACATCTCCCTTTAATGTGTGTTTACAGACTGCTTCCTATCTCAGGGTAAGGGCAATGCTACTTCTGTAGGGACTGTAGAGTGAGTGTACCCATCCCCTTTTATCCTCGCTGCGAGTCGGCAGGCTGAAAGTGACATGTTACGACCCCGGCACGGAGGGGCCGCAACACAAACGATTTCAAACACAAAACGTGAATATGGTCGCACAAAGCAAAGTCAAAACCGTCTTTTAAAACAGGGAATCACACAGAAATTCAACCAGCAAATACGTACTCCCCACAGCACAGCAACACTACGACAAACTACCATATAGTAAGCGCTGCACACTACCTGAACCAAACACCACAATGCTACTTTAAAATGCGGTTTAGCGCAGCAGCAAAAACTGACAACGTGCATGAGCCATACCAGAGGTAATGCAAATGAACGAACTAACCTCGAGCTAGAGAACGCTGAAAATACTGATGCGCTCTGGAAATGCACAACAGACGTCTGCAATTTCCAATCAAAACTGTGAGTTGAAGGAAACTCTTTAGCACACAAAAGATTTAAAGGGCCGCACTCACGAGGCAGCATAGGGACGTAACAGACAGAACGCATAAAAAGAACCCAATTTGTGTTGGTAACAATTTCCGTGCCTGTGTATGTCTGTGTGTATTTGTTGTTTGTTTGTGTGTATTTTTTACTTCTTTGCTTGTTTGTGTGTGTGTGTGTGTGTGTGTGTGCGCGCGTGTGAGAGAGAGAGATATGTTGTGAATAAAGCAGTTAAAAAAAGAGGGGAAAGTAGTGGAATGGCTGTGCTGTTCTTAAAGCAGTTATAAAACAACACAGTTTGTCACATGCAAGCCTTGCAGGCAGACCACATGTGCTATGCACTTCCAAAAGGCGTGAGGCACAACTGGACATCACCACCAGGCAGAGGTCATGACTTGGATTACTGGGGCTCAGGGAGGCTCTCTGGATATCTGTATCACTGCCGTCTCCATTCCCATCGTCAGACAAGTTCTAGCTTTTGAAGAGAGTCTTTAAAATTTGTTTCATGAAAGTCTTGGAGTATATCAGTACTCAAAAAACGATACAGGGTAGCGCATTTTCAATAATTTCTTTGTAAATTTTAATATTCCCAGATTAGATCCGCACCAATCCTCTAATTTCCCTGAAGAGCTGCGTGAAATTTCAGTTTCACAGTTTCTGTGCGAATGTGCATGGGGTTGCCTGCTGTGAGATCTGTATCCTCTTGTGCCTTCAGGAAGGAAAAGGAAATAAGGGAATCTAATGAATGAAACAACGATTATTTCAAGTAGAGCCCTTACACTCCCCTACATGGATAATGATTTAAGAGAGAAAAATCTTCACTTGATCCTGATCTTAATTGACCAGTGCGTACATATTCAAATATGCAAAGAATCAAATATTCTACTTCATGCCTCTTCCAGTGATTTCCCTCATGCTTTAGACTTTATGCGGTGATGTGTCAGGTTTCTCTGACTGACGGAATGGAATGAGAACTTGGCTCCTGTGCAGCCGTCAGCGTCAATGGATGTCTCTGCTGGGGCGGGTAATGGAGGCCACAGAGCATCTCTGCTTTCCTTACGCCGTCTCATTGGATAGCTGCTGTGATATAGGCATCTCTCCTAGGTGCGTAACCTTCTCCTGTCCTTCTGCCTCCTAGCCGTGGGCGTCAGGAATCGAGGAAGGGGAGCTCTAGGGCATGGGAAGGCTCTGATCATGTTATACTCCAAGGCCACTGTTGACATTTAATGTGGCGCTGCTTTCTGGTCCTTCAATCTAGTTCAGTGACCGTGTCCGTAGATAAAAACGAGATAGACGGGAAAGATAATGTCATTGAATGGTCTCCTCTGATAGTACTGCACGGCCCTAGCCTTGCTATAGGCGAAATGCATTTAACCTTGGAAAAGTGATTTAAGCTGGAATATGGAGTAGGACATTAAATGTATGTATCCTGTTATGCCTGCAACTGATGCTCATTTGACCAACTTCCCAGGCTAATGGTACATTGATTCTTGTACATTAAGCCAGATTAAATCCCTGTTTTCTCTGTGATGCCGATGATTCTCATTGTCCCAGATGTAGCACTCCTTGGAGTTCCCGTTATTGGCAGCGCCTGTGCGCAAAAGTGGCAGCATCAGCAAATTGGTCACAGAGAGCCAGTGAATGCCGCACACATTCTAACAAGGCACATGCATTACAATTACCAGCCTGCGTGTTATCCTGGAAATATATGTGCTTGTACAATCAGCGGAGATGAAAGACACAGACTGCATGAATTATTGTGGGTAGCGTGAGGCAATCCTCTACGGCAGGGAGCCGATATTCAATTAGAATGTTTTTTTTGAAGTCGCTAAATGTATTTATGTGAAAGAAGTTCTGCGGGTCAGGTTCCATTCTGTTCAACTAACAGGACTACCAAAAGGAAAGCGCACACAGTAGCTTGTGTTTGCAGCTTGGGATAAATCTGTCTGTGCTTCTTCATGTTTATTGAAGTAGCCCTCCCTGTGAAAACGATGCCTGTGAGGGGTTGGGTTACTTACCTTTTTGAGTAAATTATCTTAATAAACTCAATATAGTAAATATAATAAACTAAGTGCGTTAATACAGTAAACTATCTTTATCCCAGTTACACGTTAATTAATTTGTACAACAAGATGTCCCTCCCGGAATTTGAAGATCTTTTGTGGCTACAAAAGCCATTTTCCAGCCTCCTCTCTCTCACTCCTCTATGTCCTTGTATAGTTTTCTCCAAGTCGGCCTTAAAAAAAGAGAACCCACATCAGCTCCGAAAGAGGCCCTCGAACTCATATCTGGAGTGCTGTGGGCGCAGTTTCCGTAGAGACACGGAGGTAGTCGCATTGAGAGATGCGTTCATGTAGCCCCGCGGGTCAACAGCAGGGGGAGGAGTCAAGACGTATTTTAAAAGAGGAGCCCAAACAGAACCCGGAAAGAGCACTGGGCACTATATTGTGGCCTCTTAAGGAAGTCTCCAACGATTCTGATTTGCCATCATTATTTTCTTTTTTGCACTCCATTTTGGAACCCATTCCAGGCCCCCCTACTCACCAACTTCCCCCTCTCTAGTAACCCTGGAGACAGACAGTGCCGTCGCAATTGCATTAACCTCGACCCAATTGCATTTTCACTGATTATTTACTTGTTGGGCTTGATGTGCAAATGCTGGCAAGCTTCCCCTGATGGAATAGAGAGCTCTAATATCCCCACAGTCAGGTTGATGGATGTCACTGGGGAGACGGGCCTTACATCATCTGCACCACGACGAGCGTGGTGCAGGGAGGCCTGCTATGCATCCGATGCCTCCGCTCCAGCGGCGCCGTGTTAGACGCTGCCACTTTACGCTCTGCCGCCATGCTTTCTTCACGCGGTAGCTTATACGCGCCATCGCCTTGCTGCGTCTCGAGGAATGACACGACAAGCAGAAGGGCATTAGCGCGTGTTTGCAGTCTGAGTTAGGTTTCCCGTGCCTTGCGACCGCTTAAGTTCTGAACATCGGTTCGCACTGCGCAAGGTTCAGGGTAAACATATGCGTAGGCGCCGTGAAGGAACGGCATGCACGGGTGAGCTCCGAATGAGCGAAGCCGAGCAGGTGAACCATTCTCATTTCCTATGCAAATTGATTTGGCCGTCTCTGCTCGGCGGCCTCCCGTGCGCAGCTCACGGTGTGAAAGTGGAGTTTTAATGGAAGCAGGAGTGAAGCGCTTTCTCAGCCTCCGCCCCCTATCGAATTGATCCAGGTTGGCAGTGCGTTAGGTTTCCTGTTTGCCCTGTGTCTGGACAAACACTCTTGGAGCGGTCATAATCTTGCGTCCACACATGATAAACGGAGTTTAATGGGGTTGGTGTCCCAGAGGTGATGTCACTGATGACACGCCACTTGGGGTATGGGACACGTGCCTCGAACTGCTGTCTTTTTCTGATGTCGTTTTGAGTAAATAGTACCTTTGCATTGGAATAGGTAAACAGCACAAACAACACGCCATGAGTCAGAATCCCAAAACCATTCTTATACCATACAGTTATACAGTTTATTCAGTTAAATGCAAAAAGTATTGGGATAGTGACACAATTTTTGTTAGGTACTTTAGCACATTAGACTTGAAAAATAAAAATACTGAATATGAAGTTATCAGACTGTCAGCTTTAATTTGAGGGTATCCATGTAGGAAGTACAGCCCGTTTTATACTGGCAACGACATCAGAATGCTCTGCCAGTTTTACATAGACAGGACAGAGCTGTTCAGACATGCAGGGGTTCATTGTAATAAATTGCCTTGGACAACAGATATTTTTTAAGGGAAACAGCTCCCTGACAGCAAGTATTATTGAGTGCAGTTTATTTGTTAATTATATGCATTGTTGCTTCCAAACACCAGGGGGGGTTCCACCTCTCTCCTACCCAACTCTGTTCAGTCTCGTAATGGCAGTCATATAGGGCTGGATTGAGAGATGGCCTTAAGTCATGCGCTTAAGTGCCACTCTTGCAGCGTGGCTTTTACGCAGGGTGATCTACGCCATATTGTAACTTTAGCTCCATGGGTGCTTATCTCAAAATGTGGGTGGTGCATGGCATGACATTCTAATGACCTGTTTTGTACCTGCCCCCTGGATTTACAGGTTACTACTGTGGGGGCTGGGGGGTATACATTTTCAAGATGTCAGTGACAGTGTCTTTAATAACCAAATTGCTTTTGTAAAATCCTACCGTTGTGCATCGAAGTTGCTCTTGGGTGGTGGGGAAGGCAATGAACGTATTTATACGTCACATCATACATAGCTTTGATGAAATGATCTCCTATATTGACGACTGTGATACCCATCACACACTCAGAAAAGAATTGTTGGACAATGGCTGCATGCAATATTATTAAGTAATAAATTGTGTATAGTGGTATTGTGAAGCGGCCTATATGTAATGTCTTCAACTTAACCAGTTGAAGTCACATACTTAATAATATTACGTGCAACTACTGTCCAACAATTTCTTTTTGTGAATGCATCAGAAAAAAATGATCCTGTGGCCAGGAAGGGGAGATAAATTGTGCTATGTTCTGCACCGGTACAATTTGTGGGTAGTTAATTTGCGCTTCCCAATCATTTTGCATTGTAAAAAATATCTTGTGAACGGTGAAAAGACTGGCAGCAATGTTGCCAGTGAAAAACTTAATGAATGGCAAAAAATTTATAAATCCTGTTATTTTGGGGGATGGCCATTAAAGAATGAGATGGCCATTAAATAATGAGTTATTGTCATTATTCTACATGACTTGAAACATTTTTTTAAAACATTTTACCATAAAATTACACAGTATACCATAAAAAAAACAGTTACAGGATTTCACAGTTTCTTTTTTCAAAGTACTGTCAAAGTCATTATTTAACAGTCATCCCATAAAATAACAGGAATTATACAGTTAAATCACAAAATTTATACAATTTTCGGTTTTTCACTGTCAACATTGTACAAAATTGTCTCTCTGTCAAAGTGAAAATGATCCAGACATTGTCTCTCAATTAATCCTAAAACATGTAATATTAGTCCGTCAATCCCTTCCTTTTTTGCTGGACACGCCTCCTCTCCCTTAGACACAAGAACACGTTCACTGCTGGATACTTTGTTCGACAAATCTGGAGGGGTTAATATACCTCCAGAGATAATGAAATTGAAATCACGTGCTTTAAATTGTATGGTATGATATAGACGGTAAATCATATTTGAACATCTTTTTTCTTTTTATGAGAGCTCTTTGATAATTTCAAGTAGGCTAGGCCAAGGAAAATAAGACCAATATTTTGTTCAAATAACATGTATGCATTCTAACATCCATTTATGCGAATAAATAACATCCATAATGCTGTATTTTTCATAATCTTCTATTGGTGGCGCTAGACATAAACCCCCATTTTTTCCTAACAAAGTTGAGCGAAAAAAATGATTAAGTGAAAACTCTGAATCCGCGTATCTTGCAGACACGCCTCGTTTTCATCAAATCTGCCCCGCGCATGTAAATAGCTGAAGGTAAGCAGAATAAGTGTAAGTGCCGTTTGCGCGCAATTATCTCAACTCTGAATCTGGCCCATAGTGTCTTAGACTAAAGTCTAGCTATGGCCTCTAGCCTATGTGGTAAATTACATGCAATAAAAAAAAATGCATTCTCTGTTATTCAGTATTGTAAGTTTGTATACAGTAGTATTGTGCAGCGGTAGTATTCCTGGTAGTATGGCAGTAGTAGTAGAAAGTAGTATGGTTATCAGTAGTACTGGTAGTAAGGAAGATTACTGATTTTAATGTTCGTTTTGTCACTATAGCAATGGTCATGAATGATTTATTTGCTTTTATGCCCACGTCATTTTGTTGATAGTTGATACTGTTGATAGTGAAAGTGTGTATCTGGCCGGATGCCATGGGGATCCTCATAGCTGTATGTCAGTTGCCTGTACTCTACCGGCAGGGCCATGCTGACAGCATTTAGTCTCTCTCAAAGGAAGGATACATGTGGAACAGCAGTATTCTGCTTTGCATGGACCGTTCCTGTAAAGAGATTAAACAATATGTAGAATAGTTTAGAGAATATGTGTCTGTGAGGAAAAAGTAAGGTCTGGGAGCCATAGATATGCTGATGAGATGGATATAGATTCCAATGAGAAGATGGATGTTAGAGATCAATATCCAATATCACTATGCACTCCTTATACTGCATTTAAACCAGTTGAAAACATGGGATTACATTTTTAGCTGCAGTGTGCAGAAAGTAGAGTGAAGAGCAATTACAACTCTTTTTTTGATTTATATTTCACATTGTGCATTAAGCCTAATTTAAATACCTCTGCTGGTTCCAGCAAGGCAATAATCAACCCCCCCTCACCACTATAATAGTAATAGTTTGCTGATGTAAGCTTGTTGATGATTTATTGTGCCTCTAGCCGCAGCTCCACAAATTCATTTTGGCCTTAAGCTGCGGCTTCCTTTTTTTTGTTGTATATTTAAGTATTTTCACCCCCCTTTGCCTCGGCCCCTTTAAACAGGCTCATCCGCACTGCCCCATATTGTTAGACAGAATCCCATTCAGCGAGCGACACGCTGCATGCGGCATGCGGCCGCGCGTCGGCATGCGGGCCGAATTGGCAACGCGGCTCCTTCCGGGCGCACCCTCACACGCTGACACCCCCGGGACGCGCGTAGGTGAGGGGGAGCACACCGCGCTATAGCGGCGAGGGGTTAAAGCGCCGCGTCGCTCTCCGGTGCAAATGACCCGCTAAGCCTCCCCCTCTGAGATTTTACAGCCGCATCCGATCGCAGCCACCCAGCCCGCCTACTAAGGGGGGGCAGTGGGGAGCGCTCGCAGACAGAGGGGGCAACCTGAGCCGGATCAAGCCAGACCATTAATAATAGAGGAGGTGAGCTTTTTACAGGAGGGGCACCTTCTTCCAGGGCGCACGCGGGGAGCATCCGTTCATTTCTTGTTCCGGCGCGGAAGAGCACCGTTGCCCCCCCTGGTCCTCGCTGTACTCTGGATGAACCTGGGACAGCGTAAATAGGAAAGGCATGCTCGGCCGTGGTGAGAGGAGATGCGTAACGTTATATAACGGCCAGCATCCTCCCAGGCTGCCTGCCGCCGCTTCCTGGATCTGGAGACTTGCGGAGACCGAATGTGCACTCCAGATAAGGGCAAGCGCCGTAATTGCCTCTTAAATCGATCCTGCTCGCCTGCTGCGCTCGTCCCGGCGGATGCCGCTCAGTTTCGCCATGGGGTCCAACGAGGAAGGAGAGAGCTGGATGGAGGACCAGTGGGAGAAATGGTAGGAACGTGCGCGAATGCCGTCGGGAGCCCGGGTTGTAGGTTGCAGCGTTTCCCATGGAGCAGTGTGACCTTGTGTGTCTACGGACCTGCGGTCTCCCTCTCCCTCTCTCTCTGTCAGGCAGCTTCGGATATGGGTGTCCTTGACAGTCCGAGGCGGCTGACTTGGGTTTGTAAAAGCAGCGACGGACTCGGGGGTTTAAATAACGGGTTGAAAAAGGGAGAGGCCAGAGAAGAATTCCAAATGCGTGCAGAATGGGGATGGTCTGTTGTAAAGTTGAATGTTAAGTTTGGTGTCGCTGGGTTCAGTTGCTACATTGGGGTGGGTCGTTTGAACAGTCTTGTTGGACTCTTACTGTGATGTGTAATGTGCCGTATGCAGTACAAAATTCTCTGAAAGTAAAGGCCTGCTCCATGAGTCAGTGAATCTGGATGAATACGTGCTTTCAGGCACGGTTAATTTCTGAGGTGAAAGTGTCAGTTGGTGAGCGCATTAACGAAGCAAATAACACAATTTATGACTTGCTGACATTGTGCGCCATTATATGTCATTTGCAGCTCACGTGTGCCATAAGCACATTAAAAGGTAACTCCAGTCAAAAATTGTAATCGAATGTGTAATATGCTATAGTGACATGTCATATGCGTACATTGTTTGGCATCTTGTGAACCCGAAACTCAACGCTTCTCCTACAGCTGAGAACATATGCTAGACAAAAGGAAATAAAAAATTATGACGTTCAAAAATCCTCTAAATGGGGCATGACTTGCTGAAAGCGCAGGCCTTGCTTGTTATTTGTCATTGAAACAATTACGTGTAATCACAAAACAATAAAGCTTAAAAATGTGATAGATTGATTATGCACTTAGAGTAACACTATCCCTGAAAGGTATCCAGTTCTTTTGTTTACTGTGGTTCATTATTTTCTGTTAATTTCTTCTACACACGGCGAGCGTACTAGTTTTCCTGACGAAGGGAGTGGCCTGCAATGTGATCTTTCTATTCTCCTTTTTAAAATTGAGTCTTTCAGCGCCTTTATTTCCAAGCTGCTGACCCATCAGAGGTTATCTAAAGTGCACGTGCTGTTCATTCACTGCAGGTTTACAAGCTCACAGCGTATGTATTTGATGCAATACTTCTGTCTGTGAGAAGAGGCTCTGAGGCAATCTGCCCTAGAGCTGCAGTCTGTGCTGTAAGTCAGATGTTGCATGCATAGAGTTTGCCGTGGCATAAAAATGTCAAACGATAGTCAGTTTGCCACAATGAAATTCCCACACTCAGTTTTACTGTATACCTAAGAACATAGAATGTGGGCTGCAGTGTTTGAATTTTTCCAGAATCCACCAAAGCTCATGGTGTTTAATCACGTGATTTTCCTTCTCATCCTCAAAATCCCTAATTGTTTCTCAAAATGCAAAAATAAGATTATTAAAAATACCTTACAGGGGCCTATCTGCATTGGTTACAGGATGTAGGGGATGTGACTGTTTTCAGTGGTCTAATTAACATTAGGCCGGCTGCAGCTTGAAAATTTGTTTATCTGAACATAGAAAGTTCAGGCATATTCAAATAAAAAAGATATTTCCAGATGGATAAGAACAAATAGTGTTTTGTTTATGAAAGTACAGCTTTCTCTTGACAAATAGGGGAAATATTGAATTTTGTTTTGGCTCAAAGGCCCACTTTAATAGATTGGGTTTTTCCATGACTTGACAATTAATTGAGGCATTGATTTCAATGCATATATTTCTCTCAGATTGACAGCAGTGTTTTAAATACTTTCAGTCATGTAGTCATAGCACTGTGATACATATATTATTGTTGCTCACTGATACAGATGCCTTGTGTTGTCAGAGATTTAAACCCACAACTTACAGTTTTTATTCTTCCAGTCAGGTTTAGCTTGTAGCTGTGATTTAAAACACTGTTGTACCTGGTGCCAGGGGCAGGTTGGGTTAAAGCTGGCCAGTCATCCCGCTTTAGCCCCTTTGATTGAAGTGTCAAACACCTGCAAGTTACCGGTTCAATGGGGCTGTTCTTCATCTTAGTACATTGTGGCACATGTGTAAAATAAATCCACACATTACAGCAGGTGATCTGAGTTTGGCTTCAGATTTTCGTGTCACAGTATAACTCAGATCCACCTCACAGACTGCCTCTTCCACAAGCAGGTAGAGCTACTATACATTATGTATCTACCTAATTTATCTGGAGTGCCTAACAGTGGCCTTCATAGTACTTCACACTTTTTTTTTGCAATCAAAATTTCATGGTTCAACATCCTTCATAGGCACTGACAGAACTTGTCTCATATGCTGAAATGTATGCTGTCATAGTCTGAAATGCATGCTCTCATATTCTGAAATGCATGCTGTCATAGTCTGAAATGCATGCTCTCATAGTCTGAAATGCATGCTTTCAAAGTCTGAAATGCATGCTCTCAAAGTCTGAAATGCATGCTCTCATAGTCTGAAATACATGCTCTCATATTCTGAAATGCATGCTCTCATAGTCTGAAATGCATGCTCTCATAGTCTGAAATGCATGCTCTCATAGTCTGAAATACATGCTCTCATAGTCTGAAATGCATGCTCTCATAGTCTGAAATACATGCTCTCATATTCTGAAATGCATGCTCTCATAGTCTGAAATGCATGCTCTCATAGTCTGAAATACATGCTCTCATAGTCTGAAATGCATGCTCTCATAGTCTGAAATGCATGCTTTCAAAGTCTGAAATGCATGCTCTCAAAGTCTGAAATGCATGCTTTCATAGTCTGAAATACATGCTCTCATATTCTGAAATGCATGCTCTCATAGTCTGAAATGCATGCTCTCATAGTCTGAAATGCATGCTCTCATAGTCTGAAATACATGCTCTCATAGTCTGAAATGCATGCTCTCATAGTCTGAAATACATGCTCTCATATTCTGAAATGCATGCTCTCATAGTCTGAAATGCATGCTCTCATAGTCTGAAATACATGCTCTCATATTCTGAAATGCATGCTGTCATAGTCTGAAATGCATGCTCTCATAGTCTGAAATGCATGCTCTCATATTCTGAAATGCATGCTGTCATAGTCTGAAATGCATGCTCTCATAGTCTGAAATGCATGCTTTCAAAGTCTGAAATGCATGCTCTCAAAGTCTGAAATGCATGCTCTCATAGTCTGAA
Organism: Synaphobranchus kaupii; assembly: GCA_029718625.1. Lineage (NCBI taxonomy): Eukaryota > Metazoa > Chordata > Actinopteri > Anguilliformes > Synaphobranchidae > Synaphobranchus > Synaphobranchus kaupii. The sequence goes on from CM056391.1 coordinate 26,458,230, forward strand.
ATGCATGCTCTCATAGTCTGAAATGCATGCTCTCATAGTCTGAAATGCATGCTCTCATAGTCTGAAATGCATGCTCTCATAGTCTGAAATACATGCTCTCATATTCTGAAATGCATGCTGTCATAGTCTGAAATGCATGCTCTCATAGTCTGAAATGCATGCTCTCATATTCTGAAATGCATGCTGTCATAGTCTGAAATGCATGCTCTCATAGTCTGAAATGCATGCTTTCAAAGTCTGAAATGCATGCTCTCATAGTCTGAAATGCATGCTCTCATAGTCTGAAATGCATGCTCTCATAGTCTGAAATACATGCTCTCATAGTCTGAAATGCATGCCTCTTCTGTTCATTCTGCAGTCCCCCAGCTGAGCTGCACAGTCATTGCATGAGTGTCCACAACTTCCATAAGCATAAGACGCCTATCAAGAGGAGTCACTATTGTGCAATGAGGGAGGAATACCCTGCCAGCTGAAAGCCTCACTCCCATGTTAATGCTATTGCAAATTATGTATTGCTCTATGAGACTGCAGCCACGGTTAGCCCAGGTACACTCAGAGTTCAGTCTGAACCGTGGCGTGCATCACTGCTTTGAGGGTTAATGCAGCTGATGTAATCCCTTATGCAGAGCAAAATGACTTGTCCTACCCTGGAGATCAACCCCAGACCCTCCAGTTAAGAGTCCAATGCTGTGACTGCTAACTCCAGACTGCATGGGGTTAGGGTTCAGCTGGGCCGGCCCAGGCCAGGCAAGGTCACTCTGACATGGGTAGCCCAACCCGCTCAGTCTCCTCACAGCCTGTCAGAGGAGGTTAAGCCCTGCGTCTTCTGGCCAGACCTCCCAGTCCCTGGAGATTATATTATCTCCTCTCTCACAGGCTCAGAGCCAACGCAGCACCTCTCTTCCTCCCTTGCCCCAGCCCTCTTACACTGATGGCCTGTCATTGTGGCTTTTCCCTGTGTGTACCGGCACTTTTTATTTTTTCAGTCCATTGAGGAATGGTGTTTTTTTCAAGGTAATGCTTTAAACAATATTGTTTTTTGGGGGGTTGGCTGTTGGGTGACTGCTGGTGGCTTGTGTGAGATTTAACCAGGATCAGCAGACACTCCACCTGATGTACAGTTAAACTCAGTGGTCCCCAACCCTGTTCCAGGAGATCTACCATCCTGTAGGCCTGTAGGCTTTCACTCCAACCCTAACAAAGCACACCTCATTCAACAGCTAGAGATGTCGTCAAGATGTAAATTCATAGAATCAGGTGTGCCAAATTAGGGTTGAAATGAAAACCTACAGGACGGTAGATCTCCAGGAACAGGGTTGCGGACCACTGAGTTTAAGGGTAGGAGTGTCCATTATGTATAAGCATATCTGAATAAAGAGGGTAAAATGCCGGTGTACACTGTACTGTACATACAGCGAAAGCTTTGTCATTGCTTATAATGTATCTTAACACATTTCTTAACCTTTATTCTCATCATGTATACATACATGTGGTAGCCATTTCCATTTATAATGAGAGGAAATCTGTCATTTAATTAGTCATTTAAACTAAATTGAATTGAATAGTGAATATATTTGCATACTGACTCACATTTGAGGGACAGTGACCCACCTTTTATGTCACATAACCACTCTGGACAAGCCTTGTGTTGATGTAGACAGTCATTTAGCAAAGTCACATTTAGTTTTCTCTGCTGTTTATACACTGTTGGTCATGGTTTTACAAAGCCAGGCATCTCTAGAATTCTGAAGACACAAATTAAACACAGATGGAGCTTATCACCTACAGCTATTTCAGTAAATTACTGCAGGGCAGTGGCATAGCCAGACTTTTCATATTATATGCCAAAATATAGCCTAATAGTGGGTGGCCGAAAATGTGAGCACTTACATATAATTAGATTGGTTCTTCATTATGGCATTTACATCCTGAAGTCAGAGTGAAGTCACTGTATGTGTCATGGTTATTAGCAGCCTCTGCTGTTTCTGCATTCGGTTTTCTTTTTGGCATCGTTGGGACGCTCTATCTGATTTTTTCCGCCTCTGTTCCGGTGTTTGAATCTCGCCCAGCAATTATCCCTTTCACCTGTTTTGGATTTCCTGCTTACTATATATAGCTCAGGACTTCCACCTTTCGGCACTTCGATATTGTCTTTGCTATGTTGACAACGAAGTCAGTAAGGTCTAGGAAATTTGGTCGCTGCATTTCTGGTTCGTATGAATAAGAAACGCAGCAAGTCCGGTTAGAGAATTAGGATTAGATTGGTTTTCTCTTTTATTTCCAATCTTTCTCTTTATCCTTTACTCTTGTTACTTGTTATCTTTTGTGTTCATCTCTTTCACCACAGCTCTGGATAACAAGTTTTACTTTCTGTTCTTTTCCTTCACTCGTTTTATCAAGTTTTGTTTCAATACCTCTTGTTACGCCTAATTATTTAGTGCGTGAGGTTCTTTTGTTAGTTATTCTCGCTGTTCATCGCGATGGCCTCAGTTTTTGAGGTTGTTTGTTTTGCCTTGTGCTAGGGACGTTTTTCTCCCCATATTGTGTTATCTCCGTCCTGGTGCGGCTACTTGAGTGTTTGTGGCGTATCTTTCTAGATACGCTTTTAGAAATCCTTATCGGTCGTATTTGGTCCTCCGAACCTTACACTCCCCTTCCCAGTATGGAATTATACAGTATGTGATATAGTGTGGTTATTTACATCATTATCCGTAAACTACCACACCATATCACATACTGTATAATTCCATACACACCTGCATTATAGTCAGGAGGATACTTTACAAACTTTCAGAATTTTATTTTATCAGTATCATAACAGAGCAACAGAATTAGCATTTTCAACAATATCATGTCCGTGTATCAGAATTTGTATTTTCATCAGTAGAGTATCATAATTTGCTCAAGACCATTGACCTGTGACCAAATGGCCATTGCATTTTACAGTCACGCATCTCACGCCTAGGAACGACCAGTGGGTAGGCTATAGCCCAGCTGTCACTCCAAAGTAGACTGGCTAATAGAGACACACACATCACCTACGGAGATGTGTTCAACATGCAACCAAAAATACAATTCATATTTTGTGTTTGCCATGCAAATAGTTTTGCTATCAATTTGATCTCAAAACTTTTAAGGTATATTTTTGCTTTCATTAGAATAGTTTTGATTGCAGTGTGAAAAGGTTTGCTTGCATAATAAAGATACACATGTAACTCCATATGGTATGTATTTGTCATGATATAGCGTGTTGCTACTAATTTCCTGGTAAAAGGCTGCCTAGCCTTGTAGCCAACATTATCTGCTAATGTTAGTTGATTTACCTTGCTAGTTTTTGGCAGCTTCTGTTGCGCCTGCTGGCAGCAACGCTCTCTCCGAACTGGTGCTATAGCTATGGCTAATTCTTCCACTCCTGCCTCTAGCTGACAACTGCAACAAGGTTGAGATGAAATGTATCATGACAAGCCTATTAGCTAGACAACACACTTTCTACAAGTTTTAAGATAGCTTGTACTGCACTGTAAAGTTAACTGTTCAGACAGCCTCGCACCCCTCATTAGTTGATTAAACTGAAATCGTAAAAATCTTTACTGTGCACATTATGATTCCAATGCAACATAACTGCAACATTTAGATTTGGCAAAATAATATTTAGATTCAGTTGTAACTGGGATTCGAATGAATGAACACTGTTGTTGCATGGTTGAGAAAACTTTTGGGTGCAACATTGTAAAAACTGGTTGGACATTGCCCATTGACCATGTGATCAAAGTGTGCCTATGGGCCTGATGCGTAGCTGATTGCAAACATCCCTGTTATGTCTATTGTTTGAAGACAGTCAAAATAAGTTGTTGTTTTTAAACAAAACAACCTAATCATGTACTATAATTTTGAATTAAACACATCCATAATACATTTTTAAAACATATTTTATTTGATAGCTAAACTGTATTTTTAGGCATGCCTTGTGGTATTCCAATGAAATTATATGAATGCTTCGTATAAATGGTTCCATTGAGACTGAATGAGCAAAATAATTGGATTTACATAAATTTCAACAACAACAAAGGAAATTTCTATTTTTAACCTACTGTACCTTGACTGTTATAGAAAACTGTAACTAGTGAGGTAACTCCTGTACTAACTCCCATAGGGTCCTACTCTCCCTCTCTCATAGGGTCTTTAACTCCTGTACTAACTCCCATAGGGTCCTACTCTCCCTCTCTCATAGGGTCTTTAACTCCTGTACTAACTCCCATAGGGTCCTACTCTTCCTCTCTCATAGGGTCTTTAACTCCTGTACTAACTCCCATAGGGTCCTACTCTCCCTCTCTCATAGGGTCTTTAACTCCTGTACTAACTCCCATAGGGTCCTACTCTCCCTCTCTCATAGGGTCTTTAACTCCTTTACTAACTCCCATAGGGTCCTACTCTCCCTCTCTCATAGGGTCTTTGTCAGTGTAATGAGAGATTAGCTTCACAGGAACATTAACACTGTAGTTCTCATCCCCGTAGGCTGACCCATGACATCAGCCTCGATGAGTTTGAGGACGAAGACCTCTCGGAGCTCACAGAGATCACTGATGAGTGTGGGGTGAGCCTCAACAGCAACGGTCTCGACATCAAGGTGAGAGCTAACTCAAAAACACATGAATTGCACCCTACTCATGAAGATATTTACCAGGCTACAACTGTATGTATACACTGAGTAAGCTAGACCTTGTGATAAGTATCAAGTCTACAGATGTACACATTAATGGAAGCGTACACATTAAATATTCATAACACTGTGTAATGTACGGCACATGGAATTAACATGAAGACCTTAAAAAACAAGAAAAGGCCTCTTAACCAAGTGCAAATGGCTTATATACAGGTAAGGGCCCACAATCTACCGTCAAACTGTGACTATCCAACAGTGGATGTCAAAGGATAGAAATGTGGTTGGACTATTGCATGTGAATGTTGTCTTCATTACCCTCTCTTACAGTCTCATTTTTCTAAATTTTCTTAGACTTTTGGGATTGCAGTAATGAGGAAATGTTTTTCCAAAGTATGTTGGGTATCTCATTAAATTATTTATTAGGAAGTCTGTTGTCCTATTTTTACATTTTTTCATCTACTGAATCATATTGCGGGACTTGCAAGCAATTATATAATAAAGGGCTGATATAAAATCACTAAAGTCTAGGTCTGTTTACAAAATGATGTGGATGAATCAATGATTTACCAATAACACCATGTCAAATCGACTTAATATCAGTCGCAACCAGCAGGGGAACAGGTAGCTCCATCCCAGTAGAATGAGGTGAATCAGGCGGACATCTGTGCTCAGAAATGCAATTTTACAAGCGGGTTTACAAAACCCGGGGAGGTGATTGCTCATCCACAGCAGTTCACAGAGATCAAATCCTGAAATTTGCATATACATTCGGAAGGGTGCTGTCGTGGAAAAAAAGGTGTCGCTCTGAAGCACCTCTCATTTGTAGTCACGGCCTGTTGATCAGAGCGGTGAAGTTGTCAGAGAAGAGTCAAGCAGGCCCCCTTAAACATTGCTCACTTTCACTGTGGTGGGTTCGCTTTATTCTCAGGGGGAGTTTGGTCATATGTTTGAAAATAATTAGTATACCCCACTGCGAGTGCAATCACATTAATAATGGGCACGTCATGCCTTCGGAGTGAGAAGATAAATCTTGGAGGTTATGTGTTTTCATTTAATTGCCATGCCAATAATGGGGTCTCATGATCATTCTTTTACATTGGAAGCTAATTATACAAGAGATGAGCTAAAGCAATATAATTTAGTTAAAAGATATTACCTCATATGTGACAGCTGGTAGGGTCTTGCTGTATTTTCTGATGCTGATGAGTCGAGACGGAGCCTATGGGAGCCTATGAGCGCTCCTGCTGTCAAAGAGGAACGTTGAATGAATACTTGTGCCTACTGAATGTGAGCAGCCCTTACGTATGACGCGTTGTGTAGGCAGAATGCAGTTGCCATGGAAATAGGCATCCTCAGCCTGTGTTTTGATTTTGAATCCATTCTCATTACAAATGATGAAGGCGTCTTTAGGAAATAACAAGCTTGGGCTGTTTCCACGCGACATGCTTCATGTCCAAGTAAATGGTATATAGGATTACTAGTATAGTATATAAGCTCAATTATCTTGTTTTCTTCCAAGGTACACAACGTAAACAAAGTCAATCTTCTTCCCAGTCTCAAATAAACCAAACAATCAATTTTCACTTTCCACCTACTTTATTCCTGTAATTATTTATTGTAAGACATTCTCAGGGTTAATCCACACCTTTGGAACCGATAGAATCAATTACCAAAGACTGTTCCTACCGACCTCCATAATGTGTGTTAAATGAACTTAAAATGGACCCTTTTCAGTCACTGTTCATCCCTCATCCCCTAATCCCCATCCACCCCTTGGCAGACACCACTCCCAGTCTGGAGCCTGGGATGCTGTCCTGTGCGCTTGTCAATAAATGATGAGGTCATGTTTCTCTCACCCCCCATGGGGGCGCTGAGCTCAGTGATGAGGTAATTCCCCAACAGGCAGCTTACTGAGAATGTGTGGAGACAGAATCCCCCTCTCCCTTCATTCTGAGTGAAGGCCGGGGGCATCTGCCTTGAGAGACGATCCATGCCCCCATTATGATGAAACGGCCTTTCATAGAATGCCGTTGATGAACGTAATTGGTTAATGGGATGTACGCCCTGGAGACCAAAGAAGTAGGATCTTGTCTGCACGCTGTGGGTCTATGGAACACTCTATCCTGTTAATGGTTTTGTGTCAGGAGAGGGAAGAAGCATTGCCGTTATCATGGACTATGAAGGTCCAGTGTTGAATGAGACTGCCAATTTACTTCAGGGAATTTGCTGTTATTAAAGCAGTTTTATTCAGAAGAACCCCCCAGCATAAAATCAGCTTAGGTTTTTTAAAACTATTAAACATTAAAAAAATATTAGATGTTTTACAGTGGTGTTCAAAAAAATAGCAGTACAACATCAGTAACCTGATGAACCACTGTTATTAGTAGTAGTGATATTTCTGCATGGCAAATAATTTACTTGTAGATGTAGTAGTGTAATAGAAAAACAACAGACCCAACTGTCATGACATGCACGCTGCTTGTTCTGAGTAATTGACTCATTCATTGAAAGGGGTGTGTTCAAAATAATAGCAGTGTGGAGTTTAATTAGAGAATTCATTCATTCTGTGAAAAAAAACAGGTATTCCACAGGTAAACAGGTGATGCCATCATGATTCTGTATACAAGGATATCAAAAGACTCCTGATATCTTATTTCCAGGTACTCTTAGAAGCAATACTATAACCTCTCTGCATTTGAATGGGTATTGTTTTTTCTGTTGTTTTTCTATTACACTACTACATCTACAAGTAAATTATTTGCCATGCAGAAATATCACTACTACTAATAACAGTGGTTCATCAGGTTACTGATGTTGTACTGATATTTTTTTGAACACCACTGTATATAGAGCATTCATTTAGCAGTGTCTTCGAAGTACTGTCCGTATACTGTATAATATGATTCTAAATGATATAATGTGCCATATATTTAAAAAAATATAAAATGTGCAAGAAAGTATGTGCAATATATGAATAAGACGGTTATTTGTCAGAAATAACTTTTTCTCCTGTTTTTTGAAGCTTGCTTCATTGACGTGATTCACATGTATTGCTCTAGCCAGTGGGTTGTCAAAAGCGAATCCTGTCAATGGTTTAGTCCGACCTTTTTTTGCGTCACTGGACACAATATGTGTACATGAGTTATTTGCTAGTCGTGCTGCTCTTTCGAACAGTTTACTGGTCGATTGAGCCGCTGAAAAAATGGTGATTGCAATTAAATAATCTCTTGTAGGATAGTTTTACACTTATAACCAAAGGTAATTTAGCTCTTGCGATCCTGATAAGTGTAGCTAATTCTGCCCGGGCAGTGGGCACAGGGCCTATTATATGATAGTTTTTTTTTGGATCGATATGACGCGGTCTGCTCTTCCTAATTACATATAGGCCCAGGCCATGTCATGTCAGCTGAAGGACTCTGTAACCTGTAGGATGGATGTCACCCCAGGGGCATTCGAGAGGCTGCAAAACAGTGAGCGCAAGCATTGAAATCCTCCAGCGGTGTCTCCCTACCCCATCGCCGGCCGGTTGCCTAGCGACAATATAAGAGCTCTTAAAGGGACCTCGCTTAATAAGAACCATAAAATAGAGCTGGGGTTATAGGTTACTCCCTGACGGGAGCATTAGTATTTTATTTTTTTCAATGGGGAACCATGTGCGATGTTTGGGAGATTTCCTCTGTTTCTATTTTTTATTAATGAAACGATTACACAGGTAGTTATGGGTGACATTGCCTGAGATACCCCTGCCCCCCAAAGCCCTTTATCGATCAGTATTTTATCAAATGATCACACTGTGTTATTGGTGCATTCACTGGTATACTATGACTTTAGTGTAAGGTTCATTTTAAAGGACATGAATCTCATCGTCAGATGCTGGATTCAGACAAAAGGAGGAATGATTAATTTACCGTACAACAAGACACGGGATTCAAGGTGATTACACAAACCAGACTTGTTTTGTGATTCATTCAGAGCAGTGAATCCCAGTACACCCCAAGGAAACGAAAGCATTTTTGACGTTCCACTATTCATGTTTGAGTGGATAATACGCATGCGAATTCAGCATTCTTGTGTTACGATAGCATAGAACAGGATTAGCATTCATCACATTCTCTCATCATGCATTAGCTCGCTTAATCTGAGCTGATCCCAGAAACAGACCCTCTTTTTACCCTTGGCTGAGATCTGTACGCCATCGCTTCACTGTGCACATCACCATGTTTTATCTCCACCCCATTCAACCAGTCATCTGGGGCTCAATGACTGTAATTATTGTAACAAGTTGTCATGGAGATAGCTGATTTTAGCTTTTTATTGTCTTGTTTTTTTTTTTGCTCTCAGTGAAATCTTTGGAAAAGCCAAAAATGGCTTTTGTTCAGGTGCTTAAATGTTCAGTGGCGCAGGTGCTGTTTGTTGAGGTCATTTCTGCCAAGGTATTTTTGTAAGATTACATTTTTTCCAGAGATAGCTACATGTCTTTTGAGAATGTATAGATTTCCACATTCTAATAATTGATAATGGTTTATTAAGAAATTGGCTATGTCCCAGTGAGGTTTCTGGGTGGTGTGCTGTCCGTGTGACGGAGATCTTACCAGGCCATGTGTTTATCTGCGAGAGTTCAAGAGGCGAAGCAGAGGCTGTGCTTCTAGCACAGCACAAAGTCACTTATCAGCTTAACGCCAACTCTCTGCTGCTTGCATGCACTCTAGAGAGCAGGGACCAAGCCAGGGCGACGTGTCACCTAGAATTACAGGCAGCCCTTCGGTGATTTCGGGCAATGTCAAAGAGGCACATGCCGAACTCACTGTCCTCTGGCTGTCTTCTAGTGTTTGCCAACGACGTGTCGTGATTGGTGCATGCTATGAGTCAGAGGGAGATTTAAAGAACCAGACCTCGTGATTGGCATCACCACCCTGTGATTGGAAGAGTGTGCCTTATCACTGCCAACAGTGATACAGTCACATAAGCACTGACGATATTTGTATCTGAGGATTTTGGAGGAAGGGTATTACTATTATGTTACTATTGTGTAGTATATCAGTATAAATGCCCGTTTCTGTTATTTTAAAATTATCTGGTTGCTTGCCTTTGTGACGGAGCCAAAAGGCAGCAAAATGTATTCTTATGAATGTTATTGTTGACACTACTGTCATCGTTCATGCTGTATTTAATTTCCAGATCATATAGGTTAATGTCAGTTTAATTTAATTTGCTACAGCTCTTGAATGATAATAATGCATTTTAAATAATTATTTCATAATAATATCATGTTAACCTATGCTACTTTGACATTGGATTCTACATGCCTATGCATTCCGTGTGAATAACCCTGGCATTAGGTTAAAGCATGATTATTACTGGTACTGGTTTTACTGTTACTTATAGTACCTTAATTTCCCATGCCCATCTGCTTATTGAATTGTACTGTGGAAGTAAGCATCGACCATTCTGCAGAAGGTTTGTCTGAAATGCAGCCCATCTCAATAAAAAAAGGATTTAGTTAATGATCTCTGGGAAGTAAAAACAGAACTAAAATCAACATACAAAATCCTGTGACTATGTCTCCCTCAGCTCTCTCAGAGCTGACCATCTTTAACAGCACAAACATCCAGCAATGAAAGGGTTACAGGCTCACGAAAAGCCGGGCTGTAATTGGCTGGCTCAGTCCCCCCACCACGGCTGCAGCCAGCTCTGCCTTCACAGAAACGCTGCCTCCCCGTCTTTCCAGGGCCATGTGACGCGGGGAGCCAATAGCGGGCCAGGGAAGTCGGAGGGGAGCGTGGCCTCCAAGCTGCAGACGGAGATGCTCCATTTGGAACTGATCGATGCTGTGGATGACATACAGGACGAGGAAGCTGTGCTGCCCACCGCCAAGCCCCCTGTGAAAGAACCTGCTCCTGTTACCATGGATACCTACCGGCCCAAGAGACCCACCACACTTAACCTCTTCCCACAGGTGCCTCGGACTCAGGTGAGCCCCATTAAACCTTCCCTTAGTGGTGTCTTTTTTTTTCCTGTTTCATGTGTGAGACTGGAAAACAACAGGATGACTCTTTTCTCGCACGTAGACTGCTAGTGAACTGATATTGTTTAAAACACACAACTGCACTTCCCTATAAATTATAAAACAGTCCTATTTTTTAAATGTTCTGCTCTATACAGCAGATGTCTAAGGGTATGATCTGTGTGTGTGTGATTGTGTGGGAATGACTGTGTTTTTAGATTTTTCTTCCAAAAGAGGCTTACCATGGTTGTAGTTTTTTCCCTCTCGATCTGTCCTTCTGTGAGCGTGTGCCGTATGTTCTCTACTGTTCCTGTGATCTCGCCAGTCTGAAAATAGCATCACTGAGCTTCCAGAGTGGCGGCATAGCTAATTAATTCAGCCAAAGATTACTCCTAGCGCATGATTGTTGTTGACTGATCGTGATGAACACTGTAGGCAGGGCACACCTGTTATTCAGCCTGGGTACCTGGTGCCGGACTGGTATCAGATCTTATGGCTCATACAAGGAGGGCTGGCCAAGAAGGACAAACTCCCTATTTATGTAGGGTATCCAGTGCCCAACACCTCCAGGGCTGTCTCCCAAATGAGTGTCAGTGCCTGAACACATACAGAGTGAAAACAGCTGTGTTGGGCAGCACAGATGGTGTGAAAAGGTTTATTGATTCTCATACTGATATGATGTTGAGATATGGATCCTCTAATGTGGGTTTCTGTGAGATCCCCCCCCCCCCCCGTGCATACTGTGAAGAGAAGTACACTGCCAACCTGTAATGTAGAGGCAGAAGAGAGGGCATCCTAATAATAATTTTTTCTGGCGTCGTGCAGCCTTGCGGAAAAGCATTCCCTTCAGCACACGCAAGGATGTCAGATGGGACATTTTTCCTTCTTCAATGAAGAAATTACTCATTTTTTTCATGCCCATAAGTCGGTTATTATTAGAATCTAGTGGATCTTTTACATGGTTATCATCTCATACTTTACAGCTTTAGTAAATGACATTAATAAACAGTGGAACTTACGGGTCAGTAGGGTTCCAGCGCAACCTCATTACCATTGGCAAAATATAGACACCAGGACCTGACCAGTACCGCCACTCAAGGCATTAGTATATTTAACCATGACGGGGTTAAACAATGATACTCAGTTTGACATGCCTGCTGTAGACGGACAGGAAGAGGAACGATAGACAGCCTTCATGGTGGGTCTTGCGTGGAGCCTCCAGTCTAATCCCTAATCCCGCTGCTGTCAATTCTACTCATGTACACCGCTCCGGACTCTGTGTCTGCGAGCTCCCGGCTCGTCTCGCATTAAAAAAACCTTCACGTCTCACTTCCACCAACCCTCTGTACTGCTCTGTACTGAAATACATATATTTACGTACATTTGCCTGACACTTTTGTGCAAATAGACTTACTGTATTAAGCCGTTATTGTAAACAATGCCCAGTGCATAAGCACAGGGATAATTTCGTGCTCAGTGCAAAACTGATTAGACCAAGCCACTTCACAAGTGAGATGTTCAATCCCGCGCACTAATGCATCACCGAAAAGGTGCAGACACAGTTCAACTTCAAATTTAACGAAACGTAGCTCATTGTTTCGGTTTGTCCATGTAGATTCATGGTCGGCACACACCGGCAGAATTATTAGGATTGAGTCCCCTCTAGACCGGTTGCTAGTCTATTTTCTTTCGGCAAGGTAGGTCTTCGGAATAACATTAATTGGAATCCCGTTTTACGAAGGTATTTTAATGGCACCTGTTCAGCATACAGATTATGTCATATGTCAATGGGAGCAGAGGCCGTACATGTATTTCCACGTGTGTCCATTCACTATCAGGTCATTTCAGACTATGAGAGATTACTTTTGGTCTCATCGGTTTAGGGGTGTGTGTTCCGCTGTTCTGGAACACCTGCCGCCACCCAGATGCCACTTGCCGTAAACTGGCACCATGATTTCAGCTTCTGCTGCGTGTTAATGTTGTTAGACAGTGGGAAGCATTGCAAGATGCCTATCCAGTGGTAGTTTAATGACTGCATGGAAGGCTTTCAATTGCCTTTAAATAATTATGGAAAAAAAGTTATAATTAGAATTATCACAGAAACTGCATTCTGTTACTGCTGCATTCTGTTACAGTATTTAGAAAAAAAACTGCATGAAAAGTTGTTGCCATTAGAGCAGGAGCACTATTTTAAAGTAATACTTTTAGTTTCAAATGTTAAAGGGTTGAAAAGTGCATTTCTCTGTCCTGGAATTTAGCTTTGTCTTGTTGGAGCCATTAGTCATACTGTTTTGTGGAGTGTTGCTGGTAATGTTCAAAATGGCCTCCACAGTGAAGTCAGAATACAGGTGATAACATCATCATAGGCTTTATTGTTGGTTCTTATATTATTATACCAGATTGCATTTGATATGACGTTTGTATACGGAGTCTTATAAACTGTCCTGAGGGAGCTTAGTAATAAGCCAGACATATTCTTGACCCAGTTCTCATATGAAAAGTGTGTAGAATTGCTACTTTTCTGTCATTCAGTACATGCTCTCATTTGCCCCGAATAAGCTCAGTACCAAGGACACAGTCCTTGACAAGTCTGTCAGCCAATTTGACTTTTACAAATTATAGTCTTTCTTCTTCTTCTGGGGCTGCTGGGTAACTCATCTTGTTAAGGCACTGTTCCGGTATGTAGATGGGCCTGGTATTGAATCCTTACTCTGCCAGTGCAAACAGTGGCCAGCACTCATTCATCTGCACTCTGCCAAATTGAAAGTAGAGGGGTTGCAGCAATGAGTATGGTGGGGAAACATGACTGGGAATTCCAAATAGGGGAAAAAGAAACAAAACACTGCACTCTCTCACTCTCTAGCTCTTACACACACACACACACACACACACACACACGCTCATACAGAAGCACGCAATCACCGATGAAAAAGAATGCCCAGTTCCGAAAAGTCCATATTTGTTACTTCCTATTATGAGAGCACCTCCCCATATCCCCCTTAGCAGCATTGCTACTGTTGCCATGGCGACAGGCCACTATCTGTGCCAAATGCATCATAGAAGTGAGTCACTGTTAGATTGGAGTTGGGCGTGATATTTTGGAGAGAACAATGGCGTCACAGACACTGAGATGTCAGCACCCCCCGCTACGAATGTGGATATGCAAGACTCCTTTTTTTGGAAGGAACATAATATCAACATATTGATCTGTGTAACACTTCCTGACTGCCCCTGACTGCCCAGCCACTCACGGAGCAGAGGCAGCTTGTCGCTGCGCTGTGGTGCAGTCTATATGAAAGTCTAATGACTTTGTGCCAGATCATTTTCAGAATATTCACATAAGCAAAGGAAAATGGAACCGTTGTTATTCTGTTTCATTTGTTTAACCTAAGTAGACTGTTTGTTTCCTAGGACCCTTCATTGCCACTATCCATTCCCATGTTGAGGTGTTTGTCTCTTTGAGGCCAAGCAGCAGTAGATTGGCAGTACTCTGCCACAAACCTGAGAGGGACCGGGGGGAGGTGGGGTCTCGAAATCACGACAGGGAAGTTGTCGACCCCCATGCTGAACAGCCTCTTGCGCTTTTAAACAGTCCACCCTTTACAAGGCCAGAGTGGTGCGTGTCTGTCGGTCGGCGTGTGTGTGTGTCAGAGAGAGAGAGAGAGAGAGAGAGAGAGATAGAGAGAGAGAGAGTGTGAGTGAGAGAGAGACGTTTCCATGATAGGGGAAAAAATACTCATGTTCCCTTTAAATGCGTTGCACAAAGCGGACAATACAAAAGGCCGTGGTCATTCAGCAGAATAAACCCTTTGCTGTGTATGTCCCCCCCTCCACTCTCTCTATCTCTCTCTCTCTGCTATGCTCTCTCTCGCTCTCTCTAATTGAATGAATCACAGGACACACTAAACAACAACTCATTCGGTAAGAAGTACAGCTGGCAGGAGAAGGTCAGACATTCTTCCTCCCCCCTGAAAACAGGTGAGTGTGGGAGGATTTCCGGGTTCCCACCATTGCACCGTTGTTTAAAAGAGTCACCAGAGAGACATTATGTGCTTTAGCCTCTTGTTGAATACGCACACGCACACACACGCACGCACACGGCTGACAGAATGGAATATGTTTGCATTCGCTGAGTGGTACATCCCACCAGTGCCTCTATTGCTACTGTCCTTCCGTGGCTGAGTTGTCATGGAAACACATTGGCTCTGTTAGGCACATGTTAGGCTCTGGAAATGAAATTACAAGCGTCAGTGTTACGTATATCTGTGGCTCTGTAGTATAAATAACAGTGGAACTGTTAGTCATAGAAGTTCACCACATAGAGTTTGGGGCATTTTGAGGCAGGACATACTGTAGTTCCATGCCCTGTTCACGCAACTTTTGAGTGAGCAAAATGCATAATATTAAAATTAAACTTGCATTAGTGTCCCTTATTTTAGAAACTGGTAATTTTCTGTTGCATGCTGGCAGTTCATCCAACATACGCATGGGTGTCATTACCATCATGAATAAACATACTGAGATGAATAAAGGTGCATTGTCATTACCACATTACCACTGCTTTTCACATTCAAAGTGCAGTAGGTTTTTAGAGACCAAATTAAAGGGTGATCTTCAGGAATAATCAATTGTCTTTCTACCTTGAATGCTAAAATAATGCTAATATAATAATTATATTAACAGTTTCTTTTAACAGTGCATGTACAGTATTATGATTCATAATCCTTTCTGTTTCTTGTTGTTGCCTAACTTTTAATCTGTGTGTGGTTTTGTGTGTGTGTTTGTGTGTGTGTGTGTGTGTGTGTGTGTGTGTGTGTGTGTGTGTGTGTGTGTGTGTGTGTGTGTGTGTGTGTGTGTGTGTGTGTGTGTGTGTGTGTGTGTGTGTGTGTGTGTGTGTGTGCGCGTATGTGCATGCGTGCGTGTGGGTGCGTACGGATGGATGTATGTCCATACGCATGTGTGTGCACGTGCGTGCGTACGACAGCGGAACTGACGCCGACGCATGAGCACATCTGCCTGAGCGAGGAGGGTACGGCGCAGCACGCCGGCAGCACGCACACCAAAGACAAAGGCACCTCCACGGACGGCCCCTGCCGAAGGACCTCTTCCACGCAGAGCAGCGGGGGCACGCGCTCCAAGCTGCAGGACAAGCCCCCGGCGGCGGCCCGCGCTCAGTCCCCGGCGCAGGCCTCGGGGGTGGCGCACCGCGAGCGAATCCGCTACCACACGGACGTGCGCCTGGAGCCCACCGAGGAGATCTACCTGACCCCCGTGCAGAGGAACTCGGACCCGCTGGAGCAGGACAGGCCTTTCCTCTCACAGCCGGGAGAAAACAACCGCATGTCCATCAGCTCGGACGCCGAGGGACCCCCGCCCTACCAGCCCCTCCCCGACCGGACGAACCCTTCCATCAGCGAGGAGGACGAGGTGTACGCGCCCTCGTCCTCCTCCACAGCTGCCGCGGACCTAAGCGCGAGAGGGGCAGGGGGCGGGGCCGGGGGCGGGGCCGGGGCGGTGTTGGCTCCCTCCGAGGCGGGAGTCCCGCGGACTTCCATCAGCTCAGAGGCCAGCGGGCTCTCCTACGACTCGGTCAAATACACCCTGGTGGTGGATGAGCACGCCCAGCTGGAGCTGGTCAGCCTGAGGCAGTGCTACCAAGGCTACAGCGACGACAGCGACTCGGCCACCGTCTACGACAACTGCGTCTCCTCCCCCTACGAGTCAGCCATCGGCGAGGAGTACGAGGAGGAGGAGGAGGAGGGCGGCGGCCTGAGACGGGACGCCCCCTGTCTGTCGCAGGACTCCACCCCCGAGGCTGATCTTCCCATCTCGCGCAAGTTCCTCAACGTCTTCATGAACGGCCACTCTCGCTCTTCGAGTAAGTCTATTGCCTCTTTTAATGTTTGGGTCCAGATTAACCTTGTTTCACTAGATCCATGGGAAGGTGAAAAGAGATTTGCTTTGTTTGACACGTTATCGAATTTACTCAGCTCCAGACTCATATTAATTATTCTTAATATGTTATCCATCCATTAGATCCCTATAACCAGTGGTCGATTTGTAAAACATTTTCGAGGGGGATGGTGGTGTCTGTGATATCATTAAAACAAAGTGGATGGAAAGGGGTGTTAGCAGTTTTACAAAGGGGATGGTTTTTGTCAATTTTCTTGCATCCCTCTTCAGATCGACCCCTGCCTATAACGGTATCTCAGACATTAGCTATCAAATTTAGGCAAGCTGCTTAGAATTAGGAGATAGCAGGATAAAGTCTTCCTTCAGTTCTCATGCACTGTAGTTTGTTGATCATTCTAACATATACAATTGCAAAGCTTGAGTGTATTTAAAGGTAGCAATGACTGGGAAGATATTGGTGTGAGATGCCAAATGTTTCTACTTCAAAATTTTTACGGCTCGTCTAATGATTTTTTTGTTATTGGGTGACACAGGTTTGAGATTAATTCAAAGGCTGCATATTACGTATTGCAAAAACTCAAACCGTGTTAAATTCAGGGTCCTCTCATTGAATGACAGGATTACTTCAATTGGGACCAGTGTGCCTCTTTGCTAATATTAATAGCTGAAAAAAGTATTTTTTTCACTTGCATTGTTAAGGCCTTAGCTGCATTTGAATGAAACTGGCCTTGTTCTATTTTAGGGACATAACATCCTAGCAAGAATGCAATACATCACATCATCCAATTACGTGACTTTCCAGTAAATGTCACGATGGCCAATATATCTGGGTTGAATTCTGGCATAAATTATCTTATGCATGTATGAAACAATCATTAACATACCACAGTGAGCAATGAAGGTGACAACTATGAGAATGTTTTTTTCTTTTTTTGGATCCCTGTCAGCATTGCACATGAACACATTCTAACAGTGGCATGGGATGGCTGTCACTATCAAGAGATAAAGCCCATATCCTGATTGACTGTTTTGCGATTCTGTTTGGATGCTGTCCTGGCATGAGGCCTCCTGCAGTCGCTGTATTTCAGCTAGTTTCCACACTCTTAAATGATGTCTTCTTCTGTTATTATTATTGTACTCTATGCCTACCGTCATAGTTCATGAATTTAAAAATGTATGGATGCTCCACGTCTGCGGTTTAGAATCACAGTAAATGCCCCCCCCCCCGTAGGTTATACATTGGAAACTTAATGATATAAATCATTTGGGAATGCAGGCTGTTTGGCACTGTGAAATGCTCTTAGCTAAAGTCAAAACACACCAATTTTAATTTGGATAGCTTTTTGGATTAAAAATAAAATTGGTGTATAGTTACTCTATTCTTCCTTTTTTTTTTTTTAAAAAGGCTCACAAAATAAATCCCAAAATAAGTTAATAACATATAAACAAGCTGCAAGCCCATCTCATTAAAACATTTTTTCTACTTCGGCTTTCTGAAAGACACAGCAAAATAATGTGCAGCATTAACGGCTAGCAACAAAAATACTACCCGTCTTGCAAACTGTAATGTCATAAAGAATATAGGCTGTGTGTGTGTCCGTTACTGAGAAACCGAAAGCTAATGACAAAGTAAAGCACGAGAAAGATACACAGGGGTGAACTGCGAGTTCAAAGCAAGCTAGGGATGGTTTCATTAAAGATAAGCTAGGCATTTCATTAAAGACACTGCATAAGTGCAGGAACAGTGAAAGTGGAGCAGTGATCTACAGACATGCCGGCAGCTACTTACCACCAAACCTAAGCTACTTTTAGCACTGATAATAAATACATGCACGTCAACGTGTTATGTTGAGAACCACATTAAAATGTCTCTTTTATTGTACCCAAGACAGTACCCTTGTTTTTGTTTCGTTGTGTGACTGCCTCAGAAGCTTGCTCCAACTAACTTTTAGATGGACCTGACATGCAGTTATATAAAGAAAGCCTTTTTTATCAGTGGATTGTATGACTCATTTAATTCACTGCTAACGTTTTCTATGAGTGATAATTACAAAGAGAATATTTGTTCTATAATAAGGAATTTGGCATAAAAAGGCATAATTGCTTGTGCTACTTCCAGGGGCATGGCCTGTTTGGTTGACTGGTCAGTCCATAACACTGATGTTCACATCTCTTGAGGTTTAGCTGTATTTTTTCTCTTCTAGAATAGTTGGGCATAATTTTTACCGATTGGTGACATCTTTGTTGTCTATTGATCAATATATTTCTCAGTGTTTGAGAGTCAGATATCAGTTATAATGTATGCTGTATACAATCTGTGGTTTCCAAATGGCTCAGTTGGAAAAGGCCCTTAGTACAGCACAGTCCTATACCCTAAACATTACTTGTTATGGGATATTGGTTTTATTCAGGAAAAATGAAAGCAACACCTGTTTCAGGCTAGGTTTATCGCTGTATGGGTACTGTCCTAGTGGGACGTAGTAGTGGTGTTTCCTAAAAGTATGTACATTTGTTTTACTAGTGAGAAAAACAAACCCCCAGTGGGGTTTCCACGTGACTGGGAGTATTCGGTGGGCTGCTGAGTTGCGCTTGCACAGGGCAGCTGTGACTTGGGTCCAGGCGCACAGGTGTATGCTTGTCTAAGCAGGTTGGGCAGCAGCTGTCGCAGTCCTGGCACCTGCGGCTGCCAGGATGGTATCCGTCTACGGTATGACATCGATCACCACAGACGTGTAGGGAGAATGAGGAAGCACTGTTAAATGCAGGCACCACAAGTCATTGTGCTGGTATAATTACAGCACTGCTGTGCATCAATGCGCATTCTGTTCTAGCTTATTAAGCGAAATTGATTTTCGGGCTCAGTGCGAAGTGCATTAAAAACAGTGTTTGACCGTTTTCTACTGGTCTTGTCTTTCATGACCGGTTAGCGCTGTCTGTATGTCATACAGACACTGTATTACTATACTACTACTTACAGCAGTACTGAGCAGCTCATAATGTCAATCATTATTATATTCAGTACTTACAATGACTAAAATTGAGTTTCATTTCAAATAGAAATAAATGCAAAACTGGTCTTGCTGCATGAATGATGAGAGTTGTTCTAATTTAGATGCTGGTGATTTCAAATGAATCAGTTGATGTGTTCATTAAGGAGGTGCGTGATTCTCCAATCTCCAATAACCATTTCAGACAATTCATAATTGCGTCTACCTAGGCTGAAGTGAGGTCCCCCCATCGAAATGCTTGAGATAGAGCTATAAGTAAGAGTGGGCACCAGTTTCTGACAAATAAGTGAGCACAGGATTGGTTTAAATCTATTTGATTTGATTTATGTGACAAAACAAAAGATATAGGCAAGACTGCATTCATACAGTCCTTAGGTAGGCCTACATTTAAAATTGTAGAGGATGAAATACACAATAAAGCCCAAAGGCTTATTTCCATTGTGGTCCTCCAATATGACAGATCGACAAGTAAGGCAAGACTGGCAAAAAAAGAAAATAATAGGAACAAAAATAAATGAATTAAAGTAATGAAATAAAGTATTGCTTAACACAGACTTTTACAAGCTATTTAACAACCGTTTCTTTAATGGTTGGACTATCAATTAATCGGTCTGTGACAGAGAGCTTCCTCGAGAGAACCTCATGGAATTCATTGTGGCTAATTTTGCACCTCACATTTTCAACAGTATGGGGGCAGAGGATTCGTTTGTGCATTTAGGTGGGTATAGGGGGGAGGGGTGGACTACCTTGAGTGAATAAATATACTGAAATTAATAAACATGCATTGAAAAAAGGACTCCTTTACTGCATCTGGACTGCTTCCAGTTTTTGAAGTCACCATAAATCACTACTGAATTTTGAAATTGAAAATGTTATTAGCTCATGTAGTAATTGAATCTGCCCATACAGTATTGTTGATCACCACCTTATTACAGGACTTAAATACCTGCAAAACAAAAATATAAAATATTTTCAACATCTTATAATTTATTTACTATTAGCTGCTAATGTTATGTTTTTTTCATTATCAGCCAAAGCTATGCATGGCTGCAAGAACCTCACAGGTTAGGACAGGGCTGGAGAACCTCATCCGAAAAGGGCCGGTGTGGGTGCAGGTTTTTGAGTTAGCTCAGCACTAACACACGTGATTCAACTGATGAACTAATCATGGTCTTCAATCTAGACTCTGATAAGTACAATCAGATGTCTTAATGCTGGGCTAAAAAAAAAACCCGCACACACACCGGCCCTTTTCGGATAAGGTTCCCCACCCCTTAGGAGGTGACAATTACAGATTTTTTAAAATGCCATTATGCCTTTCCCTGTATGTTGGTTGGAACTCATCTAGTTTTGAAAAAGGCACAATGCCATTTATTTGGGAAAGTGTGTGTCGGCTTTGTTAGTGTTGTCATTCGGGCCACACAGTGTGCATTTTAATGAGCGCAATGAGCCATGTGACACAAGGGCAGAATACATAACGTCTCCTTCACCCCTCCCGCAGGTGCAGAATCCTTTGGTCTGTTCTCCTGTGTAATCAACGGGGAGGAGCGGGATCAGAGTCATCGAGCTGTGTACAGGTAGCCCGCTGTTTTCCCTTAAGGCTCTGTACTGTAGATGACACACTTAACTGTGTCCCACGCCTAGAGACTAGCATCATAGATAGATAGGGAATAAATAGACAGGGTGTGGAATACAATTGCTATATTATCATTTAGAAACGTTTATCCCTTTCATTCTTTGCTTCTCAGTTTGTAATGTGCAACCCCAAGCGTAAACTTACCCCGTCCTAACATCCTTTGTTATTCAAATATCTGAACATTAGCATGGGCAACGATTTGTTGCTTCAATACACTCTATGCAGCCATTGCACCATAGAACTACAAAACTTCCACAAGCAGACCTTGGAGCTCATTATTCACTAAAAACCAGTGTTTCAGTTGGACCTCTGCGCCTGAAAGCCCCCAGCATGCAATCTGATGTCTGTGAAGCTGCTATCTCCGAGGACAGTGTTAACATACAGTGCCATATAAGTTGGATGTTGGTATTATCTGTTTTTCTGTCATTGGGGATTATTCCTCCCTGCTCCCAGGAAAAAACATAGTTAGAGTGTATCCACAAAACTGAACACATTTTGAGTTGATTATGATGGCCTGGATGAATGCACTTCAATGGACAGTATAACACCCAAAGCAACCAGTTTTCTAAAATTGTAGCAGTCAGGAAAACTATTTTTCCTCCATGCAGACAAGCTGTTTTCTTCTACAAATGAACTTGAATATAAGGCTGTAGCTATATTAAAATGATGCATGCGCACAATTAGTTAATGTAACCCTATTTCATGTCAATCTGGGATATTAACAAGACATTCCTTATAGATATATATACATGATCCCTTCATTTATTACATTGTTTGTATAGTTTATTCCATTTTCCATGCCTTAAATCCCTACAAAGAGTGTGCTAGCCAACAAAGCCCAATTGTTCACCCATCAGACTTGGATGACTGCCGCTTCAAGTGGATCAGTGGACTCTATTCAATGATACCTGTCACTAGTCCTAACAGTGTGTTCCTTGTGGTGTCAGATTTGTCCCTCGCCATGACGACGAGTTGGAGCTTGACGTGGATGACCCACTGCTGGTAGAGGTACAGGCAGAGGACTACTGGTACGAGGGATACAACATGCGCACCGGTGCCCATGGAATATTCCCTGCCTACTACGCCATTGAGGTCACCAAGGATCCTGATCAATACAAAGGTACAGCCCACTGCAATTGTTTTTTTTTTTCTTCTGCGAAATCACTTTCTGTCTGGGTTTGTTTTCACTGGCATCTCAGTGTCTAGGGAAAATATGTCTTCTATTTCTGTCTTAGGTTCAACATTATTATTAGTATTTTATCACTTTAAAGAGTACTCACAGTTACGTAAGTCATAACAGGCAGGTAATTTATAACATATTGTGTATTTAATTTTCTTTCATATTCACATGCTGTAAATACCAGCTGTGAAATTGCTTTGTTCAAAGGTGTCTCTATTCTCTGCTCAACTGTGCTGTGTTGCATTGCTCCCTCAGTGAAAAGCTCTGAATGGGTGGACACATTCCGGGTGAAATATCTGGGCTCTGTTCAAGTTCCGTATCACAAAGGGAATGATGTTCTCTGCGCGGCTATGCAAAAGGTGGGTACAATGGGGCATGTTTAATACCCTGTCTGCCCTGCACCAGAAGAGAAAGGATAGAGTAACAAGAAAGAATGGGAGAGGGAGCGAGAAAACATGGAAGAGAAGATAAAGGGTGAATTACAGAGACAGGTTAGGAGAGGGTCAGAGAAGTGGGAGATGGGTGGGATTTGGGTTTAGAGGTCTGTTAATGGAGTACAGCCCCCTATCACATTATAACAATATGATATATACTGTATATACAGTGCCCATATGAATTATTGGCAACCTCAATTAATATGCGGGAAAAGTACAGGACTAAATTCAGTTTCTTTTTTATCAAATGTCTTCTATGCTCAGAAAATTTAGAAAATTATATAGTTTAATTGTAATACCATTGATCAGAGGAAAAACAAATATTTAATGCAGAATATTTTTTATTTTTAAGAAGATGTCTGTCACATTTATTGCCATCCCTGTATTTAGTACTTTGTGTACACTCCCTTTGCCAACATAACAGCACTGAGTATTCTTCTGTAATGTTTGATGCGGTTGGAGAACACATAGCAAAGGATTTGAGACCATTTGAGTCCTTGGTCCTCACTTGTGGACTCTCCTCTTCAGCTCACCCCACAGGTTTTCAATGGGCTTCAGGTCAGTGAACTGGGATGGTCATTGCAAAACCTTGATTCTGTGGTCAGTGAACCATTTTTGTGTAGATATTCAGGTATGCTTTGGATCATTGTCCTGCTGGAAGATCCAACCACAATCCACTTTTAGCCTTCTGGCAGAGGCAGCCATATTTTGGTTTAAAATCTCCTGGTATTTGATGAAATCTGTGATGCCATGTATCCTAACAAGATTCCCAGGGCCTTTGGAGGAAAAATAGCCCCACAACATCAGATCCACCACAATAATTCACAGTACGGATAAGGCTCTTTTCTGGATAACTGTGCCTCTTATTACGCCAAACCCACCTTTGGTATTCATTGCCACAAAGCTCATTTTCCCTCTCGTCTGATAGCACACAATTCCGATCTAAATTCCAGTAACATTTAGCAAACTCCAAGCACTTACAGTATGTGTGTGGTATGATTACAGTAGATGCTTTCTTCTGACAAGGCTTCTAAATAGCTTGCTGGCATGCAGGCATCTATTTGTACTTTTGGAGACTTGGTGACCCCAGGATGCAACCAACTTCTGAAATTCTCTACTGTGATTCTTGGAGAGATTTTTGCCTCTCGAACCGTCCTCCTCACTGTGCGTGGGGGCAAACTACACTTCCTCACAGCTCCAGTTGCTTCAACTTCTTAATTATTGCCCTAATAGTGGAGATGGGTATTTTCAGACATTAAGCTATTTTGCCTGGTCAACAACCTTTCGTCTCATTTCATTTGTGTGTTCTCTGATCTTCCCCATGTTTATGGATGATAGCGTTGGCCTGTGTATCACCTCATATTTATACCCCAGTGAAACAGGAAGTGAATCAGCAATAATAGTTCCTAAAGACTCAGGTGTGCTTAAACATGTAAAATATAAATCGTAATATACCTAAATTCAGTTTTGTTTAGCGTTGGCAATCATTTTGACACATTTTTTGAGAAAATATTTGTATTTTTTTATGAAGAATAATTTTTTATTTGAAGAATTTAATGTTAGATGATACATCTATCACTGTTGGTAAAGCTTATTAATTTAAGGGGTCCAACTCTACTTGCAAAACTTGTATTTCTAATTTATTTATCTTAAAAAAAATTTTTTAATCCTTCCAGATTGCAACCAATAGAAGAATGACAGTGCAGTTCAACCCTCCCTCATCCTGCATACTGGAAATCAGTATGAACGGTGTGAAAATTTGTGTTCAAGATGACTACAGCAGTTTTAGCAGAGTAAGTCCCATCACGTTTGATAAAAATGTATCATTGTGTAGCTTCCACTCTCATCTAAGTTGAGTAATATTATCTAGTATCCCAAATATTAGCCCTTAATAATTAAATACAACAATCAAAATAGTCAAAATTATTATAAGTACGAATACAGACGTTTATTCAGTGAATCTTTATGCATGCAATTCATTAATCTGGCTAAGTTTAACAAAGCAGATCTGCAGAATTACATAAAGGGCTCACTGACGCAGGGGATTGTCGCCCCCATGAGGACTATATGCTCAGATCTGTAACTATAATGATGAACTATAAATACGTCACTAGTGTTCGCACGAAACAATGTTTTATCGTTGCATATACAGTATATACCTATGGGTACAGACAGTGTAGAGCAGTGATTGTTTAGATGCTGTTTTTTAAATCACTGAGAGTGATCCACAAAAATGACTATCATTATCAATTCAGCTCATTTTATAGTTATTGTTGAAGTGTGAAATTCATCATTTTAAAGTTATTGTTATAGTATTGTTATTGCTCCCAGTGGAAACTGCTAGTCCTGTATTTTGCAGGATCCAATAAACTACGCAGAAAGACAAATTATGTAATGTAGAGCTTTGTCAACTATGAGCGTCGCGAACGAGTTCGCAGAGCAAGTTCTGTCGGAGAACCTCTCGCTGTAGCTGACCATGGTCGGCTAGCAATCACGCGTCACATACTCAACCAATCACATGCACACACCTCTAATGGAGCGCCCTTTTTAAGCCAATAATTAGTTGTCTCTGTACTACTTGAATGCTGATGCGCTGCTCTTTGTTGCTTACGGCTTGCGTTAAAAGAAATTTGATGTCACCCTCCACCACCCCAGCTTCCACCTGTTGTTTGGATCTGCTTTAGTATGGGGGGTTTCTCGTCATCTCCTGTTTAGCGGGGGGAGATGCCCGTGCTCCGGAGCAGTACTAAAGCAGATCCATTCACCGCCAATCTAAAATAATTATGCAGCACATTCATTCATTAAACATGTCATTAAAATACGTGAGTTGTCCTGACAGAAATTACTTTATGCAGACATGGACTTATGTTAAATGGACTCCTTCCACGTTAATATACTCACAAGCATACCTGTATTTGCGCACTCTCTGTACTAGTAATAAGGACATTCATATTTCCTTGTTCTCCAGGGAAATAAATGCAGTCACTTATTTCAGCTGAAGAACATCTCCTTCTGTGGTTATCATCCGAAGAACAATAAGTGAGTCTAACCAGAGATGACCAAGAATATCTTTTCTGGGCCACTTGTATTATTTTCTTCTTGCTGGGTTCTACAGACAATACATTTGATGGTGGGGATGTACTTCATTGCAAGCACTGCAATACCAATATGCATCTTGTTTATTTCAGGTATTTTGGGTTCATTACAAAACATCCAGCAGATCAGAGGTTTGCTTGTCATGTCTTTGTGTCAGAAGACTCGACCAAGCCTCTGACAGAATCCGTAGGGTAAGTAGAACATCATAGATTGCACCTATATGACACCTTTTATAGATCTCAAAGCATGGTATAGTAAATGCTATACTATGGGGGCTACAAACCACAGCACCACAAAATGTAAAATATGAATATGTAGCACCAACCTGATCACTCACCACACATTCTCTCACACACACTGTCGCGACTGCTAAAATTCTGTTATAAAATTCTGCTACAGAACTTTTGTCATGGTAAAAGTTAATTTCACCATTTATTAACACACACATTATAAAGAATGTGAATATAATAAAAAGTTTACAATAAACAAATACCCTTTACATTTTTTGTATCTTGATGTCTAATCCATTTTTTCCCTTTAAACAGGAGAGCATTCCAACTGTTCTATAAGGAATATGTCGAGTACACATGCCCAACAGAAGACATCTACCTTGAATAGCCTGTCCTGCCCTCCCTGTACATTAATGTATATCATAATATGTTGCATGGTGGGAAAAAATAAGAAAATTATTACAATGAACAAAAACATTTTGAAGACATTTGCTTTCTGGCCAAGTCATTTCCTTGAAAAAAAGATGCATATGCAAAGATGTTTGAGTTCTGTGACTGATCTTGTTCTCAACTCAAAGTGCAACACTGTAGTGTTGAAACTCCCTCTTGTGAGTGGACATATGACAAATATATATATTTATTTTTCCTGATATTTAGCAGTAGGAACAATTAAACAAACTAAAGTTCAAGGTGTTGCACATTTCAAGGAAATTCTGAGGCCACAAAACAGATGTTTGATATCATGCCGCAGCGGTCAATTTTATCAGCTCTTTTGTGGTGAAATGATAAACATGAACTTATCAGGATAAACTAGAGATTTCTTTGACATCTGTATTTGTACGGGCAAAGAGACCAAAACATGTGGCAGAACTTTTGCATTTTTTGTCGCTTTATATGTTTTTCCCAAATGTGCATTTGTTCATGTTAGAAACCCATCTCTTGAGTTGGAGGTGGGCATATGCATATTTGTTAAAATATGTTAAAAAGAAGCTGTCCTTGAAAGGCTTTATTTGAGGGAGTGATGGGCCTTTGTTTCTGAAATGTCCTTTCAGAACTGCAAGAACAGTGAGAGATCAACCGTTTCTCCTGTAGGTCCTCATGTCAAAATACTATGTTAAAAATCACACAAAAAGAAAATAACATTTTCCAGTTTTTTTTGCCCAACAGAAAAAGTTAAATGTAGAAAATACAGATTATCAAGCTTTTCCATGACACTCTTCAGCTTCACTTGATGGACTGTAACTGAATTGAAAACTTAGAGGTCACTCACTCTATCCTGTTATGCGCAGTTGTTGTTGGATCAGATTTTGAGCTATTATATCGTGGTTCTTCACTCTTCGTTCCACTGAAGTTATAATGGCAAACCACATCGTCCTTCAACACCACACTTTCCTGTTTCCCCAGCAGATGGGACAGCTTTCCTCGTAACACATTTCATTCCCCCTGAATGATAACCCTATTGAAATAGTTTATTCAGATGAGACTTTCAAACAAAATCCCAGTATTTTGCTGGCTGCTCCTACCAGTATCAAAATAGTCACTTTTATACCATTGAAACAAACCAGTAACCATCCTGTCTGGATATTCAGTCAATCTGTTACTACCTGACAGATGTGCTATACTACAGATACTATCATTCAGCCCAAGGTTTTAACACACAATGAAGACCAATTAGTATCTTTTGAGTGTTTAGGTAAATTTCATTGTGATTCTGATGTTTTTGGTTTCAAAGAGTCATTAGGTATCCCTGTTTCTTTAGGGGAGTTCCAAATAACCTATTCTCTATCTAACACAAAAATGCATGACTGAGGTATGGTATGACTGGAATGAAATGTAGCTAAGGAAATCCTGTCCATAGCAGAGATGCTGACTTTATCTGGGAAGCACAAAGTGAATAAGACTATGTGTCTTTCAGATCTTCACAAGTAGTGCCTATTTTTTATCATTATCATTCTGATTACTGTGTATATATATATTTATATATTTTGTTTATTAAGAGTTATCATGGGGCTGTGGGAACTTCTGAAATGATTAGAGTTGGTTATCTAGACAGATGGTAGGCAATCTATGTATATGTCACCCAGAATAGGGAATCTACCAATTTAAAAAATAAATAACATTAAACCAACCACAGCATTTAAACAAGATGTGCAACTATTTCTTTAGGTAAACTAAATCTGATACATGCACAAGAAGGCACATGGCCATGCTGGCTTCTATTCAGATTCAATCAGTTGTTAGTCATTTTGCCTACAGAAAGTCTACTTAAATTTGCCAAAAGTTCCAGGTTCCAATACACGGCAAGGGAAGTCTCATGACTAGGTAGTAACATCCCAATATCAAAATCAGTACATCATAATCCTATTGGCAACCGTCTTCCTGGATCTGTATTGTTGTGATGGACTTGGCTTACAGTTCGGTGTGACAGCAGGTCCACTGCGAACGCAAGAGCCCGGATGTACAAAGAGATGTCTAAGAATGTTAGCATGCTGTCTATCAATTAAGGGACTTTCATTTGTTACGTTAATTTTGGGACATTGTTGTATATAAACTAAGAATTGATTTCAACCTCACTAAAATGTAATTTTATTAGCCCTACTTTTAGCAGGATATTTTGCGCATTTTGTAATATAGCCATTATTCAAGTGGAAATAAAAATTTAGAAAATATTGCCAGCCCTTCTGCCTAGAGAATCACAATTGTCTTGATTCACTTGCCAGCAAAACTGACAGATGGGAGAGGTTTTCTTTGTATCAATTCCGTTTTAATTCCCCAAAGCCTGACATAACACACAAATAAACAGTGACAAATAATTCATACATGTGAAACTTTTTTATTTTATTTATCTTTTTTCCTCATTTAAAATATTTCAAAGCAGGGATATGTCTCCTGTCATTATTACAGGGCAATTACAGCAGTGAGTACAGGTAAGAAGATGCTTAGTAGTATTCCTCATCCAGGTTTGGCTCGTAGGCGTCCTGTCCATGCAGGAGGTAGGGTGGAAATCGAGGTGGGATGGGCTTCATGCCATAGTCTAGAAATGTAGACATTTGAGAGCATATCCGTTCTTTTTAACAAATATGTCTGTGATGTTGTACAGTAGGCTAATATTATATATCTTCAAGTATTTTCAAGTGATACATAATAATGATAGGTATAATGGAACGTGATAAATAAATAAAAACACCAGGTGGCTAACATTAATACATTACCATCAAACAGGCTGATGTGTTCCTTATGAAAGTCTGGGTCAAATAGCGGCTCCATTCTCATCTCCACACTATCACTTGTTAAAATGTCGGTTCTGGTAAACGAGGCACAAGTTGTATACATGAGAAGTGGTAAGACCCGTATGATCCACTTTTAAGAAAATAATCTCATTTCAAATTGGGGGGTTTTCACCAGTAAACTATAGCCTAGTCATCAAAACAGCGTAACGTTCAACATAAGTTACCAAATTAGACTATTAGCCTACCTTTAACGTTAGAAGGACATAACTGATGCCACCTAGGCGTAATTTACAGCGCACAATCGAGAAGAGTCAAATTAACGTTAGCTAACGATAACCTACCTTTTCTCCAGAGGGACAGCAAGACTCATTCCCGCGAACATTAATATCAAAACAAACATAGCTTCTGTCCTCATTTCGACGACTTTTTTTTACTAAAATAGTAAATGAAAAAGCATAACTTTAATACTTATCTATCCAACTTTAATGTTAAGCGAGATGAGAAGGCTGCCATTGCAGTTAATGATGTCACAGGCATCTAAAGTCGTTAATTTTCAAAACTGCAGAATTATAACCGCCTAATGGAGTTTAATCTGAATACGCGTCATTTGAATTGTTCATAGTGACATGTTATGTACAAATAAAAATACCTACAGTCAGGGAGGTAACATAATTCAAATTGTAGGTATCTGATTTTATTGTAAAAACTTCAGAAAAACAAATCATATTGAGACTCTGGAACATTGTCATTTTTGGCACAATTCTGTAACGAAAACGGGCTCTCCTGAAGAGGAAAAAAAAACTAGAATTTGAATGGTTTGAGATACTGAAACCAACCTGGGTATAAACATCAGATGGCGACTTGCTGAATAAAATGTATTTATTAGCCTAAATTGTCCCTGAATATAGTACATTTAAACTAATACTAGTACAAATACACTAATACAGTACTTTTTTCAGGATTTTTATAAATTCCATCCATCCATTTTTTAAACTGCTTTTCTAAAAGCAGAGATGATTCAAGAGACTAGAGATTCTAGAGAATTTTGGGTAACACGATGACAACCTCCACTGTCGTGTTACCCAAAGTCCCCCTAAACACCCTAACCCCCCGTGTGTTGCCTGCCTTGCCTGTTCAGATTCGCATCGAAGATGAATTGATTCCAATTTATTTGTTCTTAGTGATCTAACCTAGGAGAGGAAGCCCTCTAGTGCAACATGACGTTAACTGCAACTTCAAGAGGCTGCTGGATGGCTCATTTGGTTAAGGCATGAGGCTGTGGCGCATGCATGGTATGGGAGGGTTCGGTTGGACTGGGATCAGCGTTTCATCCGCCTTGGGCGACCCCTGCTGGTTGATAATGATGATCGTAAGACTGCATGTCAAAGCCGCATACAAAAAGGGACCTCTTTTGCGATGCATTAAGAAGCTGCTGTAGGACAGCATGTGTTTCAGAGGAGAAACGTGTGTGTCCCAGCTCTCCTGAATTGGCAGGGTGGTTTCCGCATGGAATGCGGCTGTGGTTACAGACAGTTGAACATTCCAGACTGGGGAGAGAATTGGATGTATACAGTCCCGGGTTAGGAGGCAAATTAAAAAGAGAAACTGCATCTTCAAACTCATGTTCTAATCCTTGTGAAGGCCAGTGTTTCCCCAGCAGAGCATGGGGAAACAATTGTGTGTTAGTTGTTGATGTTAACTTTGATGTTAACTAGGTTTATTATTATTATTATTATTACATGCATTATTATTATTATTATTATATACATTGAAGATGATGAAGCGTATTTTAGACACATCTTAGAGTGAATTTATGAAATTTCTTTCAATGGGTTTTTTAAATGTTCTTTCTAGACAAAAAATATATACAGTACATCATTGTCAGCTACAATACATGTTTTGGCCTACTAAAGATGTAATATTTAATTTGGGCACATTTCATTTTTCAATGCACTTCCTTTGCCACATACTTGATGAACAGCACAGGCCAAAATGGTAAAGTACTGCAATCCTGTTATTTTTTATGGTATAAGGGCAAGTGTGCCCAGTAAACCCACCCTCATCTAACTTTTGACTGACATTTTTTGCATCAGGTTCCTGTACCACTGGAATTAAGGCATACTGGCAACAAATCTAAGTGAAAATACGGGAACATAATTAAAAATGGTACTGGTAAGTTGCTCTTCAAAATAAATTTAAAAAAATCATCCAAAGTACATTTATCCAAATTTATAGTCTTTGGTGACTGTGGTGACTACTGTTTTCTGAAGTTCTATTTCATTTAATTAATTTACAAGTGTGGAAAATACCCTGTGAAATACATGTAACACACACACACATCTCTGGCACTGTGCCTTTTTCCTTCAACCCTCACTGCGCCCCTTTGTCGTGGTCCCCCCGGGAACCACTGCCCTAAGAGATGATCATCAGGATCAGGGTATGGAAATTAGTTGGGTATATTTGTTTTGCAAAAAAAAAACTAATTTGGAAATTTGAGCACTCATGTCCAAAGGGTCCTTAAAGAAAGGATATGCCATGCCTGGTTGTGGAAAAGGTAAAACTGCTTAGTTGGAAGAACTGTTTTACACAAAAGTCAAGTTAAAGATGAGTTAGCCTGTCATGGATCATTGAAATTGAGCATTCAGGCTTTTTTGTGAAAAGAAAAGATGTTGAGAGTTTGGCATGAATTTGCTGGACACTTTGGACAGTAGTACACTTAAAGGGTAAGTTCGCTATTTTGGACCTTGGACCCTATTTGCGGTCCGTCTTCCATGAACCTGACCCATGAAGTCCATTTTTTCGCTGATCGGTCCAGTATTGAGTTCGCTACAGATTTCCTGTAGGCTCTCACTGGGCTACAATAGAAGTCAACGGGGCAATTAGAAATGTTATGGAAAAACAACGATAAATGTGCTTTTATAGCTCAGTGTGTATTCTTACGGTCTCAGTATGCTCTCCTGTGAAATGTAGGCTATCGCAAACGCAAACCGAACGTTGAAACAACAGTTCCATTTGAAACAGAACTATTTCTCCGACCGCACTACCTCGCACTGACTTCGGATAACATTACCTGCGCAACTTCAGCCTCTCTCTCTTCTCTTGCTCTCTTATCATCCATCTCTTGTAGTTCCGTGTCCGGGTATTCTGGCTCAAATCTGTAGCCAGTAACGTCAAAGTCAAAATCGAATTCTTCGTCTTCGTAATCATTATAGTCATCCATCATCCAAGTTTTTTTGTGCAAAGTGTAGCCTATGTTGCTGCAGGTAAACAAACGCAGACTGCTCAACTAGATAGTTTTGTAAACGGCCGGCACACCTTCCCGCTCCCCTACCCCCGACACATAGTACTAGTACATAGACACATAGGGAGCAGCGAAAACAAGCAACAGAGAAATGCTTACTTCCAAGCCATGCCAAGCACGTAAAAATGTTCGGATTGAGATACATTTCACAGGAGAGCATACTGAGACCGGTAACAATACACCCTGAGCTTCCCGTCTCATTTATTGTACATGAAAGCACATTTATCGAACATTTCTAATTGCCCCGTTGACTTCTATTGTAGCCCAGTGAGAGCCTACAGGAAATCTGTAGCGAACTCAATACTGGACCGATCAGCGAAAAAATGGACTTCATGGGTCAGGTTCATGGAAGACGGACCGCAAATAGGGTCCAAGGTCCAAAATAGCGAACTTACCCTTTAACTAACCCCTTTATCCTGCTTCATGAATACATCCCAGATCCTGGTCCAACTCAACGTTTATGAGCAGGGCTTTTTTTTTTCTTTTTTTTGGGAGGGAACCAGGATATTACAAAAATGGTGGTACTGTGAACTTGCCATCTTGCTCACTTTCCACTCCATCCCATTTCCTCTGACCTCATTACCACAAAGCAGACTGTGCTTTCCCTGTGGTTTGTTAAAAAAAATACAGTATGTCACCCACGTTTCATAGTTAGAGCATTAAAAATGGTTTCTAAGTTTGTCCCTGCTGCATTTTCTTGTGGCAAATGACCACATTTAAGTACCTAAATATTTGACACACATGTACAGCTTTGGCTGCATGTTTATGAATACCTTTTTTTTTTTTTTTTAGACAAGGGCCAAAGAAACTGCTTTAACCCGCCCTGCTAGATTACTTAACCGTGGGTGATTCATTTCCCCTTCATAAAAGTAAAATACTGCACTCCTCTTTTAGACATGCATTATAAATATTAAGATTGGTTGCCAAGCCTTTCTCGTCCATGGTACAGTATATCTAAAAATGAAGTCCACTGACTAGAGGGCTGCTGATTCAAGTACCAGTGTGAGATTGACTGTTGTTTGCTTGAACCAGGTTTATGAATCTTGATTCATTAGTCAATTACATAATTTGATAATATATCTAAATATATTTTATTTAACCTTCTCTGTATTCAGATACTGTATTTTCTAAGCAAATTTGCAACAAAATACCATGCAAGTGCTATTCCCCTTGTACTCTTACAAAGTGTTTTCTTTTTTTCAGAGAAATAAATGCCACAAGCTCATTCAAAAACGAATGTTGTTCCTGTCAGGCCCATATCTTACCTTAGTCGTGGTTTATCTCTTACTTCATGTAATTATCTGAACCCTTGTGATGCTTTGTAAGTATTGGCCAAGTAACACTTTGCTTCAATTCGTTATTCATAGTTGTAGGACAAAGCATACAGGGATTAGCTAATAACTGAGAGTTAGTTTGATTATTCATCAGTGTGATGGTAAATGTTAATGTAAAAATAACCTATATCAGCATAAATTATGTTTATGGCCATTGCACATTGAAAATATGCTTGAACTATAGTGTTAGTCAAAGTATTAATTTGCAGTGCTTTTAATAGTTTTTTTTTGCTTTTAATAATCAAAGTATTAATTTGCAGTGCTTTTAATAATCTGTCAATCATTTCAACTGAGACATCCAACTTCTCAACACTTCACTTGTGTAAGGGACCCACTAGCCCTACAGTCATGCCTGGCCAATAATATGGTGACACACAGCTGTTGTGTTGCAGAATGTCTGCAGATAGACTTGACCACAGACCTAAGGCAGGATCAGGTGTCTTTTTGGTGTCCTTGATGCACATTTGACTGAGTGAAAGCTGGCAGAAACCTATGACACATAAAAAAAGAATGAGAACAAACGGATATAACAGACTATGGAACCTTAAGGGACGTGAGGCCGTGGCTCTAACAGATTTAAGGATTAGAGAGAGAGAAAGAAAATAGTTTAAAATCACATTTTCTTTGTCCACAAAAAACCAATGCTCCAAAAAGCAACTCAATCCACCTAATCATGAGCCTACACAAAGGGGCCAGATGTTTTAGACTATTAAAGAAACAAAGCAGTAGTACTAGTAGTC
The DNA here is from genome assembly GCA_029718625.1 of Synaphobranchus kaupii. NCBI lineage: Eukaryota > Metazoa > Chordata > Actinopteri > Anguilliformes > Synaphobranchidae > Synaphobranchus > Synaphobranchus kaupii. The sequence continues at coordinate 26,492,999 of CM056391.1, forward strand.
AACTTTATTATCCCACAATGGGGAAATGAATTTGGCTCAAACACACAATACAAAGGACTTAAAAACATCAACATACACCTAAGACATCGACATACACTATATACATAGATTTAAAATGAAGATTAAAAATTTTACTATACACCTAAAGACTCAGGTATCCCACCACACTGGTGTTTGTCAAAATATAATATTCCTTCTGCTCTGCTGGATTGCTCTTTGTTCAGACAGATCCCAGCTGGGATAAAGGAGTCTGCATAGCGTTTTTTCCTTATCCTGTGCTGAAGAAGCCGCCCACTGTCCCTGTGGCTATGCCTCCTCAACTGACCATACAATGGGTGGCTCGAGTCACCAAAATCTGTGTGACCTTTTTCCCCTGAGATCTGGTCTACCCCTATGACTTGACTAGCCTGTCTCACTGCACATTCCAATTTGATCTGGTCATGTGCTCTCATGTTTCCAAAAATACATATGAGACCAAAGGATAAAATACTTAGAAGAACTGATTTGTAAAATAGTTACATTACATTCATTTGGCAGATGCTTTTATCCAAAGCAACATACAATAAGTGCATACTGAAGGTCATTGAAGCGATGTGCGATGGTACGGGGCAATGGCTTGTCAGCGGATCTGACAAAACACGGATCTGACAAAACACAACTTTATCTTAGGTGGGAGCTATCCCTAGTAATGAACATAGAGTAGTACACACAGTCAGCTATACATTCTGAACTATAAAATAATCTAAAGAAATACACACAAGTTAAATATAAAACAAGCAAAAAACAGGAAGAAAGTAATACGGAAATGGCTCTAGATAGGTAGTTTAGTCGAGGTGGAGTCTGAAAAAGTGCGTCTTCAGACCACGACGGAAAACAGACAGTGTTTGAGCTGAGTGCAGCGGAGTGGGGAGTTTGTTCCACCACTGGGGAGCTAGGATGGAAAAGCTCCGCAGTCGGGACTAGCGAGAGCCATTAATATGGAGGGAGGGAAGTGCAAGTCGCCCTGGAGCAGCAGAGCGAAGTGGTCAACCGTTGCCCTGATGTGTTTTTTGAAGTCCAGCTGGTCATCCAGGACCACCCCCAGGTTCCTTGCAGAGCGTGAGGCAGTCACCATGGTTCCATCGATAGTGATGGACAGGTCTTGTAGCGGTGGTCTTGTGTGGCATGAAGAGCCGCTCTTGTCGAGGTTGAGCTTCTGGTGATGGCTAGCCATCCACTCAGAGATGTCAGCCAGGCAAGCAGATATCCTCTCCTTAACCTGTAGGGTAGAGGGAGGGAAAGAGAGGAAGAGTTGAGTGTCATCAGCATAACTATGGTAAGAGATATGTTAAGTAATAACCAAACCTGCGTTCCGTCGTGGCCTGAAGACACACCTCTTCAGACTCCACCTTGACTGATATTCTAATCTAGGACCTCATGGTACTAGTTCCCTGTGTTATCCTGTCTGTTTGTTATAATTTATAATATTTAGAATAGAAGTGTAGTATAGCTGATTTACCCACAGCTTACTGTGAACTACATTCATAACGTTCATAACTAGGGATAGCTGCTACATTATGGGAAGGATGTGCTTTGTCTTGTCTGTTCATACTTATTGTATGTCGCTTTGGATAAAAGCGTCTGCTAAATGAATGTAATGTAATGTAACTTAGTGTAAATGGAGAACAGCAGAGGACCCAGTACAGATCCCTGCGGGACTCCTGTAAAAAGTGGATGAGGTGCAGAGACAGAGCCCTTACAGGAGACTTGGTAGGATCTATCTGTGAGATACGATACAAATTAAGAGAGAGCAGTTCCAGAAATGCACATCTCAGCCAGTGTGGAGATCAGGAGTTTGTGGTTGACCGTGTCGAACGCTGCAGACAGGTCATGGAGAATCAGGACAGAGGAGAGGGAGGAGGCTCTAGCAGTGGCGCGTGCCTCTGACACAGCCAGGAGCGCAGTTTCAATGGAGTGCCCGGTTCTGAAGCCGGACTGATGAGGGCCGAGCAGGTTGTTCTGGTGGAGAAAAACAGACAGTTGGTTAAGGAGAGCTCGTTCAAGAGTTTTGGACAGGAAGGGCAGGAGAGATACAGTACGATAGTTTCTGACATCAGAGGGGTCCAAGATAGGTTTCTTAATTTCCATCGTGATTTTTTTCCACGTTAGAATAGTTCAATCTCCTTAGAAAATAAAGAAGCTGTCAAAGTTTGTGTTATATTTTGACTGAGCACATTGAATGAACTTCAGTAGGCTTGAATAACATCCACAACACTGTGCCAGTGGCTGCCACAACACTGATAGATCAACCTGTAGGTCTACTGCCAAGAAACAGAAGACCTCCAAGACATCTAGATGTGTAACACTACCTGCAGTTTTTTTTAACCTAGAGGAATTTTTCAGGAAACTATAACACCGCTTTTGACGTGTTGGATACTGAACTGGAACACCGTTTTGATCAGATGGACATTCAAGTGGCCAGTGACCTGGAAAACATGCTGATTGGAGCCACTATGGGACCGGGACATTTGCTCGCACTACAATGGAGATTTACAGACACGGTTCACTATGTTACTTGACATATTCAAAGGGTCAAGTAAAACTGTGACAATGGTCATTTCCATCTTGGACGCTGTGAACCAAGTGAATGTGGCTAAGAAACTACTTCCAGAGTTACATAAAATGCTTCACCTCCATATCACTATATCAGGTACACCAGCCACCATCTTTCTCATCCCTGAGTCTGATCAAGTATTACATGTGACCCAGGATGACTTTGCAAAGACTGAATGACTTGATGTGCAGCTACAGTTATAAAGAAACACTGGCCCACACAGACATCACAGTGATAGTGGTTCAGTGAGAGGAGAAAGGCTTTCTTTTGAAAGTATTAAGCTGAGGAGTTAAGTGTCGTGCAGTGTAATCTGCTCTTTTCTTAGTGAAACGTAATACTGGGGAAAGAAAAATATAATTTCCCAAACTTATTTTCTACATCTTTACCCTGGTTTATAATAGGTCATGCACTAAAGACTGTTCTGTTAATTTCTTCCTGCTTAGCCACATCACGACACATCACATCAGAAAATGACTTGTCACAAGCATTTCTTAGCCTGCACTGAGGCGTACCAGGAGACAATGAAAGAGAAACTTCAGCCATGTTTAGGTGTACCTGAGCTAATATTCTAAACATGCTATTACTCTCAGACAAGTGCAGCCCCTCCAAATAATTGCACCTCACAAAAGTTTTCTTTCCCAGGCCCATTTATGCAATCATTTCTGATATGCAGCACTGATCCAAAAAGCACATGAAAAACACTGTTGACTGGATCTTAGTTCGGCATTGGGAGATAACCCTATGTACATGTCACTTTCACTTTTGACAAAGCCCATAGCTCAATTTAAATGGTAAAACTATCCATGTTTTCCTTTTAAGACACCCGGCGCTAAGCGGCGCTAACCCAACGCAAGTGTCTTTGCTATCTTACACCCGGCGCATGGTTCATTATAACGCCTTGCGTTCACGTCGTTTAACTACCATGTATTCTTGCGCCCATTACAAGTGAACTGGGCGTGTTGGTCTTAAGATGAGGAGTGGCCAGGATTCTTTTTGGCGTATTGCTATCTTGAGCCAGCAGAAAGCGCTTGGGCTAGAACCACCACAAACCTGGTCTAAAGTCATGTCGCAGTTGTTTACATGTTATTTTAACGGCGCATATAAGTGCGTCTACATAGGCGTGTGCACAACGCGCGTACCCTCCTGTCTGTTACACACAGGGGCGCACACAAGCATGACTAAAATATCGAGATCACAATGTGAAATATTATTATTGTGTAGGCTATATCAAAAATGCATAATAATAAAAGGTTCCATAGGTCCACATACCTTTCCCTCAGCGAAGGGGAATGCCACATTACATTGCTCTCAGTCCACTCCATCAACATCCAGGCGATGTGCGACGGTACGGGGCAATGGCTATCCATTAAAAAGGAGCTGATAACACCTGTATCAAGCCTAATGCGCAAATTGTCATTTACACCTAATGCGTGAATTGTCATTCAATGGAAAACTCGGGCACTGCAATAGACGGACATTTGAGTTCTGAAAAAAGCTTATCTAGGAATACAGCCTGTAAGTAAATAGAATGGTTTGTGACTGAAAAACGTTCAAAACCTTGTCCAGTGAATATTGCTTTTATTGTTTTTCAAATAGCCTAGGCTACAGCAGATTCGCTGTGCATAAGGTTTTTTCGATAGCCTATGGTTAAAAAACGGAGATATACAGATCCTTTCCAAAAAATTAGAATATCATGGAAAAGTTTTTTTTTTTCCATAATTCCATTCAAAAAGTGAAACTTTCATAGATTATAGATTCATTACACAGAAAGTGAAATATTTCTAGCCTTTATTTGTTTCATTTTTCATGATTTTGGCTTACAGCTCCAGAAAACCCCCAAAACAGTATTTCAAGAAATTAGAATAGTGTGTCAAAAATCTGCATTTACTTCAGTTATTTCAGAGAATGAGTGGAGTGGCTTGACTCGAGGAATCCGACAGTTGTAGCCCATGTCCCGGATACGTCTGTACGTGGTGGTTTTTGAAGCACTGACTCCAGCCTCAGTCCACTCCCTCTGCATCTCCGGCATTTTTTGATATAGCCTACACAATAATAATATTTCACATTGTAATCTTGATATTTTAGTCATGCTTGTGTGCGCCCCTGTGTGTAACAGACAGGAGGGTACGCGCATTGTGCACACACCTATGTAGACGCACATATATGCGCCGTTAAAATAACATGTAAACAACTGCGACATGACTTTAGACCAGGTTTGTGGTGGTTCTAGCGCAACCGCTTTCTGCTGGCTCAAGATAGCAATATGCCAAAAATAATCCTGGCCACTCCTCATTTTAAGACCAGCACGCCCAGTTCACTTGCAACGGGCGCAAGAATACATGGTAGTTAAACGACGTAAGCGCTAGGCGTTATAATGAACCCACCGCCGGGTGTAAGATAGCAAAGACACTTGCGTTTGGGTTAGCGCCGCTAACTGGGACTTTTAGCAAAATTGTATGTATATGTACTAAATTATCCCAAATAAATTAGAGGACATGCAGTGGTGTAATCCAGATCAAGATACAGTTACCATGGATGCATTCAGGTTACTGGATAACTTTGCCTTGGTGGAAACCCTTTTTCATTACCATATTCATGTTGTGTAACCTCTCTGACAATACAACACGAGAAGAATGTGTCTCCAATTAATTTCTTCAGCTATGGAGGGTTATGGTCAGAGAAGAGGGAGAGAATGCTTATTCAGCAAGTTTCTTAGAAAGCCCTGTCAGTTTTCTTGTAAATCTTTCCAGCAATAGTGTTGCAATAAATAGTTAGGCAGACTCAGCAACCTAACTGTGACAAACATGGGCTGTGTTTTTTTTGTTTTTTTCCAGAGAATGTGTTTATGAGTCTCCAGCTTAAGAAAATGTTCAAAGCTGACAAATTTCCAAAAAAGTAATGATTAAACAGAACAATACATTACCACATATGAAACATATTGAACAAGCTCTAAATGAGGATTAAAATACATCTTTGGAAATGCATAACATGTTAAATGCCAGTAGTTACGATAATACCAGCTGTTCCGGCTGCCAGATGGACAATTTGTTATCTGGATCAAACTGCTTTGAATTTCAGTGTTGATATTTTTGTTCAGATTAATTGAAAATGTTAATAGGCAATACAATCTTTAAAGAGTAAACCATTTACCACAAACTATCATCATATATTACACTTAAATACAACCAAGGGAAACTGTTAACTAGGACAGTTCAGGTGTTTTACCATCAGGGAAAACATTTAACACCTCTCAGTGCCTGTCTCAGTAAATGAAAACTCTTTAGACTGACCTGCACCTCTGAATGAATTTTCAGTCCCTGGTTGTGTGTTTGCATCAAGGGGCCAAGATCGAGCTTGATTTGTGAATCTCACTTCCTGGTCTTATTGTAAGAGTACCGGAAAATAAAATATCAAGAGTCTTTTGATGTTGTTGGGTCACAGACATCAGGAAGTCATGGCATTGAAAAAATATGCAACCAAATATAAAAAAATAGTGCTTTATTCTATATATAAAGGGGTGCCAATAATTGTGGCACACATGGTTTTGTTAAAAATAATTATTTCTTTTTCTCATAATAAATTTACTTCAATTAAAGGTTAGATTTTTCTCATTTTTTCAGTGTGAGATCAAGCTAATTCACCAAACGTGAATTTTTTTATATCCTTTTTTACTAATCTTTACCAGGGGTGCCAGTAATAGTGGAGGGCACTGTAGCTGTCATTTAACGTTATCATGTTTGTTGCAATCACCTCACGTTTCCCGGTTGGCTTGCATTTGCTGTCTGTAACCATCTGACCCCACACATGATTGTGAGGCTATTAGCCAGGCTCACATTTTGCCAACACACTTGAATTATAGCATATTATATGACATTTTTGACAAAATTTTACTTAAATTCAGGGCATTATCCAAATGTCTAATTTCAAACCATATTTCTTGGTGCCCAGATAATTTATCTGTAATGTCAAGGTCATGGATTTTTCCGCCCCGTACTGTCAATCAAACTGTGCCTGGAACTGGCCCAGACTTCATGACCATAATATAAAGGTCCCTCCTTTTCCCTACTGTGCAGTGTCTGGCTCCAATATGCACAATATGGAGGCACAAAAACTGCACTTTCGTGGCTTTAAAATGCATTTCACAAAGTCAGCGGGTAATGTCTCAGTCATTTTGTCCATATTTTTTTACAGTCTATTGTTTGCATCCAGTTAGTATGTGCAAGAATGGGCAGTATTTCTGATACATGTACAAACCCCAATTCCAAAAATAGTTGGGACAGTATGTAAAATGCACAAAAAAGCAGAAAGCAGTGATTTGTATATTCTCTTTTACATATATTTAATTGAAAACAGTACAAAGAAAAGATATTTAATGTTTTACCTTATAAACTTTATTGATTTTTGTAAATATATGCTAATTTCTAATTTAATGCCTGCAACACGTTCCACAAAAGTTGGGACAGGGGCAAAAAAAAAGACTGGGAAGTTCAAAAAACACCTCTTTGGAACATTCCACAGGTAAACAGGTGATGCTATCATGACTGGGTATAAAAGGATATCAAAAGACTCTTTATATCTTATTTTCAAGTACTCTTACAAGTGATACCCGATAACCTCTCTGCATTTGAATGGATCTCTATGGGAATTGGGGAGTGGGACTAGATTAAGCTGTAAATTACACAGGAATAGTATGGAACCCATGGTTCGCTAAATGGCTGTAAGTCATCAAGGGTCTGAGGTATCAAACAAGCCTCAAACCATCACTCTGCTGCCAGAAAGCAGTATTGAAACTGTACCTAACCTTGAAGTCAAAATCAAGGTAGGCTACTACTTACCAAACCAAGATTTTTGTGTACCATTACATCCCTACTATGCCCAAAGAAAGGGCCAGAGCTGTTCGTACGGAAAACTGAACTAGTAGCAGGCTACTGGATACTGCAGACATTCTTGAGGCAGTTTGAGTAAAGGAAATCTCAGTGGTGAAAAAAAGCCTGTGAGACTGTAGTATCATCTGTTCAAGAAGCTCAACAAGTTTGGCAACTGGATTTTAAAGGTAGAAAAGGCTGTGATAGGTCATGATATCTGTCTCAATGTGCTTGCTAGCTGCAAACAGTTGTTGGCTGAAACTGCCTCCCTCAGAGCAAAGCTTAATGATCTGGAAAGTTATTCCAGGTGGCAAAATTTGAAGTTTTTTGGGCTACCAGATGAATGTCAAAATGGCAGTTCAGCTGAGTTTGTGCTGTCTATCTTTGATCACTGAACTACTGGGAAAAGAATGTTTCAAGGAGGCTGTAGTGGTCGACAGAGTACACTGCTCGTTGGCACCAAAGCTGGCAGATGGAGCCAGGTTGCAGACAGTGATCGTCAGGATGGGCTTTTATCAGCAGGAGGAGTTGGTTCTGAATCTCACAGAACAACAGGCCCCACTGAAATATAACCGTTATCCAGCATTTATTTACCTGGACCTTCTACCTGAAGTCTTGCAGCAATGCCAAATCTTCAATCCAGTGCAAAAGTTGCTTTGGGAAGTGAGAATGAAGTAGATCATGTTGTATCCGGCTAGGATACAAGTGTTTCACAGTTCAGCTCCCAAAACATCCACCTCAGCTAACAAGTTTTGCAGTTATTTGAAAATCTGAAGGGCTTTACTGCATTGTTTCCAATTGCTTGGAAGAATCAACTATTGACATATAAGACATTTGACTGAACAATTCTGTGTAATGTGCACTTTGAACTAAGCTAAACTGAGCTAGAAATCTTCTTGAGGTCCAGTTGTTCCTCCATGATTATAGGGTCAAATACACCACTTCAGTTGGGGAAGTTGGAGGGACAGTGGGTATTATGTATTATGTTCAAATTGTTTCAGATTGCCAGTCTGTAGCTTTATGTTTGTTTTTATAATAATATGGTACCCCAGGGCGATAATTGTTTCTGCAGTTGTAGGTGATAATAGGTGTAACGGGTGGGGTGCAGTGCAGCTGGAGGGGAGGTGTAATGCTAACATTGTGGAATGTCAGAGGAATGGGACATGTACTTACTGTAAAAGGAGCAAAATATATGCAAATCATGAGTGGCAGACATTCTTTTCTTACAAGAGACACATATGAAGCATTCAAAACAGAGGTGCTGCTGGGTTTCGCAGTTATTTCAATCCTCATTATCCTCTAAAGTGAAGGGAATCACAATTTTAATTCTGAAAATGATATCTTAAGCTTACCTGTACTACAAGTGACCCTAATAACCACTTTTTTTTGTATTTTAATATCTAATGTTCTGTTGACTAAATGTGATAACATCATAATATTGCACCACTCGCAAGTGGCACTTCATATTAAAGTACTGCCAGCATGAGGTAGTTAGCTGCATGTGGTGCTTTAACCCCACACTCTTAGAAAAAGGGTTGTAGTTTGTACCAAAACAGGGTTCTCTGTCTGTCCCTGTAGGGGAACCCCTCTTGGCACATCAGTTGTCAACCCTCACTCCCGTCCATACTCACACAACTAAGCTTATTTGCATAGGAACAAAAGTCAACTTTACTGTTAGTAAATCCTATATGAGTAAATTTGGCAGTTTGGTGGTGTGAGTTACTGATTCGCTAGCAAACAACATGGGTTTATTTTATAGCTTAATCTATAGGCTATTTTATTTTATTAAAAAGAGTGAAATATTTAGCAAGGACAATTTCCAGTGAATGTGTAGCTTTATTGATACAGATTTGATATCAATTTAGTGGATCAAGCAGCACTCATAATTTTATGACCTGCAATATATCCATACACAATAAAACCATATCTGAAAATCCCACTGCACTTCTGCACTACAGCATGTTCGATTCCTTCACAGATTCGTTCCTCAACGTTGCCACTGCTTTCAGTTCAGGAGCTGTCGAGTTAGTTCACACAGACTGGAGGGGCTCAGATAGCACAACCCACTGAAGCGCATCAATGCTGTCGTTTCACCCTTTGGTGAAATTTGTTAAATAGGAGTAGCTGCAGCTTTAGTGAATGGCAAGTTTGCCACTGAGAGCAGAACCAAAGGAATGTGTCCTTACATGGAGTTGAGTCGGTTCCTTTTGTTCGCCAAAAAGACTCGTTCAAAAGCAATGAATCGTTCACGAAAGACACACACTAGTGCGGCATATGTGCTGAAGTGATCCATGATGGCGGACGTGGGCGGGACAGAAGACTGCTGGGAACGTGTGAGGTCTAAGAACACTCAGTCTAGTAATCCAGTCCTGCTTGAAGTCCCATGAGATTGAGAACATTGTATTACATTTTTGGTTGTTAAATTACTACCTACTCATTAATATAAAGAAGGGAATGACCACTGTAAGGGATGAGGGTTGGCAGATATTTTTTAAGAAATCAAAACACAGATGATTAATGATGCCCAGTTCCCAAGGTCAGAGGAAAAATACCGTAATATGATCTGAAAGCACATTCCTGTGGATAGTCTTTCCTATTAGTTCATTTTTTTTGCCATATTGTCAAAGTATGTGTATGGCATAAATGTAGATGACACAGATTTACTTTCCCAATAGCCTTCTGTCCACACTTTCAGTCTCTTTCTACTCTCACACAAGAGGTTCTTGGTATGTAAGGCGAGCTTCATGACAAAGCGCACGGCACAGCGGCACATGAAGGAGGCCTCATCTCTTTGAAGTTCTCATTGAGGGAAGACACATTGCCTATATAATCTCACGTAATGCCATTTACAGCCCATAGGGGACAGATACATGATGTGTGTGTGTGTGTGTGTGTGTGTGCGTGCGTGTGCGTGCACATGTCTGTGTGTGTGTGTGTGTGTGTGTGCAATGTGTGTGCGGGTGCGTTAAAGTGATGCATCATTGAAAATTATAAAAATGAAAGTGTAATGAACTATTTGGATAAAGCTTGTTCATCATAAATTCCTGAATGAAGGGGACACAAAAGGCTATTGTCCCACTGAGCTGGATCTGATTCACAACTTCACAAAGGCAAACCCCTGCTGGTCCTGAGCCCAAAAAATACACACTCCATACTTTTATTGGCTGATAGGTTTAATGCAGCTCATAAATGCCCCATCTGTATGGCTTGCGGAAAGACTGAAGAATGAATTGAATTATGGGCTTCACAAAAGATAACGCCAACTTCAAAGGCTGAAGGGGTATTGAAAACCAGTGTCTTTTACTGTCATGAGCAGCTACTGGTATAAAGAGGCAGGTGTGTTTATCTTGTACTATTGTATCTTAACCACTTTGCTATCTCATTAACTCCTTGTGCACCACTGTGAATGTCCTTTTGGAAAAGGGCAGAAATTTTTAACAAATATTGTGATTACAGAGGGTAATACCATTTTTCTGTATATGCTATATTTTTTTCTTCTTATACCTGTGCTCTCACCACAGTTACTTAGAAAAGTACCAGTCCTGTAAGAGCACTCTTGTTTCTTTTCTAAAACATTCTTTTGTCTAACCCTTGTGTTAGCTTGTGATTTAACCAGAGCATTTCTTACATGTCTGTGTAGCCACCTCCCACAGCACTTTACTGCAGATGCATGCAGGGGAAATATGCCATTTCAGGTTGCAGTATCATCAGTGCCCAGGTGGGGGAGCTGTCTTACTGTGGTAGGTGATACAACCGCTGTGTTTGATCTCCTTCCCTAGAATACATCCTGGTATATCATAACAGTCCTCTCCAGAAAGAGGGGTTAGTATTTTTTGTCTTGATTTTTTCCTGTCTTGGTACAAGTATATCCTAAAGATGCTGCACCCTCCAACCTTCAGCCACCCTTCCCTTAGTGAGTTCTCTTGAAATCATCCTATTGTAGTTTTTTTTTGGTAGCCAATTGGACCCTATGCAATTCAGTTCCCCCGGTGTAGCAACCGCTAGAGAATTGGCGCTACAACCCCTTTGTCCGGTAGCAGGACGGAGGGTGCCACGTCCTCTTCAGGGTGCGACTCCTCGAGCTCCTAACCGTGATTCCAGCTCGCCCAGGGCTGTCTTATATGCGACGATTCTCTTCTGTCCCTCCCCCCACCCCGGGAGCAGCCGCCAATTGCCACTCCCTCAGGACACCGGCCATACTCGCATCTGGCAGGACCAGGGGATCGAACCCCCGATCCTCGGGGCGCAACCACAGACAGAAAATCTGCGCCTTTGTCCGCTGCACCACCGTGGTCTGTACGCCTGTCTGTATGTAGTATTAGCAACCTCAAGCATGTTTGGTCAGTCTGTGTTTCTTTGGAAAGCTCCTGTTGTTGTTCCCTTTTAAAAGGTAGGAGTTTACCGTTACCATTCTGCATTTATAGAGCAACTCAGTAACATAGTTTAGTGTTAGTTTTTGTTCAGAAAGAGTATGTGAATACAGACTGTGTAAGAACCAGAACAAGAGTAGGATTTGTTCTCTAAGTTAGGAGCCTGAGTCTTCTGCTTGGCAGGCTAATTGGCTTTATTGCTGTGTTTCACTTTATTGCTGTGCTCCTCACCATTGCACACAAATACAGACTGCAGCCCCCTCTTTTACAATAATGAGCACAGGAGTAATTTGGGGCAACACCTGGGCTCGCTCATCTAGGTGTGTGTCCCTCAAAATACAACGGATTTACAGGATTGTTTAATATACAAGAGAGTTAGGGAGCTAAGTTATATCAAGAGAGGTCACAGTGAGGACAGCCTATCCCAAAGCCATGTTCTTAATTTTGTCCTAGTTAGTGCCCTTACAGAATTCATCACATATTCGGGAGTGGGAAAATCTGTTTGGGTATCTCAGGCAGGCCTAGTGTAAGCACATGATCTCACTCACATCTAAAGCAGTCACCAAGTTAACTTGGATGTGCATACATTTTATAACAGCGTTACAGAATGCACACATACCATAGCTAAAAAAAAGTCCCTTTTTTCTACCCTTTGTGCATCATAATTATTCAAAAAATGTCATATATAGAAGAGAACATTTCCACAAACTTCACGACAGAAAAGGAAGAATAGCAATGAAATGCACGAGGAAAATGGCACTATGAGCTATGTGTGTTCTTTTGTAGATGTCCCAATGGAATGTGTTCCCGCTTCCCCAATCCTTCTCTCCGCAGGCTGTGCACAATACTGTGTGCCAGGGGGAGGTTTGAGAGACAGAGCAGCACAGATTCAAATTGTTATTTATGTTTCTTTCTAAGTGCCTCACCAAAGGGAATCAGTGTAACTGTGGAAACAAGGCTGCAATGTGCAGCACGCCTGTCAGCCATCTTATGTTTGAATTTGTCCTGCTTAATATATACAGTATGTTTCAGATATACAGTAGAAACACTTTTTTTTTTCCTTTTCCAAACATCATCTATTAGAGTCACATTTTGAGACCGCTTATAAATATTTGGGTAAAGACTGGAAAGTGACTGGTAAGTGCTTCTGCTTGGAAAGAAAGCCAATATTGATGGCAGGAGTGACACGTTGATAGCCGTAATTAGCTGGAAGGTTTACTAAACGTAGGTGTCCTGACTGCTTGCTCCTTTGGATAATATGAGCAAAAGGTTTCAGAAAATGAAAGGTAATAAATCACAGAATCTCTAGTCTCGCATGAAGCAAGACATTGCAGTATGGTGACTTAATGCAATCGCACTTGCAGCCTTATACAAATTCCTGTCTGGATTTACTTTAACCATCTGTGTTTGGGGAAATCCAACATGACATGGTGAAGTGTTTGGACAGACAGGCGGGGAGATACTCAGATCTCTTTCAGAATGCTTGATGCACCTTCAAGCATTTTTTCTTTTCTTTTTTGTGTAGCGGGACCAAGACAGATGTTTCCCCTGCATTGGGAACAGAGCATCGAGCAGTCCGAGAAGTGTACGTTCAGCTGTTTTTGAAAAGAGAAACACTTAAACCTGCCATACATTTTTAATATCAACGGGGTGTTCATCTGGGGCTTAGGTCTTCTGCAAAACATCAGTCCACTGAACCCACACCAGTCTGTCACGACCATGTCATGACTGAACTGCACCCATCTCAGCAACACTCCTGGCAAAGTACAATGTCCTCAGAGCTATAAAATGAAATGTAGTACGAAAGTACGTTCGTATAAAACACAGTTAAAAGCAGGGAAAACAACTTGCGAAGTTGCAACTATGACAGAGGCAATGTGAAACGTGAACTCACTGAAATGAGTAAGTGGGCGAGTGGAAACCTTTCTGCATGATGAAAGCCATTACCGCAGCAGGGGGTCCTCTAATTGGCCCAGAGACGAGGGTGACAGAAGGAGGCAGATAGGTGGAACGATGTTTGAGAAAACCACATTGTGTCGACAAGCAGAGCACATTCAGGATGCACGCTGCACAGAAAATAAGGAGAAAAAAACCATCAAAAAAAGCTGTTGGTTAAATTTAGCCATCAGGGTGAACCTCCAGCTTCTTTTGTGGTTTTGTGAAAGCTGTGACATCATGCGCGGAGAAAAGTGCTGTCTTGTGTCAGCCAGCATACTGGGGCGATAAAACTTGCAGAACTGGAAAATGTGCATTCACTGACAGTGACTAAAACAGTCTCTGCAGTTATAACATTTTCATGAAAACAAGAATATCCTGTGATATAATCTCATAATGATCTGTGACCAGAATATATCTGAAGATAAATTGCTACTGTGGAGTGATTTAGCTCACGGACTGAACGAGTGCAAGTGTTCGTATAAGGGAGTGCAGTTGGGGCCAGAGCAGATATTGTAGGTATAGCAGTACATGGGGTAGCACACAGTGTTTATCTAACTAAAATCTTCATTAATATACCGCTTCATCATTCCAGCCTGGTCTTAGCAGTTCAACACCTGTCCTATGCATGCACTCCCCTTTTCTCTGAAAGAAAATGAGCACGATTCTATTGCTAAGTCGTAAAATGAAAAACAATGCATCTGTAAAATCTGCATTGGATAATATAATTAGCTGATAAACGATGGTGATCAGTAAAGAAAATGGAGCATGTAACAGCTGCAGTTTAAGGACCAAATCGCAGGTACTGTATGCCCAAGACTGCACAACTCCAGGAGGTTAGTCTTGTACAACCCCTTTAAAAACATGCAAGCAGGGCTCATGGAACAAAAGAGGTGCACCTGGCTGATGTGCTATTATTAAATGAAGCCTTTGCAATGTCATGGGGAAGAATCTAAGTTGCTACCCCCTTTTTGCATAAGGGGTAATTGACATTATTTAATACTGGGCGCTGCTGAATGCCTTTTAAGTGCAGATTAAACTTTTTTTCTGGAAAGGGAAGAACTGTATCTGTGTATACTGAAGTCCCCAATTATGTTCATATGCTTGAGGAAACTCTAAGGAATAGCATCCAAACACCTTTAATGGCACCCATAGCCCGACTGCATGATTAGCTCATTTGACAAAGTTAAACATTAAACCATTGCAGGATCCAGTGCAGGATTTTTCATTTCCTTATACAAATGCCTGTTAATTGCTGGGTGCCTCATCCAGACAAGGCATTGTTGCAGTAGTCCTGCAGGAACAACATACTACGGTCTTACTGTTAAACAGGGATTTCAGTCAGACAGAATGAGCGACCCCTGCTGGTCGGTCGTGTGTCTGCAAGTTCATCTGTTGCACTGCACTTGCAATGTCTTCCTTGCACTCATATCTGTGTGAGACTGACTTGCAACCTGCAGTGTGATAAGAACCGGCAGCTGACATCACATACTTTTGGAGGAGCTTTTCTTTGCTCTCTTGACTCGCCAATGGAGTTTGCAATGAGCTTTGTTCTGGGAGTATGATTGGCCATTCAATATTGGGGAGAAAAAGAGCAGAAAAAACATAAAAATCATAATTACTCAGGAGGAGTAATTAAAAGGCAATTTAGACTTCAACGTGAAATAACACTTAATGCAAGTTTATAATTACATTTGGAAATAAGTTAGGTCAATGGGCCTCATTCACCAACCATTCTACAAACTAATTTTTTCAGCGTTTTTATGAACATTCTGGCATTCACCAATGTTTTCTTATTTGGGATTAGAACAGAAGCTCAGAACGCAAACATCAGTTAATCCCAAAATGTTTAAAAACGTCTTAAAGAAAGTCTTAAGAACAAATTTGTTTGTAGAGTGGTAGAAAAGAAGCTCAGAACGCAAACATCAGTTAATCCCGAAATGTTTGTAAAAATGTTTTAAAGAAAGTCTTAAGAACAAATTTGTTCATAGAGAGATTGGTGAATGAGGCCCAATGTTCTTAATTAAAGACTGCAGTTTCAGGGAGGATTTATAGTGCAGTGTTGTCAAGCCAGTGTTGGATGGAAATACTAGAACCATTGTCTTTGTCGTAGGATTTGTGGGATTTGTAGATGAAGCGGTTTACTTATTGTTTATGTAGCCTAGTTACTATTTGTTGTGATTCATGGCCACACATAGAGACCTTAGTGTATTTGCTTCCTGGTGAGGACCACATGTGCATTGCCTAAATATAATAGTAAATCCAATAGATGCATTTTTTCCTTTTCGGTCAAGCAATATCCGCCATTTTATTTAGCTGCCATGATCTTCTGGCATCAGTCAGTTCAGGTTCTCAATCTGGGGTTTATACTGAAATAAAGCAGCCTTTAGTTAAGCATTAACAATTCATTGTGCATGGGTGCAAAATTACATAAAGTTGAATTTTCCATTATAAAAGCTATATAAATAATTAACACGTGAAAGATTGCCACTGCAGTTTGTGGGGAAAATCTAAATTGTATATAACTAAACCAAAAAATTTAGCAAATGTAGTCGTGCCACTGGAATGTGAATTTTTCCATCACGGCTAGAGTCATATCTTCCTCCACTGCGTTGCTTGTGAGTCCAAGTTGAGAGAACTCTATTTATTTGTTATGAAGGAGAGGGAATACTCTCCTTACTTTCAGCTCCCCCCAAAAGTGGTGCTCAAGCTTCATACAGAATCAGAGAATAGTAGAGCAGTGCACCTGGCAGGGAGACAATTTGAATCTGTCAACAGATACTGTGCCAAGCCTGCCAATGCCCAGTGTCTAGATCAAAGCGAGCCTCGCAACAACAGCAGGAACCTTTTTCTCTCTTCCCCCCCCTTGAGGGCGATAGAAACGGCGCGATTAAAAAGCAGCTCCTGAAACACTTGATTCCCGCTAGGGCTACAGCTGCGCCTTCAGACGCCGCGCCGCACCTGTGTGGTGTAGCGCAACCTTCGAGACGTTCTTCTGTGGCGTCTATTTAAAAATGGAGGGATTCCCCCCACCCCAATATGGAAGACAAAGACATTCCTGTCCTCTCTTGTATTCAGATAGAGTTTCAGGGCTGGGGGTAATTCTCTTCCCTTGTGTTTTTCATGTGAAAAGAGATCCAGTGTGCTCCTACGTGTTCTGCCTTAGAGAAAAATCCAGGTGCAGCATCTCCACACCTCTGTTACATCCCCCCATTATCAATGATGTAACCATTCCCCATTGGAATAAGGAGCAGATATCAGGATTTTGTGACTTCTCTTCGGCGAACAACAAACTAACCCAGTGACAATAATTTGTAATGTAATGCCCACACCCTCATTCTGTAACTAATAGCCTCAATCAATACCATACCATGACTTCCACCTATGCCAATGATATGTAGGCTATACTGTATTTTGTATGTGTGTGTAAGGTCTTTCCATGTGTTTTTGTGTAACTAGTGATGGGTTTTCTACTGTAAAGAATTCCACTAGCAGGGGTTTGCAATATTAAAGAGAAAGCTGTACTGTTGACAGAGAAGGGGTGATTAGGAGCTCTTGTATCTGGGAGAAAGCTGCGCAAATACAATATATATCATCTTGTCTAGTGTCATGATAAAACATGTATACTTTCACAGTTACTCTATGGAAGGATGATTTTGGGAATATGAAAATAAAGACCCTTTGCACTGGATGTGCTGTTTGTGTCCTGACCCTCTGCGTGTGAGACTCATTTTAGTGCCTCGGGGTCAAGTCTATCTTCACCAACACAGGGACAATGGCATGTGTGACAATGGCAGTGAAACAATATCTCCATTAATGTATAAGATATAGTGCTAACATTACAAGAAATGTTCTGTCTCACAAAAGTATTTTTCATTTATTTTGATTATTCAATACCCAGAAGACCATGGCAGCAGAAATGTTAATTTTGTATTTTCTAAAATGTAATTGTGTGTTGTTGCTGGAAGGTACAGTACTTACACCCGCTCTTCGTAATAACTTGTGGCAAAAGTTTCCCTGAGACTTGCTTTAATTACTCTCTTCAATCAACATCACTAAAAATAGAAGGTAGACTAGAGGTAGATCAGAGCCGTTGTTTTGCCTGAGTACTCCGAGCCCAATCTTTAGGGACCAGGGCAACCTTTTCCAAACATTTATCTCGAATTTCACTGAATCCAGCAGCCTGAAAGTTCCCTATGCAATCAAGGATATATTTTTCTACGACGAGCGAGTGTGCTAATAAGAGAACAAAGCAGGTATCAAAAGATTAACTGTTTAAATCAAAGATAACACACCTACGCTATGACGCACCTCTTTAAACTTGCCACGTTGATTTTTTTCTTTCTCTTTTGTGTGCAGTTCTCTGTCAAAGACGCAGAGACTATTGTTCGGACATGTTTAAGCATAATTATTTCTCGTCACTGTAATAATAATAAAAGTAGTCTAGTTATTTGCTCATTCATATGGAAATGTGGTTGTGCACCATGCACCATGTTTTTGACCCAGCTTTATTTCAAAATCACTAGGTTGCTAGTGAAACAAGGTCATTTATAATTGAATTATCATACTGAATCTTAGAAAATGAGAGAAAAGTATTTTAAAATTTAGCAATTAATATTTCAAGGCACAGCATTTTTGGATTTCGAAGCAGAATATGACAGTGGAGCATAATGTGATGGCAGGTATAGCATACATCACAGTTATTTTTAAAGTAGGACTGATTCACGTGGATGGCTGTTTGCGGTTTCATCTTGAAACAACCCAGGTTCAACCGGGTCACCATCCCCTGCCCGGAAAGAAGTGGGGTCGAGAGAGGGGCATAGGGAACACCCGCATTCATTAGATAAAGCCAAAATATCTGTCTTGATTTTCAGGCTGTTTATCGTTGCACAGACACAAACGCAAAACATATCCCGTGAAACGTTTGTAAACACCCGTGTTCTTCAGCTGTCCCAGGTCAGGCTTAAAACAGGACTGTTTTATATTTACAAGCCCCAGAGGACACGTTGGAGGCCAGCCTCTGATTGAAAAGATATGCCTATATACATGGAGTAGCCTTTCAGTGCTCATTCCTCTGTTAATGGGGTAGTACATTTCTTTGTGCTTCAGCTGAGATTTATTTGCTCCCTTCGCCCCTCTGCCAGATGAGGGTCTATTTCCCTAATTCATATATAGTGAGCTTGAAAGTGCCATTATTTATCGTAAAAAAAAAAAACAAGTCAAATGGACAAACCAACTTTGAATATCGTTAAACTGTGTATATGTTTGTTCTCAAAAATGCTGGCAGCTGAAATATGTTCCACTGGAAATGCTGGCACTGACTGTAATTTCCATCGTGAAGCAGGTGTTGTGAATCAAATAAAAGTGGGGCTGGTTCAAAAATCATTTTCAAAACACCTAGAGTGAAAAATGGTTTGGGGGTTGCTCGTCCTATTTGTACCATAACCCGTACAAATCCCCTTCCTACGCCTTTACTTGTTTGTGAAATCGTCCTTCGTGACAGAGTGCTGATCTCTCTTGCTAACTTGAGCAGCAAGCGCCTAACACCCATCGTCTGCCTAGCCCTTGTGATCTGGGTGGTCCTTCTCTTTGCTCCCTCTTTATGGTCTTCAAGGAACATTAGCCATGTTCAAACAACCCCAGCTATCTCCCGACCAATGAACCATGCAGCTTCTTCCCTGCTTTTTTTCCACGCAAACACTCCCCTTCATTTTTCACATGCAAGTGAAGTGCGTTAAAAGTGTATGCACCAGCGCTGTCTGACATGAAATGTGCCGAATAGCCAGATTAGGCTTGTCTGAGTCTGTTTGGCTCAATACTGTTGAACAAGTTAGTTGGTATCCACAGACAAAGCAATGTTGCCTTTGTGACACTGAAATTGCCCATTTAAAGATAATCATGATTCCGTCGCGAGTTCTAATGGGGCAGTAAAGCTCTTGTAGACTGAATGTGTCACATGGGTGTTAATGGGTTTCCTCAGAAGCAATTGCTCGAACCTATGGTCTGGGCCTCACACAGGCACAGCAGCTAGTCTTATAATTGCTGCGCTATTATCATCGACAATTTAACTAGACAGACTCCCATCAGAAAACGACATCCAGCAATACAATCGGAATAATGGCTACAAAATTGAAACATGGAACTAGAAACAGACTCATCATTATTATAGTCTGCATATTGTGGGAAACCTGCTGTAGGCCACCCCATTTATCTGCCTCAACAATGACAGGTAACCTGTATGAAGAAACTGACCTAAACGTTAATAACAAAAATACTGATCTCAGTTGAAAACGTAGACATGAAACTGAAGGAATTTAATTCACAGGAAAACTTCTGAACGCATGCAGTTGTTTTCCCAGACAAATTCAATAAAACTAGGGTACACTACAACAGCAGTGTCTCTCGTTTTAGTGTCCCATCCCCTAATCATTACTCAACTTGATTGACTTTTATACCTGTCATACCATCCACAAAAGCAGACAGGAACAGGTTGATTCATTTTTTTAAAAAGATTTAGCTGAAACATTTAGGACAGAATTGTGACAATAATTATCCCCCAATTCTCTTATGAATGACATTTTCCTGTATTGCCAGTGACAGTGCATTTTTCAAATGGCTGTACATTTGCAGGCTGTATTTTCCGTGCACACCTCATTAAGAGGATTTATTTTCACCAAGCATGGGGAGAAAGAACAGTATTATGCATATTTGGCAATCACGTAGTGGCATGAGACAGCTCATAATTTTCACCTCCCTGACAGGACATCATGAGGAACATTGAGAAGGTGTTTCTGAAATACAGTGGCACAAGATTACCTCGTAGTTTGGCTCCAAAATGATCCCACGGTTAATACTTTTCTTGTGAAAAACTTTTTAAAAAGGGGACAGAAGTAGAACTTGTCAACCTAGGGAAAGATGTCATGATACCACTTAATTTTGTTTACATTATTATCAGGGCCTTCATAAGTATCTGTTTCAAAAGTACGTACTATGTCAGAAGTAATTTCACAATATTTTTTATCATCTGTTGTAATACATAATTTGTGAGCAGCATGTTGAATGAAAGAGTGACCCTTGGTTCTCTGCCAAATAAGTACTTTACCATACCAATACCATATAATTTAAACTTGATGTATGCATGACATTCACTGTAGGTTTTCTGGATGTAGTCCATAACTGATTTTAAAGTGATCCCAGAGAAAGTCTTGTGCTGAATACACATACTATAACCACACAGATAAACACGGAAGCACGTACAGTTTCATTTGTCCTTTAGCTTGAGAATTTTTCAATTTATGAGAAAAGTAAAAATAAAGCTTAAATATTACAGTTTTTTGGTAAATTTTGTCCATTTTGACTATTAATTTGAACACCTTTTGTTGAAATTAGGAGCAGCTGAAGTAAATATCTCTTCACAGCTGTCAGGTGGGCCAGCTTATCATCATAGCTTGCGCTCCTTTCTATATTTTTCTTTGTCACCATACCTGTTTTAACATGTGCTGTACCACTGGTGCAGAAATCATTTGAACACAAAGTGCTGGTCTTTGTGAGGGTGGGTCCCTTTGTCAAATAACAGATGGGGCACGGTACCAGCTCTCGTTCACTTGCAGCAAATCAGCTGAGAGCCACTGGTGCTGGATTAGTCACGCCTCCCAGCTGTGAGCGTACGCATTCTAATTGGTACCAGATCTTTTTTTTTTTTTTTTTTTGCTTTAACCCGCTCCTACCCTCCCCCTCCTCCCCAGTCTCAAGCACAAACATTTTTAGTTGAGGAAGAAGCAGCTTATTGTTTCTTATGAAGCATGAATCAATCATGGTGGTGACGGTAACGTACAGGAAGCCAGTGCTTTCTGTGAGAGGAGGCCTTCTGTACAGTAGGTAGCACCTGCTTTGTGTCGGTTTTTGAGTGATGCCTAAAAAATACAGGTTTAGCAGCAGATTCAATCCAACCACAATACAAGGTTCTTCACTGAATAACATACACATATTTTTGAATTTTGAAAATACCTCCTTTTGGAAATAGAAAAAGAAGCCCTTGTCTAAGTTTTGTAACGCAAAGATTAGGGCCAAGGACACTGTGGTTGGAGTTAGTCTATGCATTAGTTTACTGTAATTTTCACTTCACAAATCTGATAAATGTCAAAAATAGTAATAATCAGTCAGTAACAACAACAGTTAATATTGTCGTAAATAATGCTTCCCTTATGCAAATGCTTGAGAAGTACCACACCCCTTCCCAAGCAAGAACAGGGCAACTCAATCACTCTAACATTATTGAGGTAATAATCATGATTCTGTTCCTGTTCCATTTCCCACAAAAAATAGTGCTATGCAGCAAACCCATCTATCATATGGTTAGAATGGTTCTCAGTGGTTTCCTTGCATTTAATTGCCAGACAACTGCCCATGTGTCAACACAGGTGAATGTGACCCGGTGAAAGACTTCTGATGATTAATTATGATCTCAGGCATCGAGTTTCAGACAGAGGCCTCAGGGCCTGCCACTCACCTATTCCGACGGTCCCTGCCCATGGAAGGCTATGTCTGCTCTGGGTAAACTTTTTTTTTTACAAGGGTTAGGCTCTACAGTGAGGGAATCAAATCTATTTGACTTGTGAAATCATGTGTTTGTTTCAATCCATAAGGGTTACTGTTAAGCATGATACCTATCTAGGATCAGCACAGGGTTGTACATTTTGTGGGCTGTGGCAACCAATTTCAAGAAACATCAGCGACCAAGGCCAAGATGGAAAGTTGTTCCAAAGCTGTAAACATTCCTCATATGCTTACATTTTCCTGAGATAACTGCAAACAGCTTCTCTGTGCACAGAGGCAGAAAACAAGCACCTCTTGCTGAAATATATGACCAAGACAGCTCTGTCTCTGACCAACTTGTGTTTGATCAAAACATTTTGCAAACATGGTGTGATCTTCACCAAAGGTTCTGTTTTGCTTCTTGTGTATATGGTGCTCCAAATAAAATTTCTTTCATTTAAAGGTTTTGGGTCAGCTGAGTATGGCATAGCCGGTGGAACTGGTGGTCTTGAGCTTTGAGCTTGAGTCTACAATTGGAATTGTGCACTGCCCTGTTGGGCTGCAGGTCAAACTCGGTATTAGCATGGTCAGCATTCAATATGCCATTACACTGTGAACCACACAATGATCGGCCATGTGGAGGGATTGCTGCTCGTGGTGAAGCGGTCATCACCAACTGTTGAAGTAGCTCCACATATCGACTGAGATTCAGAGACTGTGCTCACACTTCACCAGAGGCTGTTTTGCAGCATAGCAGCGTTCCATTTGGAGTAGATTATCGCATCAGGCGCCACTGAAACAGCACCCACTTCAGTTTGGGGAGCTCTGTACTGCTAAGGAAGTAGAATGGTACGGCAGCAGAGATGTGGTGTTGAGTGAAAGTGCACCCCCTCTCCCCCCCTTTCTTGTTGGCACTGATGTCATTGGGGCGGAGTGGAAAAACCACTTGTGTAACACTGCTTCAGCTTAGTAACTGCCCAACAGTACGGCTTTTAACTCTACAAATGGTCAGTGTCCTTCTGACCAGAGTAATTAATTAAATTATAGTCATATAATTCATAATTTTCTAGAGCAGCTTTAGTACTTTCGATTTAACACTTCAGTCCCCTTTTATACAGATTGACATTTGCAGAGGTGCTACTCCTTTACTAGTTGTATACAGCTGTTTTCGATCTTTGTTTTAATGGGTTGAGAGATATCAACAAGGGAACTAAACTTATGACACTGCTTTCACAGATTCACAGCATTATTCTCCTCTACAAAGTTTATTATGCTGAACTAAATTAAATTTAACTTTGGTGTACTGCATTGTCATTTTGTTCCAGGTAATTTTGCGTTGTCTGTCTTTGTCAACAGAGACAAAAAAAAACTGAAAGGGAATACAAAGTGGAATGTGAGGCTTTGTAGTGAAGGAATGAGCTGAGAGGCCCACCTGTTTAATTACATGAATATTCATGTGAGCATATGGTGCAGTTCAGGAGGCTCTTGTTGGAGAAGCATTCACTGAAGCTGCTAATTGTAATGTTTAATTTGAAAGCAAGCTGCTGCTGTCAGACACCTTTTCCTGATTGTCATTCCGAGAAGTGTTTGTCACACCACTGCTAAGAAGTGGTGACAGATGAATGAACCAGATACCAGATTTTCCATTGATGAAATAGCCGAGTGCTGCCTAATTGCATGTGATGAAAAGGTCTGCACGATTTTGCCAATAGCAAAAATGGATGACTCGTGCTTTACTCGTGGGTTTGAAATGAACAATCAAGAGATTGTGTATGTATGTACAGTGCCCACAAGAATTATTGGCATCCCTGGAAAATATGAGCAAAAAAGGCTATACAAAATGTTTTTGTCGTTTATCAGCATGATCTTACAGTAAAAAATGCGATAAGCGCCTGGAGTTTGCTAAATGTTACCAGAATTTAGATAGGAACTGGGTGCTATGGCCAGAAAAGATAAAAATTGAGCTTTTTGGCAATAAAAATTGCTACATTTTGGTGGGTTTAGCGTAATAAGAGGCATAGTTATGCAGCGCCTAATCACCACTGTGAAGTATGGTGGATCTGTGATGTTATGGGGCTGCTTTTCCAAAGGAGCCTTGTTAGGATACATACTGTATGGCACAACATTACATTACATTACAGGTATTTAGCAGATGCTCTTATCCAGAGTGACATACACAACTTTTTAGCATTTTTTTTAAAACATATTATCCATTTATACAGCTGGCTACATACTGAGGCGATTCGGGTTGGGTACCTTGCTCAGAGGTACAGCGGCAGTGTCCTACCTGGGAATCGAGCCTGCAACCTTTCGGTTACAAGGCCAGTTCCTTAACCATTATACTACACTGCCACCCCACTGCCACAAGCGAGGACTAAGGATTCTGGAGAGATTCTGTATGGAGGAACGGTCTCAAATCTCTTGCTATGTGTTCTCCAACCTCATAAAACAGTACAGAAGAAGACTCAGTACTGTTATCTTGGCAAACTAAGGAAGGGTGCACAAAGTACTAAATACAGGGATGCCAATAATTATGACACACATCTTCTTCAAACTAAAAATAATCTTGCATTAAAGATTTGGTTTTCCTCTGAGAAATGGTATCACTATTAAAGGAGCTGTACGTAACAAATTTACTGTACTAAATCATAAAATTACCATTATATGTCATCAGAGATTAAGGAAACATGCTAAGTCGAAATACTGGCTTCTCCGACAACAATGCTACAGCCAGTATGTTCTCCTTTGAAATTTCCATTCCGGGTCGGAACGTCTGTATTTGTTTTAGCCTGTGTGATTCACAATTCTCCGAGTTGACTCAGAGTCCACTGCCCATTACGAACAACCAGATGTACTCTGGCACTCCGACAGCCGATTTACGAACTATATAGTTACTCGCTAAACATACCACTAACGTTAGCTTATATCTGTGTGACCGTAAACATAGCCAGCCATGCATCTAGCTAACATTGACAGAGTTATAAAAAATCCACATGAGCTGGTTTATAATTGGTAAACAATAAATAATAACCAAATTGCAAACGTATACATTAGCTGATCAACTTACAGTGTAGGACTCGTCGTCGCTTGTCATTGTCAAAATAGAATAAGCTCGTCTCAAAATATAATGTTGCGCTCGGCTCGTCTTGCGCTCGTGTTCGTTCAGTGTTTCGACTCTCTCCAATATTGTGAATTTGGATTGCAGTACCCATTTTAAACGCTCGGTGTCAATGTTACATATAGCTCCTTTAAACTATGAATTGTCTTAATGTTTCTGAGCATAGAAGACATTTGATAAACAATAAATATAATCTAATTGTGCACTTTTTGCTCATAGTAATTGAGGTTGCCAATAATTCTGGTGGCCACTGTATGTATGTACATGTATGTCAAAACATAATAAAGCATTTGTTAGCTCATAAACTATGCAAGCAGTGAGTCAACAAGGGGTCTCCTGGCTGACTCCAGTGTAATGATTTCAGTTTATAAGTGCTTGATAAAGTTTTAATGGGAAATACTCCCTTCTCATTCTAGTGCATTTAATCATGACAGAAGGAAACAACCCCATTTAAAAAAAAAACAATTTAAACTTAACCAAGAGCTGTTCTTTCATCAAGCATGAAGATCAAAGGACATTTTTAAAAGTACACAATAGAATGTTCAATGTTAATTCAAGGTATGTGAAGGTTTGTGTAAAGGTTTGCCCATGCAATCTCAATCAACCAGGGGTTTGAGAAAAGCATATACTTAGATGCGTATTACTCAACCCCAAGATGTGTACAGCTGTACCTTTCATATATCTCCAACTGAGCAGTGTGCTCAGCAATGGAAAATATTTAGACTGCAAAAACAACCCATGGAATTTACCACAGAACAACACATTCTTCCAGAGAGAAAGAGAGAGAGAGAGAGAGAGTGAATGAGAGGGAGGGCGAGAGAGACTGAAAATAGCATTTGGCTGACATTACTCAAGGTTATTCTTTTGAATACCTTATATTCCACATAACATGAAAGTACTATGGTTTACAAATCGCTATAGAATAATTTTTTTTATTTCAGAAGCACTGCATATGAACTTGATGAACTAGACCAAATAAAACTAAATACAAATAATAAATACCGATAAAAATCACACAAACATTTGGGTGCATTATATTCATGTGAATGTGTGTATGAATGGTTTTCTTGCATGTGCAACATGGGTACTAGGCAAGTGCCAATTGGTTATCTGGGCACAGATCATTTACAGTGCTGTAAATTGGGTTATGAAAAATGCACGATAATGGGAGTTTGGTCAGGCCTTTGTTTGCAAGGGAAAAATGTATTGTCCTGCTCACTTACTGAAATTAACGACTCCACCATTACTCACATGTTAATGCTTGTAGAGTTAATTCTGCTCTGATGAAAGAACAAACAAAATCAAAATATTTACAAAGTTGGAAACAATTTGAAATGTGCTGTGAATTTCATCACATTAAAAAAAAAAAAATTCTTTAAAACCACAAACATTGTCCTTGATGATCAAGGCATCAACAAACTGAAATAAAATACATAAATAAGTTTGAACATTTTCAAACACTGTAAATTACAATGTTGACCAATCCTTATAAAGTATTAATTAATCTTAAAGATGTCATTTGTTATTTTGTTTATCTGCTGAAGGTTTTGAAAGTAAAGCTAAGGAAAAAAATGGAAGCATTTTAGAAAGATGGAAAAAAGGACCTTCTCAGACATTGACCAACTCTGTGACAGAATCAAGACCACAACCTTGTTGCCTCTTTGAAATGGAAAAGACCACTGTGGTCTTTATCCCATGGCAATTATCTAAAAGAGCAGGGGCTTCCCTGTTGTCCTGGCAAAATTCTCAAGCCAGCTTTCTCAGTCCCACCGCCTAATCATCAAAATTAATTTGCTGAATGATTCCTTTCCCCACATCCTCAACTAATGCATGGGAGCATTCCGGCAAGAAGTGGCCCAAGTAGGTGCGACAGATTTGTGGTGATGGTGAACTTCCCCCTTAACTTTAAAGCACTTTCAGCTTGTGAGAGTTCATAGCCATGTACATTCAGTCCATTATTATTGATATTGACTGCAATCTGCCAAAAGCCTGAGCCAACCCCAAGACGTTCTCATAGAAGCACATACACAGAGGCACTGCTGCTTGGGCACCCATATTTATTACAGGTCCAAGGAACAATATGGACATTTCTATGTGTACCTGATGAAACCATATTGCATGTTTAGTTTAAATTGGGAACAAATTTGAATGTCTTCAAACCAATAATGTAGATTATCAAGGAGTAAAAAAAAAAAAAAGAATTAAACAGTCTGTTAAAAAAGTCGGTTGATAGTCTGTTAAATTTCCTTGTGATTATTACTCCTGTAACTTTGATTTAGGAAGTTAATCGTAATGGCTCTGATGAAGTCCAGATGCATGTGTAATATGTAAAATGTCAGTTATATAAATCATATATAAGAATACATACACAAACTGAGTCACATGCGATGTCTGTATCAAGTACTGCGAGCACCATATTAAAAATTGAATTGGAAAAAATAATAATTTTAAACTTAATGGGTAAATTTTGGCTTTGTAGTATTGGTTTCTTTTGTCATTTTAAAATTACATCAGGGCTATACTGTCAGAAAATTGTGAGTCTACCCACAGTAACACAGATGGCACATTGTTTGTGGGAAGAGGAAGGATTGAACACCCAGCCAACAGTTGGGTGTCATGTACAGGACCTTTTTTTCACCTGGGAATTTTCTTAGTGTTATATCATAATACACTGCCTGGCCAAAAAAAAAGTTGCACCCGTCGTGCATAGTGCCCACTGTACAAGCCTCTGGAGGCAGTGTTATGATCTGGGGTTGCTTCAATTGGTCAGGTCTAGGCTCAGCAATGTTCTGCAGCAATAAAATGAAGTCAGCTGAGTACCTGAATGCACTGAATGACCAGGTTATCCCATCATTGGGCATATTCCAGGACGACAATGCCAAGATTCATCGGGCTCAAATTGTTAAAGAATGGTTCAGGGAGCATGAGGCATCATTTTCACACATGAATTGGCCACCAAAGTCCTGACCTTAACCCCATTGAAAGTCTTTGGGATGTGCTGGAGAAGACTTTATGGAGTGGTTCGACACTCCCGTAGTCAATACAAGATCTCGACCAAAAATTAATGCAACTCTGGACGGAAATAAGCACCGTAATCAAAGCTAAAGGCGGTCCAATGAAATATTAGAGTGTGCAACTTTTTTTTTTGGCCAGGCAGTGTATATTGCTATAATAGTAATATTCAGCTGTGTAATATATTCATATATTCATTGGGAAGATTACTGGGTTAAGTGTTGCTTCCATCTTGTGTGCAAGGCCAGATATACATTCTAAGAAATTGCATGTTATTTAAGAGTTGGAAAATAACAGGTTAGACGGCTGATGTGCGAATTGGTGTGACTGTCATGATGTTGAATCACCAGAGCTGAACTGATTAAAGTATTCACACAGAAAAACAAGTTGTCACCAGATAATGCATCTAGGCTAGTTATATGCTCTGACAAAGGCTGTTTCAGTGGCAGACGGAAATAGCATGCTCCCTCTCGCTCTATTGATGTATCTAATGACATAACTACCAGACGAAGCATTGCCATTGTCCCCTCTATCTTTCGTTTTCTCTCTGTCACTCTTCTCTGTTTATTACTGACTGCACTCCTATAAGCCTTTCTCTTCACTTTCTTTTG
The DNA here is from genome assembly GCA_029718625.1 of Synaphobranchus kaupii. NCBI lineage: Eukaryota > Metazoa > Chordata > Actinopteri > Anguilliformes > Synaphobranchidae > Synaphobranchus > Synaphobranchus kaupii. Next base: position 26,522,038 of record CM056391.1, read on the forward strand.
CCAGGAAACTTTTCTGACACGTTATTATCGGGGACCAATGACAAGCATTTAAAAATTTTTAATCGTCATATCTTTTTTTAATAAATTCACAGAAAAAAATTATAGAATTCAGACGTGCTTTGTTCTGTTCTATAAATTCCGTACTCTGTGAGGTACAGTTCATAGATCATTAACAAAAATAGCCTGATGCTTATTCATTATCAGTTTCCCTAAACTTGGAAGAAAATCTTGGTTCCAAGCCAAGGAGCAATTAAAAGTTTTTCTTTCACAATAAATCAGAATACAAAAAATGACCATCCTAAAGCACAGACCATGTTGAACACATAAATAAGGACGAGTCTTGGGACACAGCATTTCAAAATACAGCTATGTATCTTTATTAAATACATAAGTGCTAATACAGCTACTTGTGTATTTAATGAAGATGTCTCAGCTGTTAAATTGCCTTGCTTGAGGGTACTTTTCAACAAAAATGTCCCACCCAGAATTTGAACCAGAACCAGATTTGCTTTAAAATGCATTAAATGCATTTTAAAGCAACAATAAAACAACAGCAATGTGATGTAATCTAACTCAAGCAAAAGTAAATCAAGCTTCACTTTGTGGGCTGTCTGTGCGTTGTGCTTTAGCTTGACAGTTATAAGCAGAACATTGATTTTTACCCAAACATGAAAGAGCATGCACTTCAGATCTAACAAACATCTCAGTTCAATGTCACACTGGGAAAAACACCTACACTCAAAAAGAATAAAGAAAAATAAAATCTGTTAACAATACAGCTTTGAAGTCATGTTTTCTCAAGATTAATAACACATCCCAGTAGAGAAGAAATTATATTTTTGTTGAATCTTTCCTTTTAAGTTATCTGAAAAAACAGGTTTGAGGATTCAGATGACACGAATGAACTATCATCTCCACACCTGACACAATAGATAATAGCAAAATAGCTTGTTGTGCTGAATACGAGTTATTGATGCACTGCCCCATTTTGACCCGAGAGAGTCTGAATTTCTGCTAATTGGCATACCAGTTGTAGCTATGTAACTTTTGTAATGATTTTACAAAATAATAAATAATAATAATAGCAATATGTAGGCCTGGATTCTGTCAACATCTGTGCAGTATGTTGTCTTTAAGATAAATGTGCTTTTCTTCTCAAACACAGTTTAGCGAGTTCATTTCTGGTGACTGCTGCACTTGCCAAACAGTTTGTGAAGGAAGCAACACTTGCATCTAATCAAACACAAGGACACGTTTTGATTCCACTGAGGTCATATCATCCAAAAAGTACAATGGGAAAAGGCTCATGCCATTTCAAAATGGCTGCTGTGTTTTTTTTTTTTTTGTAGGAGTGAAATATGGAATAAGAGTGAATTCATGAATATAGGAGCAGGTTGGACCTTGTCCTGGCCTCAGGAATAATGACTCCAGACCGGTAACATCATTAGTTGAGACCTGTGAGATGTAGAGAATCCACGGGGAACTAATACATGACACACAATCACTGCTGCTGTGTGGTAATTGGTTACTTGCTGCATACATTGGCCAAGCACAAAACAGACCTTTCACCCTAATGTATCCGACCCTCAAGAGCCAAGCGTCCAGGGTGTCAAAATGTGCTGCAGACAGGATTGAATTATAAATTGACTACTGCAGCTGGCAGTTATTGGCATGGAGGAGGAGTGATTTCCTTCTTCCTTTTTTGTCCTTAGGCTGTTGGGTATTACCTGTCAGCCAAATGCCTTCAGGAGTGACAGAATAAGGATGTTTCCTCCCACCAGACCTTGGTGGCTGCAACCAAACAAGGAATGCTTACATCAAGCTGGGTAATGATTCCCCAAAGAGAATATAATCATCTGTTCATTATATATTATACATCACACTTTCTCAGAGTGGCTGTGTTGCCTCTGTGTGCAGGAAGCAAAGATGGAAACTACATAGTATTTTTGTCATATTGCTGTGTTACACTGTCCTTCAGTAACAGGAAAATGTTATGCAATATAGCCTATGCATTGTGTGCTGGTCAAATTTAATTGCAACTAGTGTATCTCCATTTTCACATGTTGAGACTTGAACACAACTATGATGTTGAGGCTCTGTGTGGCTATATGCTCTGTCTTTTCTGACAGACTGAACAAGAAACATATAAATGTGTAACTGTGCAACTCTCCCAAGTAATGAAGCTGGTATTAGCTGGAACCAGGGTCATATCTAGCCACTAAAACAGGCATAGCTAGGAAGCTAATTTCTATAACCTGCAAACGTCCCTGTTTGGATAGATCACCTACCAAGAAATTCTATACCTCTTAGTCTAACCTAACTGGCTAGGCCCGGTATTGGGGGGAACCAGTGTCATTAAGGGAAATGCAAGGGAAGCACAATAGGAATCTTGCCAACTTTTTGCTAACATCATATCCAGGGTTGTTATGATGTTTTTGCTAATTATTAATGGACAATTGTGCCATAGTTTAGATCCTGGGTTTTTAACCGGGGGTCACCCCTGGGCAATCACAATCTCTGTCTCCCCATTTTACCAATACAGTAAATTATTGTCAGTGAGATTCCAGCACATTTTGAAGCATCAGCTTCTACAGTGAGCACAAACACGCACACGTGCGCACACACAAATGCACACACGGTCACACACTAAAGTAACCTCAAAGCACCAGTTTTTTTCTGGAGCTGTGTTAAAACCTCAAGTCGTGAATGAGTGAAGCCCTCTTGTGAGGCATGGCATTGATGTTGCTGAATTTTCTGAAGAAGACATTACATTTTTTTAACTTCTGCATGAAACATAAACTGAAATCTTATACTCACATTGGGTTCATCATGAGGGCACCTCCTTTTGAATCACACTTTAGGCTTCCATATGACTAAAACTTTATGCTCTGCGACGTCTGCGTATAAGTGGGCGCACTATGTGTAAGTCTCTAGCCTATGTGCTCGCGTTGTTACTGTTCTTTATATTTTACATTTCTTACTTTAATCACTGGTTTTAGGAGTTATATGATCAAAATGAATTATATTTGTCTTGCTGAAGATTAAAGTTGAAGATACAGTTTCCATAAACTAAATAGTAAATTCTTAAGGACTTTTGTCCAAACTTGTTACAATTGAACTGCTTGCCGATACCTTTATAGTTTTTGATTTATTACATTTTTATTAAAAACTTGGTTTGCACATAATGCTTTCATCGCCACTGACTCAACATGGGCTTGAGCTCAAAATGTTCATCAGATAAACCATTGCAGCTGCCCATTGCTGGATAACTCCAGACACATGTGGGATAAAGCTAGAGGTAATGTTATGATACTGCTTTAGCTTTATTTTAGCTACACCATTCATCAGTTTAGCAAGCTAAGTGTGATATAGACCTACCTAGTTTGCGACTCTTTTCCTAACATTGACACGTATGTAAATAGCAAGCCAAATTATATTCTATCGGCAGCTAGCAACAAATGTATGTAAATTTCTAGCACCTCGGTCAGTGTCACCACGATGATACAAATATTTTCTCCCATGTTTCTAAACAACTCAATACACAGTCAGGATGTTGCTAGCTTAGCTAGCTAACATTGCGATCGCTTTAGCCAATTCTAGATAACATTGGAAAAGAACAAGTTCCAACACACTAGGAAATCAAGAGCAGGCTGCTGGGTGGCTCATCCTGTTAAGCACTCTCGTGTGCAGATCTATGGGCACCACAGTCTGGTATTGAATCCTGAATGTGGCAGTACAGACTGTGGCTGGCAGCCCTGCAGAGGGAACCACTACTGGCTCCAACGTTGCCCAAGGATAAGAGGGTTTCAGTCGGCGGGATCTCATCATGCACCAGCAACCCGTGCTGGTTAGGCGGCCGCCTGCAAGGTCACCTGACAACCTCTTAAGCCACAGATGAAGTGTATTCCACCGAATTGTGTCTGTGCGAGCCCAACATTTGGCCTGCAGTGTGATATGAAGCAATAGTTGACATTGCATTCTCAGAAGGAGAGCACATGCTTGTCTGCACTGTCAGAATCGATAACAGAGTTTGCAGCAATGTTTGCTGATATAAAATTACGATTGGGCATTTCAGTTTGCTGAGAAAAAGGGGGTACGTGTATAAAAAGAAGGATATCAGAAGAGTACATAATCATTACTAGCCCTCTGGTCTGTGCCCATTTAAGGAATGGCATTATGTTTTGCTGGTATGAAAGGGAATCCCTCTAAAATGTGTCTTAAGGAAATTCAAATTTTTTGAGAGGTGTTTCTTGGAAACATAATTACAGTAAGGCCCCCACAGTTGATCCCGAAAAGCCATGTGTTCTGTAAAAGGACATTAAGAGCTTGTAGGTCGCGTTTACTCCATTTGCAGCAGCAGCTTGTTGTTGTTGACCAGAAAAGCACATCTAGATCCATGGGGCTCAAGTGCCTTTTAAAAGTCGCCAGAAAATATGCCAGGGGGAAAAATGTGTTATGGCGGTCCAGCAATTTTTACATCAGGTATTTATTTTCATTGGCAAGATTTCTGTGAAACAAAGCAGAATCCATTCAGGGCCATTGTTTTTTAACAAGGTATATTACTTGTGATTGTTGCCCGAGTTGTTTGTTTTTTATTGCCTTGTTTATTTCTTTTGCCACTCTCATCTCCAAGGGTGTTTGACCATTACCAGTTGATATGATTATTAAATATGAATATTTAACCCAGCAAGAAACCTGTCATATATACATTGTTGCCGTGACCTAAATAAGTGCATGTCACAGGGGAGTAGTAGCATAGCTTTATACTGCGTGTGCTCATTTGCACTGTGTGTGTGTGTGTGTGTGTGTGTGTGTGTGTGTGTGTGTGTGTGTGTGTGTGTGTGTTTGTGTGTGGTGTGCACATGTGTATGTGGGTAGGTGAATGCATGTTTGTGCATGTTTTCATGGGTGCAAGTGTGTGCATGAATGCACGTGTGTTTGCATTAAAAATCTTTCCAAGAAAAGTACTGTCTGGTAGTACCAAAATGAGATTTGTCATTTAGAGAGCCTGGAAACTTTACTTAGAAATGTGAGTGTGAACCTAGCTGTGATGTGGCCCTACTTCTGAGGGCAGGGTCTTACGACGGAGTTGAAGACGTGTTCCGCCTGGGCCATAGCGGGCATATCAGTGTATTTTAAATTCATAAGGAAGTAAATGCATAAAACGTTCTACTAAAGTTGTAAAATAGCTGGGATTGAGATCAGAGAGAAATAATTAACAGCTATATGGCTTGGAAAGTTCTTTCATTTCTCAAACTGCTGGTGGAGATATTTTTGTGTTCGCCATATGGAGTAACCTAATTTCAAATGCAATCAGGCTACACAGAGGGGAAAAAAGAAGCACATGCTTTGCTACCAATTGTTGTAATCATCAGTTAATGACCAGAGAGAATGCTTATATAATTCCAGTTTGGCTTTTTTGGCATTCAGAATGCAAATCAAAATAATGTCGTTATGCCAAGTGTAACGAAGGCTATTTTCTAACCAACTCCAGCCTTTCATTAAAGTTTTTTTTAAAGTAAATTATATGGTGCATGATGTATTATACAGAAAATGAAATGTAATAAAACCAATATTCCCTTTCTACTATTTAGTTCAGACTGAAAATGGATCTGCTTAAGGTTTCTCCCATTGATATCATATATTAACACAGTCTAATGAATTAACAGAAAATATTGTTCAAACCGTAATACTAGCCAAACACTGTGGGTGTACACCTACTTATATCAGATTTCACAAACAAAAGACCAGATTCTCTGAAAGACAATGTGGTGAAAATGGAGCATCCAGCCAATTTAAATAACTGAAAACTGCTTGCTTATGAATGTAAGCAATTAGATTAGACCTCAGGTTCAGCTATTTAGTTTCATCTGTTCTCTTTCGTTGGGAACGATTGCCAGATCTGCAAACTGCATTTTATAGCTTCATCACACCACAACACAAACAGCCTGCAAACCACAAATGAAACATAATTGCTCTTCCAGCATGCGGTGATGGACATGAAACCTTAAATGATCCCATCACTATGAGTTAATCTATAGACATGTGTGAGTGTCCATCGCTTAGGATATGGCTAAACTCATTTTTTTCCCTGAGATACATAAATATTGGCCTTTTCTGTTTTTTAGTGGCGACAGGCAATATAACATTTTGCAAGGGGAAATTTCCACAATTAAAAGGCCTTATTTCAAATTCACATATTCCCAGTTTAGGATAGGACTAACATAGCCATTATTACATTCTGCACATTCCCTGACTTTTACCAGCACCGGAAAATAAACCCAAGCCTGAAGATGGTCCATTTCCGAAATTCCTTCCGTCAGTCCAATCAAGCATCCACAGAAATCAATTCCACTGGAACACTAATATTGTATTTTTAAATAGAATAACTAATGCGTGGGAGCTGGTGGAAACAATTATGCTCAGGTAATAGGAAAGATATTAATGAAAACAGCTGAAGAAACTACAGTTAAATAGATCCATGTGGAAACCCACCGTACAAATTTGGGACTTGAAATCAGGATCATGTGGGCTAGCCCAAAGGTGCAGGGGTCTGATTTATCAAGCGTGTGTATGCACAGATTTGTGTATTAACTCCGTATGTGTATTTCCATGCCAAATGTGTTATTTATCCAATTTTAAAGAGCATACTGTTACACAAACTTTTCTGCTTGTGCAAACAAGAGGCTGAAAAGTCACCTTGCAAGCCACATACTTTGTATCTCTTTACTTAAAGCTAGAGTACGTGACTTTTTCCCAATGGTCGCATTTGTTGTCAAAACATCTCAAAGTCATAAGATCCCTTGGCCCTGCCCACAGTGAAAGAGACACACCCCCCATTCCACTTCTTCCACAGACCTTGTTGTGAACGTGCAAGTTTTCTAGATAGGATTGCAGACTGGTATAGCTAACATTACAGTAAAAATGTCATCTAAAAGTCCAGGTAAAACAACGGAATCTTTTTTGTTGTTGCATAACACTGAGTTTGTGTAGCGTTAGTCTGAACCAGGCATTATCTGGCTACAGCTGGTATGCATGGTAACTTATAGCCGAGTAGCCAGTTCTAGCTAACGCAATCTACGGTATATAACGGTAGCAAACGTTATCAATAATAGCAACCTAGCTACTATTCATTATAGGTAATTACAGTTGGCTGGCAAGCAGAAAGTCCAGGTAAATTAGTATTGAAACTTTTGACCTACCTGTCTAGTAGAATATGAGAGCTCCACGTCTGTCTTTAAAACAATTTGCTCCCGAACATCTCGCCACCTTCTAAAATGAGCACCTATGTTTCCTCCAATTTTCGAGCGAGCTTTATCCAATTCCCTTTTCTTCTTCTTTGTGTGAAATAGAGCCGGTGTAATGGGTCGCTGTGAAATTTCAAGCTGGTGAACTGGCGAGGTCAATCTCACTGTTGATTGGTTTGCGATGTGAACAGGCCTATCTCTTCGATTGGTTCTACGGTCTATGGTCAAAAGCCACTTTGTTTTGAAAATTCGGTCCGAATAGCTGGTTTTGAATGCAGCATTTGAGGGTATAAACACAGTGTATGGTGCTGGATTTCTCTCAGAACAGTTATTTCTGTGATTGCTACCAACTAAGCATGGCCGGTCCCCGATATTTTTCAAAAAAAAAGTTGTGTACTCCAGTTTTAAGTCAAATAAGAGATTGGATGTTTGTATCACAGTTGTTCCAAGGACATTGCTATATCAGTTCATGTGAACTGCAGTGAAGCAATCAATCAGCAATCAAGAAGTTCAATGACATGTATAAATACATCTAAATACTTATAGAAGACTCCAGAAATTAGCCTTAACAGTAAAATGTGTGGTGAAAGATTACAATGTGTCATATAAAATAAGTGCCTCAGGACAATAACCATGATGTGTTCATATGTTTGGCTAATATGACGGACTGATTAAATCAATTAGTTACCTAATCATTATCTTAGTGAATATGTCAGTGCAATCAAATAAGCATCCACCTTGACATAAGTACAATTAAGGACATTCACTGGGTGTAGAAATAAAGCTTGTACACATAAGCACATTTATAGGATATATGATTTATCAACAAAACCATGCCTGTGTGTGGTGTGTGCAGGTTTGATAAATCCCACATTTTGACAAGTATGACAAGTATTCAGCCCATTCTGGCAGAAACCAGTGACCCTTTTAGAGTTGTAAAATTAACTGTTTTTCTGAAGGCCAAGACATATTTACAGCTTTCTGGGGGTGATTTCTCCAGAAAATGCATTAAGCTCCCATTATCACTTCATAATTCCACACCTCATGGGGCATTCAGTCATAGAGGCGCCACTTTCACTGCACAGGTGCAATGATTCATTTTCTTTCTGCTGGTTGCAGCCAGACCTTAAAAATGACTTAGGCTCATCACTCTAATTCCAATGATTCAGATTACTCATTCTATTGAGCATGTGCTCCTCCTGCACAATATCAAAATAATTTGAATGAATAAAATAGATATTGAAATGTTAAATGTTAAACGATGGCTGCAAAGCAACACACAATTCCGTGTTTTCATTGAATGCCAAACCAAATGTTGTTTGAATTTTAATGTAATTCATTATTACTTACTTATTTCCAGTTTATTTTAGATTATTTGGATGATTTAGATGATTAATTACTAGTGTTAAATAAACTCTAAGAGAGTCCAATAAGGACAATATGTACTATATTACTGTATATATACAGTAGTTCAGTCTGTAAGTATTTGGACAGTGACAAGAGGCTAGATTAAGCTGTAAATTATGCTGGAACAGTATGGAACACATGGTTGGATAAATGGCTGTAAGTCATCAGGGGTCTTAGATATCAAACGAGCCTCAAACCATCACTCTGCTGCCAGATATGCAGTAGATGGATGGATCACTTTAAGGGTTGTTTCTCATGACTCATTTTCCTGTTGAACTCTATGGAAAAATGTGTCAGGAGAAGGGCTACAATTGCTACATGGATCACCCGATATGGATTTAAAAGCCCTCAAATTAAAGCTGAAAGTCTGCACTTTAACCTCATAGTCACTGTTCCATTTCATATTCATATGTGCTGCAGTACAACAACAAAAAATGTCACTGTCCAAATAGGGACGGCACTGCATATGTAGTTTGGTCTATGCATATGTATTTCAGACAAGGGACAGCACTGCATATGTAGTTTAGTCTATGCATATGTATTTCAGACAAGGGACATCACTGCATATGTAGTTTAGTCTATGCATATGTATTTCAGACAAGGGATGGCACTGCATATGTAGTTTAGTCTATGCATATGTATTTCAGACAAGGGACGGCACTGCATATGTAGTTTAGTCTATGCATATGTATTTCAGACAATCATAAAAAATTAGATTTCAGTTCTTCTGAGCCTTTGTGGATGCATTGTTAAAGTGTTATAAGCATTATTGTGTCAGAATGGTATTGTAATGTTTGGAGTATTTTCTTTTTGTTTCGGAGAACCAAATGCAACTAACAGGGATTCAGAAAGCGAGTTAAACACAAACTCGCCACAGAAACGGAAAACTAACCGCAGGGAAAGGAGTAAAACAAAAGATAGGGAACAAAACCTCCCTGACTCAAGCCAAAATAATAACCATGCAACCTCAAAAGGAGGCGAATCTCGAATGAACAGCGAGAATAATAAGCCAACCAAAAGAAATAAACAAAAAAAAATAAAGAGCCGAAGAAAACGGGAAAAGGAAAGAAAGAAATAGCGAACCTGTATCTTTAAACTCAGTAGAGAAAACGAGTTTAAAACAAAACGATGCCAGGCAGCCAAAACAAAGAAGGAGAATAAGATAGGGTTAGATAGGTGAGAGAAGAACGAACCTATCTTTGATATTCTTTTAAACGGACTTGCTGCGTTCTCTATTAAGACCAACCAGAGACCGACAATCCTAGACCTTTACTGACTTCGTTGTCAACATAACAACCGACAATATTGAAGTGCGGAAATGCGGAAGTCCTGAGCATTTATAGCCGGCGGAAACACCGCACAGGTGTGGGAAATAATTGTCGGGCGAAAAGCAAACACCGGAACGGAGGCGGAAAAAAAATCCGATAGAGCGTTGAGATGATGCCCAAACGAGAATTCAAACAAAGGAATCTCAGAGGCAGCAATAACCATGACAGGTATTCTCTACAAACAAATGAATAATTAATATATTCCGTGAAATTGTACTTGTATTACAGAGTGTGTTCATACTTCATGAAGTGAAGTACAATGGATGTGTGTGAGGTATTGCATTTGGGTGTGTATAAACGTACTGAAAATTAGATTGAGAAAAGCAAGCTGCTTCTGGGTAGGCCTCCGTGCATGTTTTTGGTTTTCACATTTTGGGTAAATGGATGAGGTCATGCTGTGAGTAGCCTGAGGGGATTGGAATAATGTGTTAGAATTCAATTACCGGAGCTCTGTAGAAGTGTCTTCAACACTGTCATTTCAAAAATGTAGGTAAGCAGTGAAAGTTTCCAGCTGCATATTTCCAGTAACCAAGGCAGTTGTAAAACCAAATTAAGTTTACGCCTACTTCCTCACAGTGGCATACCATGGGATCTAGAACAGGCTTTCAGTAACCTTAACTTTTAACGGAAGATTACTTTCAACCTGTGTCCGTTTACTTTGCCTGAAAATACAGTCAAACAATTGATTCACCCATAGCATTGTTGTTCTTTGCATCATAAATGTGTGCACTATTTTCCTGTATTTGCACTTATGACATAAAATGTCATTATGTCATGCGAAGATTCTGCTGTTTAATGCTTTATGCCACCCTTTTTCCAGTGCCCCAGCCACCCCTACATATATTTAAATGGTATGCAATTTTATGACACAAAGAAAAATGGTAGCACATTCACAAAAGCGCTATATTTATTGATATTTGTTATTCAGTTAATTATTTGCTTGATTTATAATCAAGAAATGTAAATGGAAACATCCTCTGTTTAAAGGTAAGGTTATTGAAGGCCTGGTTGCACATCCCACGGTACACTGCTCCCGCATAGCCCTAAGTTTATACCTACTCCCGCATAGCCCGGCCTATTGATCACCCTGTGAAAGGTGTACGGACGAGGAGAACCGTGATTCTAGTGAGCTATTTTGACTACATCGTGCGCCGCAAAAAAAGGGTAGCAATTTCAACAGGTTTGAGAGAGCACAAAGGAGCAGTCCCATGTGCATGTGCAGACACTGGGGTGAGGGAGGGGGGGTTCAGGTGGAGGAGGCATTAAATTGAAGTAGTGAACCTGTCACAGGGGAGTATTCCCTTTGTTAGAGCAGGCGAACTGCAACAATGTTCTTTATATCCTCTGCTTCTTCAGCCTGCTACTTTCAAAGCTGTGTATGTTAAGCACACCTGCAATGACCTCAGTGCCTGTACATTCCACTGTCTCCCATGAAACCACACCGCCAAAATATTTGCCTTTATCTGAAAACGTGTGTTTGGCTTTGGTGTTTTGTCGAATCCAAGGTTTTCCTGTCGCTGATTGTGATAACATTGTATAGGATATGACTCTGTATTGAGACAATGGAAATACTTCATACACGCCGTAGCTTTGATATTCTTTTACTTTGTACTATAATGCAATCTGAACGGTGCAATTAAAGCTCTGTTCATCGCTGAACCCAATGTGAAATTAGTGGTATTAATCTGATGGCATTGTTTTAATTATTATTATCCTAACCATACATTGACGTTATAACTGAAAAGATAACTACACATTTTGAAGGTGCACATAGTACTCGTATGTCCAATTTAGGCTAAAACATACTCTTCAACAAAGGCTTGCAGAAAACTTAAAAAGATAATAACTTAATTGGTGAGTTAAATGTGGCTTTTGTGTTTATTCTCATAAGATTCAGTTTCTCAGTGAGTTGCCAAAAGATACTACAAAATCTGGTAAATTAGTATATTGGCTGGCTTATTCCTCCTTTGCTTCAGAGAGAGTGCTATGTTTTGCCATATCTTTGTCAAACATAGTTAATCCTACATCTGTTTTGAATAGTGTGGCATTTAGAAATAGGCTCATTAGCCTTTGATATGTATAAACTACACTTAAAAACAGAACTGATGGAAATATTGCAGTCTGCTTTTCAACCTTGGGTGAAAATGTCTTGTTTTTTGTAAGATCTGATACTCTCTTGTTTTACATGTAAAATACAGTAAAGATTCAATAAATAATGAAAATATTATTTTATCCCAAAAGAGGAACATTCTCTGTTTTCTGTGAAGAATGTGTACAGATGGGTAAATTGGAACAGTAAATTGAAGCTATTAAATTTTTCTATTTTAATTTGAGCTAACAAGTTCTCCATTTTTATAATGAATAACAGAAATCGTTCAGAAAATAGTTCCTAAGAATAAGATTGACATTGACTTTGGCAACCAGTGGAATTCAGAGGAAGTCTGCAACCTGTCCAGACCCTTATGGAAACGTAATATACTGCTGTATATTTTAAATATATTGTGAAGATTATTTTGATATATTCACAATATACTGCAGTATATTCTTTTTCCATAAGGGGATGAATGCTTTCTAACCTCCCACATAGTATGCCTGATGGCTCACAAAATCAATTAGGAATGGTACATTATTCTACATCACATAGTCATATATTCAATATTATTCAGTATTATTCAGATAATTCCATATCACTATAATTCAAGCATGGTGTTCAAATTGATAATGTACACTGCCTGGCCAAAAAAAAGGTCGCACACTCTAATATTTTGTTGGACCGCCTTTAGCTTTGACTACGGCGCGCATTCGTCGTGGCATTGTTTCGACAACCTTGTGCAACGTCACAACATTTATTTCCGTCCAGAGTTGCATTCATTTTTGGTTGAGATCTTGTATTAACGACGGGAGAGTCAAACCACTCCATACAGTCTTCTCCAGCACATCCCAAAGACTTTCAATGGGGTTAAGGTCAGGATTCTGGCGGCCAATTCACTTTATTGCTGCATAATGTTGCTGAGCCTAGACCTGACCAATTGAAGCAATCCCAGATCATAACACTGCCTCCAGAGGCTTGTACAGTGGGCACTATGCATGACGGGTGCAACAGCGACTTTTTTTTTGGCCAGGCAGTGTATCTGTATCAGTATTTTAAAGTCTGATGTTTCTTTGGTCTTATGAATACAACGGAGGACGTTTTTAAATCAAAATTCATTGAAAGTCTCATGAGCTGACATAGTGAGCTGTTTTTATTACTGAATATCCTGGACTCATTGTTGGAACATGTTACCCAAGTGTGTCTACGCAATACTATTAATCAAGTACAATTACGTCTGATAGCATCAGGTATGATGGAGGGATAGCCGGAGGGTACCTCATGAAGTTGTCAGTTCTCTACTGTCATTTCAGTATCTGCATAGAATAATTCATTTCATTTTAAATGCACGTTTTAATGGTTTTCCTGCATTATTTAGATTTTGTGTATCCAGCTATGTACAGGGATGTCATCCTCATATTGTAGGGATACAGAGCAGTTATGTCTACAGCTAAAGCCTCCTCTGTACAGCACTAAAAATAGTTACCCTGGCCTGCACACTCAAACTCTTTTGGCATTTCTGAAGCTTCTTTGGCTCTTTGGCATTTCTGAAGCCTCTTTGGCATTTCTGAAGTCAGGTACTGTTAATCCCTTCCTGGGGACAGAGAGCAGGTCATATTGAAATTGGATTGTTAATTTTATTATCCTTCTCCACAGGCACGCATTTTGACATTAGACATTTTGTGGCCAGCCAATGTCCCATATCCTTCAGGTTTCACAGGTCACTGATTTTAGAAATGCAAGCCGCCTGCCCCTTTAACAACTACCTGGCACTTCATTAACCAGCCTCTTATTTCCTTTCGGGGAAGTGCCTGTGCAATAAAGTCCCTGTCCTAAAAATAGTGTTTAGGGCACATGGACACATAACACATCCAGTGCCAGATGTTGCCGTACATAGCTTCATGTCAGATAACAATTATGTAATTTATAGCTTATTGGTGTCACGCAGTAGTTAATGAACAAGTCACTTCTGATTAACAGTTCAGGTTCATTGCTATTGTTTGGATCATGGCTGTAGCTCTCGGGGTTTCAATGGATAGTCCCCCCCCCTCAGTCATAAATTGGCCAGTTAAAGCCTGGGAAACAAATGGGAGACTAATGACTCCGTAGATTTGTAAAGAGGAGGTGGGACGATGATACAATTAAAGGGTTTAGATTTAGGGGATATACGTATACAGCATGGGGCTTATTCAGACCTGAATTGTGCATGCAAAGTCACACGTGTTGTTTTCCAGCACAAATTTGTTTGTGTTTTTTGTAGTGAACATTCTTCTGTTTAGGTCGGAATATGTATTTCTGTGGTACCAATCATGGACTTGCTGGATATGCTGAGAAGTGTCACAACCTGCTGTGTATGGTATGGTATGGGATTCTGCAAAATGGATGTTCACAGCCACTATGGATTCTAGAGGGTTAAAGCTCATCTAACAATAATATATTGTCTATTTCATCCATTTGCGCATTAACACAAAATGTGAAGTGGAGGTAGCGAAACAACTTTTCTGAGGTGATTTGCAGCGTCTTTATTTAAAAGAACAATTTACCCCTCATTTCAACATGCACGCCGTCCATGGGGAGAGTGCGAAAACACAGCTTTTTCATAATAAACACTTCATTTTCATAATATTTGCTCATCAAAATCTTTCTTAAATATGCACTATTTTTACCATGGGAGAAAGTGCGATAAAGCATATCACAGTAAAGAATTATACCATTCCAGTTAAAACAGTTATTCAATGGAATATATGATTTATTGTTCATGTCCCTGGAAAGAGAGATGTTTTCTCAAGACAAAAGGCTACAGTCATCCATGCTTGCAAAAAAAGTCAACTACACCTGCAATGCTTGGGGCATGCATTTACAAAAAAAACTTTGTATAGAAATGGGCTCTTACAGCAAGCTCAACTAAAACATTGCTCATAATTCTAGCATCCAGACTCATAAAAATCCATGGTAAATATGTATTAAATTTTTTTAAGCCAGGGTGAAGAAATCGCAGTTGTTACATGCCTTACTGATGACAGCTGGAGGGTGATGACAAAAATATGAAAGAGAAAGGTGATTAATCTTCACTGTAGATATGTTCTAGTATTATCTTGAAAAATATATGTTTGTATGTGAGCTCTAAAAGTAGGTTTCCGCAAGTATGACTCATTTTATTTTTATTACTGGGGAGCATACAACTCACACTGCCACAAGACCAGCTAATTGCCATGCTTACGATAGCAGATGCATCTCGTGTGATTCTTTATATAAAATTATCTACACATTGGTGCGCCCCACAACAATCTTAGTACATTATGTAAAAATAATATTACTTTGCGATTAATTCACGAATGGTCTTTCCTCTTCATCAATAATCTATACTACTAATGTTGACTAATATACTCTGTCCAATAACCCTTCCACCAGAAAAGGCAAACCAAATCATATGTGCCATTTGAGATATTTATAACAAGAATGTTCTGCGAAAGCTGCCCTTCACAGTGGGCATAATGGACTTAATTACATCAGATTCTCTCTCTTCATTCCAGTTTTTGTCATGTGGAAAAGTTTTATACACGCATACGCAACCTGGACTGGTTGCGTTTTAAATGTATTCACATCGACTTTGATACTTAATGCCTTCACCAGAGGATGAAGAACCGTTCTGGTCAGTGGTCAGATGCTGCACCATGCTTATGTGTATGGCAGGCTCATCTGGATGCTCTATACATTTCAGTGTTGGAGTTGATATTCAAAAGTAGGTAGCGAACGGGCATAAAAGTATACTTCAGTTTCAAAATCCTGAGATCCAGAGATTCATTAGATATGCCATCTGAGTACAGACTTCTGTTATCTTAGCTTGGTTAATTCCGCTAGGGAAAATGACCATTGGGAACTTTTAGGAACTTTAAAGAGAATGTAAAAAGTATGCATCGAAATCAAGGTTCTGCACCAGTGGTAGTTTGGTGAGACTGAACTGCTGTACATCTGAGTAAGGTTAGAGTTAGAAGGGCAGGAATGCTACTAGTCTGAAGGGTGCCACCACTACCAAATTAGCAATGTTAAAATAAATACATAAAAGATTACTAAAACAATAGTGCTGCTTAGAGAGTACCCTGAAGAAAAAAAAAGAACTATAAAGTCTTATTCAAAAAGGTCAAAACATTATGTCACATGCAAGCCTAAAAAAGCAGTGCCTCTGCAAAAGTAACAAAAGCTAAGCTAAGCTACTGTTTCAATAAATCTTTCCTCACTTTGCTTAAGGGTGAAATGTTTGATACTCTCCAACTGCACATTTGGCAGACAGTGCAGAATCTGTCTGCCCATGAGAAATGGAAGAGCATATTTCGAAGGAAAACAGCAGAGCAGTGCAGTCTTCAGCGTGGCTCAATGTGTCTCTGAATATTCCCATATCACTTCTTTTAGCAGTAACTTTATTTTCTCTAATAACACGGCCCGATTCTCCAAATAACAAAGATGATTTCTTCAGGAAAACAACTTCTAAGACCAGTTTTGTACTAAATGTTAATCTTCTCAGAATTTCAGAAGGATGGCTATATAACTTACTACAGTGTATTTCTTCAATTGCTGTATATTCTCTGCATCATCATTGTAGGCGATATGCCATTTTTGGCAATAGATTTAGCTACATGGAAGGTTTCATGTTTTTCTTTTTGAAAACTGGCAAGCGAAAACATTTTCCACTCAAGTGTATTGAGAAATGACCAAATGGCCTTAAAATGAAATAACCATTGCCATGTCCTATGGGTGTGTTCACCAAAGAAATTGATATAAAAAATAAAAATACTGACCATATTACCATTGAATGTAAAAACCTGTGTAAAGCAGAGACAGCATGTGGAGGATATTCTGGATGTCTACAACATTGAAAGCTGGCGATTACATTTGGTGGGAGCTTCAGTGACAAGACAACTCAAGTGCAGTGTCTGGTGCAGTTGGCATGGAACTGTAAATAAAAGACATGATCAGGAAAGGGAAATAGTCAGCAGAAGTCATACTCCAGGATTGTGATGTGCATCTATTAATTTTAAGTAAAAGACAAAAAAAGGTGAGGAGCCACAAATTCATTGAGAACAAATTAAATCCGGGGCCAAGCCAGTTTAATTAAAAATGGTGCTGGCACAGAGGTGTTTCCATTATTTTACTAATTACATGCAATTTATATAAAACTCAAATAAGAAAAAAGTAAAAACCTAGAATTGATTTGTGATGTGTCTCATAGCTAATCATGTGCTATGGCAAAGCTTGCGTTCTGATCTGAAAAAAATGTTAAATACTTTCCTTCAGGAAAAAAACGACTTGAGATTAACTTGTCATCATCCATTGTGCCTCAATCAGGTTAGGTTATAGTGTTACATTATGGCAGGTACTTACAAGTGAACTGTATATGACAGGCATCATGATATATTTAACTTCAGGCAAATGCTATCACATTTATGGAAGTACAAATCTATGCACTACAGCATGTGTAAAAAACATTGCTTGTACCTAGAAGAATATAAATAGACAAAGTTTGCAAACAAAGGAGGGAATAAATACATCCATAAATAGAGTATACAATTACAGTGCCCAATGCCTGTGAAATAATTTACACCCTTGATAAACATGAACCTTCTTTAATTCAAACCACAAATTGTCAATTGAGTTCAAGTCTGATGACTGAGATGGTCAATGCAAAACAGTAATTTTGTGGTCAGTTAACTATTTCTTGATTCTGAAGTATGCTTGGTATCACTTGGCCTCATTCACTTTCTTTAAGATGTTTTAATGAACATTCTGGCATTCACCAATGTTTTCTTATTTGGGATTTTTTTCTTCGGTAGAACAGAAGCTCAGGATGCAAACATCAGTTAATCCCGAGATGTTTGTACAAACGTTTTAAAGAAGGTCTTAAGAACAAATTTGTTCGTAGAGTGATTGGTGAATGAGGCCCATTGTCCTCTGGAAAGATAAATTGGTGGCCAAGTTTGAACTTGAGGTTTTTGGCAAAAATGCCTTGGTACTTGCTAGAGTTTGTGATTCCATTGACTATAACAAGAACCTCAAGACCAGTAGATACGAAACAACCCTATAAACAAACAACAAATGACTCTGTATTTTCTACTTCAGCAGGGGCAGTTTCAGTACTGTGGTTAGAGCATAAACAGCCAGAAATGATCTGAGAATTCTTTGCTCAGAAAGGTAAATAACTACTTAAAACCAATTTCCTTTTAAAATTCTGCCAGAGAAGGAAGAATATTTTAAATATGAACATGGTCTATGGTTGTTATGATTAGTGTATTCCCATGATGGTGATAATGAATATATATATATAAATATATATATATACATACAGTATGTTATTGTTGTTTTTGTTGAAATTCTCTTTTGTGTAATGGATTATATACTGCAGTTTTTTTTTTGCATCTAGTATATCTCAGAAAAGGACCATAATCTGCAGATGCAGTCAATCTTAATTCAAAATAACTTCGACTTGACCTTTCTGAACAAACATCTCTTTGACCACCGAGACTTTAACAGGCTATAAATCAGAAACAATTTCTTTTAGGATGTAAACAGATATGAGACTGTGCAAAATGCATTCTGGAAAAGAAAATGCTCACCGAACCACAAATCTGTCTCTCAGAGATTTGAAATGCTGCAGGCCCAGAGGTACACTAAATTGTACATTGCTGCCAATTCCATATTTCTTGATTTGTCAAAATAAAGAAAAAAATGTAAAAGATAGGACAGAAAGCTAAGCAAGTCTGACAATGCTGGTGCCATAGCAGTGCAAGCCTCATTATCCTGGTTCAGCCCAGGCACCCAGTGCTTGCTAATGTTTCTCTGTATGAAACAATGATTAATATGGCTTCATTTTAAACTTTTTAAAAGTGGCTGTATTTGAACATCTGTGCATCTCTTTACTTGCCAAATTACTACATGTAACAGCAAACGGAATGGACAGTATTAGATTATAATATATAAAAGCTCTTTAACATCAGGCCAATCAGTATGGACCTCTTTAATGCACTTAGGGAAAGAGGGTTAAATGGGTAGTAAATTCCCAGCACACCTGAATATTCCTTAGACATGTTAAAAGCATTAGAGGCAATGAAATATCATTATTTAAATGAAAACAATTATTTACTTAGGGCATCCTGTAAGTTTAAAAGGAAATTGAATAAGCGGGTTAAAGTGCTTCCAGATTCCCCCCGCACGGCACTAAATCACAGTGGTTTGTGAGGCTACTGAGGGATTGAAAGGACCTGTTTCCATGGGCTGTGGTTCTTCAGTTTACACTGGCAAAAAAGCAGTTCCCCTCTTCTCGAGACAAATTTGTGGGTGCATGCAGGAGACACTGTTCTGATGTCGGTTACAGCAGTGAGACTTGATTGATGCCGATGCCTTCCAGGCACCGCAATCCAGGGTGTAGCAATGATTCGGGGGTTATCCACTCGTCAGTATAACATAGGCTATATCCTGTAAAGCAATGAATTCTTAGCCTATCCACAGTCAGTTTTCAAAATCATATCAGGATTCTGGTCATAACTATATTATATAGTGTGCAATCCAAAAGGGCAGTTTAGTGCCATATACAATCAGCCAATATAAAAATGGAATGTTATGCCTCTGAGGAAGAAAGTAATTTTCTTTGAAGCCATTGCAGTAAATGAGACACCTTATTGAAAGTGGAAGGCTGCAGTTTTTTTTTTGATGGCAAATAAAAGTTATTTCTTGATTTTATTTTGATGGTTATTATGTCTTATGACTGAATTCCCATAGATCCTATACTGAGGGTATCCATTTTTCTCAGGGGTTTTGTTGACAGCTTGTAAGGCTCACCATTACTTTTGGTCTTTCAAATGTGGATGACTTCATATTTGTCTGTATTGTAGGCAACTGTAATATGTATTTGTTTGTACAAAAGCACTTGGCTGACTTTTCTTCAAGTTAGAAAAAAACTTGACTTTTCTTCATTTTGTTGGCAAATTCCTTTAATTTAAAATTATACACTGTATAGTACTCAATTTGTCTACACAAAAAATATATTGGTAAAAACATTAGAAGTAGTAGTAGTAGTATGTCCTACAAGTATCAAGGAATAGTGCCATCTATATTATTTGGATACAAGTAATGTGTATGCATGTGGTTAGTACCTTGATTCGATAAGTAATAATGTAATTTCTTATAATTTAAAGTTTTATGAAGGTTTAGGAATGATGAACCATTGTAAATACAATTGCCTGCATAAAGCTGGATCATCCATGTTCCTTGAGAACCATATTTCTCTGAATTGGTTTTTCCTCCTTAAATGGATATATTTTCGCATTTGACTTCTCAGAGAGCATTATTGTTGGAATACTTTCAAAATATTTTGAGGAAAAATGGTTCAGACAAAGGGAAATTCCTCCTTGGAATTTTACCTTCTGTGCATTGTTTCTTTTTCCTCTTAATTTGGAATCTGCTCCAAAACATGCTTGCAAATACATGTGTGGAAATACATTACATGGCTCCACTTAATCACTACCTAATATATTTAGAAAATATAACATTATTTTATACGTTATTTTATTTTTGAGTGTACAGTACAACATTTGCCATCCCACCCCACACACCTCCCACCCCTCTTGCGTGACTGTATGTGTAAGGGTTTGAGTGAGGGAAAACCAGACGCGACCGGACAAGGGATCAAATAAGCCGCTCACGAAAGTGAGGACCACTAAAAAGATGTGTGTGTATTAACATAGAGACAATCACATGATTATTATTAAGCATTTATTTTAGTTTTGATTATTAGTAGATCAATTATATTGAGTTAAGTAATTAAACAATGTATTCTCTGTGAACACTGAGTAGGCTTTAAGCAG
The DNA here is from genome assembly GCA_029718625.1 of Synaphobranchus kaupii. Classification (NCBI taxonomy): domain Eukaryota; kingdom Metazoa; phylum Chordata; class Actinopteri; order Anguilliformes; family Synaphobranchidae; genus Synaphobranchus; species Synaphobranchus kaupii. The sequence goes on from CM056391.1 coordinate 26,542,964, forward strand.
GCCTGCTGTGTCTCACTCCCACTGTGTCTCTTCCTTCACAATCTGCAGAGACAGGCAGTCTGTGAGATGGATGTTTTCGTTACTTGGTTTGAAGGTTAGAGGTTATCGAAAGACTAAACACCAAGAAATGGATACCCTTGTCTCTGTATGTTTAGAAACAGCCCCTTGTGGCAAATCAGTAAAGCAATAAGAGATTGTGTATAAATGTCTTCTGTATTCTGTTTTCAAGTTAGAGAGATTCTGGTAAGACTCTCTCTCAGTTTATCTCCAAATAAACTGAAATTCTTTTTCTTATTCTATTACATGGTTTTGTTGTGGCTATCAAATGTATAATATGAACATTTAAAATCGTGAGGGAATTGGGGCGGGACTTGATAAGCAGTCTGCTTTTTTCCCGTATCCCTTTTCGGCAGGAAATGTATTTGTTAAATGCATATTACAGAAATGTGATGCAATGTGACTATACACATGCCGAAATAAACAAATAAACTGTAAACTGGTTCTGTTTGGACAGACTTGCTCACTGTGGGTTGAAAGGGAAAAATCCACGACAATAGGGTTCTGCATCAAATGTGATGGAACCAGACAGGTGCAATGTTGAGAATCTTTCACTTGTGATTCGGTTTGTCTGTAATTCGGTTCCTGAGGAGCATTTGATTGGTTTACTGGACTTGATTGGGTTGGATGCAGAATATATAACAACAGAAATGCTCAAACACCTGTCCAGTGAAGGTTACAGTGCTGATAATATAATCAGCCAATTTTATGATGGCGCATCAGTCATGAGTGGGATCAGGGGTGGGGTTCAAGCATTGTTGCAACTGAAGCTTGGCAGGCTCATTCCTTATGTACATTGCTACAACCATCAGCTGCACCTAGCAGTGGTGCATGCCATTCAGGAAGAGCCATGCGCCAAAACATTCTTTGAACTCTCCGGCTCACTACATTCCTTCGTTCGCCATCATTATGTAGCCCAGAACTATAATGCACCCTCTCTTAAAAGGTTACTCGAGATACGGTGGACCAGGTAGACAATGAGGATGCCATCTTGAACATTTTGTCAGCGATTTCTGAAGATAGTGTGGCAGCAATGGCTTTACACAGAGGCATCAGGGCTCCTAGTACAACTCAGGAAGCATCATTTTTTTTAAATTGGTAAATTCCTCATCAAAATTTTTGGTGTCTTGAAGCCAGCAAATTCTATTCTGCAGGCTAAGGCTGTGGATCTTTGCAGTGCTGGGGAGGTTATCAGTGCCTCACTGCAAGCTTTAAAAGATATCCGAGAAGATGATTCATGGGATAATTTTGAGATATTAGACAGCCCCACTGCTACAAAAAGAAGGAGAACAATGAGCAAACAGCTCATAGACAGTTTTGTTCTATCCACCGTTGGTCAAAAGTCCTAGCATTTCAAGCCTTTCCTCATAAAACTTATCTTTTATACCCGGGATCAATCTGGTTGCCCTTCTTTGGACCTTTTCCAGCGCCTCTATATCTTTCTTGTAGTAAGGTCCCCAGAACTGCAGACAGTACTCTAAGTGTGGTCTGACAAGGGCATTGTATAGTGTGAGTATGATCTCCTTAGATTTATACTCAATACTCCTGGCTATGTATCCCAGCATCCTGTTGGCTTTTTTTTACCGCTACAGCACATTGACCAGACCCTGATAGGCTTTGATCGACTATTACTCCCAAGTCTTTTTCTGCATGTGCACATTCTAGTTTTGTACCCCGCATAAAGTAATCCTGCCCTATGTTTTTATTCCCCACATGTAGAACTTTACATATAGTTATATTGAATTTCATTTGCCAGGTTTCTGCCCACTTCTGGAATTTGCTTAAATCTTCTTGGATTACCTTAGTAGCTTCCAGACAGTTGGCTAAACCTCCCAGTTTTGTATCATCCGCAAATTTAACTAATGTACTTTCAATATCCACATCTAGGTCATTTATGTAAATGAGGAAGAGCAGTGGACCCAGAACCGAACCCTGTGGAACTCCACTTCCCACTTTACCCTGCTCAGATAAGATCCCTCCTACTACCCTTTGTGTTCTATCCCGTAACCAGTTCCGAACCCACTCTGAAATGCTTTTGGAAGTCTAAGTATATAATATCATAGGCCTTGCTCCCATCTAGACACACGTGCGGTGTGGTTGCAAGGATACACAAACACACACACACACAAATATATGCAAACGAGGGGAAAAAGCCTGTGAACTGTATGGCACACACAGTGCCCTAAATAAAAAGGTGCCCCCCCTAAATTTCTGTCTGCCCCGCCCAATCACAGCAGTCTAGAACCGGGGCTGCTATCACCTCAGTTATATGGCTCTAACTGTAAATCATTAGATTACATGCAATCCAGGTTCTCTGTACTGTAGATAAACTTAACAACGGGACAAGACTTTTGGGCTCTTGCCAGTGGACAGCCATGCTGTTATTGTTTTACTACAATAAAAGTATCCATGATCGAAACCACAATGAGATGTCATGGTATTATTGTGGGGGGAAACCCCTAGTGGCCAGAGATGAAACTGCACCAGCTGGAAGGTAGAAGTGGATAAGCTGCTTTGTTTATGGTATGCTATCTTTTTATTTGCCGTATTGTGTTTTATTGTTTTTTATGACTGATATTAGAAGACAGATTAAATAGTCAGATAAAAATGTAATGACATTGTGGTACATGCATGCATTCTGAGCAGATGGATAATATAATGGCAAGCCTCAGGAGTTTATTGAATAAATACAGAAATTAATAAAACACTTGAAATTATGTTTTAGACTAGTTTTTGCAACTTAAATTAATTATTGTCAATGTGTTGTTGAATGCCTTGTGTCTTTCCCTGAGTTTTCTGTGTATCGTTATAGTAAGCCAGCATCAGGCCCATAACTGGATGTCTCGAGAACCTCCAGAATCCTAATGCTATGTACAAATACAATTACTGAGACTGAGCCCCAGATTTAATCTAACCACAATGGTCCTGATTTACTAAGACCAAAAACTTTTCGCACATGCAAAACTGTTATTGGTTTTGCTTGTGCTAAAAGGTTTTGCACACGCTAAAGGTCTTAGAAAATCAGGCCCAATGTGTTCTATTGTTACACACCTTGTACGACTTTATTTCAATTCTTTTCAGTTTTCCTTTGAAATTTCCTTTGATGGAAAAAAAAGGTTGTGTAGAAAACATGAAGCACCTGTTTGAACGGAGTTAAAGAAAAGTAATTTGCGGTTACATTAAATATGGGCTTGAGGGTTTAAATCGAACACCAGCAAACACGCCAGCATTCTAATTGCTAGAATAATAAGAGTGTCTTCTCACAGAGTGCTAGGCAACTCACTTAAGTAATTGGTTCATAATGCGCGATTGCCTGGCAGGTGCATTTTCAAATAAATCTTAGCCTGTTAGAAAATATTCTGTCAGAATATCAAAGCACAACGTATGTGTCTGTGTACCTAGTTCTGTCTACGGTGTGCGCCGCTGGTTATGCCATAACCAATTTATTTTTAAAGACTCAATTAGCCCTGAGGCTACAGAGGATATGAGTCATGGAAGTCCTATGAGCTTTCTTTCATCAAGCATTTTTCACTTCATTAAGTTTCAAAGACAGCAATGACCAGGTGCTCTGTATGTTTTTTTCTATAAAGACAAATGTTTTCAGCTGTTCTGCAGTATTCAATGAAAGTCCATAAAAAAGCATTTGCACATGGCCAAGATATTTGACTTGTTAATGCCCTAAACAATTCCTCAGCAAATAGCTGGAGTGAACATTTTGCCAAAATTAGGCTGTTGGTCCATTTGTCATATTCTGTTTATGAACATAGTTGTCGTCACCACTCGCGGTGTACCAAAAGCCCCTTTTGTATCAAAAACATGATACGCGGAAATCAAAATAACATAGTGAGCATTGATTTCTTTCTTGATCTATAGGTGATGAGTATGGAAGTGTGATAGCTCAAAGTGTGCATTTATGTATTTCGCAAACAATTTTCTTAACATTATTATACTTTGTTCATCAAAATGGCCATTAAAAAGATCAATGCCTTATGTCAATATCTGTCCATGAGGACATACTGAAAAACAAGTTTTCATAGCAATTGTTGTCTAATAACGTAAGTGTACTCAGGAACGCTCTTTGGTCCAGAATAAGCATCCTACATTGCTGATGTTTTGAGTGCAGGCTAGGAGACAAATGTTTTCTTGGAAATGTCAGCTTTGTTTTAAAGTCTTAGCACGACCTTCAGCAGCAATAGAAGCCGAAGGCTTCAAACATTAAGACAGCAACAAAAATAGTGGAGAGCCCATAGTGAAGTATTTTTGGGCATAAGTAAACCAACCCATTGTGTAAAGTAAAGACAACTCAATGTACACTGACAGAAGGTATAACCCCCGCCTGTATAATAAAAACCCACAGCAAAGCAGTACTGGAACATGTAAGACTGTGACTGATGGCCCGGTCTGATGGTTTCTATGCATCCCTTTGTATCCGGGAGTGTTGGGATACATCACAGCAGTGTGAGGCCCAGTGTTCATTAAATTGGGGTGATCCAGTATAGGCCAGGAGAATAGGGGAGGGGGCTGGACTCTTTTCTGTTGTTCTCCACTTTCACTTCCTCAATCAACTGCTATCACTTGAAAGGGTACCTTCATTGAAAGCATGATTCCCATGTATCAGCAAGGATGAAGATTTGAATCAAGATGTGCCTAAAAACAGGAAAACAAAGGCATTTCTGGGAGGGAAAGCATATCAAACTGTATCAAACTGTAATTTTATATCACTTTTATCAGTATCACTGTAATTAGTTGGTCAGTTGCTGTGATATTTGAAGTGTTCTGTTTTTGAAATAATGCTGCCGCACCTTCCCTTGACTTAAAACATTACCTTCATTCATGAATCTTTCACCAATCTGTGAAGTGTATACTTACAAACATTTCTTTGTATCGCCAAACAGAATCAATTTCTCTGGACTGCGGACGATCTGGACTGATACAGTCATTAACATTTAGACGTAATGATTCCATTCCCGTATGCCGCAGGATAGAGAAATGAGAAATATTATGAAGCATTAATAAATGTTAAATCTGTTTAGCATGTGGCTGTTTGTGAGAGTTGATATTGGGGGGTTACGGCCTTGCGCTGCCACGATCCATCAGAAAGCAATTATTTGCAGGCCCTGCCTCGTAGCGCCACTCAAAAAAGATTTATTATCTCAAAGGTGTACATTTGCATGGTCCACAGTGGAAAATGGTCTGTCAAGACTAAAGCAGGTGCATGACAAATGGATTGGAAACTTTTAAATAGCAATCCAATGCAACCCTTTTATAAAACAATTGGAGTGTTATATATAGAGACAGATGGCTAATTTTTCATAAATGGAGTGTGTAATAGTCAAAATATTTTGTCATCAGAATAATAATTGCTGTTAGTTGTAAGGCACCCTCTTTGATGTCCAAGTGATTGTCCTGTTTGGATGAAAACTGTAAGAAAATCATAAGGAAGCACAATGTTTCCTTCTGTTTTTATGCAGACGGCACCCAACTGTATTTGCCTGTGAATCCAAATGACTCTACAAATTTTGTCACCCTTAGTCAGTGCTTGAAGGACATAAAGTGCTGGATGTCTCAGAATGTTTTTACAGTTGAATGAGGATAAATCAGAGGTAATTGTGTTTGGTCCATGCTGCCCCGGTGAGTTAATTCCTGACAATCTTGGTAGCCTGTCAGCAAATGTAAAGCCTTTTGCCAGGAATTTAGGAGTCATATTTGACTCAGACCTATTTTACCTATTTCTCTTTTTATTGAACATGTTTTTTTTAATTGTTAATCACTTTGTAAACTTGTTTTAAGAAAAGTGCTATACAAATTTATTTCTCCACGTTTAAGCGTATCCTATGTATCCTATCTCTGGTCTCTGCATGAAAAGGATGCAAAATCTTTTCTTCATTATATATTCTTCATTAGTTCAGCACTTTCAACAAGGAAGAAGGCTTTCACATCTTTGAAACTGAAAATGCCATGCCGGCGTAAAACTGCTGCATTGAGGAAGACACTTTCCACATCTGTATTCACACAGGCCTAAGTGTTGTATTGCTCTCCCTCGTTCCGTCTGGAATCACAGGAGTATTCTCACAGTTTTATTCTCACTCATTTTTTGTCAGCCCCCTTCTAAAACTGGGGCGCTTGGGAGTGGTGTGAAAATCACAATAATGTAAGGGCTAACCCTCAATAAAGCATTTAAGGCAATGCCATAATGATGGTGACACTTAATCTCATTAATCTTTCCCATTCATTTTTCATTAAATAGTTTTAACTGACTCGGCATCTACAGTATATTTCCATCATGCATTAGGCGATGCATAGAATTTCAGATAATTTATTACTTTTCATATGCTGGATGTTGTCTCAGGAACAAAGGAAGCACACAGATTTTCTATATTCGGATACATTTTTTATATGCCCGCATATTAACGTGTGATCAATTGAGTCTCATTACCACCGTATACGGTAAAATCATTTCCTTCCTTCCATAATATTTATTGATACACTGATTACACCGAAAGTGCAAATACATTCTCAGGTTTAATTTTCCAAAAAAGGGGAACCATCTCCACAGTGTGTTTTACCAAAATAGATCATTTCAATATGCTGGCACACATCTTGGTTGTCCATAACAGACTTCTGACTGTTGTCAAGCTCTCGAATTAAATATCCAATTATTGGGCTCAAATGCCGTATCTGTGCTCTTTACATATGTTTCCTGTTACTTTATGCTAATATGAGAAAAAATAACTTTTCTTCAGGGGTTGCCTAAAGAGAAGGCTGATAAGAAAACAGCGAGTGCACAGAAGAATTGAGCACATACTATAATTTTAATGCATTTTTAAAAAGGAAGTCCAAGGCTTTTAATCCGCGGACTTCCAAGAAAACGATTGACAGGCAGTCGCAGCACCTTAGGAGGTAATGGATATTCTAACCTCCATTTCCACTTATTTGCAGTGGAGGTTGACGTCTGCCAGTAGTGATAATAGACCAGCAGGATGTGATGGGTAGCGAGGGATGTATACAGGCCTTGGTAAGCACTGTCTGACTGGCCGCAGCCTTCAAACTAACTCTTAATGTCTGTGGGTAGATAATCCTGACACATCAGCCCAGCTTTATAGTGCAGCTGTGCTCTGGTAGAGAATACCTGGCTTAGATGCAGCTTACTCCACCTGCTCTCCCCCCACCCCTTTCACTGGGACAGTCACTGCTGTATGCTACTGATCACAGCACAGACTTAAAATAGTGCTTCCATGGTTAATTGGGGTGGCTCGGTGTTGGTGTGGCTTGGCGCACTGTAAATTGCATGCACCCTGAATATGCAGAAAGGCCATAATTATCAGAAAGGAAAAGGGTTTTTTAAGATTTGGTTATGGAAGCACAAAATTACATATAATGGGAAAATGCCATACAAACGCACCTTATTGCACCGTGATGCTGTATTGAGTAATTATTTCAGCAACACGCATACATTCCAGGTTATGTATCTTATTCCATAATACTATGTAATATAGGGTTAGGACTAGGTCTTATTTTATTATTCATGTCTTATTTAATGAAACCCCCTGGTAAATAAGGCTTACTTGATTCCACACATCAATGGATCCTCTAGAACAAATGTTGAGCATACAAAACACATTATCACATTATTGCATATTATAAAATAAGTATTATTTTAAGTTGCACAGTTAAGAAATACCATCCATACACCAGTGTTATTAATGCCAGAATTTAAACTTCAAATAAGATTTAATGAAGGATATGTCATTATAAAACAGTCAGAAAGGAAAGTTTCTGCTCCCCATTTTAAATACCTTGCTTGAACCTTTGCCAACAGATCAAAGCCCATGGATAGTTATAATTTTAATGTTGTATTCAAGGTTAAGAAAGAAATGTGTCATGATTGACAAATCAAAGAAAGTCATCTCAAGAGAGCATCTTTTGTAGCTGGAATTTCTTGGCTTCTTTCAAGTTTGGAAATGAAGTAATGAATTTATTACAGCTCTTTCACCCCCTTCGGTTAAAAAGTTTTGCCTAACATGCTGCTCTATTAAAGATCTGAGGAAGCTGACACATTTTCTTTACTTGACATTTTTGTATAGAATCGCAAAGAAGGAGTAATTTTAAGTTGCCAATGTACCATACCATGGGTCACCATTTATCAAGTTCTCACCTGAATCTCAGTCAACCCTCAGCATGAGGTCAGTAGAGCCTTCTTTGATCACACATGTTGGACAATTATCACATTACACATCCCCAGTCATGCAAGTGAATTGGCACTTAACAATGACTGACAGCAATGTCCCCACACTGTCACATGCTGCGGTCAGTGTGGCTATTAGAACCACTGGTGTGGCAGTTGCATATTTCTAGTTTCTACATTATTATTTGTGATATACACAGCAAAATGTCCAGAGTGTTAATTCAATTCTTACAGAGTAGACATGAGTCCAATACAACCTTTCTTAAAACCATAATAATATACATATTTTTTTAACTTTTCAATAAGCATCAGGCCTTTGAGGGTTTCCTGGTATGCTTTCAACATGTAACTTGCATTAGGCTGTCCAAGACGAAAGCAGTTGAAATCCATCTCAAAGTCCAACAGGCATTTCTTGATGCCGTCTCCTTAATGAACACTAATTTACATCAGCAAGATACAGTGAATCAGCGAGGACCATTTCAAATCGGATGTACTCCAAGGGGCCTTCCTGCAAGCCCTTAACGAAGAACTAAAAGACCAATTGGCAACCCGTGATGAATCCAGTTCACTGAACAGTCTCATCAGTCTCGCCATATCAGTCGACAATCGCCTCCGGGCCAGGGCCCGGGAGAGGAAGAAGGGCCAGCCACGCGCTCCATTCTCCACACTCCACTCCAGTGTTCTCTCACCTCCCGGCAAAGCACCTACCTCGACGCCTGCTCCCGCAGATGAAGAACCCATGCAGTTGGGCAAGGTCTCTATCGATGCTGAAGAACGTCGCCGGAGGATCCGCACCAATTCCTGCATGTACTGTGGCAATCCCGACCATCATTTAGCCGCCTGTCCAATTCGCCCAAAAGGCGCGGCTCGCCAGTAAGACTGGGCGTACTGGCGAGCCCTATCTCCACTGTCCACTCAGGTCAGAACCTAGTCGAACTCAAAGCAACCCTTCTTTGGAAGAGTCAAGTCACGTCGTCCTTTGCTCTAGTCGACTCTGGAGCCGACGCCAATTTTATTGACGCTTCCTTTGTCAAAAAGTCCGGAAATTCCTGTGGAATCCTTGTCCTCATTTCTGCACTCGCATTGGATGGAAGAAGTCTGGGGCTAGTCACACAGTCCACCGCTCCACTCCAGCTTGTGCTGTCCGGTAATCACCACAAAACTATCCAGTTCTACTTGATTCACTCCACGCAATCCCCATTGGTGCTCGGCCAAACCTGGCTACACCTCCACAACCCACACATCAACTAGTGTACAGCCCAGGTTCAGGACTGCAGCTCTCACTGCCTGGCTAACTGCCTGCGATTGGCTTTGCCCCCTCCGGGGATAAAGAGGGCCACACAAGACCATCCTGAACCCAATTTAACCTGTGTTCCTAACCACTACCATGATCTGTCAACTTTTACCGAAGGTTTATCCGCAATTACAGTGTGGTAGCTGCCCCCCTCACTAAACTAACCTCCACTTCAATCCCCTTCCGCTGGAATTCCGAGGCTCAACGGGCATTTGATCTCCTGAAGACCCGGTTTTCCACGTCCCCCATCCTCTGTCATCCTGACCCGGATCGCCAGTTCGTCATTGAGGTGGACGCCTCCGACAATGGTGTAGGGGCTATTCTGTCGCAGCGTGCAGTCCAGGACAACAAACTCCACCCTTGCGCCTACTTCTCCCGGAGACTCACCCCCGCTGAGCGGAATTACGACATCGGGGACCGGGAGTTACTCGCCATTAAACTTGCCTTGGAGGAATGGCGGCATTGGCTGGAGGGGGCAGGTAAACCCTTCATTGTCCTGACTGACCATCACAACCTGACGTACATAAAGTCTGCCAAGAGACTTAATTCCCACCAAGCATGGTGGTCCTTGTTTTTCAATCGGTTCAATTTCACCGTCACCTTCCGTCCCGGCACTCGTAATGTTAAACCTGACGCACTGTCACGTGTTTTCTCTCCCCTTGCCAGACCTGCTGTTCCAGAGCCCATCCTACCGGCATCCTGCGTCGTGGCTGCGGTCTCTTGGAAGATCGAGGTGGTCGTGAAGGCCGCCCAGGCCTCCCACCCGGATGCCCGCAGTGACCCTAACTCTACCCTGTTTGTCACTGACTTGTCTGCTCCCAGGTCCTCCAATGGGTCCACGCCTCCCGTCTGGCCTGCCACCCAGGGATCGCAAGCCCTCCCACCAGCCTCCCGCTGGCCTCCTTCGCCCCCTCCCCGTCCCGGGCCGTCCTTGGAGCCACATTGGGGTGGATTTCGTAACCAGTCTGCCCCCATCGGATGGCAACACTGCCATCCTCACCATCGTAGACCGGTTCTCCAAGGCAGTCCACTTCATCCCCTTACCTAAACTCCCATCCGCGTTCGAGACAGCGGAGCTCCTGGTGCTGCACGTGGTCAGACTGCACGGGATCCCCTCCGACATCATCTCGGACCGTGGGCCCCAATTCTCCTCCCAGGTCTGGAAGGCCTTCTGTGCGGCCCTGGGCGCCTCTGCTAGCCTGTCATCAGGGTACCACCCGCAGTCAAACGGACAGACGGAGAGGGCCAATCAAGACCTGGGAGTGTGTCAGCACACAACCCCTGCGCCTGGAGCCGGTTCCTACCGTGGGTAGAATACGCACACAACTCCCTGAGGAGCACCACCACCGGGATGTCCCCCTTTGAATGCTCCTTGGTGTACCAACCACCCCTACTGCTGGTCCAGGAGGAGGAGGTCGCCGTCCCGTCGGTGAGATCCCACCTCTTCAGATGCAAGCGCGTGTGGAAGCTGACACAAGAGGCTCATCCTTGATCACTCCCTCATCCAGCAATTCCACGAAGAGTATCCCCAGAAACCCAAGCCTGCGTGAACGTTCGTTGGGGGGGGGGGGGGTACTGTAACGTTCTCACTCCCGTCCTCTTGTTTTCCGTGTTTTCCCTCTCCCCCTGTCTCGTGTTCGTCTCCCCATAGTCCATTTCCCCTTGCTGCAGGTTGGGCGTGGTTTTCCCCTTTGTATCACTCTGTTTCACTACACTTCTCTCAGCCTATCCCTTTTCCCCGTTTTGCGTGCATTCCACACTCTCCGCTCTGTTAATCACCCTCGCATACATTCGCACGCGGCACCTAATTCATAACAATTAATGTTTGCATTTAGTCACCCGGTGTTCTCTGTCCTGTGCCAGTTCGTTAATGCTCTTTGTCTGAAACCTCTGGTCTTGTCTTGAGTCCTAAATTAAAGTCTTGTCCTGTACCGGCATTAACTCGCCTTGCTATTCCGTCTGAGTCGAAGTCTGCTCCTGTCTGGAACGGCATTTCCCGCTGTTCATTATTCCGGCCTCTCTATACTACCTTTGCTTCAGTCTGCCAACCTGCAGTTGTTTGCTATCCCTGCCTGTGTTGCGGTTTCCCTGCCATCCATCTGATGTGTGTGCATACAGCCAGGGCTCCTGTTCCTCCACTCTGCGGCGGTGCCCGCCTACTACCAGTGCTGCGGTTGCTGCTGATGTGCTGTCGCTTTTGCTGCTGCTGTCTCTGCTGTCACTCTGCTGTTGCTGTGCCGTTACTGCCGCTGCCCTGCTGCAATCCCTGCGTCCTGCCCAGACTCCACTCCACTGTCCTGCACCTCTTCTGCCACTCCACTCCGGCCTGCTCCCGCTCCCGCTCATCCCCTGCTCCACCAAACTGGTTGTCCATCTCCATCTCCTACCCTGGCCTCTCCAGCTCCCACTGCTCCCCTGTTGACTCATACCTGGACTGTCTGTATTCTATGTTCTCCCTATGCTTCAGGAGTACTGGTCGAAGCATAATGTATTAGAGCTTCGCGCTCTGTCTGTCTGTCTTTTGAAGTCCAGTTCCGGCTTGGAACTTTAATCACCTTTTGCCTTTCTCCCCATGCTTCAGGACTACCCTGATCAAGCAAAAAAATATTGAGTATTGGCATTCCTGCGTTCGAGTCGTGCATTTGGGTCCAGTCCATTTCCGGGGTCGTAACAGTTTCACCGTAAATAATACATTTACATATTAGCTGTTTACAATTTTGTACCTTTGATATTTCACAGACTTTTTACCGTAAAAAGACATCACAGGCATCTTTTGCAGTGTAGAGTAATGTTTAAATGCATTGGTTGAATCTGGGATGGCATCTATCTGCCACTTAAAGGTCTCTTGTGCCCTGCTGACAGATAATTACCCCTTGTTATTGGTCTCCCTACAATAGGTCTGTAGTTAATGTTTTTTTATTTACGGGAAATATTGATCTATTGTGATTTGTATATAAATTGCAAACTACAGAATTTAGTGAATCTGTCTGTGTGCAGTGTACCAGGTGGATCCTGATGCAGTTGTTCACGTTCTGTTCACATTCTGTCCATGTTTGCATTCCTTCCTCTCCATGCGTTCCTCTCCAATGATCAGTGCTAGGTCCAGTACTCTTTTCTTTATATATGCTACCCCTTGGTGATATTATTCAGGCACATGGGGTATATTTTCACTGTTATGTGGACGATACGCATATATACATTTCCATGAAACCCGATGAGGCACTACCACTTTCTCGATGGCTTGTATTGCAGATATTAAAGATTGGATGCTTTCTACTTTCCTGCTCCTAAACTCAGAGAAGACTGAAATGCTGGTTTTAGGTCCAAAAAACAGGGAGAGATTATGTACATCTACTTTACATTTTGAAGGTTGTTTAGTTGTTCCAAATTCAGCTGTGAAAGACCTAGGTGTTACTATAGACCTAGATCTATTTTTTATAACTCTGTTAATGTTAGGTAGATGCATGGCTGGCTATGTTTACGGTCACACAGATATAAGCTAACGTTAGTGGTATGTTTAGCTAGTAACTATATACATATATATATATATATATATATATATATATATAAATCTTTAGCTAGCTAGCTAAATGAAAACGATGTTGAACTTAGGCATTCGTAAATCGGCTGTCGGAGTGCCGGAGTACATCTAGTTGTAATTGGTAGTGGGCGGAGTCAACTCGGAGAATAGTGAATCACACAGGCCAAAACAAATACAGAAATTCCGACCCGGAATGGAAATTTCAAAGGAGAACATACTGGCTGTAGCACTGTTGTCGGAGAAGCCAGTATTTCGACTTAGCATGTTTCCTTAATCTCTGATGACGTATCATGGTCATTTTATGATTTAGTACAGTAAATGTGTTACATATAGCTCCTTTAAGTAGCATAGCTAGAATTAGGCACTTCCTATCAGAAGGAGACGCATAGAAATTGATCCATGCTTTTGTTACGTCTAGGCTAGATTACTGTAATGCCCTGCTATCTGGCTGCCCTAAATCCTTGCTAAATAATCTCCAGCTTGTGCAGAACGCAGCCGCTCGCATTTTGACTAGAACTAAGAAGTATGAGCATATTACCCCAGTGCTAGCATCGCTTCATTGGCTACCAATTAATTATAGGATAGACTTTAAGATGTTGCTTCTGCCGTTTAAAGCTTTAAATAGACTTGTGCCAGTGTATATATGTAATCAGCTTTTACCATATAAGCCGAAAAGATCACTTCGTTCCCAAGACACAGGCTATTTAGTAGTCCCTAGAATATCTAAAAACTTGACGGGTGGTAGAGCTTTCTCCTACAGAGCGCCACTACTGTGGAACACCGTCCGGCCATTCGTGCGCTAATGTGTCCATCCCCAGAGGGCTTGAATGCTCATTCATTGAGAACTACTGGGGGCAATGAGCAGATTCCTGAGAGGCGAACAGGTCTGTCTGAGCATGACCCAACCATCGCCGTATCTCCTCCAACACTTCAGGGTGGGGACGCCATTCACCGGGACGAATCTCCTGGCGAGATAGAACATCTGCTGTACCGTTCCGAATACCTGGTAGGTGTACGGCATGAAGAGAGGCAAGCCTGGCCCCGTAGCACAGGCAAGAAGTGCCTTAGTGCGAGAAACACTGCTCGGAGTTCGAGCACATTGATGTTGTCCGACTGATGTGGTCGTGCTCATATTCCCTGAGCTGGGCGGTTCTAGCAGACAGCCCCCCAACCGGTCAGTGAAGCGTCTGTCATTATCATCACGAGTTGTGATGGTATAACGCCCATCCAGACCCCCTTTTTTAGGAAGCTGACTCGTCGCCATGGGTGGAGTAGCCGACAAAATCGACACGTCACCCTGATTCGAGTGCGACGGTCCACCTGGTACATTGCGTCATGAGTCCGATGCTGGTACATGGGCAGACGGATGACGAAGAACCATCGGTTGGGACCAATGAACACCAGAGTGTTGTGCGGGGGGACATCTGCTGCTCCCTGTATCTTAATGCCTCTACAGAATGCTCGAGCGTCTGTCTGGCTACTTCTGTGAAAACCTGTCCAGGAATAACTGGCAGGTCCCTGATGGTTCTTTTTGTGGTGTCCGGGAGGGGCGTCTGAGCCAACCACACCTGACACCGAGTCATCGTTAGCAAAGACATTACTCGGCCTAGCTCACGTGTCATAAATGCGAATGCCTGTAGAGATGCATCAATTGACATGAAGCATCGTCTGCGACTGCGCGAGCATCAGCTACGACAGCGAATTACCAATCTGCGCTTTCCTGGCGGCCGCATCATAGGCCTTACAGAGCAGATCATCTGTTGCTTTGCATTGTGGCTTAGGGCAGCAGGCATCTGCCTGGACCGCCTCCTCCGGGGATATTACCAGCTTACCGCAAAGGCGTGTTCCACAGAGGGCATTCGATCCAGCCCATGAAGTCCTTGAAGCCGGGGCAGATAGTGAAGCGCACACGCTACCTCTTTCACACAAACCAATCGATGTAGTGACCACGCTCACCGATTGGGAAAGTCTTACTGGGGTGCAGTCGCAGCCAGTACAGACTTAGAATCAATCACCGGAGCCGTAGCTCGTAGATTGTAAGAAACCAATATAACCAATAACCAATCTCACTGGGGTACACCCACGCCCAGGTTCGATTTGGAATCAGTGAAAATACAGAAGGATACAAACCTGTACTTGCTGTATACAAACCTGTTCACAACGTGAATATGTTTAGCTGAAGTGAACCAAACGTCTTACTGGGGCACAGTCGCAGCCAGGACAGACTTATAATCAAACAGCGGAGCCGTAGCTTGCAGATTGTAAGAAACCAAATCTCACTGGGGTACACCCATGCCCAGGTTCGATTTGGAATCCATGAAAATACAGAAGGATACAAACCTGTACTTGCTGTATACAAACATGCTAAACGTAAACCAGTTTGTAGCGTTAGCAGCATAACTAAGAAAACGATATCCATCTTAAAATAGCCAAGCTATTAGCGGATATCGCATGCAAGTGCTTATCCCCGCCTTTGGAGGACGATAACAATCGTAGCCCCGACCAAAGTCACAAAGCGTTTCGGGATTCACACAAGATACAAACAGTCTCATGTCTCTACCAAAGATTTTAGATATGAGAAGATATGAAACTGGCGCTTTTCCCCATTGGATTTTTCATCCGCACAAGGGGAAGTGATCAGGCATGCGCAGTAGTGTTTTCAGTTAGCTTAGCAACTAAAGTTACATAACGTGTGCTTAGAGTGGCGCACAACTGACTGGCAGATTTAAAGTTGGTTTTCATTGGATAGTCAAAATCAAAATGGCGTGTAAGTAGTAGTACTGGGTCCTGACAACCTAGGCATATATAATCTAAAAAGAAAAGGGAGACTTTTGATTTATTCTGTCTGATAATGACCTGTTTAGCGAACTGTTTTGTAAAAAACTCCATTGACCTCCAGTCATTCAACTGCGTCTGTTGTCTGTCTAATAAGTTCCAAATGCGGACATTCCAGCTCCGAAGTTGGACCTCTTGCTCCGCATACCCTCTTTGGTCTCTACTTTGCATCGGCGAGAAAAACTAAGAGGATTTCCGCATTAACGCGCCTCCCTTTATAGGGAGGGATTACGTCACTACGTGCGGGTCATGTCCATGACAAATATTGACATAAGAGTCTTGATGCATCGGACACCTGGAAGGTTCATTCGTGGTTGACGACCCTAATGGTCCAAGGAACGAAATAGATCCACTAATTATTTGATTAGTCAGATGCTTGTGCTAATCCAGTACCAAGATGGATCCCACAGGGATATTGATTGTAATGGTTGTACGACACGGTCTTTAGAAAAAATGGCGACCCTACTTACGAGGGCAAATTTTCAGTTTTAATTAGGCGGTAATGATTTCCAGGATGTAATTTGAGAAGGAGGAGTCATGATCAAAATCTGAAGAAGAAAAAAACAGTACCCTAATTGCCCACGCATTTGTACAACAACATTTTAATGGGGTAAAACAAGAATTTATCTAATGCAGTGAGGCATGGTGTTTCTTTTTGTATAAATCTGTTTTGAGCAATGCTCAAATTCACTGATGTTTATTACCTGAATGTGAATGTGTTTCAGGTCTCTTGTAAGCTATATCTGAAAGCAGCAAGGACATCTCTAGTTAAATGCACATTCAACAAACACAATTATCTTTCGATTCTAAAAAGAATATACTTAGTGGAATGTATGTTTTATAGGATCTAGATTATAGGACAGATATTTTAAAGCTTAAGGATGGCCTAAATTAGCCCTTCCATAATGTACAAAAGGTCTGTGATTCATTAACTCAAGAAAACAAACCCACAGACACAATGAGTCAGTTAGGCCATGTTTGGGTCCTCTGCTTATAAGGTTATTTTTATAATCGACTTGCATTATCATTCCACTTGCACAAACATTAATCATATTTAATTCAAATCCCATGTGCAACCCACATATCTGGACACCAAATAATGTCATTATTCATCTAATTCATTGTTTTCATGAGAGATGTTCATAAGCATAAGGTGAAACAACAATGCAATTGTATATTAAAATTAAAAGGACTGCCCACTCTAAGGGATTGTTTAGCTAATATCCATTTAAGGCCATGCAATTCTGTACAAGCAAATTACATGATGGCATTGGGAGGCAGTTTGAGCCCTTGTGTTTGGAAGAAAGGCTTGAAAAAAATAGCATCCCATTATGATATATGAAACAGCATTTGTGTAAGTAAGAATACAGTGCATGGCTACTCAAACAGTCTGATGGTAAACCACACAGTATCTGAACATGAAATAGGAGAGACACAGTACTGATAACTGAATCTGTTTTTACAATTAACATCAACTTTAAGCAGGAATAACCTAGGAGCATTCAATTTCTATTTATTTAATTATTTATTTTCAGCTTTCTATGTAACACAGTTATAGCAAAGAGATTAGAGATCAGTATAAATTTACAGCATTTTATATTTTAGTAATAGTCATGTCTTCAGTTTAAACATTATTACTGATCAAGTAAAGCAGCACTCAGCTTCTAATAGATGAGCAATATTTAAATGATCAACATTAGTAGTCTTGTTACATTTCATCTTGTTATTTAAAAGACAGTCTTATCCATAGCAACTTTCACAGATTTACATTTTTATGAAATATTTAACTTTTCCCAAAGAATTTGCAAATAGACACATAGGCTATCTGGATTTGTAGCTCTGACGCTATCTGACTGGATGTGTAGCTTATATTGGTCTCTATAATATAGTTAATAAATATGTTTTACATATGTTTAGAGACTCAGCTACAAATTATGTACTTGCAAACCAAAATGCTAAATAAAGAACCGTCTCTTTTGCTGTAGATTTGCTGGTGTGTGCTGGTGAAGGGGCTGGAGTAGGGATTAACACACGTGATAAAATCGCGGCATCGGAGTGAATTGTAATATAATCTAGGCCTTCAAAGTTCCAACCTACATTCTCCTTTGTCCAATTGCACTATTTAATCTTTTGGCCACGAGTTTTTTACAAGACATAACTTTGCAAATGACACAATGAACCGTCAAGACCACGATAAATTTAGACACACCCCCAGGGGGTGGTCGTGCATATCTGATATAGTACCTAAACAAAAACTAGTTAATAATACATTTTATAACCCAGAAATATTATATGTTACTATTTTTAATGTGCTGTGTTTAATACATATGATCTCTCTGACGTTTCCCATTTTTAGCCACTACTTATTTAACTTTCCATCCCCTGTGTACAAGTTGGTACAGTCCGATGCTTCTTTTGATCCCTCCAGCATTGAAGCGAAAGGCAGAACATGTTGGAGGAAGTAGGAGTAATTGTACAGAGTTAGTGAGCGATAGAGCGGCGAAACTTTTCCATTTAGGACGCATAGTAACACAAGGTACTGTAGGGGTACGAAGAATCAGTCTCGGCCATGATATGAAATTAGTTTCTCATCCCCAGGTTTAACGGGCCTTCTTTCAAATCGGCAAATAAGAGCTTTTGAAAAACACAACTTGCAGAGGCAAGCTCCAAAAATGCAGCTTGCCTGGGTGCTTTGTGGCACTGTAATAACTTTGCTGTTTCGCTTTCAAGGTAAGTGCAGCTTCGGAGAGATCGCCTTTCTACATATGTCCTTGCTTGTCTTTCAAAAGTAGGCTATGCTACGTTTTAAACACGGGATATTTAGGAAATATTTACCGTTCTTGAATTAGTCTGCTGTCAAATTGTGTTGTGCACAAGACGCGCAAACTCATGTTCCGTTCAACGTTACCGTAAACAGCTGCAATAGTCTTGCAGCTGTTTACTATAACAAGAAGTCTTTGGCGATCTTTGTCATTATATTATAGGTTACGTGATGTAGGATGTAGGGGGCTGTTTTTTCGTTTTGTTTTTTGCTTTTGTTTTGTATAAGCATCACTGTAATTTGTAGACGAGGTCAAAATCTGAACGCGAAAGATAACATTTTCATATCTACGGTATTTCAGTAGCTAGGCTATGTTCACAATAAATCTCCCTTGCACAACATTCCCCACACTGAAGATAAACAGTTTTCTGGCTGAAAAGGGAACACAACATCAATGTAAAAACAATGCAAAACGTGCAATTTATTGAGAATATTTCTGATTGATATTGAGCAGTCAGTAGCCTATAGCTACTGCGTATATTATTTTAAGGTTGATTGTTTTAAAATAGCAGCCCTAAAGTAGCTACTATGATCCTCAGATTTGTTAGCCTACATGGATGTATATGTAAAACGTTTTAAAACGGTAGTGCACTCCAAGTTTAAGAAAATATAGCTCAGATTTATAATGCCGTTAATGTTTGTTCACGTTACAGGCGGCGTGTCCGTTAGTCCATTCAATGAGTTCCATTTATAGGCAATGTGTTGCTGTTGTATTATGGTCACTTCCAGGTTATTTGACTGATTAGCGCATCTTATGATTATAACGGTTATTGCTTTAGATTTAAATAATGTATTATGTCAAACTTAAGTTGCAATATATTATTTGCATATAGGTGTTAATGCGTTTTTCACGCCAACATTGAGTCCTGTGCTTCATGCCCCCCTACTCTAGATCTTCATGAGTAATGGGGTTTCAAGTCCACCACTTTTTTTTTTTTTAACACCTTGTATTTACAGCATGTTGGAACAGCAGCCTCGTGCAGGCTGGAATGTTGAAACCTGGCCGAGGTGTCCCTTTTAAAGATACAGGGCATGTCAATAATAATCTCATTCAAAGAAACAAAAAAATTATATTTTCATTTACTGAATACAGTGCACAAAGTCTTGAGTGTAAGTATACCAAATGTAGCCAATTGCATTCATGCATTCAGAAGACATTTTGTTTTATAACAATGACCTCTGAAGACATCGGATTACTCCATAAGACCACAGAAGCCATGCAAGTAAAATTGCGTCGGCATGCTGCTGAAGGCAGCACAGTTTTTCTGTGAAGCTGACTACACTATGTTTACATGCGTACTTTGGTAAATACTTTCTGAGAAATATTCTGGTGACCACTGTTGTTTTTAAAGATATTTATTTTGTCATTTTCTGTTTATATTTCAACCCAGGAGCTCTTGGAATAAAATGGCTGTACTGTTGTATTGCTTTAAGAATAGGTTTAGCTTCTAAGCCTATGTGAAGTACATTTTGGCAAGTTTCAGTAAATTATAGCTGCTGTGTTCTAATGTACCATATTCTTTAATTTTAAGGTTAAGCCTTTGAGTGTACAGCATTCTCTTTTATATTATCATAATTTATTGTGTATAATATAGTTTAACTTTGAATATGTAGGGTATTTAAGGATATTACTATACCAAGAATTCAGAGAAGTGGAAGGCAGCATAAGCCAAGCAACTTGAGATGAATGCATTTCTTGGTTTGCATGAGTATAGTGAAAATCTCAGTAATAACTTGGTGCAAATCCTATCCAATATTGTCTTAATTATATAACTACATGCAAATAAATATATTTTGCCAGTTATTAATGTGCAGTTATTGTCTTAATTTAATAAAATTAACCGTATAGCCTATAATAATGCCTTGAAGAGTCAGGCCTAATGAAAACATCAGTGCAATTTAAGCAAGCCTTTCAGAAGTGTTGTAACATTTAAATTGTTAAACCTGGAAAAATTGCAGACTTATCTAAGTAAATGTGGTGAGAGTCAGTTGTTCAAGATGTGATTCCCATGTCTCAAGGGCATGTGTAAGATGTGAGGCGGAACAGTAATAGGCCTGTGAATGGCCCTCATTGCAGAAGGTTGAAGCTCCACTGATAAAGCTCTGTTTAGAGAATTGTTTTTGTCTGCTCTGAACAGCTGAGGCTGTAGTTCACAAAATTGCTCCTCCGGGGACATGCTAAATAAAAAGAGCCTCTCTTAGTCTATGTAGCCTATTTATCAGTCTTTGGAAGGGATTTTCATTAGAAAGTGAGTGAACCCTGAAGTCTTAAACAATTCAATAACATGAATCTGAGGTGAATTCACAAAAGAAAACTACGTCAAATTAATAAACAAGAACAATCGGAGATGGAGACCTTCTTAGTCTTGAGTAAAGTTACCCGTAGTGGTTGAATATTATTGCTTCACCTCTTTGACACTGAGAGACAGAGACAGACGGACATGGACAGACCTAGAGCAAATTTACTGCTCTTGGTAAAACAAAATCTATGTCCTTGTTCTTGTAAATACATACTTCTTGCTCAGTATCCAGAAAGTTCCACTGTATTTGGTTACAATCATTTTATTGCATATTTTGATGTATGAATATTTTTTTGCTTTGTAATTTTTTCAAAAACATTTCAGTTCATTACACAGGGGAGCCGTGAGGAAAGAGCGCTTGAATAATTTAACGTGCTGGTAGGTTTTGTCAGTCACATCCATTTTTTGTCCCCTGTTTCTGAAAGTTTGAGGAATTCAGTCTGAAATGTATGCCGTAGCAATAGCCTGCAAGACAAACTTAGCAGAACATGAACAGATCCAGCGCCACTCATGACATCAGATAAACCTTGCAAGTTGCAACAGGCAAGTCATTTTTATTTTCGTTTGGTTTAGTTTTTCTGTGTTATGTTGACAGTCCTCTAAATAGCAATGATATTATCATCCTCGTTTTATATCTTCCAATTTCCATATATATTGCATTATGTAATATAGGAAGTAAAGTTATTATTTTGGTTAGGTAACCATGGTGATGGATTACTACTGCTTGACAAATGTCATACAGCTCACAGGCCTCTAACCTCTTTAAGTACTGGAATTTGTGTGTGAATGGAATACTTTGAGCCATGACTTTCCCATTTGAGCATTACCTTCATCCCCAAACTCAGCTGTTTTGGCTGCTGGTGCACAAAGATTGTGAATAAAAATTGGGCATTGTCAGTCCTCTAAGTTCAGGGGAATGGTTTTATACCTTCAGACTGTAAATTGGGTACATGTGATCCATTACTCTCCCCTCTCCAAGTAAATGTATTATACAATGATATGCATGCCTGCTTCAGGCTCCACATTTTTGGCATTAATGACTGTGACATGCATTCCATATACAAAATTCTCTCAATTGTTGTCAAGCATGCTGTTTACACTTCTCCTGCTGTTGCAGAAAAGACTATTTCCCTCTGTGAGTTTGCCAAGATTGGTGTGATGTCTGTTTTGTCCGTTGGCGATTTCAATTTTATCGGCATAAAAATCTGTTTACCAGTCTTTTTGAACATTGACCCCTCCTCAGAATTATTTAGAGATGAATAGTTCTGGTTAAGATGTCAGTTGTGTCCCTGAATTTGCATGAATATTTGGGTCGCAAGACATGTGACATTTCTCTTAGCTATAATACATTTTTTGTATCAGATGGTTGCAAGCACATGACAAACTTGAGATGTTGAATGGAAATACAGTAGTGGCTTATTTATCTTATTTGCTTTTGGGAGAGCAAGCGATAGTGTGAAATGAGTCCTGACATCTCTTTCTCTGACCAGTTCAGGCATATCACTCAGTAGTGTTCACCGGGACCAGTTCCAGTATATGCCATCTGTGACTTGAAAAACGTCAATGTAGTTGGAGTTAATGAACTAGGTGCGAAGCGATGATGGATTCTGCTGCCTCTTTGTCAGTTTAAGATATGACTAGAAACGTAGTTCTGGATTCAGTATATATTTCTCATCGAATTAGGCTTTAAATAAAATGCAAGTGGTTGTTTTCAAGTAAATTTTGGCAGTTCCTTCACTTGGCAAGCTGTGTTTGTGTAGAAAAAAAAAATGAACATTTGCATTTAATTGTACATCAAAGTTAATCAATGATTTTGGTCCAAGCCATAGATACTTGTCCATAGGCCTCTTTACATGCTGATGGATTTCACCATGCTAATGCTAATCCTCACCATCTGAGGATGCCATTTCTTCGTCTTCTAAAGGAACTTAATAGGCTCAAGTCTGACTGTAGTTCACCCTTTTGTCACTTCCTGCTCTAGTGAGCTTGGAAACCAAGTGCAGTTGTGGAATTATGCGTTCTACTTTGTTGCGGTTTATGACTTCTGTTCTGAATATACTATACTCTTGCAGATACATCTCATTGTACATTCAGACCTTTGCATCCATTGTAGGCCTACTGTATATTTAATCTTTGTGTATATTTAATCAGACCCAAATTGACAGCAGCGGTCCAGGGCAAATTTGTGTGGGAGTAGTTGGAGCAAATAAACATTTTTTTTATATAACATATTATTTGCATGCGGTGACTTGGGGGCTTTCCTGTTTTGTGGACCCTCACGTTACATGAGGTTACAGTAATGGGGGCGCACAGCTGAATGGGAGCTGATACTATCTTTAGATAAGTCTATTAGGACCTGCATTACCCTTAGTGTTTGCAATGTGCATGGAGAGTGGCTGGAATCACGTCTCAAACTGAGACCACTAACAGTGCCTAAATGGAAGATATGACACGTGCAATAAGAAAGACTTGGTTCGTGTGAAAAATAGTATACTTGGGCATGTCTGAAGTATAATTATATAAACTTTAATTTGGCTTCAAGCATGCTCCACTACATCATAGTACACTATTTTTTTCACTTTGCAAATGGTTGAGAGGCTCATTGCCAGGCTTGATTTTTCCTTAGTAATTTAACCAGTCCAATCAGGCTTTTTCCTTAGTAATTTAACCATTCACTTAACATGAACTTTGGAATTAGGGCATTTATTGGTTTTCATAAATGTATTTCTTTTTGTCAGCTAAATGGCAAAAGAAAATGAAATAATGACACATTGGGAGGATGTAGGCATTAGTCAGAAACATGAAAGGACATTAGTCCTTTGTTGCTCTAGATGTCTTTGTGCTGTGGACAACAGAGGTTTAAAATGAATGTGCTCTTGCCATTGTTCCTACGACGCTGTGAACAACTCGCTAGCAATTCAGCGAAGTCAGTGTTCGATTGGGCAAACATTACCTGAAAAATGAGTCGGTCAAATACTGCTGCAGTGTGTCTGATAATAGAAACTGGTGAGCCCTGGTTGTAGTGCTACTGGCAGCATGCTCCCCTCAGTCACTTCATATGTCCAGTCATTCAAGTTTAGATCAGCTTAAAGAACAGTGTTAAAAAACAACTGTGGTGACAGTGGTGGCCTCTGAACTGGCCTGGGTGGAGACTGGGGGACAGGCAGGGAGAGAGGGGCAGACTGTATGACTGCTTGAAAACATTTATGTTATTGAGCGCTCTAATTGGTGTCGGGGCAGAATGTGGACAGAACTTCTTGCGGACAGAACCCCCCCCCCCCACACACACACACACACACACACCAAGCACCTTTCTCTGGTTGCACTCTGCCTGTGACTAGGGCTGTTTTTACAGTGAATTGCGACTCTTTGGTTTTTACCCTGGCCATTTGTCTACATGTCCCAGTTCTGTCTCCACCCCCACCCTCCCGCCTCAGTTCTGATGTGGCCTGCACCTGTTGCCCCTCTTTAGCCCCTTTTCCACCAAAGGAACCTTTTCCGGAACTTAGAAACTTCTCCGGAACTCACTTTTCGGTTTTCCACCTCCAGGAACCCGGGCTGATTTTTGTTTCCTGGGGAATGGTTCCTAATTTTTAGTCTTTGCTCCCGAGTTGGTACTTTGTTTATGGTCCGCGTTTATTGGGGTGGAGCTTGCAGTACTGAACGATGCTGATTGGTAAAACCAACAGCGGAGTTTGAGTCGGCGAGCCATAATGAAAAGGTGTACTAAAAGATGTCTACGCATTTAGCTGAACTGGGCATCGACCACTCAGTTAAACATGAACTGAAGCAGAATTACAAAAAAATTTGACCACATTAAACGTAACATTAAATGTTTTTTTACCTGTCACTTTCTCCTGCTTTGCATAATCTTCACGGTTCTCGAGATGTGGTGGGAAAGCAAAAAAAATAAATAAATACACTCTGGGAACTTCGTAGTCCCTGTTGCGGATAGTTTCTGCCCTTTTTTAGTTCCTACAATCCGGTGGAAAAGGGGTTATTGTTAATCTTTGAAGGTGCTGTAATTGAGTGTCTTCTCTTTTTTCGTTGCAGAACTTCTACCCCATTTGCGTAGTTATGTTTTGGTGTGCCAGTAATGTGGCGATTGTCATTCAAAAGAAGAGAATCAAAGAATAAATAAAATTTTTTTTTAAATAAATTTGGATGGATAATTCATCTTTAATAAGATTATATCTGTAAAAACCTGAAGGTCCAAACTGCCATGCAGTTATTTGACATTGATGTCTTCATACCCCCTTTCATCCTTCAACCAAAGCAGCCATCTAGTAAGGTGATGCCCTGATGTTGGAACTGCCCTAACTCCTGTGCGAAAAACATCCACCCACTGTCTAGATGGCACCTAAAAAAAAAAAGGAGACATACACTGGCATTTATAAACAATTCACAAACCTTATTCAGATTATCTTATCTCAAAAAAACCTTTTAAATAATACATTTCATTTACTTTAGCTACAAGTGCTTCCTGTTTGACCAAAACACTCCTTAGTTACAAGCCACCATAAATATCCATGAATGTAGACAAAATGTATGCTAGGTTGTATAGTGCATATCGCCATTATGATATACTCCATATATCCTCCATTTTGATATACAGGCACAGCACGCCAAATGTCACATCTTGTTAAAGGCAGCGTTGTCTGGTGAAATGTGAGTGGTATGTACCACACTAGCATTTTGACCTGGGGCCAGGGGTTCCTTTCTGTCTAAGTGGTTATCCAGTATTAATCAGTCCTTTATAAATAATGCAAGTGTGTCCCGAAGGTTTTTCAGTAGACATGGCAGTGTGATGACTGTGGGGGGTCGTATGAAAAATGGGAAAATGTTGGGGATATGGTGAATAGATTTGTATGTGTATACAGGCAGTTGCGTGTGTAATGTATAAAATGGTTTATATTGCATATTATGAATCTGAATCGTGTGTGTGTGTGTGTGTGTGTATATATATTAGTGTTGCACGGTACATCGAAACTTCGGTACTTTTTCGATACTTAAAAAAAAAAACGGTTCGGTATTAGAATTTTCCGACGTTCGGTACTTTTAGGTCAAATGTGTGCTCTGCTGTTATGTGTCTGCATTACTGATTGAGAGGATGAAAGGTGAACGTTAGCTAACAATACTACGAGTCTGATTCTCTCACACGCGCGATATTGTTTTTGGCCGGCAGAGCTATATAGGCTACTTTACGTTACCTACTAAACTAACGCCTTACTTCCACGGAGAATTTAGGTGAGCACAAAGTAAAGGATTTAACGATAGTTTGACTTGAAAAATGATGGTATAATCACTGAAAATAACCCCGATAGACTGTCGTCGTATTTTATCATGTCACGTATAGAAACAATAATATTTTTTAAAAACGTTGTACAAATGAGTATTCGCCGTTTTCCCTTGCTTACTGTAGTAGGCCTACTATATACAGTAGGCTACCTGATGCACTTTCGGTTTAGAAGACACCTCATTTTTTTTTCTCCAAAATCTCTCGTATAAATATGTTTAAGAAACCAAGTACTTACCAGTATATTCAGCTACAGCTGTTTTCTGATGAACCCTGAAGAGTTTATCTTGTTATATTTCGCCAAAGTCCTTTCCGCAGTCACCACCCCTCACTTAGGGCTGAAATACGTTGCTGTACCTACTTGTGTGAATACACACGCGCTTTCGTACGTTCTTTTTTAAACGTATTTAAATACATTAGGCGACGTATGTTATGGTTATTATATATATACTGTATGTGACTATTCTGAAATAAATGTATTCTCTAGCACATTTCTGAATGATACAGCTTCTTCTTCAGTTCGAACTTAAAACCATGGATGTGCAGGGAATATTTTTTTAGATATTGACATTTAAATAAAACTAGTAGAAACCAGGAGGAAATTGCCTCTGAAGGGCCAAAGTAAATAGGGTTAAGGTCATTTCAGTAGAGGTACCGAGTATCGAATCAGTATCGTTTCAGTTTCAAGTACCGTTTCAGTATCGAGTATCATGATACTAAACCTGGTATCGGTATCGAAGTCAAAATTTTGGTATCGTGACAACACTAATATATATATATATATATATATATATATACACTACTCACAAAAAGTTAGGGATATTTGGCTTTCGGGTGAAATTTATGGAAAATGTAAGTTCACGCTACAGTGATATTATACGTATCATGAAAGTAGGGCATTTAAGTAGAAGCATGCAATGGTGATTTCCTCATCTCAAACAATTTATTGAAACAAAAGCCAACAACAGTGGTGGGTATACCACAACAAAAATGTCAATGTCTCAATAACTTGTCATGTGCCCTTGAGCATCAATTACAGCTTGACAACGACGTCTCATGCTGTTCACAAGTCGACTTATTGTCTGCTGAGGCATGGCATCCCACTCTTCTTGAAGGGCGGCCCTCAGGTCATTGAGGTTCTGGGGTACAGAGTTACGAGCCTCTACACGGTGAGTCAGCTGATCCCATAGGTTTTCTATGGGATTCAGGTCTGGAGAAAGTGCAGGCCACTCCATTTGAAGTACCCCAGTCTCCAGCAGCCTTTCCCTAATGATGCGACCTCGATGAGCTGGAGCATTGTCGTCCATGAAGATGAAATTAGGCCTGTGTTGTTCATGCAGGGGCACAATGACTGGATTAATGATGTTATTCAGGTAGTATGGGCTTGTCACTGTACCATTCACAAAGTGTAGGGCAGTTCTGTATTGACTAGACACACCTGCCCACACTGTAACACCGCCACCACCAAAGGGTCGTCTGGTGACAACAGTGGCTGATGCATAGCGCTCTCCTTGACGTCTCCAACATCGTTGGCGGCCATCATTTCTGTTCAACGTGAATCGACTTTCATCAGAGAACAGCACTGAGGCCCACTGGTCCTTCGTCCAGCGTAAATGCTCCCTGGCCCATGCAAGACGATGACGCCTGTGCCTGGTGGTGTGGTCAGGTACCCTTGCAGGTCGTCTAGCACGCAGACCACGCTGATGTAAACGGTTTCGAATGGTCTGACGTGACACTTGGGTGCCTCTCACCTCCCTTAAATGTGCCTGGAGTTGAGTGGCATTCATCATCCGGTTCCGCAGGGCACTGTTCACAATGAAGCGGTCATCAGTGTGGGATGTGGCCAAAGGACGTCCACTTCTATGCCTTTCTGTGACTCTTCCAGTCTCTCTGTATCTCTGTTGCAACCTGCTGATGACACTCTGTGACACTCTAAGCTCAGTGGCCACTTCCCTCTGAGAACATCCTGTTTGAAGCCTCGCAATGGCGAGGTACTGTTGATCAATTGTTAGGTGTCGTCTTGGTCTCATGATGTCAAAATGTGAACAGCATGATGAAGAGGACTGTTTAAATACCAATTCTAATTGAACCAGGAAATTTATTGGTCGATTCATGGATCAAACACATGTTGTGAATTTTGCCGTTCAGCTCCTTGTTAGAGAACAGCAAGTTGTGCAAAAAGTACTGGAACATTGAATAGTTGGACATGTGCATTCAAAAGTTTAGAGAAGTTCAAATTAATTTCACCTGTAAAGGTTATAGTGCATTTTAGGTTCATCCTGAAATTTCACCCGAAAGCCGAATATCCCTAACTTTTTGTGAGTAGTGTATATATATATATAGAGACAGAGACAGACAGACAGACACACACACATACTATTTGTGGAAACATTTTCAAAGACAATTATTGGAAAAAACATTTTCCCAGTGCTGTCTAGAAGTATTCCAGGTTGATATCCGTAGTTCTAAGACATTTTAAATGTTTCTGCTTTGCCTTAATCCTTCAAATAAATGCTATCCTTGAGGTGTATTCCATGAGTTGTACATTTAACTATGTTGCTCATGTTGCGTTCTTTCACCCGGGTCGAATGCTGGTGTGAACGTGCCAGGTGCTGATTGTGGCTAGGGGTTCTGTGGATTAGCGTTAAGACTGAGACCGTTCTGAAATTCTATATCTGCAGTATTGCATGCAATACTTGATCACTTAAACTGCACCGTCATGCCAGTACATATTATTAGAGTAATCGGCTGTAAAACTATTCTGTTTCCACGAAACCCCATTCACTCTTGCCTTGATGTGCAAATCCCCAAGCAGCCATGTTGTGTTTCTCTACAGTTTCCAACCACATTCATGTCTTTCTCTCGGAATGCTCATCAATGAAGAGGCCTAAGCAACGGCCTCTTAAACAAACAGTATCGGCCCCCAATAGGCCATTCAGACGTGGGCCCGGGTACCAAATTGCCTGAAAGAGCTGCTTCCTAATGAAGTCGCCAAACTCAAGTGTTGTATTCGCTCAGGCCCTTTCAAAGAAACCTCTGTGAACAAGGTGTCAAAACAACCCAGCCTCCTTTTTTAAGTGTGTAAATTGTGCCTTTTGACAGTGTAGTACAGGTCTGAAGGAGGCTAGATAAAAGGGGGTGCAATACTTGCAGTCTAAACAATGGTTCTCAAAGGATTTCCTTAGTTTTTTCCTCTCTGCCACCCTTTCATAATACAACTATTACACACAATAATCCAGGGTTCTTTGTGAGCTTGTTATTTTTCTGAAAAATGTATCACAAAAGAGATGTAAGAATCTGAAGGGTCTTTAGGGTTTGAAATATTAAAAACGTACGCTTAATTAATTTGCTTCAATCAGTGCTGCAGTTTTTAATCAACAGTCTGGTGTGTGCCATAATGTTTTTAATCCTTTTTTTTAATCCCAGATTTTTTTTCTTCTGTCAAATATGGCCTGTCTCCTCGCTGAGGCGTCATTTGCAGACAAGCGCATGCTCTCCTGTAACGTGCATATGGCCAGCCACCTCTGCTTTACTCTCTGCAGTCCAGTCTACTTGGCTTGTGTCATCAGTATTTTCAATTTAAAAACTAGGCTGTAATGTCAAATGAAACTCTATATCTGCAGTACGTTTAGGTTTGCATGGTATTGCATGCAATACTTGGTCACTTAAACTGCACCATCATGCCAGTACATATTATTAGAGTAATCGGCTGTAGGGCGGCAGTGTAGTATAATGGTTAAGGAACTGGACTTGTAACCGAAAGGTTGCAGGTTCAATTCCCAGGTAGGACACTGCCGTTGTACCCTTGGGCAAGGTACTTAACCTGAATTGCTTCAGTATATATCCAGCTGTATGAATGGATAAATGTAATAAGAAGTTGTGTAAGTCACTCTGGATAAGAGCGTCTGCTCTATGCCTGTAATGTAATGTATATGCCTGTAATGTAATATATATTTTTTTTTTTTAGCAAAGGACAATCTCAATTGCTTTTCAGAAAAGAAGCCCTGCCTCCAGTGTGGGCACCACAATTGTCAGGCCACACTTCCTGTTTCTTAAAGTGGTGCTTTCTGGGTGTTTTTCATATTGTTCAAATTTTAAGGTACAAAATTGTTGTTACAGAAGTGGCATGTAGAAAATTATTTTTATACAACAATGAAAACAAGCATCAAAATAAGCTGTTCAGAGTAAAGGCTCTTTGAACTGCTGTCAATAGAATTCACCATTAAAATATTGGTTTAGGTATTCTAGACAATGAATTAATAGTTCAGGCATTTGGTGGAAATGTTTGTTTTTTGATGTTTAATGATGACCATGGAGTTCAAAGGTTTTAGCAGATGTAATTCATACATATACTGCAGCTTGTGTCTGGTTAAAACGGTTAGCCATGACAGTACTCTTGCTTCCTGAAGGTCAAAATGCCTTACTAAATAGGCTACTGTACCACGCTGAGTACAAGTTGCTTTTACTATCGGTTGTTCTTTCTGGCTCAAACGTTATTTTTGGATCAAGCATTCTGTCATGCCTGGTGGCGCCACATAATAATAAACATTCTTTTTTTCACTCGCTAGACATTGCTCACCTCATTTTAATATAGCATTAAAGCAAAGCAGGCTATTTAAGTCAATCATCTTGGACCAGGAATTACTAGAATGTTGATGTATAATTTAACACTATGATGCACTGGCAATCTCTTGGGGCACATTTGCAGAATCCGTGCTCCTCTGCCTGTATTTATTTAAGCAATAGATCACGAGAGGGAGTGTGTTATTGGAAATATAATCACTGTGGTGACGTCGCAGCAACGAGACCGAAGGTCAGCAATGTTAACAAACGTTTAGTAAGTAATGAAAAAATATTGAAACTAACTTTTGATGAACTCGAATTCGCCAAATTGCTAGCACCATGTTGCCATTGTTCTTGTTTATACTTCCTAGGCTAGGCAACACTCTATAGAATGCATCTACGCAATGGCAGTGAGGTTATACTAAATACCAGCACTGCTGGAATGCAGCTCGGCCAATCACGTTACTCGCTCAAATTTCATTGTTGTATAATATTATATTAATAATGTTTGGAACATTTCAGGGTGTGATGCTCTTTTCTGTGTGGGGAGGGGTGGGTGTAGCTACAGAGCCTGTGGGGTGGGATCCGGTTTCAGCTGAGCGTGTGTAGCTAGCTCCTGCAATGGCAAAGGTGAAGAAGCGCAAGTACAGCAAAGTCAAACAACAAGCCGACCGGGCGCGTTCAAGAAGCAGTCTACCTAGGATTTCCTTTTCCTCAATGGCGACAGCTGAAGTTTAGCAAGGGGATGAAAAGCGACACGGAGTTGGTTTCTGTTGGACCAGTAAGTAACGTTAAAGGGATAGTTCGGAATTTTGGACATAATGTCTCAATTACGACTTACCCATGATGTAGTTGATTGATGGAAGTCATTTTCAGATAATTCCATGCTTTCCCTTCTTTTGGACATACACACATTGCTAATGCTAGCGCAACTCTGGGGTATCGAGTAGCATCCACGACCAAACGCACTTAAACACTCCACAGTGCACCCAAAGCAAATAAAATACGACGACTATCGGGGTTATTTATTGTTCTATTGATTATACCATCATTTTTTCAAGTCAAACTATCGTTGAATCCTTTACTTTGTGCTCACCTAAATTCTCCGTGTAAGTACGGCGTTAGTTTAGTAGGTAACGTAAAGTAGCCTATAGCTCTGCCGGCCAAAAACAATATAGCGCGTGTGAAAGAATCAGACTTGTAGTATTGTTAGCTAACGTTCAGGTAAGATGGTATTTCGGTGTGTATTTCAAGGTTGTTTAAATCATGCAAAAAAAATGGGCACCACAAAGTTTTCACCGATTTCCAGAGGAAGATCAACAAAGAAAACAGCTGTGGCTTCTTGCTGCTCGCATGGATGTCACCAATTGAGACTCTAAAAAAGTTAAAAGTGTGTGGTGACCATTTCACGGAGGATGACTATGTGAAAATCAAAAAAGGACGGTCGGGACACCCTCTATTGAAGGAGACTGCTGTGCCATCACCTGTTTTTCTTCATGCACCGAAAACAACTGACGAGCAGGTAACTAATAAATGATAATAAGTGATCTATCTATGCCAGCAGCCATACCACTATGCAATCTGCGCCTGCTGAATGGCTGAAGCTAAGCAGGTTGTGGGCTTGGTTAGTACTTGGATGGGAGACCTCTGGGGAAAACTCATCCCCCAGTTTAATTGGCTAAAAAAATTATTCTCTCCCTCTCCACCTCAGCTGATGTGTGGTGAGCATACTGGCGCAAAATGGCTGCCGTTGCATCACCCAGGTGGGGTCTACACATTGGTGGTGGTAGAGGCGAGTTTCCCCCTCATCATTGTAAAGCGTTTTGAGTATCTAGAAAGGCGCTATATAAATGCCATGCATTATTATTATTATTATTATTATTATTATCTATTCAATTTAGCTAGCTAGTTGCCACGATTGGGAAGTAGTCAAACTTTTCCTGCAAATTGCTAGCCAGTGTGCTTGCTTGTATATGCTGTGTTATTCTGTAGCATGTTTGTGTTTAGCTGACTTGTTGTCTACCAAATATGTAACTTTACGGCAAAACGGATTGTGTCGGCAACTGTGGAGTACAGCAAATAGCCTACAGGCAGATACCCTGGCTAATCTACCGCTAACTCCTCCGCCGTATTTCCACAGATAATTTAGGTGAGCACAAAGTAAAGGATTCAACGATAGTTTGACTTGAAAAATGATGGTATAATCACTGAAAATAACCCCGATAGACTGTCGTCGTATTTTTTTTGATTTGGGTGCATTGTGGAGTGTTTAAGTGCGTTTCGTAGTGGATGCTACTCGATACCTCAGAGTTGCGCTAGCATTAGCAATGTGTGTATGTCCAAAAGAAGGGACAGCATGGAATTATCTGAAAATGGTTTCCATCAATCAACTACATCATGGGTAAGTCGTAATTGAGACATTATGTACAAAATTCCGAACTATCCCTTTAACTCTAGCTATCCAGCTAGCTACGTTAGGTAGCTAGATGGTGGAACTCGGGTACTTTGAGTGGGCGAGGTTGAGGACGGAGGAGGAGACTTCTTTGATTTTTAAACACGGGACCACAGCAAGGCTAAAACTCTTGCATAGTGCACCTTTAGCATTGTCATTATTTTCCATATGAGAGTACAATGACGGGATGCCTTAAAAGACAGTGTTTTTCTGCCAAGTTAACATTGTCAGAATAAAATGAAAACCTTTGTGTTGTAGACTCATCAACATAATGAATAAACTGCACTAGGTAAAAACATTCACCAAATGTTCTTTTTCATTTTCATGTCCGTGTACTACTTGTGCATTTTTGAATAGACAACTTTATTCTTCTTTGAACAGCCCGGTTTGTAGACTTCGGATGCTTTGTGCCACTTGTACTGCAAAATTGGGAGAGGTTTATAGAGAAAGCCAGAATGTAGTGCAATCAAAGTGCTGAAGGTTTTATTGCAGGCCAGTTGAATGCCCCATGGTGCATGATGTATCAAAGACTTCCATGTAGTAAACGCGCATACTGACAGCTCTTCTTCCGCATCTCTGATTACTTGCCTTTGGCCTATCCCATCGGTGGAATTTGTGGAATTTAATTGATTGTGGAGAGGAGCATATAATTGTTTGAAATTGCGTCTGAACCAAGAGGCGGAATAATACAACAAAAACAAGAGAAATGAATAAAACTATAATGTCATCTAGGGTTTAATTTTAAGACCTGCTCACTCCCGAGTGCCATCTGTGGCCGCATTTCATCTGTTTTGTCCCTCTCCTGCCAATTAAGAAGTCCCCTGTCCAGATTCCCTTCAACAGCATCCTGCTTTTGATGAAGGCTTGCCCAATTTAATACAGGTATAGGACCCTAGGGGTTGACCACACTGAAAAGCTTTGTATTTCACTACTTTAAACTACAGTACATTACTGGATGTATGTTGTGTACCAACACAAAGAAAGTGTATTTATTCCTAATGCCAGTTCCCAATAGCATTTCCACCCAAATATTTAATCGCAGGTATTTAGGGGTGAGGTAGAATATATGGACTATCTATCATAATGTTGAAAAGGCCAATATTTTCCTTTGATTTTTGAGCAGAACAATTGTAACAGAAAACAGTAGATTGTAAATAACATAGGTATTAACCTGTGAAAATGAGCAGGGTATTTAATATAAACTAAGTCTTACTGGTTACAGTTGATGGTAGTCAATGTATTTGTTTTGGAAGGGCTGCTCTACTGCAATAATGATGGCTGGGTATACGAAAAGCATTTGCATATCTATGAACATAAATAATTTAATACACACAGAATTGGTCATTTACGTTGTGGGTGACTGGTTCACTCCTGCAATTTTCATGAATGCTTTTATTTTGGTTTTCTGTGCATAATTCCTGCCGTTTAGACCTATGGATATGTGTCCAAGTGAAGCCAAGTCCCAGACATTTAGTCTTTCTGTGTCTTGGTCACCTTTGGCAGAACAGAGAATTGCTGTACTATGCCCCCCCCCCCCCCCCCCAAAAAAAATAAAATGTGTGATGCATGGATTAGGAAATGAATGCGGGGATTTGAGTGATGCGTGGTGAATGTGCCTCCCAGCCTGCTGCCCCTGTCGCGCCAGCCTACAGCAGAGCCCTGACAGGTGCCATGTCTCGGACCAGTTGTCGGGGCGGGAAGAATAAAGAAGCTCCTCTTGCCTTCGGCGCCAACGGGCTGCCTGTTAAATACTTCATTGGCAAGTTTCCCCCAAAAATGCTCCCTCCCCCCCTCCCCAGTTGACGCAGCGGCACCACGGATACCACCTTCCTCACCCCGCTTTCCTTTTATGTAGTGTGCGGTCTTCTGATCGAGCGGTGCCAGCTTCTGTCACAATCTCATTTATTACGTCTCCTTTTGGTCATGATTCCAAAAACTGTACGCACTGCGATTTATTGATGAAATGCAGTCTGGTCTAAGAAACCTACTGTGTTTTATTAAGTTAATTCATTTTTAATAGATTTTTAAAAGTATTTTGTGTATGTCAAACTAGTATCATTCATTACGGGTTACCTCTCAATATATACACATTGGTGTCGTGCTTTGAAGTGAAGGTAGCTAATGTGAACATATGAACATTAGAACATGACATCATTGCGTATTGAAAGGTAACCCATGACGAATAGTACTAGCTGCATATATTAGACAAACTTAGATTATCTTTCCAAACAAAATGGTGGGTAAAACATTACGGATGTATTCCAGTGCATTATTTTGCTTCTCTTGCCTGACTAATGGCCCCTTGGTAGCAGTTTGTTTACAAAAAGCAGCAATCATCATGATAAATGTTTCCGTGACTGCACTTCCACAAAGTATCAGGGCTCCCAAGCTGTGTTTTTCGTGCAATGGTTTTTGAGCGTGGAGGGCAGAGATTGCATTAATGCAGGTTTGTCTATTTTTCGCAAAAAAAAAAAAATTCTGAAATGTGTGCTCTGTTCTGACAATGCTGGTAGGCCTGATTATTAACCATGGCATTTCGTTCAGTTTGAATTGAGAGAGTGTGTGTTAATCTGCAAATGTGTGTGATGTAGACAACACTTGTATGAGAGCTAGCCGCCTCATTACAGACCTCTTGTCAAGCTCACCAACATACAATTTACAACTATCAAAATATAGGCTCCCACATCACTGCCAACATGTTCATATTATACTGGTATCTCATAGCACTAATACACAAACAAGGAGATGGGTGCTCCTTTCATCTATTCAATAAATTGTCTCGCTAATGTTAGCAAAATATGTAAAAAATGCAGAATCGATCGATCGGCCTGTATTTTTAAATGCAGGTTTTTGAAGGCAAGCGTAACCTCGGGAGGAGTCCTGTCTTATCGTCATTGCTAGGACAGAAGTAGCCCTCGGTTCCCCCCCTGTAGTGACTTAGATGTCCCTCCATCTTCATGTGGTTCAGGTAGAAGCTATTCTTGGCACCTTGTCCCACATTTTCAGCTTGCCCCTCAACACCTCTGAGATTAATGACCTTCTGTTCACCAAATGGGTGGATGGGGTGGAGTAGGTTAGGAGGGGGGGTGGGTTTGTGCATGATTGTGATGGTGGGATGTGGGATGATGCGTTACAGACATACAGGCCATGTGTGCTGCCACCGCGATATGAGCTCTTAGTGGCTGCCGTGTGGGGACAGTCTTAAAATAGGTTGTAATGATAATGAGAGAGGTGAGTGATGGGTAATGTTGCTACTTGTCACTACAACTCTGAAATTGTCAGGCATCGCCTGAACCGTGACAGTTATGTATTCAGTTTTTTTTTCTTCCCCCCACTGAGAAGGTTTTAACATTCTACATCTTGTAAATCTTTACCTCTGGGGCTACAGGGCTACCCTAATAACTAATACCCTGAAGGGATTTTTCAGTATGGGAGGCTAATTTATGGACACTTGATATACTACCAATTTGTCTGGACATATTAGCATTTAGGAATCATTCAGCTTAGTTTTGTTACACCTAATTAAAATCCACAGGGCTACAAAATCCTGACAGTTTTATCCTCAACAGAACAAAATTAATACACTGTTAAATTAAGATTTAAGATTGTATAGCTGTTTTAATCCATAATCCATAAATATCATTGCTAATAATTGGTAATAATAAAAGTTGTAGATCTTTTTTGTTGTATATTTTCCTCAGTCTCGAGTCTGGACCATTAACTGTTCTTTCCTCTTGTCTGTCCAATTTTTATTATTATTGTTATGATCTTTTTTTTTTTAACATATTAACAAGAGTTAACCTGGCATTTAGCTAAGCAAATATGTGACTGTGTGACTGCGTAACCCTTGTGTGTTCTGTTCCTATTTCCCAATGGTGCCCTATGGACTCTTCTTTTGGCAAAAAAGTTTTGTTGTCTCCTTTTCACTTGCAACTAGCCAATTACATGGAGTGGTCAGCTTGGTATAATAGGGTCTTAACTTAGCAGTCTTATCATCATCTTCGATGCTTTTAAAAATATATTCTTTCCCCCACTCATTTTACGTGTTAATTGGCGACCCAGAATGGCAGTGGTGAAGGACAATTTCTCTCTGTAGACACTCAGTTGGAAGAGGCTTGTTGGGCCAAAAGATGTGGGGAATTCGACCTTGGTGTAATTAAAAGGCTGGTCTGTTGCTGATCGACGGCTGTACTGTACCCCTACGGCAGATGGTGCCTTTGAGGAACACTGGCGTCTGTTCTTCAAGAAGTCTGTGCTTTTAGCCAGCTCAGACAGTGACACATCTCACTGTAATCTGCTGGTATGTTTCCCACATAATATGTGTAAGCAGGATTTTGCTGATGATTCTTTGACTTTTCATTCCCTTGTTGCTCACGAGTGAATAATCCTCTAAAGGATTGCGGAAAAGGGAGACCAGTTCTGTTACTCAACATTGTAAATCTTGTCTTTATTTTTTGTATGTTTCCTAAGAAATGTGTGCATTTTAATTACTGAGGCAGCTATCAATGGGGGAATGCGGAAAACATCAAAGGGAACAAGTACAATGCTTGCTAAATATAACCTTTTCATGAAATATACAGGATTTTTAATGGGAAATGAAGCCATCTTATGAATATCCATAATTAAATCTGTTACTACTTTTGAAATAAGATGCCATGGGAACTTCTATTTATTAGTTAATTTATGTTTCATGTTCACGCTCTCAGCTGGTACATGTAGAGCTAGAAGAGAAGAGGGAAAGTGTATTCCGGATATTTTCTGGTATGCTTCTCCGCCTCCATCTCCCCATGTGAATCCAGTTCTCCCGAGTACTGTTCCCAATGGAGAATCCATCTGCTCATTGCGACAACTGTTTATATGCACATATCTTATATCTTTTAATCGCCAACTGCCAGAAGGACCTTTCTAAAGGGACCGAACCCCTTTAATATTGAGTTTAATGCCAGTACACTGCAGGGGGACAACCAATTGAACAAAGTTTGCCTCATAGAATGTGTGTATCTGTTATAAGGAGCTGGATTATTTATTCAGCAAGTTTACTCCCTAAGTAACAAAGCTCTTTTCAGGAGGAACTTTTAAAGCACCCCTCATTTCACAGTATCAGTCCTTTATTAATGCTTTTTTGTGTCACTTCCATGCATTATAGCCTGCATTGTGCGGTTCTCTTGAAGTACAGCTTGACGCATAATACTCGGATCACCAGAGTAAACCTATCGTTTCATTTAAATGGTAATTGATTTCTCATGAGAGGACCAGTTCAAAAAAGAACGTTATAGAAGATGTATATAGAATAATTGGAATAACTGTTTTTTTGTTTTTATATCAGCATCGCCGTACTACGGAATCTAATCTTATGTGCGTGTTTAGGTTTGTGGTTTGGAAGGTCAGTCAGGTGGCTTTTTAGATTTTACCCTTCCACCCTCATTTTCAGTGAACAGAACGTTTGCTGCAGAGTTGCCAGAAAACCGAATCGACAGCTCAGCAATTTGTAGGGAATGTAGGCTGTCGCCATCATAACTGCTTTTAAATAGGACCAGACGCTAATATCAGACAACACACTTTGTGTTACACACAGTCAAGCCATTCAAAACGATGTTTCCAGCCAAACTCTTAATTAGAAACCAAGGGAAACTTGTTTTTGTTTTAGTGTTCAAGGGACGGGATATCATCCGTGGGATGGA
Source organism: Synaphobranchus kaupii (assembly GCA_029718625.1). NCBI lineage: Eukaryota > Metazoa > Chordata > Actinopteri > Anguilliformes > Synaphobranchidae > Synaphobranchus > Synaphobranchus kaupii. Next base: position 26,581,989 of record CM056391.1, read on the forward strand.
ACAGCAGGGAAGCTGTTGTTCTCAGTTTGAAAACCATAAAGGAATCCTAACTGCGGCAATAGTAGGCATATCTAGCAATTCGGTGGTCATATGATTATAAATGATAGTATTAACCCTTTATTATTAAGTTGTTTATTATGGTCAGGCTTAATATGGTTGACATTAAAAATAATGGTTATCTACTGTTTTGCTGTGTTTTCTGTCTGTATCCACAGTCTTTATTCTTCAGTGGTACTCTAGGTATTTATTTTTTATCAGCATAGAGCATCAGCTATGTAAATAATGGCAATAGGATAGTGGTGTACATTTTTCATAGCAGAGTAGCTATATAGAACAATTAAGAAAAAGATTACAGCAACAATGCCTACAACAAAAGGCAATGTGAGTAATAGTTAGTGTACTAAATGTAGCCATTCCCTGAGAAATTATCAACTTAATTTTGTTTTTAATAAATGGTTGTTGAGGGTTAGTTCATCATTGATTTATGTTGAATTAAGAATTGAATGAGTCAGTGTTGGCCTTCATATAATTACTAATGCGCACAGAGTGACAGGACGTTGATATCATTTTTTCTTGTGTTTTGCTTGTTTACTCAGGCTTTGAGTGAGCCCAAGTGGGAGCGTCATCAAAATACTGTTTTTGTATTGAGGATGAGATTTATTTGCGTTGGCTCTTCAGCCTCATGTTTACCCGCAGTTCTCTGTTCCCCCTGAGAAATCGGGCTGCATGAGCAGTACTACATTGCTATACGCTTCTGTCTTCGTCAACGCCCATCAACAGGACTTCTGAGAGGCAGAACTGAGTCTTATTTGGCTCCACTGCTTTGGGACAGGCAAGTTACCCAGCATCCCTTTGTCATAAACTCAATAAGTGAACACGCAAAGGTGTCTGAGCAGTTTTAAAAATCGAAATGTAGGAATGCTGTTTTTCATCCTCCAAAGCACACCGCTAAATTAAAATGGCTCCATTGCTTTATTACTGTTTGAACGCTGCTGTGTGTGCAACAGTCTCCAGACCAGGTGTGCTAGACAGTGTTGATACTAAATGGTTGAATACCAAGGGTGCATTGGACTTTGGTCATTGGCTGTATGACTGGTGTGGGACGTTTTGCTCGATATCTGCTTTGGAGGGTTGCCAAAACGGTCCTCATTGCACCTGGTCCCACGCATTGACCTTGATTTGATCTGGGCTGGAACTGCAAGCATAGACCCCTGTGCCAATTGTGTAATATGAAACAGTCAGGAAATATTTCTTGCGAGCAGCTTTTGGTCTGGGGGTGAAGGAAGTGGGCGAAAACTGAGAAGAGGTGGTTTTCCTCGTTTTCCTCTCGACTTCTCTGATATTACCTTTGGTAAGTGAGACGGATGGTGTGTCTTTTTATTAAACTGTACAGAGGGATCTTTTATGAGTAAAATTACATTGAACATATATGTTCATGGGAATCTATAAATTGACTTTATGAAGGCTATTTATTAAAATTAAAAAAAACTTTGTATATCAAACTTTACCCAGATTCAAATTCCCGTACTTGCAAATGTATACTGTGACATTCAGAATATAACTTTAGATCTAAATCACATATTCATCATTTTAACAGGATGCATAAACATGGATCACTGCAGACCAGTCATTGCAACTCTTAAACCCAAGATTCCCTTGGATGTGGTATCCTGGTTTAAAAAGCAGTTTGTCCAGTATTTCTTACCACCGTGAAATGGGGGTATGCTGCACAGAATGTGGACTTAAGATTGGATTTTGATTCAAAATAAAGATCGCAACACTTCCTCTTGTTTCTTCTTCTGCTGAATGTCTAATAGAGTCAGTAATGGAAATTACTTCCACATCAATGGATAACTGGGTGAAAGGTTATGAGGGGTCATCCTAGCTATAAATTGGACCCTAGGCCTTTGTCCTCCTAATGGAATCAAGGCCTTTGTTTGTCTTTTGACTCTTACCCTGCGAGTACAGTGCAACTGTGCCCTGCTTCCGGTCTTGTGATCATCACAGTAGTTGTTTGTGTCCAACCCAGCCGTTCTCTGGAGGTTTTTCCACTGCAGAACTGCAATAAATGAATATCTGCCGCCAGGCCAAAAAGCATCAGATCAGATGGTGAAATCTTGATGTTGACTTATCGCATATTTATAAAATTGGACAAACGCACTATTTCCCTTGCAGTATGAGGAGAGTGCTCAGTCATATTGTTCTCTGTAGGACCCTGTTTTAATTTCTGAAGATGCTGTGTAGCAAACCAATTAACTGCTTTTACAGCTTGGTCTGAAAGGAGGAGAAGAGCAGATGACTGCTGTAATGAAACAATCCATGTGGAAGTACTTTTTTGAATAAATAAATTTTAAAAAGCCTGGCATATTGTTTGACTCAAAGGCCCAGTGTCACCCAGTTTTAGTTTCACTTTTCCCATTTCTATTGTTCTGTCAGTCTCCCTGGTCTTGTGGCCCTAGCCCAGAAAATCCCATCTTGAACGGGCTCTTGTTTCGGCCTGTTGATGACCCCTGAACCCTTCTTTGTCACACTGTAAGTAGGAACATAATTTTTGTTCCTCTTTCTTGTGTCTGGAGACCAGCGAGCGTGGTCCATTGGGACTTAATGCTGTTACCAGGCTTAATCAATCATGGACCAGCTTGCAGTCGCAGCATTGGACCAATGCTTGTCCCGAATTAGTGTCTCCTCTCTCCCCCTGTTACCCCTGGTCTTAGCTGGACCCAGGCCATACATAGAGCTTCTGGCCTTAATACCATGTGCACAGACCCACTGAAATTATGTCCCCATAAAAAGAAAAAAACATAAAGGAAGCCCTTCAATGAATGACGACGCAATAGATCACCACGGCAGCAGCATAAAAAGGCTTGGGCTTTTGTTTTTTTCGCACCTTTGTGCATTTGTTTGTGCAACAGAATATGTGATGTGTCCAATTTTATAAGTGAAATTTATAAGTAATTTTTACCTGCAAAGGCACAGAGGTGTTTCAGTAAAACAAAATCAAAATGTGTGATTTTTGGACTTTAAGCAGAAATGCCTGCATGACTGTTCCTTCAGACTGTACCTTTCGCTTGGTTTTTACATGACATAGAATGAGCAGAGGTCGCAATAATGCATATACACTGCATTTTGACGCAGAAAAAAATGTAATGCTGGGGAAAATAATTGTGCTGCATTCTGAAAATGCAGGTGTATTGATTTTGACATTCAATTCAGTTTTGAGTTGAGGGATGTCTTTATTGATTTACAGAACCTGTGTTAGATTTGTAGACCAGCTGGGAAACAAAATGTACAAGTTTACTCTAGCCACTGACAACAAAAAGAAGTGTTGATTGATAAGCTGATTTCACTTTGCATTTTTTTAGTATTGACTAAGTAAATAAACAAAGCACACTGATCAAATGAAAGGTGGGCATTTGTTCAGTGCCAGAAGGAATTGATTTTCTGATCTGATGAGACGAGAACTATCGTCCTCAGTACACAATTCTAAGCTAACAAATTTACAACTTGATCAGAAATGTAGGCCTCGTCACTCCTGCTATCATGTTAATCATACTTTTAACTCGTACAGTATACCTCACGTTAAATTCAGATGAGCGCTCCCCTCACCCTTAATCAATAAATAATGTCAGAAAGGTATGACAACTTGGTGGCATGTAATGATGTTATTAATAAATAATTATTAATAATCAGGTAAAGAGTTTCAAAAGCTATTTCAATAACTTTAATAAAGCCATTTTGTTTACAATTTTGGGGAAAAAATGTAGTGTAATTTTTTCATTTGAATTAAAAAATTATGACTGATTTCCATGACCCAAGCTTTGAAAATGAATATTTATAAAAGCTAGTATGTGCAAGTTAAACAATAAATATATATAACTGATGGCACATTTAAGGAAAATGCTGTATATCACAAATTATTCGTTGCCATCTTGATTTATCCACACTTGTGCTAAAGTTTTAGTCGATATCTACTATACATTATCTGCTTCTTTTTGTGCTGGATTTAAATCACATCTCTGGGTGCTGAGATAAATGACTACTTATGAGAAAGCTGTCCTCTGTTTCCATGCCACCTGTGTATAGTAGCCTAACTCAGATTTCAGCCTCTTTATACTTTACAGTGAAAGTATAATAATATATACTTCTATAAACCAAAAGTTCCTTCACAGGAATTTTTTAACCATGTAGGAGTGCAAAGTGTCCCCCAGCGATGTTTTAGGCACATTAGTACTACGCATAGAGATGCACAAGGAAAACAATCTGCCATGTGAATGAGTCACTCAGCCTGCAAGTAAATCTGACTATCATCTCAACCAGAGCTACATAGTTGTGCACTGTAGTTACAGACTGTATAAAAGACTGTGTAAAATACGAGTACACTTCAATGCATTGTACTCAGGTGATGGGGACGTGGTCATCGGAGAAAAAAAACCCAAAAAAAACCTCATCAAGTAGCACACCAGGCTTAAGCTGTGCTCTAACTAATGGGCTACAATCTCTTTAGTCTGAATAAAGTAGGGGAATGCATTTTAAGCTCCAAGACAACACCTGGTAGTTGGGTATGAAGCCATGCCACATGTAGTCAAGGCAAAAATCATTGGGAGGTTGAGGATTGGCATTGGTTTTTATGAGTGTGGTCTTCTATGGTTATTAGAATTGGTTTAGAATATGCTAAACAAAATTAGATGAGTGTTCCAATTGCCTTGGCAACAAAGTTAAATGCTGAATTTTAGAAGCCGTCTTACAATGCAGCTGCATCTTAATGTGTGAGTCCAATTATGTTATTCCCTCTGAAGCTACTAAAGACCAGATATAGTAAGGATCTGTGTTCACCTCAGTTATCTTATTACTTGGATGTTTCTTAATCCAATTAATGAAGCCTTTGAACTGTGTGTTGCCCTTCATAAGAGACTTCAACTGTGCCCGATGGGATAGAGCAAGATTATTGTTATTCCAAATTTAGCCATCCTCTACTCTGATATTGATATCACACGGCTATCTGAACGTACCTGTTAATCAACCACCAGTGTTTCTCTGGGGAAACTTCTGACTCCTTGCTAAGCCATTTTCCTGGTTTTCTTTAAACCGGCATTATTGTTTAACTCCAGCTTTTTTGCTCAGTTGATATAGAGTGGATTTCAACAGAGTCCTTGGTCCGATGGATATTGTCCTTTCGTAATAAGTTTTTCCTTGCAGACATAAAATTGGTAGCTGTCCTAACTTTCTCATCATTTTGCCATACTATTGCGTTAGCCTCTGGTGTCTAACCGTAACTCCCAGTCAGATGTACAGTACCTACTATAAAATTTGAAAGATGTACATCAGAAGAGTTTCTTCCAATGTTCATGGCTAAGACCAACCTATTTAAGGAGATGCATTACATTGAAAGCTGTAGGCCTAGAGTCTTACTTGTTTGTTTCCTGTTGGATATTGATGTTCCTCTTGCACACAGAGGAATGTCAGAAAGGCTACATTCTGAAACCAAGCGAAGTCAAGTCACAGGGTTTTCACATACTACCATGCAGCTTACGTGTGCTGACACATTTCCCTGTCTGAAAATCTCAGCTGTTCAGCAATATCGGGTTCTCCCTCCATGGACCGAAGGATTTGAACACTTAATTCCTCTTCTGAGACCCTTGTGTTGCTCATGGGGCCCCTGAGCAGTGGGGACAGCCTAATCTGCATTCCCGTGGCAGGGGCTCCTCTGAGTCATGGCCTCTCTGGTGTCGGAGAAGGGAACACTTCAAGCCAAAATATATAAGACCTATCAAGATAATTACATGCAGCCCTTTGAGAAGAAGCATGTCTGGGCCTTCTGTTTACCTGTTAAAAAGACATAGCCTGAAGGCTGTTGTTTTGGGACATGTGAATACTCGCAAACATGCTTGTTATTTAGCCCTAACTGGTTAAAAAAAACAAAAAACAATGAGGTCAGATGGTTTCAAAATGTTTTACAGGAGTCAACATCATATGTATGTATCAATGTAAAACTTGGTATTGATGCTTATATGGGAAAACACATGGTGTTCTCTCCTTGAAAAGGAAATTCCTTTGAGGGAGTTTATTTGTGATTTACTTGAGTGCTCTCTCAGTGTGGCATAAGTGTTAACTTTTGGTTTGCTTGCTGGAAAAAAGACCAGATTGTTCTTCCTCTATGATGTCATGCTGAGAAGGTACGAATGGCTCTGAAAACTCTTTCTTTCTCCGGCATCCAATCAATCTAGTTGCCTATGTTTATGTCGCTCAATTTTCTTTTTCTCCAGGTTGAGTCTTTTGGAGGACAAAAAGTGGTGGGTGGGGGTGGGAAGGCCTCCAACTTTTCACATTTAACTGCAGTTTGGAAAAGGGCTTTTATTCAGCCTGCACCCCTGCTGTGCATTGTGGGAGAATCTTCCAGCTGCAGAGGATTGTGGGAAAAGCTGTGGGCCCACTCATCACTGCTGACAAATCAATGGGGACCCTCACAAATGCAGACCCCAGGAGTCTCCCTGGCTGAGGTGCAGGAGCAGTTGGATGCAGCCTCTAGGGCATAAAAGACATTCTGTGCTGGCCTTCCTACTTTAGACCAGGGATTACTGCTTTTGGTACATTTTTTCCATCTTGATTACAATGAATTCATTTACTCACTGTCCTCAATTCTTCAATCCAAGTCCAGTAGTTAATTTGTTTAATGTTCATGTTGTATAAGATTCCTCCTTCATCGTTTCTCTCTGTTTATACCCTACACTAATGGCAGTGTCATAGCCTTTAAATGTGGGTATTGCATTTTACATGTAACATACTGATATACATGTATATGCATCATAATTTTCACCCACAAAACAGTGTTCTATCAGTTTGTTTTTCTTAAATCAGAAATAACAACTTATCCAATTCCTTTTAAGAACAGCATCTGACCTCTAATTGCTGTTCAAGTTCAATCACTTTTTAGTTGTTTGGTTCATGTGACGAGTTTTGATGTAGCTTGTGTAGAACAGATGAGGTTACGGTGTGCACCCACAGCCCATGTGATTGGAGAATAGCTCCAGCGTTCAATGTCTAGATGCTTTTCATTAGAGGTGGATGGGGGGTAGATTAAATGAGTATTATGCCAGCATCTCAGGCCCTGCGCAATGTGGGAAGGCCTTTGCCCTGTTCCCTCCGTACTTTGCATAATCGCCCAGAAACAAACTTTGGCGGCATGGTGGTGCGGTGGGTAGCACTGTTGCCTCACAGTAAGAGGGTCTGAATCCCGGCTGGGGGCTTCCTGTGTGGAGTTTGCATGTTCTCCTCCTGTGTTAACAGAGTTTTTAATAAAGGAACATGCATTCTCAACCTACCCTGTATAAATAAAGGTTAAATTATAATGTGGGGACGGGGGGGAACACTGCAACTGGATACATGTGAGCACTATTTGTGCTTCTATATGGCACATTGGCAATGATTACGTAATAATCAAGCTAATAATGACTATGTATTAATCAAACAAGCATTGGACAGGATGAACTAGTGTGAGATGTATTTATGTTGCTTGGGTTTCTGATAATACATATTAACTGTAATTGAATCCTACATCTCTGGAGCGTCATTTAGAGTTTCCTGGGATGGTGGCTTGTCCTGTGCCCAAGACAAGTGTCCCCCAAGGCTCCACATTTGGCCCACTCCTCTTTTCCCTTTATATCCAATCTCTGGGGTCTGTTATCTCCTCCCATGGTTTCTCATACAATTTATATTCATCTCTCTCTTTCACTCCATCTGAGTTTGCATCTCAGCTTGACTATAGGACATCTCATGTTGGATTGTGAACCCTCATCTTAAATTCAACCTGGCTAGGGTGTTGTCCATTCTCTTAGTCCTCGCCACTGCTGGATTTCTCCTATAATCTAGATGCTACAGGAAAGCTCAATCAGAGCTATTACACTACAAGATGTCCAGGGGCAACCATAGATTACTAGCTCTCCTTCTTTCGCCATGTAGTGGCAGTGAGTCAGCCATAGATTATTTCTATTCACCATCAAAATAATCCACCACTTCCCCAGATCCTACTTCTCAGTTTTCTCTGAGAAGTAAGTAGTGATGTAAGGTTAAACTCAATCATGTCACGTTTGTACTTGTGGGGAAGCGACAAAAACGGGATCAAATTGTGTATACAGGGGTTGCTGTGGGTTATAGCCGCACATTTCAGTCAGGGATAAACTATGTGCATGTATGAATTCTGTATGCGTATCTTCACCAAACATGAGTGGTGCTTGAAGACAAATGCCTCATTCTTCATTCAGTATAAATGCTCTAAGAAATAACTCTTAATAATGGCATTTAAAAAATAATAAAAAAGTTACTATCGAATTGTCACAGTGAACCCAGCACGCTTTAGGTTAAAATTATTATTTTACAATAGTTAATTCAAGCATTATCGGATGATATATTATTGTACCTAAAACATTGTTTATTTAGGTGTTAAAACTTTTACAGGTTACTTTTTAAGTAAAAAAATAGAATAATAACAACAACAAAACAAACCAAATTCTGTCCCAATTTTGGCGCAATTCACACCTTGAATAAATAAGGTTCTACCCTTGTAAAAAATAATTCACACAGCAAAGAGCTGTGAGCAGTCAGTTTAGGAAGTAGAGCACCCTTAAGCTGTACTACTGCTGTGGACTCTCCATTTTCTGGTATTAGATACGAACTCAAAGGGTTGTTTGTCACAACAAACTACTATGACATGACAAATAAGCAAGTGGGCATGTGTGTGCGCCTGCTGTAAAATGGTTTTCACCATCTATTGTCTTTGTGAAATTCTATGTGGGGGGGGGGGGGAGTGTTCTTTTTATATCCTGATTTAATCAAAGTGTAGAACACTTTGACAGCAGCTCTCTGTCTGTAGAATGCATAGTCTAGATAGTCTAGGAGCAAAGGAAATGGATTAATGTGGGTCCCTGCCTCTTGCTCTCGCTTAGGTTTTTAGTTAGATAAATTTTCCTCTAAAATAACAGCCACCAAAGATTTCAATTCACAGCTTTCAAATGGATGCTTTTGTCCCATGAAATCAAAACTCTTGTCATTTAGTATGGGGCTTTGAAAAAATCTATAACTATCTTCTAAAGTGGTGAACATTTCTTGACCTTATTTTTTGGGATCCGAGGGTTGGAAGTGGAAAAATAGTTTCCATTCACATTTGACCCATATTACTGCTGGTCAGGAATATGCTGAATTAAAAATAACCACTGGGTTTTGCATCCATGGTTTTGTATCCACAGTAGAAGTTATTATTGGATAGTTTAAATATATTGTGTGTATTTTATTATCATTGTGAGAGATGCATTTTGAGGATGAAAATCATGATTTACCCACAGTCCTGTTCTTCTGCTTTCTATTGATATGAGATGTGTATTGATGAGGCAACTCATGATTTGATAGCCCATGAGAAATTGCTCTTGCATAAGATTCTCATATTGTAAGACATCTCTCTGTCTCACTAACAGACAAGAAAGCCAGATAGAGCCTATAAATAGTTGAATCACACTGGTGTTCTTTGTACAGAGCTACTGTCTTCTCACCACTTCAGTCAAGGGCTCTAGCAAGAAATCAGAGCGGCACAGACATTTTATCAGGTCTGCTTTGAGGCTTTGACACTATCTTATGATCTAAAGATGGACTTAATAGGAATTCTTAGTCATGTCATGGTATCCAGTCTTTCCAATAGCACAAGATGTCTAAAAATGAGAAATAATTGCTGAAATGCCACATTAAAATCAGAAACACATGATTGATGGCAAATTTCAGGTGTGTTTGCCAAAGCCTTGTACACACTTCCTTTTCTGAGGAGAAAAAGTCACAGTTCTAAATGGATGTCATTTTATTTTGCGCCATAATTTTAGTTTTGAAATCACAGTTCTAACAATGTGAAATGTGCATCAGACACTTTTCTACCTGAGCTTGAAGAATTGTTTATGTGTCATTAAATTTGTCCAGTGTAAGTGTAGCATTGTCATTGCTTTTAGATGCTGTAGTGAATTTCTGGTAATTAAATTAAGATTCCTCAAACAGGGATGGCTAATGATGCTTTGTTTTGGCAAATTGTAGGCAAAAAAAACTTTCACCATTCATAATCTTCAGAACAAAATTTTAACCACAAAATAAGTACTTGTTCTAAGTAAAAATGATTAGCTGATTATTTACCTCCCCATTTCTTTTGACATTCCTCATTGTTGAGCTTTAATAATGCACTGAACTCTTACTTCATTTGAGGAATGAATTGTGGATTGGCAGAGATTCTAAAACCAACACTACCATTGACATTAGGTTGATTTGATGGATGGCAATTTTCAAAGTTGCTTTCATCAAAAATAATGTGGAGTTAAATTTTTTTGTCAGCGTTTTATTTTTTGTTTAATTTCAAGGAGGAAGGCACATTTACAGAAATCGCAAGGCTGGCTAGTTTCCAAGTTATGCAACTTTTTGTATAATTTTGCAGTTTATTACCTGTAACCAGATTAACAATATAATATATAGGTTCACTCCAATAAAAGAGTAAATGCACATGTTACTGTGAAGTTTAAATAAAAACATTGAACTATATCCAGAGTAATAATTTTAGTTTAGTGATTCATCACTTTTGGATGGAAAAGAAACAGCACATAATGTTTTATCTATGAATATAAACCCATCTAAAATATTGGATTTCTGCTTCATGCAGTTTGTCAGCACATGACATATTATGGGTGTGAAGTTGCAGTCATAGCTTTGGTTGGTCTTGGTGAGTTACTTTTAATTGTACAACTCCTATATTACTTGAGTGTCAAAACAGAAAATGAAGGTGAAAATTGTATACTTTGTGCTGCATATCATGCTATGATGAGCCGTTTAATCTTTCAAAATGGACTTGCTGCAGAGATGAAAGGCGATCTGTTTGTGTGGGTGCAGTGCCTGCATGTATGAAAATATCTGCTCATATGTCACTGCTGTGGCTGTTATCTTGGTCCAGGCCTCCACTGGAGTTATTGGCTGAGAGACCTTGGCTGTGCACCTTTCTGCCAATCCACATGGTGTTCTATCTCAGTATCCAATCAAAAGGATCATAGGACTGGGGATTTAAAGTGAGTCATACTGTGCCGTGTCCATGTGTGTCATAGCTTAATGCTTGCACACCTTTGGTTTTGCTTGAGAAATGTTGTGAATGTTGTTGTTTGTTTTTGTGTGGGGAGGAGGGGCTGAAGAGTTGAAACCCAGTTAAATATCTAAAATACCAGCTACTATAAAGTTAACCAGATGATGAAAAACTTCACAAAAAAAGTCCTGAGTGACAATTTAATTTATGGTCACTTTCAGGAAAAGTGAACCAAAAACTGTAATCACAAAAAGTGATTTTTGCGATCTGCTGATCATAATAGAAACACCAAGAGCATGACGCATATGATACCCTGCTTGACAAATCTCCCCCAGTTCTGTGAAGCCAGTATAGGGGAAGGGGCTAAGCATGTTACCACCACAGTAGAGGTAAATGCAGCTCTTTCTATGCTAGCTAGCTATACAGCACTGTTCATGAAATAACCAAATTATTAAAATTTTCCCTGGCTAGTAGTGTATTGTTTTTTTGCTGTGATAGCTAGTTTTCTGGGCCTTATGTGAATGGAGCATATCATAAAGTATTCTTAAACTGCACAAGTTCCAATGTTTTTTTTTGTTTTGTTTTGTTTTGTTTTTTTTGGTTGGGGGGCTTGCGTTTGGACTGCTGCCATTATCTTCCATGGCTCTCTGGCATCTTCTAGTTGAAAATAACTCTTGGATCATTACATTGTTGGATGGGTATCAGGAAATCCAACACTCACCGAGATTATCGTGAAAATTTCCTAACATGCTGGAACATGACATGCTGCTTGTTGGGTGCTCACAAGAGATCCAAAAAATTCAAGGAAAAAATCCCCATATCTTTAGATTCCCTATGGAGCCTTGACAAACTGTTGGCATATACTGAAATTCTAATGAATTGTTGCAGTGTATAAGTTACATTAGTTTTGTTTGGTCATTTGATTATGCCGGCTAGTCCTTTGGTCTTTAGCAGTGTCTGATATTTAATTATATGTTTTCATTGTTATAAAACTACTTGAAATTTTCTAAATATGATTTATGGGCATGGGATATTTCGTCAGGCGAGTCATTTTAAAATAAGCCTAGTGTCATTGTTCTAGTGAATGTGTTTTTTTTCTTCTGTTGTTTGACCCTTGACTGGTCCCCATTTGAAGAGGAAGTAAAAGTAAGTAACTAAATAAATAAAGTTATATTTGTCCTTGCAAAATCTAAGGCGCATCAACATCAAATATCCCCTTTTCTGCATACTTTCCATGGAAATGTAAAACCTGTTTGAAATATGCCTGATCCATGTGGGTCCATTGAGCACAGCATAAAGATTTGTTTTTGTCAACTTTGAGTGGGTTTTACTGAGGGTGTGAAAGGGTCTGTTAATTGGATAAATGAACACACAATCCCCGCCACCACCCACCCCCACATACAATAAGTCTGCTTTAATGTCAAATTCCGCGTTAAAGCTTTACATTTTAAATTTTTACACAGAATATGCAACGCAAAACATGTCATATCACAGAATATGATCTTGTTGGCCACACAATAGCCTACCTTTCTGTAACGAAAAATCACTGAATCTTTTCTCGGGACATTTACAAATGTTTTTCTCCATATTGTGTCTTTAAGAAAATGGGCGACAGAGCCTCTATTGGTCCTAGCCCAGCAGGAGGTAAACTCAGGCTCCACCTCTGAAGCTGGAGATTGTTTTATAGGCCTAAGTGTTTGACAGGTGAAATACTGTGGGAACTGCAAGAAGAGTTTTTGTCTTTTGTCACACTTTTTCAGTGTGGAGGTACATTTTGAATGCTCAATGCTCCCTGTGGAAAACCACTGAATCTTGGTCTGATCTAAATATATGCAATTTAGTCATATTTTAAACATACTTTCTCACAAATATGCAGAGATGCCTACACTATTGGATTACTTTGACAGGCAAGAATGTTGAATGTCTGTTGATTTATTAAAAAAGGCATATCAAATCCAGATAATCTTGACAATGAAAATGCTTTTTTAATATACTGTGTCTTATTCAACAATTTTTTTTTAAGAATTCAATATGTGGAAATGTAATATGCATTGTAATTTAGTGTTGTTTGCAAGAAATTCATTGTTTGATTCAGTTTACTTCTGTGTAAATAAATCATCTAGGTCACACAAGTTTAAGAACCTCGAGATCATGGGAATTCATATTCTTTTTCTCTTTAGTATTCTTTGTTTCTGTTGCTAGAGTGTTGGAGTGCATGTGTGAAAACTTCTTGGGAGACATGAATTGTCCAGGGTAACCCATCTGACGGGGGCCATTGTGCATCTTTCCTTTTGAGCCAGAGGGAATCTGGGAAACGTTAGCACACCACTTTCAAGCATCCTGCTTAGAAGCTAAGGATAGAGCCTTGTAGTACTTCAACGGAAATCAACAGCAGGATGGATAAAATGGTGTTAATGTGGTTTTGCCTGAATATGCAGTCCAATGTTGCTAACTTTACAGTTAATTTAGTCGCGTGTCAAACTCAAGGCTACGTGCCAGATATGGCCCCCCTCGAATTTTGATCCGGCCTGCATATCGATCCAGAAATCAATTAAAGTAGTAATTTGCAACGCACCCCCACCCCCCTGGTCCGCAGTTGCACACAATCCCGCCACCACCAACCCCCGCATACATGCCCCCCACCCGGTTGGCGATAGCATTCCAAAATAGCACTAAATGTTTGGCCCTTGCTTTGATTCACAATTCTCTACATGGCCATCGGAATGATTGATTTTGACACCCCAGATTTTGACACGACTGTCTTTTTGGCGGCAATTAGAAAGTGCTCTTCAACCCTCTGGCTTTTTTGCCCTGTGTACTGTTCTTTCATCCTGTTAATCATGTTAGTAGAAAACCCCGTATTACATCACCCTCCAGCGTACTTCAAGTCAAGTATTGGCTTGACATCACTTTCAAGTCCCTAATATATCATGTGCAGTGCAATACTTCTTAACTGAGAAGCTGTAACTGATCTCTGAGATGTTATCTTTGAGAAGACTCTCATTTGGGACCCGGCAGGGGTACAGCAGGTATTGTTGTAAAATTCAGTTTAAAATTGTATCAATAAAAGCATCAGGTTTGCCGTTTTCACCCGAGCAATCTCATTAGGAGCATTTGAAAAGCTTTGAGAGCAGCGGCCTGTTTAAATGGGCCCAGATGCTTTAGTGTATCAGCCTGGTGCTTGACCCCTTACATGGACCTTGTGCAGCTCAAGGTGCTTTTTTTGCACTTTTGGCTGAATTTTCATGTATGAAAGTTGCTTTATAAATAAAGTTTATTATTATTACCTTGCCTGCCCAGCAGTTAAAGTGAAAAAATGTTGGCTAAAATAACAAATGTGCCTTTGTCCAGCTCAGACTTTTATAGAATGCAGTCCTTTACAAACCTTTCAAATTGAATAACAGGATGTTGTTTGGGCAGGGGATTGACTAGACAGACAAGTAATGCCAGTAACACTGAAATGTGCCCAATTTCTTCTCTACCCAAAGCTAGTTTGGTCAACTGTTCACGAGTGTGTATACTTTTCCATGTTTCTTTAGCCGTTTGTCTAGCCACTTACCTACCTATTAAAAAAAGAAAATAATGTAATGATTAGGGAAGCCCTAAGTCCCTTGTCACAGAATAAGGTTGAGTCTAACACACGTGTCAATGCAAGGTTAAATTATGTTTTTCAAGTTCTCTGACTTGTCACTTGAAAGCTGACACTGCGTTTGTTTGTTTTCAGCTATGGGTCAGACTAAACAGTAGACGTGAAGCTTGTTTAGACACAACAAATGGTAACTTGTTCGAGATGAGACCAAATGTTTTAATTTCAAGAGAAGAGTGGTAAGAGGCATTTTAGAATTGTGCAAATTGTGTTTAATTCACATACCATTTCCAGTTGCTACTAGCTGTATTTAGTGCTTGGAAGACAGATGTTAGGTCCACTTTGTTCAAGGTCTGCTCTTACTATTAACAAATTAATATGATTATTTCACTTTGAAAAGGGGATTGAAAACTTGCCCCTCTGTGATCTTTTTATCACGTGTGCACCCATTGCGTTGCAGCAGGCCTACTTATATGGCCAGAACGGCCACCTCTCTACTGTGCCAAGTAACAAGTCCAATAGTACCTCTTCTATTTTTAAACTGATATCATCAGTAAGACCTACTGTGGTTGTCATTGTCTGAACTGAAGTTTTTAACTACAGTATTTTTTCCCACTGTTTGAAAATGTGTGTAAATTGTATTATATGCCTCCTACACCAATTGGTGCAAATTCAATCTAGGGATATTTTTTATGGTTTAACAAACCCCTCCCTTACTAATTAATTTAATATTATCTAGCACTTAGTAAATGATGTGTGACAAATTATAATTTCTTACAAATTACATCTTAGAATTGTCCTCATTATGTATACTTAAAAAGGGATTAAAAAGTTCTTTCCTGGAAATGTGTGTCTTTCATAGCCAATGTTTAGTGTTTGCTCAAATAAACATGAAATGTACAGATAGTTGATCTTTTATGCTTCTTTTTTAAAATTCTTTATTTTTTATATTTGGTGCCCAATGCGGGGCTGAATATATCCAGTTCCCACCCCAATTTGGAATGGCCAATCGTCTTCAACCGCAGCCGTGTACATGGCACGAAGCCTACTGCCAGTTCGGGCGAGTGTAGACATCCACAGCTCTCCTCTGAAACACATGGTGTCGCCAGCTGCTTCTTTTCACACCGCAGCTCGCATAGACCGGAGTCGGAGGAGTGACCTTTCATAATCAGCTTTGACTGCAATCTACGGGCGCCCGATCGACCAGTGGTTGCTAGATAGTGATGCACACGGACCTCTGTCCGACTGAACCCTCCCATTCCCTAGGCGATGCAATTGCCAATTGCGCAGCAACAGTAGGCACTCGCACGGCCCGGATTTAATACAAGGCCGTGAGGCTCATCCATGTACCACAGTGTGGTGAATTACCGAATGAAGCATCCAGCAGCCCCCGCTTAGTCACCTCTTAATCACTTTCAGGCATTTGTGTTTTGGGCTGTTTTTGTACTACCTTTAGTCACTAGAGCTGTGGGGTATCTTCTCAATCACTTGGTTAACACCTGTAAATGTGATCAAAAAAGGTCTGGGATGAGGTCTTTCTGGTGAGGTGGAGGGGGGGTTTGGGTGCAGGGGTGTTGGCAGTGTGCCTTAGATCAGAGATCGTATAGCAACTCAGATCTCTGTGCTGGGCTTGGCTGTTGATTGGACAGCTGCCAGGCACTACAGTTTCACTATGGAATTTTATACACGCTGACAAAAAAGTGCGATGGGTGCTGTAAAATGGCCAAATCCCTGATAAAATACATTTGCTTTTTTCACTTTTCTGATCCACCTCTTTTAGCTCAATATATCTTTTTCCTTTTTTGTCCATGTCAGTCTTTATTTCTTGACTTCAGTGCAAATACAGATGTTATCATTCCTTGTGCAGCTGCTGATTTCATATAAAATGTTTGGCACTGAGTTTGTAGCTGGAAATATGGTTTGATTTATCCAACAAGTGCACCACATTTAGGGTTGAAATTTTGAGTGAAATGATTTTTATGTTCTGTGTGCTTTCAGCAAGAGTTATGACTCAGTAATATGTTTTAAAGATGTTCCTCATAAGGAAGGGCATACTTTAATCTCACTTTAATCTCCTCTCGTTTAATCTCAGTTTACTCTCTGCCTGCAACATTAAAGACAAATCATTTATTTTGCATGTCGATCACACATTTTATTGTAAGTTTGACACAGAAAACTTACTTAAATGCTATGCTATGGAGCTAGGCCACCAGTAGATCCCAATACTATTGTTGATTAATGAACATTGGAAGAACACTACCACATTATACACAAGCTTGTCAGTAGCAATGCCAGTCACCCCACTGTTGTTCCAGACCAGCACAAAGCACTTGATGCCAACCCTGCCATATTGGGACACATAACATTGACAGATAAGATTCTTAACATTAGTCACTATGAATATATGTTGTTGATTTGCTTTTCTACACAAGTCGCATAGGAACTTTTAAAATCATGGTAGAAAAAAAAGTATGTGTGTAATATACAGTATAATACCTTGACACTGTTAAAGACTAAGATTTGCCTGGACATTGGCATTGTGGCATTAGTAAAATACAATATACTTGCAATTTTAGGTCAATCCATACAACAAAGGAACGTGGGAGAGCAGGAAGGCAAGCCATGTATTTTGCTCTGGTTTATATACCTGAGGTACAGTATGAGGTTTTCTGCGATTTTGCAAGACCTGCATAGTTGCCTTCATTTGCTTTCTTGTTACCCATCAATTAAATTCACTTAATTCTTTCTTTTCTTTCCTGCCATCTTGAGCAGAACGAAGCACTGGATTAGGGTGATATTCTGCATAAACAGATTTAGCTTTCTGAAATCAAAGCCCTAAAGAGATTTGCTGGTTAGCAAGCTGAGTTACTATCTAAGAATTCATCAACACAAAATGGGTTTATCTACTGAAAGTAAACACTACACTACATGGCCATCAGAGATATCAATTCTATGGTGCTCACAAACCAAATGTTTTCTTTGCTAACTACTGTAGCCTGCATCTTGCTCTATAATGTGCATACAAACACATTGATTCAATGAGTAACATATGACTACTATATTTCAAGTCATCCTTGTGCTAAAATGATACATTATCGACTGAACTGAAATTACCCTAAAAACTGAACAGAAATGTAGCATAATGTATTATAGCCTGTAATGTTTAAGTTTAGGGGGCATACTGTATATAAAAATATTCGGGGTTGATATTTGTGTTGTTTTTCGTATATATGGTGAAGCAAGTGTTATCGGACTTCTCTCATATTCAAATAGACATAGACGCATTCCTGTGAATATAGATTAAATGGAATGGCATGGGACATTTCACAGTGCTTGATCTATGGTTCCCCAATCTCAGGCATTGCAGATGGGCCATGCACAGGGTACTTACACATATGGCTTATAAGGAAACTAACACAGAATGCCAGAAGCATTCTGTGGATTACAAGAGGATGACTGCATTTTCAGCACATTACCCATGGTCACTTTTTTGAAAGTGAGAGCCTTTGTGCTCTCAACCAAGCGGATGACCCTACCACCCGCCCTGTCACTTGTTACCGTTGGTCTGCGATTCCCTCTGCCCCTCACAACATCCAAAGATCCGTTCATTTTGCCACCTCCATCTGATGGAAATGTCCTGTGAATTTAGAAAAAGCTCTGTTACCTGCATTATCAGAAGAATGCAAAACACGGAGCAGCATTTATCTAATTTGGGCTCCCTGCCTGTTTGTTTGACATGGCCCGCTGCAGGGGCCTACCTCTGTCTGCCTCTGACTCACCCATGAAAAGTGCAGTGAGTTTTTACTGTGTATTTGTTCAACTACTGTTGAACTAGCGACTGGAATGCGCCTCTTGGGAGATGAAAGGCTTGGCGGTTCGGGCCAAGTTCCAGTCGGCATGCGGGGTGGGCCTGGTTTTTTTTGGAGCAGAAGCGACCCACGGCACACTCCCTGCCTGATCAGCGGGTCACGGGTTCACCGGACACCCGTGTGTAGCAGCGACCCTTTCACGCTGAATCTCAGCATGCAGCAGAAAAGGGCCTCTGTTTGCCGCCTAGCACCTGCTCCCCATTTCACAGCCACAGAAAGACCATGGAGGTCTGCCTCTGTGCAGTACTGACAGCTCGTGAGATCTTCATCATTCATCAGGGCCTTTTGATCTACTTGATGAATCTCCTCTTGGACTGAGATACTGTGTCTTTTCATAGCAAAACTGCTGCACTGTAGTTCCCAGTGCAGCAGTGGAATCAAGGGTTCTATTCGCAGGCCCTGCTTTATACAGAGAAGGTCCATAGATAATTGTGGCATTTCAGCGCAGAAGTGGCACCTTTAATTACTATAATGCAGTTTCATTGTCAAAAAAAGCCCACACACGGTTGTGTTGGAGGGTTTTTTTTAACCATATAGCTGTACTGGTGAATATGGTAGTGACTGGCGAGTAAAATTTATATTTATATAGCATTTATATTTGATCTGTCAGGACATGTGGTGCACAGTGAGTGTTGCTGTCCAGAGATTAGCCACAGGGGGAGTGGCTTTCACCTGGTGCACGAGTGCAAGTATTGTTAAGGACTTCCTGAGCTTGACGTGATTTATTTAATTGCTTCATTAATGCTGTCAGAGTGTCCTTTTTGGTTTGTTCCTGCCCAGCACAAAAACCAGTGAATGTTTTCTTGACAAAGAAAATGTATTGAGCAACCCTCCACCTTTCAAGATGTTTCTCCTGCTTTATAATATCAGCTCTAATATTAAATCTATGAACTTCTTTAAAGAAAGGCCAGAGCCAAACTGTTTTTGTGACAAACTTATTTTTTTATATCCAGCCAAAGGAATAGTAAAAACAAAAGCTCCATGGCAGTTTTTTTATGGGCGGGCTTTTCACTTAGGAGCTCCAGTTTCTCAAAATTTCTCTCACCACAATCCAGCCTCTTTCCCACCCATTTCTGAAATGGGTCCAAAACCACAAAGTACAGAGAGTGAGGGCCAATGCCATGTAAAATGGCTGACAGTTATGGAAATTTATTAAGAAATAGGCCTAACCAAACCCCACTCTCGTTGGCAGTGATGCACAGCTACGCATAACTTCATGGCTGTCCTCTCTCCTGACTGCGAGATGGCCTGAGCTTCTCCAAGCTGGTTTTTGCAGTACTTATTCCTTCCCAGCTCCTGCAAGTGATGTGCTGGCATGTCAGACACCAGACCATGGATGGCAACAACTCAGACCCGGATGGCGTGCATGCGTGCGGTTGGGTGGTTGGGTGGTCCCTGCTGTTGCATGTTATATCAATACACAAATAGCTTGCCAGTCTAGTCCTTCGGTGCCAAACCTGAGTGTTATCTTTGAACGTTGTTCAGACGGATATATTAATTACATGGCAGGGATTTTCTATGCTTTATAAAATAATATGCTATTATGTCTTTTTCTGTCCATCGATCTTCATAGTACATGGCTGAGGTTTCATAATTTTGAAATGCAGAACCAGTCCACTGAGGCCAAATTTGAAACAAAGCATTTCTGGTCTTGGCTCCCACTGATCAGTAACGCAACTTTAGACGTGAGATCTCTTTGGCAGAATTGGCCCGTCTCCAACAATGTGGTCAGGAGTGTTGACAAGCATTCTGTGTTTTTTTTTTCTTTCTCATAACCGCTGTCGGGAGCAGCACACACCGTAATTTCTACAGGTAAATGAACCTGCCTGATGGATGGCTGAGTGGAGTTTGCGATGAGGGCCACGGTGCTGCTCGTTTTCGGCAGTGCTGTCACAGCACTGTCCTTCGCCCCGCTCACCTGCCACATCGGCTCCTTAATACGGTGCTTGACTGGGCCATGCGATCAGATTACCTGCTTTAATTAAGTCTGTATATGAGGAGGCGAGAACAGCGCAGCTGTCAGGACTGTCGCATTGCCGCTAAGCCCTGTCCTACCCGGCAGGATGGCCCCGCTGGGCTCTGCGGGGGCAGGAGGAAAATCGGGACGCGTCTGAGCCCCAGGGCATTCAGCGTCTTGAGAGGGAGTCCAAGGGCACCTCGTCTTCCACTTGAGATGCATAAATACGTTGCAATGTAAGCATTTGCAATGCAAAATTATCCTAGCTCAGGTTTGGCTCAAACTCTTTATTCTTTTAAAGCCTTTGAATTATTTATGTTTTTTAACCCAACAATTATCCGAAGTTGAGTACATTACTGCATATCGTCTGCAACGTGTAATATGTGCAAAATATTTTGTGATTATGAGGTGAGATCGGTACTAGGAATTGAAGTGTTGATGCGTTTTACTGTTTGGAGGTATGTAATGGTGTCTCATTGAAATAGTGATTTTAATCAAGCAGAAAAGAGGAATTTCCTGAAATGTACCAAGGATTTTTATTACACAAGGGACCTATTCCAAAAGGTTGACCAGTAAAAATGAGAGATTCCTCCTCACTTCCTGCTGACAGCTGTGAACAAGCACTTACTGCCCTCCACTGTACCATTCACTGGAAAAAAGCCTAACTCCGTGAGCCACATAAAATGCCTCTGAGAACTGTTCAGTGTGTTACATTGGTCAGAAAATACTAATTAATGATTAAGGTTATCAGAAAATGTGTATGTATTTTATCTATATTTCACGCAAAGAAAGAGAAAAGGGAATTGGATAAACTAGAGTAAACATAGGCGCTCATTTTAGACGGTGGCGAGATGTTCAGGAGCAGTGGAGCTCTCATATTCTACTGGACAGGTTGGCCAAAAGTTTCAACACTACCTGGGGGCACATGTATTAAAACTCTGAGTAAAAGAATGCGTAAAAGAATGATCAGGGAGAAAGTCGGAAATTTTTGCATTTTTTATTTTTTTGCAAGTTGTGCAGAGGTACGCAGATTCTCTTATGTTATACATCTGAATTTCTGCATGGAAACTCGCTTACGCAGCTTTCTGAGGGCATTTTTCTGCTCAGCACTATTTATACATGTTGCCCCAGGACTTTCTTCTTGCCAGCCAATTGTAATTACCTATAATGAACCGTATCTCGTGCTTGGAAGAAATAAATGTTTGCTAACGTTATATGTCGTATAGATCGCGATAGCTAGAACCGGCTACTCGGCTATAACCATGCCTGCCAGCTGTAGCCAGATAATGCCTGGTTCAGACTGCCGCTACACAAACTCAGTGTGATGCAACAACTGAAAAGATTACGTTGTTTTACCTGGACTCTTATAGCTGACATATTTACTGTAACATTAGCTATACCAGTCTTTAATCCTGCAATCGTATCTAGAAAACGTGCACGTTCACAACAAGGTCTGTGGAAGCAGTGGGATGGGGGGGTTTGTTTCTTTCTCTCTGGGCAGGGCCAAGGGGTGTTATGACTTGGAATTGTTTTGACAAAAAAACAAGAGGACTGGTTATTGTTTGTATTGACAGAATCCAGTTAGTTTGCGTTCCTATATGTGCTAGAAGTGTCATTTTGAGACCGTTTTAGCGGCGCTATAGAAGTAAATGGAGAGCGACAAATACCCTATTCTGGATTATCACCCCAGGGGAGCACAGAGCAACTAATTAACATATTTTGCTGCCATTTCGACTCATTTCATGGCCAGGTAACTACACAACCCAAAGCTCTACCAAAGTTCAATTTTGATTTAATAACCACATGGAGCATTCACTACTAAAGATTGTGATTCTGAACACACATTATCCCATCATAAATTCAAATTTAAAAACATCCTGGTAGCTGGTCAGTTTCTGTATCTTCCATCAAATGCATCTCCAGTAGGAATTAATTGCTCATGTAGGTCAAAGTAACACAGGATTGCTGCTTTCATATTGAGAAGAACGTTGTAGGCTGAACACAGATTCACTTTCAAAGCCCTACAAAGGGACTTTGTAGTTTGAAAAAAATCCTAATTTGCTGCCTACAAAAGTGTATCTGAGTTGACCATGTCCATGTTGCCAATGCCATCCAATTGAATCATTAGATTACATTTGGAGAAGTGAATTGCTTGAAAGTGAAGAACTGTAGTTAATCAGTCCATTAGGGACATTTGACATTCGGGGTATTTTTTTCAATTGGTCCAGAAAATGTTTTGCAATGAAGGGTCATGAAAGGTCATAGGTTTCTATATAGAATAGGGAGAGAAATGTCAGTGTAAGAAAAAATAAAATTAGCTTTTTTTTTGTAGCGTGATACCCTGTGTTTTATCCTACATGTATAGTATTTCCCAAATATTTCTCAAGTATGTAAATTAAAAGAGTCATTCCTGATCAAAGTCATAGTTCATGTATTCAGTCACAGCTATTGAGAAAGCTTTGTGGTGTGGTGTGGTCGTGGGCGTGTCTTTCCATTCCATATCCGTTAAACCTCATCTGAATTCTGTTCCTTTGGACACAAGACATTTTTCCCTTGGCTCCCTGAAGTTGCTTCCTCTCCCATTGTAGCCTCAGATAGACTTGGTTTTGTGAAGGCAATAAAAATGCACATTAGGCCAGGGCCCTCCGCAGTAGCACTTGGGAGGTCCTCTGTCGTTAATGGTCAGTCTTTTAACATCCTGCGTTACGTGCCACCATAGGAGCCAGTCAGGAAGTGTCAGGACTGCATGAGCTCTTCATAGTCACAACCCACACAGCTGTCTCTGTCTTGTTTAGCAGCAATATGCTGCCGCCCCCCCCCCCCCCCCCCCCTTCTCACATCCAGCGGCCATAAACCACTCAGTATTTGTCAAGAATTTGTTCTTTGGTTTGTAGAGGTTGGTATATTGACGTTAAAATATAAAAAATATGTACACTGGATGTACCTCCCTGAAAAATGGGAACATGTGGATATAGTTGTTATTTTTGTGGGCCCAGTTGTAGTAGGTAGTGGTGATTCACAGGTGGTTTTCCTTTGCTTTTCAGATTCAGACAAAAGCATGGTTCTGCCCTCTAATGTACCTCTGTGGGGTTCTATAGTCTTGTAACCGCAGCTTCCTGAACCTTTAGGTTATTGCGTTTTTTTTACCCAAAAACCTCAGCTTGCAGCCTTCCAAGAGAAATCTGGCAGACATCCTGGTCTTTCTCTCCACTGTCATTATTGGAGCTTTTGCTGGGCATTATTTTACACTCAAGTAGGTTTGCTGGTCGCTTTGTATTTAGGGGATTTTAAGGGTCAAACGTTTTTTTTCTGTAGCAGTTATAAAGTACCCTATAAAGAATAATGTATTTTAGTCCCTGAAGAGTGAACTGGTGTGATGTTCTCAACTGTTGTGTTTGCAACGTGTTGAAAGGGATCATCTGTAATCCCGTTCTGATGTGACTTCACTTAGGGACCCTAGCAAATAAACATAAAACTTTTTGATTCTGGCACCGAAAACAAACAGCGGAATCACCGAGGCCCCACTGGTCATGGGTATCGTTTACAGCGCTTGGATGCTCACAGGAACCAGTCCTGTCAGTTCGCTCAAAAGTTAATCCTGAAATCCCACTAATCCCCTGGAAAATTCTTCCTCCTCTGTCACTGGAGATGCTGCTGGACTCAATAGCCTTTGTCTCGTCAAATTGAGTTCTGCTACCCTCCCGCCTGAAAGTAATGTAATTTGCTGTGATTTGATTTTCTCCCCCCCCCCCCCCCCTTCTGAAATGCACGGGCCTCTCTGAGTCTGTCCCAGAGTTATTGAACAGTGGAAGCGCTGCAGTCTCTTGGCCACAGGCCCTGCCCACCGCCCCTCCCACTTGGTGGGAAATTGATATCATTCCCCTTGCTCTGCTTATTATTTCCAGCCGTTTCAAAGCTAGCACACGGCCTGTCATCGGGGGGGGGAAGCTACGCTGCGACATGGATGCATGAAAACATGATTCCCCTTCCATTATAGGCTCAAACGCTCCATTCGTCCCGTTTTGTGGATGCGCTTAACCAGGTTCTGTTTTTGATTGCCTTTAACAACCCTGGCCTACCTTGTCTTTTTACCTCGCTAAACAAACTTTCCTGTTTTGCTTTTTTTCAATCTAAACATTAGCTGCACATTGTAAGTAGCTTCTGCTTGATTCGAACAACCAGTTGCAACAAGCAAACGAGAACAAATTAAATTGCAGCAAGAATCCCCACATTCACCCACGCTGAGCAATGTTGAGTGTAGGGCATGTTGTAATCGCACTTCTGAAGCTCAGTCAAACTTGATAACGTATATGGGCTGCGCACATGTATTAGCAATAGAAATGGAATGGTGTGTATGATGAAAAATCAGAAAGAGGAGAAGTATGGTATACTAACAGAGTTGAAGGTCTTAAAAGAAAAACTCCTACTCCTGTTTGAGCATTGTCCGGTTTCATCATAGATGCTTGTTTTACCAGAGCCTTTGCATATTTTGAAAGCTACAATACACCTGTGGTGAATACTTAATGTGTTTTTTTATTTACTTATTTATTTTTTAACAAAAGTAAAGGTCCTCTGACATTGAATATGACAATCCATGGGTCCAGGCCCAGAGTATGCCCTTCAGTCCAACTGCATTGCTGTTGTCATTACGGGAAGTGGACAGACCCACGAAGGAGACTTATGGGATGGGTGGGCACAGCATGGGGAGGTCATAAGGCTAATGGTGCAGCGCACCTGTGTGGAGGACGGTAATGTCCCTGGTGACGTTTCTTCTTTTGTCATGTTCTGTCAATGCAGGTACAGTATTATCACTGAAAGGTCAGGCTAAGGTAGAAATGCCAGATGGGGAGGTTGGCTGGCACTTTCATAAGTTGTAATACAAGGTTAAATGTAAATTTGTTTTTAGAGAGGAACTGAGGATTGGTACACCCACCCCGCTTCCCCCTGATGGTTTCATAATAGGCCAGAAATGCGTACATGTACAATAGAATTTTGCAGAGACGAATGAGATGTCAAATGTTTTCCAAACTGTCACTCAGGTGTGTCATCCTGACGGAATGGCACTGTGGAAGTGGAGTGCCCTGTGTTTTCTGAGGACCTGGTCAGAATCCCAGAATTATGTAATTAAGACACAATCCGTTAAATGATATGGAATCTTGAAAATACTTTTTATTGAAATGCATTTCATTTCATTGGACCCATTGCACAAAGCTATGATGGAACTTTGACTACAATCAATCATGCATTCAATACCCCCCCACATAATGGGTTTTTATTTCAAAATTAAAGTTATGGGGGTGGGGGGGTCATTTCAAATAACAGTTCAATATATCTGAATGTATAAATCCAAAATCAGGAAGAAACTGAATTTTGGAAAAAAGAAAACTGATTTTATAGGTCCCTAGAAGGAGGTGCAGTGAGGATGTCTAAAAGGAAACCCTTCTTAGTTTCCCCGGATATGGGTGTCTGCTTAGCAAATAGATCATTTAATTTCATTAACTGTTGCTCTGCCTTCTGTACCATTTTAAAATCCTTTGTGTCAAAATGTTATAGAAATCTTATATATTTTGAACATTTATGCGTATGTGTTATTGCTTCTGGTTTTAGAAAATGACTGTACTCTTACAGTACTCTTTAATGTATACTGTGACTAATGTGGCTGGCTTTTTTGTGGCTCAAATTGACAGGAGCACACAGTAATCTAAGAAGAGCTCTAACCCTAACCCAAACATAGATCTGTCATTTTAGCCAAAATCTATACTCATGCTTTCATAAATAAAACCTGATCTTGCCAGACTTCCCAGTTCAGAGCGTCTCTGGGAGCTATCTTCAAAAGTAAAAGCATTTGCAGATAAATACATAAAACAATGGAGTTATGATATCCAGCATAAGATTGGGGGCATACCCAGTACCTATAAAGCACAGATAGGCATTTAGTAGGGTGTATAAATGTGTGTGTGGGTGTGTGTGTGTGTGTACAGTGTATATACAGTCATGTTTATTTTATTTTAATTTCAACCATAATTGATTAAGGTAAACTAATTCAACAAATGATGCTAAAAAAGTTGACTTTGGAATCACTTAAGCAATTGAAATGAACATAAATACAAATTCCTCATGAGGAAAAAGTAAGTACACCCCTACCTTTACAATCAAATATATTGATTAAATTGACCAATCCATGGTTGGCTAAATGGCAGTAAGGTCATCAAGGGTCTGGGGTATCAAACGAGTCTCAAACCATCACTCTGCTGCCAGATATGCAGTGGATATGGATGGATCACTTTAAGGGTTGTTTCTCCTGACTTATTTTTCTATTGAAAAATAAGTCAGGGGAAAACAACGGTTAAAGTGATCCATCCATATCCACTGCATATCTGGCAGCAGAGTGATGGTTTGAGGCTCGTTTGATACCTCGTGTCCAAAAAACTGACTACCAGTTGAGGGTGTACTTACTTTTTCACATGACTGTATGTGTATGTATATATATACACTACTCACAAAAAGTTAGGGATATTTGGCTTTCGGGTGAAATTTATGGAAAATGTAAGTTCACGCTACAGTGATATTATACGTATCATGAAAGTAGGGCATTTAAGTAGAAGCATGCAATGGTGATTTCCTCATCTCAAACAATTTATCCACTCCACAGGTTTCTAATGGGAACCAAAACTTTTCCTGAGTCCCGTCACAGGGAAGACCTCAGCAGGGGAACAAGGGGAAGTGCCTAAGCAGAACACATCTTTTGTCATATTTGACTCAATTTGAAAGGAAGAAGGGAGAGGAGGAAAGGGGGAAGAAGAAAAGCGTGAAAGGGTGGAAAAGGGGGTCATTAGTGAAGTATGGGGTGTTTTTGAAGGTTTTAATTTCTCAAGCCAGGCCCTCCTGTGTTGAGTGATGCCATTGTAGAGGTAGCCTCCAGCACCGTGTGCCTGAACTCATCAAGTTTCCCTGAATAACATGCACAAAGAAGTGGCAACGTACCTCACTCTTACTGAAATGCTGAAAAATACATAACATATTCCCCTAAATATCAAACTGTATTAACATAGTGTTAATCCTTGCTGTGTCTTACATACAAGCTCATACAGAAAAAATAGTGGAGGCATGAGGTAAACGTAAATAAGATATGTGACATAGGGATAAAGGTATATGGGAGAACATGATTGCACAGGACATGATTGCACATTTTGGGGAACATGAACTGGATAATATCATATACAGGCTGTCCCATATACACCCAGAATTTGAATGGGATGACAATCGACCTACCCTTTTTAAGGGCGCGGAAGTTTATCAACACCCAACCACAGTCCTTTCAATGTGGGCTACAAGAATAAACCAGTCTAAATTTAACTTCTCATGTTACCTCCCCACTGCCAGTATGTGCGCGATGGACAGGACGTGGTTTCTGAGTGTATTCAGTAATTTATTATGTCGGTTCTTCCACCCAAAGAGTCCCGAGTGCAGTGTTGTTGAAACTCATCCAGTGCTCAAGTGGCTAGTGTTTTTTTTAAGTTTTTTTTTTTATTGCCGTTGCTCACTCCCTGCGGGTCAACTGCAAATGAGAAGTGGACCTTTCAATGCAGCCCCCCCCTCCAATGCCCTGGCAATGCTGAAGCATCTGTCTCCCCTTCAAGTGCTCCAAAGTTTTCCTATTCAGGCCTTGCCAAGGATGATTCCTGTTCCCCCTTGCTCCTGCATGCATTAAACTCTCATCGACTATGCTTTGCCCTAACTTTTCTATACCAGGACTGGAGGGGGAAGGAATGCACCTTCTCTGAGTGCTTGTTACCAAGGGAAGTGCATTTTATTGCTTTTCCTAATGGGACCAGAGCACACTGGCATGTACCTCCCGGTCTAGGGTTCCATTGTCAACTCTGGGTAAGGGGGCGAAGCTACCGGGGGAGGCTCCAGTGTGAGTCTGTGTGGTGGTCCACGGGAGGGCTGAGGCTCCTATTGTCTGAAGGTTTGTGTCACACACACAAGCGATTGTCCTTGTGGGTAACGGTGTGCATGTTCTCCCTTTGACAGGTGCAGCGGAGAGCACCGAGTGCTCCTGCGGGAGGAACCACTTCACCTGCGCGGTGAGTTCCTTCGGGGAGTGCACCTGCATCCCGGCGCAGTGGCAGTGTGACGGAGACAACGACTGCGGGGACCACAGCGATGAGGATGGCTGCAGTAGGTTCAAACTACCCCCCACACCTCATTGTGTGCTCTACATGACAGCTGTACATCAGCCCTGTCCTGCTCTACTCATAGGGGACCTATGGAGACAGTGTGATTGTGTGTGTGTGTCAGGGGACCTTTTGCCACAATTATTTTATGGATGTCATGCAGCTGCTGATGAGAGTAGTAAAGCGAGTGTTTCTGTCAAGTTTGTCGATGAGTCTATCAAGATTTGCAAACACTTGTAAAGTGAATGATCCATGTCCCCAAAATGATTTTAAATTTTGACAAACCTTGCTGTCAGTGTCTTAAGGGCTCAAGTGAAAAGATGTCTGCCGTGTTCAACACTGGCTTGGAAATGGAAAAAAAATTATTTCATGATGATATCAGACCATCCCTTTCTGTTTGTTAATCGATGCTTGAGTGGGTGTCAGCACTGTCACTGATAAGCTAATAGAAGCCATGGCAATAGCATCGATGATGTATCTGTGTTGAGATCTAGATGTAGATCTAACCTCACACCTGTGCAGTTTTTATAGTCTACAAAAGTAGTTGGGTTGAACATTGGAGGGGTTGAGGTGAACATCCCTCTAGTATTAAAGCTACCTTTTATGACAATGCAAACTATCAAACACAAATAAAAAAATTGTCTACTTTTATACACATTGAAACACAGAGGGGTCGATTTACAAAAAGCTGTGTGTACAAAAACACATGTAAAACCATTACCACCCGCAAAAAATTGTCCGATGTGATTATCTAATGAGGCGTAAAGAGAATTGCGTGTGCTAAAATTGAAAGATACAGATACTTAATTGGGCATCCCTACGTTATTTCGCGAAATAGTGGGAGGTGGTCATGCAAATAGATTACTCTAGAATGTGTAAAGTGATTTAGTAAGCCCGGAAGGAAGTTTGGGAAAGGTATTTGCAGGTGCATTTTAGTACAAATGGAAAGCAGGTAAAAGACAAGGAAACGATAAGATACCGTCATTGTAGCAACACACGTAGGCTATGGGTATGTTTGGAATATCCATAACTGAACGCTCTGAATGGTTGCGTAACAATGGGGGATAATTAATTCTAGCTATCACTCAAAATACACAAGAAGATAATTTGCGGATAGCCTACATACGCTATTTTATGTGACACTTACGGCACGAGTAGGCTTAGTGCTAGTACACATAGTTATGATCCTGACAAACATCTGTAACTTCTGGCATAAACTAAGAGACATCCAGTGAAACAGTTTGTAGTAAACCGCCAGCTGGCTGTTTGCGGCTGGAGTAATTTGCATAATGATCATCCTCAAAGTGTGAAATGATAACGCATGCAAATACTTTGGCTGCACCCGCAAAATGACACCCCTTATTTGGGATCTTAGTAAATTCACCGCCTAGAGTAAAACTTGTCCTCATCATAGCTAGATTACATTATATCATCACATCAAAAGATGAATTGAACACTTTCAAAAGCGTAATGTACCATTATTCATTTCTGCTCTCCCTTTCTTCACCAATGACGAAGACCGCTACAAACTTCAATACTTCTTCCTTCACAAACGGAGCTTGCGTGGGTGCAACCAAGTTTTAGAATGTAGGGGGCATCGAAAGCCAAGTATTTTTGGTTTCCTTACTAATGGGCGTTAAAATGGGAAATCGATCTTTTCCAATAATGTATGACGGCAAATATGTTTCATTAATCATAACATTTTATGTGGGGGGTGTTGTACTACCCAGTTATGATTATTGAACGGGTTAAAACCTCTGTATCCCCTCCAGAGATAACACCCTTGATCTTCCATTAGCAGAATGCGAACCATGCAACAAGCAAATCTCACATTACACTAGATCCTGCAGGGAACCAAAGGCATTTCGGTATGTGTCAAATACAATGGTGGGAGACTACACTGAAACCAAAACCAAGTGAGGCATCGTGAGGGGCAATGTGAAGAAGTGGGTCAAATTACTGGCCGAAATGATACACCATTCGTCACTTTGAAATTACACAAGTGTCAGGTAAAGTAGGGTTGTGGTTTTCTATGAAAATTCATGGAATTTATGTTTATTGTGTAGTACCGTATTGTATTAATAGTGTTACATTAATTGGATAATGCATTTTAGATAGACAAATTGAGTTACATGCATCTGTGCTTCCTCTTTTTGATGTACTGAGAGACCTATATAAATGATGAGTATTCCTTGCTGTAGGGGCTCATTGCATTGATTAACACAAATTAGTTAGCTGAAATGTCTGGTCCCCCGGAATTAATTCCTCAGTGTTGTATTTTCAAAACGAACAGATGTGTAGGCTACGCTTGCAACCAGACCACAGTCCTTGTCAATTAGATGTGTGTGCCCAATGTGATTACATTGGACTTCTCTGCCCTCAATGCTGTCTTTGTATGAATATGCTGTGGTAAAGGCCTTAATGGACTATAAGCCATTAAATGGAGGATCTCTTCCTCTTGTAAATAAATAAAGAACTGTTGTTCCAAATTTCCCTTCCATTAGCCTAAATTCAGTTCAACGTTTTGTCAAACTGGCTATAAAGAGTAGAATTAAAAATGAAGCAGAGGAAATTGTATGGGTTCTCAACATTTTAGGCTGAGTAGCCCATGGATAGGCTTTCAAGTAAGGGTTTTAGGGATTTGGAGGTGGTTTTGTTGCTAATTGGCTACTCTACAATTGCCATAAAATCAAGCAAGGCCTTTTATTGTACCAAACATTTGTTTTGACACCATTCGTAAAATATTTAATTGATAAGGAGTCAACGATAAACATTGTATGATCACTGTTTGATACTGGAACGTACCGTAACGTGCAAGCTACTTAGACAGAGAAAGCACTATTCTCTGACTAAGTAGCTTGCACGTCAGGAATGTATGGAAGAAGAGGCAACGTAGTACTTTTTTGGAGTTTATTTTTGAAGTAAATCCTGATTTAATTAGGATTTGGAATTCCAAACAGTGTTTTGAAAGGTCACATATCATTGAGGGGAGAGGGACGACAGGGGGCGATTCAGAAGAGCTGTGGGAAGGCCTGCAGTGGTTAGATAGTGGCACCCTTCTGGGACCTGTACGGTGTACTGCAGTTTGAGAAAAAAGGAATGTAGAGGGTGTGAAAAGTCCAGAGGAGATAAGTAAATGGCAAGGCTTGCCATTACTAGTTTCACCTTCTAGTCAACATTGCACCCCCGTAATAGTATATCGTTTAATTAAACTCGCGGACCATTAGATTTTTCCGAGTTTGTAAAATGTGTTTAATTGCAGTGTATGGACACCCTCAAAGCTTTTGTCTCCCATTGACAGAGACGAATGGCTGTCCTCATGAAAAAATGGTTAAAATACAGTAGTAGCAGTTGTTCTGTATGCTATTGTCACAGAATAAGTATGACATCACTATGAGGGACAGGGGAGAGTGGGATAAAACCACCGAGGATGAAAATAAATTGGCAGAGGCATGGATTTACACATCAGAGGTTATTATGTACACCTGCTTGTTAACGCAAGTAGCCTGCCCCTCCAAACTGTGACTCATGTAATCATGTGGCTGCACTTCAGTATACAGTAGCATGCAGACATGTAGCTCCTAGGATTCCATTTCTTAAAAAGGCAAATTTTGTTTTCCAAAAATGGCAAATTCCATTTAAAAAAAATAAATAAATCCTTTTAAGCCATTCCATATCCATTTTCCTTTTTTTCCTGTTCTCCACATTTTCAACCATTTTCATTCACGAAGTACCTTAAAATATGTGTATGTAATAATTCAAACTTGTCGTAAGCTAAGTGAAGACAAGCAAATGGGATGCTCCGATATGATGGGCCGATACCGATCACCAGTTTTCTTTTTAAAGAACAGCCGATTGCAATGCTAGTTTCTTTTATTAGAAATACATATTATTATTATTATTATGCTTTATAAAATGCAAGGAGAAGACTTAAGCTTTTAATTCAAGAATAAATAAATAAATGTCTCTGGATGTGGCTGCATTTCAACAGCTTTTCATATACTTTTCGTATGAAACCGGTTTAAACCGAACACTGCGACTGCGTTGTTTCTCCTGACAAATTTTTCTATTGAACTCTATGGAAAAATAAGTCAGGAGAAGAAACCCTTCAAGTGATCCATCCATATCTACTGCATATCTGGCAGCAGAGTGATGGTTTAAGGTGTGTTTGATACGTCAGACCCTTGATGACTTAGCCAACCATGTGTTCCATACTGTTCCAGTGTAATTTACAGCTAAATCTAGTCCCACCTTCCAATTCCCATAGAGATCCATTCAAATGCAGAGAGGTTATAGTATCACTTGTAAGAGTACCAGAAAATAAGATATCAAGAGTCTTTTGACACTGTTGGGTCACAGACATCAGGAAGTCATAGCGTGGAAAGGATATGCTACCAAATATTAAAAGTGATTACTTTATTCTACATTATGTTAAACTGTCCAATATTTTTGATGCCCGGACATGGGGGGAACTATGTACTAAAGGTTCTATAATTTCAAAACGGTTCATCCGATATGGATGAAAATACCCTCAAATTAAAGCTGACAGTCTGCAATTCAACTTCATTGTCATTGTATCCTTTCAAACTCAAAGTGCTAGTACAGAACCAAAATAACAAAAGATGTGGCACTGTCCAATGAATTATGGTGCTCACTCTATGCAGTTAAAAAATATAAACAACAAACTACCATAAATAGCCTACAATAACGATTTTGATAGCCAGTAAGCGACAAATCCAAAATGGGACATAAAATGATTCTAGCTGTGCCTTTGCTTTCTTTTGAAATGTGTTTTTACGATCTGAAAAGGGGCGAGATTAGGCACCGCTAAATAAAACTAAAAATGATGTTCAGGGAGAAGCATTAAAGGGGTGGTATCACGTTTACATGCGAGATGTTGACATTTTTCATTTAACGTTTAGTTTCTTTTTCTTAGTTTTGCTAAAGTTATGCTAAACAAGGCATGCTGTTCGATTTATAACGAGCACATTAAAGAGGTTAGAGTATCGGTAAATTCAGGGACTGCCGATTGAGTCTCATGGAAGGGAAATCGGCCGATACCAATCGAACGGCTCCATCCTAATAATATATAAAAATATATATAATAACCAAATAAGTAATCCAATGCTTAATTCTGTAAAGTGCAGAAGGAATAAAATAAAGTGCTTACATATGATCACAAGACCATAACTTGCAGTAGGGAACATTTGATTTCCTTAAACTTTAAATAATAAGTCCTATAGGTGAGTTTAGTTTGCTGCCAATCAGCTGTTTATTTCCACCCTCCCCGCTTTGTAATAGGTTTTAAGGGCACGCACAGTGCGTTGGAAACCATCTGACCCAAAAAAAAAAAAAAAAAGTTGTGTTCGACCAAGTTAGAATTTTGCAAGACTTTGATTGTTGTATGATTGTTGTTGTCAAACGTGGTGGTTCCAGCATCTGAGGAACGGCTGCCCTCCAGGGATTTTCATGCACTACAGTCTCTAGAGTTTCCAGAGAATGGTGCAATAAACAAAAAGCATCCGGTGAGCTGCAGTTCTGTGGGCGAAAACTGCTTGTTTCTGAGGGAGGTCAGAGGAGAATGGGCTGACTCGCTCAAGCTGACAGAAAGGCCACAGATGCTCAAATAACAGCTCACAACATGTCGAACCTTGAGGCGGATGGGCTACAGCAGCAGAAGACCACGCCAGGTTCCACTCCTGTCAGCTAATAACAAGAAGAGCCCCCCCCCCAACTGTGGTTTGTGCACTGCACTCGAGGGTTACTGCTTTTTGGGGGGCGTGGAGGGGTAGGGGGGTGGGGGGGAGGTGGTACATGTGGATGTGGGAGTTGTCAAAGGAGGTTGAAGATAAGACCAGCTCCATCCTGCAGATTGAATACTGAGGTAATGCAAAGCCAATCTCTGGCATCTTCAAATGAAACGACCAGGTGTGTCACCGCCTCTTATCGTTCTTGGGTAAAGGAAGATCCTGCTGCTTTTTGCTTACCAAAAACAAGATTATGGTTCCACTTAATCCTCTACTTGTTCAGAGCCAATCAGAGCACAGGCCTTCCTGCAGCGATGCCCGGGACCGGTGTGGAACGAAGAGATCTCTTAAGAAGTAGATATGAACAATTTTTCTCCCTTTCACCTCCGGGGAGAGCTGTTTTCTGATAACGCCATTATCTCGGGTGCAAGAGGACACCCAACAGCGAGGAAATTCATCATTTCTTTTCGGTCCAAGCTTTTATTCTTATTTGCATTCAGAAATTTGCATAATCCTTCCGTAGCTGCAAACTTTTGGCAACAATAAGCTTGAATGGCACCGAAAGCTTCTTCCTTTGAAAATATTTACTTCAGCATCAGACTAGAGGACACCCACAAAAGTACCTGAATCTGAAATGTCAAGTGGGTATGTTTTTTTTGTTTTTTTTAATGGGTTTTAATTATTTTACTGTACTTACCAGTGGCATAGCCAGGGTTTGTTTTTTGGGTGGGCCTCCACAAAAGTGGGTGGCAATTTTTTTTATTTAAATATTTTTTTGGATCTTCCAGTGGAGAGGCAAGGAAAATGCACATAAAAGTTCATGCTCGCGCCCCTACGAGATTATTAGCGATATAAATTTCAACAACCACCTGGAGTTGAACGCATAGGCTACCATGGCGGGCTATAATAAAAAATAATTTAAAAAATCAATTTAAACACAGCATTCAAACTTAGGCCTACTTTGATGGGTTTGAATTGGCGTGTGATCTACATGATAAGACGCAGACGGCGGGGCTTGGTGTTGAACTCTGTACACCTCCGGAAAGTGCAGACTTGACAGCAGGCTAAACTTAGCTTCACTTTACTTCCCTTGGCAGTATCTTGCTCGCATACTCCGCTTCCTTGGTTTCACAAAGTTTGGCCCTGGTCTGATCCAAGCTGCTTGTACCAATCTCCTCCAACCTTGGCTTTTTGGGTAATTTGTTTAGCCGTGTTAGCTAAGCCGATGAAAACTGGGGGGTATTCCACAATGCAGGATAAGGAAGTTAGCCAGATAACTACAATAATGGGCTACCATGAAACAACCTCAGAAACCTTCTTCAATATCAGCAGCAAACAATATGAATGACTAAATCACACTCCTAAACTCCCATTTTCTCCCAATTTAGTAGCCAATTGAACCCCTATTCTAATTCAATTCCCCCCATGTAGCAACCGCTAGAGAATCACCGCTAACCAACCCCGTCAGCCGGCGGTAGGACGGGAGGGCGCCACGTCCTCTTCAGGGCGCGACTCCTTCGAGCTCCTGACCGTGATTCCAGCTCGCCCACGGCCGCTATCCGTGCAGCGATTCTCTCCGAGCCCCTCCCCCCACCCGGAAGCAGCCGCCAATTGCTGCTCCCACAGGGCGCCGGTCATGCTCGGATCTGGCAGGACCGGGGAGCGAACCCCGATCCTCGGAGCACAACCGCATCGACTGAAAGTCGGCACTTTTACCGCTGTACTACCGCGACGGCCCATAAATTTCAGTTTCTGACAGTGACATGAACCAATTGCATCACATTCACCTCCCCATTGCATTCATGAGACTTTCTTATTGGTCAGAATCAGAAACATGAAATGACTTAAAATGGTCAGTGAAAGCTTTGGAGACTGTTGGAACAAAGAAAGGGAGTGTAGGCTACGTTGTTTCATTAGCTGGAGGGCGGCAACCAAAATTTTTATTTTAGAAAGTAAAGGCATGTTAGCAAGTAAAGGCGGAACAGCTCATTCAGTCCATGTTCCAGATTTGGGAGTGTTCCGGGTTTTACTCAGTGTAGTTATCCAGCTAACTCACTAATCCTGCTTTGTGAAATCCCCCCCTGGGGCCGCATGTATAAAAGAATGCGTTAAAAAAAATGCTCAGGGAGAAAGTCAGAAATTGGCTTACGCAAAGTTTTGCATTTTCTCCCTCTGCCTTTCGGTTACAGTGTCGCCATATCAAACTGACTCCAAACATTGAATACATATAGTGTCCAGCGTGTGCAGAGGTACAGATTCTCACAGCACGTGTTATATTATACATCTGAATTTCTGCATGGAAACTCCCTTGCACAGCTTTCTGAGGGCATTTTTCTGCTCAGCAATGTTTATATGGCCCCAGGTGCTTGAGTGAATCTGAAGAGAAAGGCAGGTGTACAATGCTGCATGTGGAAGATAAGTTCAAAATTACTTTGAGTGACATTGAATCAAGCTTCTTTTTCACAACTTTCAGAAAGTGCAGAAAGTTTCATCACGGTAACATGTGGTAATGGTTTCCCAGACATGGATTAAGCCTAGTCCTAGACTAAAAATCTTTTTCAATGGAGATCGTGAATCTTTCTTTTAGTCTGGGACTAGGCTTAATCCATGTCTGGGAAACTGGTCCCAAATGTTTTTGTAAACCCACATGAGTGTTTGTGGGCCATAAACCACTGTTTGTGGACTGTTCACAAAATAATATGCACGTAGGAAGACTATAGGACTGAGGCAACTACAAAGACATTGTTCGACCACATTTAAACTAGTTCTGTATGTTTAACTGAAAGTGTGCAAAAGTGCCGTGGTGAAATTCCTTTTACTGTTTGTTTTAATTGTCTGTGCCCGAGTTTCAGATGTCTAATACATTGCTTTGGTCTGTCTATATTATAAGCCTTCTGTCTTACAAAGGACTCGGGCCTCGTTCTTTGCAGGACTAAATGTCATTTATTACTTTCGAGGCCAACGTGGACATAAAACAAACCTGTCTCGTAACCATTCGTATTTTCTTTGGTGGCCCTGCTATAATATATATACAAAAATACATGCAAACATACTGCTGTGCCGGATATCTGATGAAGTTTCCCTTGTCAGTGTAAATAATGAAAACAAAACAGTCAGATTCATGAAGGCAGTTGCGTGTGCTCCCACCTGATATGGTGTGCTCCCACCTGATATGGAATTCACGGTGCCAAAACAAGACCGGTGATACACTGTCTGTGTCTGGATTTGTAAGTAACCCTTATACAAGAGAATATGTAGGTCTCCACAAATGGCACAGTATTATTAATATGGTTATTTGTTGTGCAGTGAAAAAAAACGCAGTAAGGCATCTGTAATTGATGTGACCTCAAAATCAAAGCAAAGGTCTCAGCTGGTGAAACAGTGGCCTTGTAATATAAATAGGCTGATAGCTGACAGCGGATTGGTAGTTTATGTGAGGTTCTCAATGGCCGTTCGCCTTCGCTGCCCTCGTAAAACAAAAGAAAATGACCGTGCTGCATAGCTTCTGCGCGTATCCATTTCTGGTTATTTTATTCCTTCCTTGGACAGGTTTATGAGCGAGCACCACGTTGAAGACACTTGAGATCATGTTACAGGAGGACCTGGATTTAAATGCAGTTTATAGGATGCATTGTTAAGGAGCGCTGTTCTTGTTCACAGCATTAGAGGTCTCTTCTGGGCTGTTCGGCAGTTCTCAAGAGGGTACATCTGTTTTGCAGCCTCCCCCACACTTTTCACGATAAGCAGTTTAAGCCAGATATATCAGTCCCTCTAGTCTTCCTTAGTACAGAGGGTCCTTCACAGGGGTCCAGTACAGATCTTGAACATGTTAATGACGCGTCTCTATGAAGCGGATCACGGCGCCTTAAGGGACGTGTAAAGACGAGAAGTTGTGAATGTGTGATATTAAATTCCTTTTATGGGCAATCCACATCTCTGGAGTCATATTTGTGCCAGTCTCCCTTGTGACTTGGTAGGACTCCATCAACTTTATTTGACACATGATCCATGCACGCAAAGCTCTCCGTGACAAGATTTTTATCTCTACTTCTCCGAAAAGGAATGAGTGTTGAAGAGAGCGGCCGATCAATTTGCACCACAACATTTTAAACATGACAATGGTGTTGCACTGAAATGCAGCCTAATGATTCAGTTGTGACCGTCTAGTTCAGCTGGACAGGGCAAGCACATGCAAAGATGGTGGGATTATGGCAAGACATTCCAGTCTCATTTATTTCCTAGGTGGAACTTAATTTACAGGAAACCAGGCTTTCACCTCCGGGTCTACAGTGGGCTCAGGCATTCAATTCTTTTTCTTTCCATTTTGCACTATTTTAGTCTTAGCTTTGATGCACAATATTTCATTAGCTGCAATATAATTCACACATGGATCGCATTTTTAAAAACTGCATTTTACCTTCCTGTTCATATGGTTAATGTTCTAATCCATTAAAGGACACGGAACACTATTAATTGGACGCACATTACTCATGTGCCATGCGGCCTTCCATTGCAGCTTACCTTACATTTTGTAATAGTAAGGTGAACCTGAACAAACTGACTCGCTTAAACCCCTGAGGATCAAGTATTGACAGGATTTCGGGGGAAACAAATGAAGGTTTCCCTTATAAATATTACAAATGCTTGTGGTCTCCAGCGTATTTGCATAAGGAAAGCTGGGAATCTACGGTGGTGTAGACGGGGAAGTCTAGCTTTTCGGCATTCCTTGCTGTGACAGATGAAAGATACAGTCACATACGGCTGTGATGTATGTGTAAGAAATATGAAACGGTACAAGCAGGTGTCACCAAGATCATTTTTTATTTATTTATTTTTAGTAGTCACATCTGATTTGGCCAGTCATGTGTGTGCGTGTGATGCTAAAGCGACTAGTTAATACAAGGCATCTTGCAATGCTGACCTACTTAAAATCTGTTTCATATCCATTCAGTTCTGGATATCAGTGAGGAAGGAAATGAATGCTTTTAGAGAAATTATTTCTGTGTCCTTCATTACCAAGAAAAAAAATGTTTTCTGATTTTCAGTCTTTGTGTAATGTACAGCTTAAATTCATTAAATAATGGAGTGAACAAAATATTTTGAGTAAACATGAAACAATCTTCAATAACTCTAATTGTGCTTTGTTTATTCATTTGAATATCAAGTCCTGCAGTACTTTTTCTACCTTCACGCTTTGATGTTATAATTTTATTTATCTGTGGCCCGTGACTGTGGCCAACTCTTGGCTAGGAATTTTGACGTTTCCAAAAGAGACCCCAGCTTTTAGTGATTCATGAAGTATGCATGAAGGGAGATTTAGGTCAGTAGTGCCTTCACCTGTGGTTCAACCCCGCACCAATGATTTATTCATTCACTTGGGCGTTGTTATGTTGTCATTGCAAAATGCTACCACCATGTTGAAATGAACAGTTGCCGTCCTTTTTTAGTTTTTACCACAAGTGGCCAATATTTCATATTGACCTGCGCTTGCAAACCACTTAGGGGGGGAAGGAGGCCTCCACGAATATGGGATCTCTTAATTCAATATATTAACATGGAATACGCTTAACTTCATTTACGCTGCCCTTACACACAAAGATTCAGCCTTTTTTCATAATAAGCAGAGACGGAGATTAAATTAGCATGGAATTTCTGCACAATTAACTTTGCTTGTAATGGCCTTACAGAAGCAGGGCAGGGTGTACATTGAAATCCAGGAACAGTGCTCGAGAGGCCGTCACCCAGTACGTGGTCTTGAATGGTTGGGTAACGGTTAGGATTATGTTAATAGAGAGAGGCGCGGACAAAAGGTGAATTCCTTTTCAGGTAAATGGCATCTCCTGCTGTACCCTGTGTGAAGTAGTTGCTGCGCCTCTCCTTTTGCCTGTCACCGAGAGTGGCCCTCAAACGAAATCCCCCACAGATGACGCCCTGTAAGGCTATTACCGAGATTTCCATGGAAACGGCTAGGCATTTTCATTAAATCTCAGTCCGTGTCTCCCTTTGCGATGCTTCATCCCCGTGCATCTTCCTGCGCCTTAACCGCTATTTATTTGTGGTCTGACAGAAATGAAAGGTTGCTGTCACTATCCTGTACCCTGGGCAGTTTAAAGTCTCCACCTTTGCTGTCAATCCAGCCCTCCTTCTTGTGTGTCTATTTTCACGCTTGAAGTCTGATAGTGCTGCTTTGTACTCAATGATCTGTGGTAATTTATTTTGCAGGTGCCATTTTTCTGAACTCACATTTTTCTAATTCCTTGATAAATAATGAAAGCAACGAGGACTCGGTAGCGCCCTCTGACTTTGGGTCCCCACTGTATTTGGTTTTTTTTCCAAGCAAGTTGGAATTGCACAAGCAGGAGCCATTTTGAGTCCTGTTGATTTGTTGGTGCTTTGAGACGCTTCTCTCACATGTAGAACTGTTGATGCAGGGATTCATATCACTTCTTTCCTTGACCACAGTGGTTGCTGGAGTGCAGACTGCACGTGTCATAGGAAATGTTTCCAGACAGAGATTAAATGCATACTTTTTTTTTTATCGGGTAATATACACACAACCTGGAGGCATAATGTTGCGTACAGGCTGCTATAACAGCCATTGTAAAGGTGGTAGGTCATCATAAACATCTGTAAGTATCAAACATATTCTTGGCGCACAAAAACTGTCTGTGTTAATCAAAAATATGCATTACACCTGAAATGGTACTCGTAAAAACTCCAGGAAGTGAACTATCCCTTTAAGGCATTGTTCATCCAGGCAGTCGTCGTAAATGCATCAAAAGAACCTGGGGTCATGGCCTCAGTATCAGCTCAAGTCCTTGCCCTTTCTGCGACTGCAGTTCATATGCATTTTTAATCGCACGTGCATATTCTAGCGAGGCCTTTCCGTTAACTGAGCTGTTTGTGGCTCCACTCCTGCAGTGCTGCCCACCTGCTCGCCGCTGGACTTCCACTGCGACAATGGCAAGTGCATCCGCCGTTCCTGGGTGTGCGACGGGGACAATGACTGCGAGGACGACTCGGACGAGCAGGACTGTCGTAAGTGATGCTACAAAAAACACACAGCCTGTTTTTTGTCGCCGCACATTATGCTCTTGTACTCTTCCAAATTGAGACTTTGGAGTGTTTGTAAGTCATCCCCCACACGCACCATTTCAGCAGCCATTTTGAATGTAAAACCTGAATGCAGTTTACAGTAATTCTGTCATCACCTTTATCAGAAATGCGACCAATCAATAATAAAGGGGTCCTCAGCACATTTAACCACAATACTATAGAGGATTCCTGTGTCCTTCAACAGCTGCCATATGGGGTAGTTGTTTTGTGTAAAGCTTTTATGTAGCATTTATTTAAGTGACTGTAGCCAGAGTTGTGTCAGCATCTGACTGATTGGAATTGTGGAGGCCGGCTTTTGACTGCTTTGTTTATACATTTTCTTCCAAGCCTGGAGGAATTTGTAACAAGTGTTTGTTACTAAAATAGGGCCCAGCTGGTGAAGAGCTTTCCCTAATAACAGGAGGTATATGGGTTTGCTAATCCCTCGACAGTCCCCCTGGCTTTTCAGCAGAGTCATGTGGCCTCACGCAAAATTGGGTGTTCTGCTCATCAAGGAGGCCTCAGCGCCTCTGGCTTTAATCTCTACATTCTCCCTCTGCCGCACACTTCGTTTACTCACAAAGTTTTAAAGCAGATTTTTTTTTTTCTAAAGCTGCCCTCTTTTCCCAGAATCCCCAGTCTTTCAGAGTAACTTCACACTGATGATGTCTTTGCTTCTCTACAGTACAATGCTGGTTGGCCCCGAGCCACCTGCAAGCATTGCACGGCTTCAGCAGCGGTGCATTTGTTGCAGATATCTTGGCATTTTAATTGAGACACCGGCCCTGATCCACCGTTATCTTAAATTAACATTGATTTATACTTACAACCTCAATAGTCAGCCCACAGTGTCTACCTAGCTTAGATGTTTTTCCAGACTGCTTTGTCTCAAATATAGAGTCATATTTTGTATCAGTAATTATCTATATCCTGTTCATTATGAATCAAGATGCACAAGTTTATTTCAAAGATTCGTAAACCATCTGGTGAACTTTCTCGATCCACTTAGTTGTCCATCTTTACTTTCAGTCCGCCCCCTGTAGCCAGTCTGTATGTGGAAAAATACCACTGAACATCATTGTGCAAAGTGTGGAGGTGAGGTTGATTGCCTGGCTCATATTTAAAAGCCCAGACACAGAAAGTGATATGTTTTTAACATGCTTTTTGTTTTTAAAGTGATATGTTTTTAACATGCTTTATTCCCTTATTTTGCCTCTTAATTAGTGCTTTTTTCTTGACCATTTTTATTATTATTTAAATGATATCGAGAGAGTATTTTAAGACCGTAAGAGTGCTTTTTTGAAGTTACAGTGTGCATTACACTCTGTAACACTTGACAAGCCTCAACCTGTTAAGGCAAATGGACAGTCTTCGAACTACATGCACTAGGTAACTACACTACTAGTTATTTGTATATCATATATACATACCCACACATATAAAATTGAAAATACCCTCATGCAGCTCACCTACGAATTCTTAAGCCAGAATGCACTAGAAAGCGAATTTGCCATTGTGACTTTTGACCTATGTACATCTGCTCCCCTGAATGATGTTCTAATGTGGCTGCGCTGACCTTTGATCTCTCCCAAGGGTTGAGATGAAATGGACAATGGGTAGTGTATTCTAAGCCAAAGAAAGATTGGCATTTGATGTACAGCAATCCCGTGTAGTACAGTGACCAGGGTGAACTCGGTCTGCATGCTGTTTTGGAGTTAGACTGCTTCCTGGTCTTCACATGTGCCATTTGTTTTATTTCAGACTTGCTGGATGAACAATGTGTTTGAGAATACCGAAACACATTTTATATATTCCTGTTTAGAGAATCCTTTTTTTATTACTTTTTTTAGCACCAGGACATAGGAGTTGAATTACCTTATTAGTAATTACTAATATAGGCTAAATGTTCAGGGTGTAGAAAGTAGGCTCATTAAACTGATCAAAGAGTCTCCTAGTAAGATTCTCTTGATTAATTCTATATTTATGCAATATATATATGGTGTTTTTAAAAAAATATATATTATTTTTAATATGGGGGAGGATTCATTTTCTTCTCTACATTCAGAGATTGTTGGCTAGCTAGATGAGGACTTTTACAGTCTTTCACACTTTTTTATGTTTTTTTTCCCTCTGTCTTGGTTTGAATATACTATTCTCCAAATGCTATGTAATATGAGCCAATGATTGTTTAGTCCAAGACCAGTGTCATTATCCAGTAATTAGTTTTATCCTGTTTATCTGAACTAGTAATGCAAGCAGAGTAATATGTTTATTCATGCCAGTAAATGGGTATATACCACCCTTTGTGGTCTGGTGAATTTTTTTGCCTGAAGGCCTAGTCTTTCAAAATATTGTGTAGATATATTGTGTAGAAAGATATCTGTCAAGAGTCTAACGGCGCATTATCTGTGATATTCCATTGTAACAGAATGTTGGGATTGGGGATGGACGTTAAATTCCACTGGGCAACAGCAAATGGTTTCCGAACGAATCTCAGATGTCAGTGCAATTCCGGTGTCATTCCCTGGAATTAAACACCCCTTCAATTTTAAGAGTGACATTTTATGAGTGACGGCCTACCATCCGCCTCTTGACGCGACAGGGCTTATTTATGGCACCCTTTTCCTCCCTCCCCAATCTCAGATTTCAGCAGGAAAAGTTGCTTTAAATAAGCTCCCCGACAGTGTCGATGTGCGCGCCGAGGTTACACTTTGATTCGTTACACCCCCCCCCACCCCCACCCCCATTGTCTCCCCCTTCTTTCTCACCAGCTCCCAGGGAATGCGAGGAGGACGAGTTCCACTGCCAGAACGGCTACTGCATCCGCAGCATGTGGCACTGCGACGGGGACAACGACTGCGGGGACAACAGCGACGAGCAGTGCGGTGAGTCCTGCGGGCCATGCAAGTGTACCGCCGAGGCTCGGCACCCCCACCCAAGCCCCCCCGCCCTGTCCACCTCCGCCACGAAACATCTGCGGCCAGGCCCGACGTCCGCGCGCGCTCGTTATCCCCTGCGGAAATGGATCTAAGTGGCCCCGCAGGCTTCCTGGAAATTAAAAAGCCCAACAGGGTTTCCGCAGCCGATGC
The DNA here is from genome assembly GCA_029718625.1 of Synaphobranchus kaupii. Taxonomy (NCBI): domain Eukaryota; kingdom Metazoa; phylum Chordata; class Actinopteri; order Anguilliformes; family Synaphobranchidae; genus Synaphobranchus; species Synaphobranchus kaupii. Next base: position 26,626,598 of record CM056391.1, read on the forward strand.
CGCTGTCCGAGCTGAAGTGAGGTTAATGGGTTAAATGCCCTTTTTTTTTTTTTTTCCTCCTGTGGAGATCCTACGAACACTAGGAGATTGTCCCTCTAAGACATCTGTTTTTGGTTCCTTCTCTCTCTCTCTTTCTCCGGGCGTGCTTGATTTCCCATTCTCCGGTTGTGATCTGTGAAACCCTAGCACCTCATTTGTGGACATAGCGACAAAGTCAGGCGGTTGTCTGAATGCTGAAAGGACACATTTCTTCCTCTCCTTGCTCCCAGCCCAATTTTCACAGGTCTTCAGGGCAGATCGTGTTGACTAATTACTTTCCCCGTGTCAAACAGACGGCTCGCTGTTCTGTCTTTGAATCTGCTCCCTCTCCCTGAGACACTAATTCCCATCAGTAATTACTTCCACTCCCAGTTCACCATTAGACGCTTTGGTTAGGTCATTGCTGTGTTATCTCAGCCTCTCAGGTGAGAACACACAGCAGGGTGTGGTGATGTCTGCTGTGATCGCTTTCCCCCCGCAAACCCTAGGGCCATTTGCGTCACCTTCGATGCCCACAGTTCCCCAGGCCTTTCCTGTGTATAGATAGAGCAGGTGGGCGAATGATTCAAGCGTATCCATTAGCACCGAGGGGTTTGGCCTTGGCCGTAAAAATCCTCTGAGCGGTTCAACAATCCTCTTCTTAAGTCTTGTTTTTACTTTTTTCACTTGTGCTATCGGGCCTCTGAGGTCATTTAGGGCATTTTGATATTATTCCCAAGGCTACATGCTCTCACTTCCATTTGCTAATGGGCTATTTTTTTATTTGGCTGACGTACAGGAAGTCCAGGGTGTTTTACTAAGCTCAAGGGGGAGCAGTCCAGTGAATTGCTTTCCTCAGATCATTAGTCGAGAGAGCTAATTTTAAAGCAAACATGCAAATAGATTTAATGTTTATCTCATTCTACCTTAGAACCAGAAGACCCCATTTGTTTGCCATAATGATCATTATGAGATTTGTAAGAATAAAAAAAACAAAAAAAACAAGGCTCCCATTAAATCTCAAGTTTCGCCTCCCATTGTCAGTGACTTTATAAGACCCACTTGCATGAGAAAGTCCTTTGACTAAATGGGTAAACATTGTGTGTAATCCAGCCCTGCCCACATCCTGAGTAAAAGACGCCTACGTACATTTTAAACAAAGTGTATCCTATCAAAATGGGCTGCACTGGGAAATTGGGGGAAATGCCTTTAGGGTCCTTTGAAATGAGCTCAAACCTGTTCAAAGAGTGGGCTAATCTCAGAGCTTTGTAGAGGACGCCGCCGAGAAAACAAGATACTGACCCATATCATGCCCCCACCCCCACCCCGTTTTTCCAGACATGAGGAAGTGCTCGGACAAAGAGTTCCGCTGTACGGACGGGAGCTGCATCGCGGAACACTGGTACTGCGACGGCGACACGGACTGCAAGGACGGCTCGGATGAGGAGAACTGCCGTGAGTTACAACTCAGCCGCAGCGGGACGCTGCGCATCTGCGCCTGCTCGGCCCTCGGATCGCACCGCCCCCTCACTCGAGGGGAGACTATTAAAACACGGGGTGGGGTTACAGTAAATCAGAGGGCGAAATCTGCGCTGACGTTTTTAAGTGCGCCATACCATAACATCCTGAAGTACGGGCAATAAAAAGAATCAATTGAAACTACCCGCATAATGCCCGGCGCACCTTTACTAACGGCAAATCCCTCTCTATCTGTAGCCATCAAACCGGCTAGCATGGCAGCTGTGAAGATTAAGCTGAATAAGGAGCTTGTCAGTATAGGACTATAGTCAGCCCCTGTCTCTGTTTGTTCCTTTGTGAAAGCCACTGCGCTGGAGCAGGAGGTAGTTAACATACCAAATTTTAGTCCCTTGTAAATGTATCCATCACAAACGATGGCAAAACCATAATGAGGCTGATCAATCGCGAGCCAGTTCACTTGTTGGGTATTGCTTTGAACCAGTCAAGCTTGGGTTTCAAGCTTGACTGGTTAAAAGCAGGTACTCTCTTTTTGGATGGCCCAAACCCAATAAGCTGTGATGTTCTTAAAATAGCCTGGTGCATCTGCGGGCAGCACAGTGCTGCAGTGGATGGCACTGTCGCCTCACAGCAAGAAGGTCCTGGGTTCCAATCCAGGCCAGGAATTTGTGTGGAATTTGCATGTGGCTTTCCTCTGGGTACTCCGGTTTCCTCCCCCAGTCCAGACATGCAGGTTACTCTAATTGGAGACTCTAATTTGCCTGTAGGTATGCGTGTGTGAGTGAATTGTGCATGCGCTGCGATTGATTGGAGACCTGTCCAGAGGGTATTCCTGCCTCTCGCCCAATGCATGCTGGGATAGGCTCCAGACCACCGTGACCCTGTCCAGGAATAAGCAGGTCAGATAGCGGATGGAAGGATCGTATGTCTGCAGTTTATTCAGGTCCTGGCTCCATCAGAAGTGAAAGCGGTAATTTTGCAGAAAGTTTCGGTGTTTTTTCTGCTAAAATGATCGGGGACATTTTAGAAAGCCATTAACTATTACTTTCACAACATTTGTAATCCTCTTGCTACATATTTGCCGGATCTTCAGTTAGAGTAAGCATCCCACCCAGCTTTACAATCCCTATGACCTCTCATTACAATCAAGGTCTGTACAGAAGAGGATTTTCACCTGAAGATCGTATTGACTTTTCCTTCCCAGATACATCAGAATGTAATCTTTTCCAAATAGAATTGAAGAAGCTGTCAACTGAACGGCAACTGAGATATAGGCGTGTCAGAAAAGCAATTTTGGTCCAAGAGCCCATCTTCTCCCGAGCAACAGCCAGGGCGTGCCGTGGTTATTCACCTTTTCCTTGCATCATACACTCATTTCAAAAGGTTTAGATAAGCTCTGTATGAATTATTCTAATACGATTTTATCTTTCCTATGTCCTTAACGAAAGTTTTAAGCTTTTCAAGGATATGATTTGTGTACACGATTGATTGAAATAGCAATGCAATAAGGTGATAAGCAGCATAGTTCTTAACTTGGATTTTCTTTCGGCTCTCAGATGGCGTACCAAAAATAACATAAACGTGAAGATATGCCTTGCTTTGATACCTGGATACCATAGCAACCCTTCCCAATTTCCCAGTTTTGCTAGATGAGTCATTGCATTGTAAACCTTTTGATAAGTGATGTTACTGTAGATTCTACAGGAACATCCTCGGTGCAGTGGTGCCTACACCTGCTCTCATAAAACATAAAACCCCAGGGGTATACAGCTGAGGGGACGTCCTGCTCTTAGATATTAAAAGTATAAAAGTGATGTCTAAATAGATGGGGTCTCAATGAGGCTGCGGGCCAACATGCGCAAAGGGAATATTGAAAATTATGGCTGGCGGTCCTTCCTCTTCCAGAACGGGCGTCTCAGGAGGACTTCAAAGCGCAGTTCTGTGCTGTCGACTAGCTAAGGGCACGGCTTTCATCTGTGCTGATAATAGTCCTGGCTGCAAATTTCCTGGCTTGGCAGGGAGCTTGGGGATTGAAAGCTTGTTGCTTCTTACGGTGGGGAACAGCCTCCCATCTTTCCCCTAACCTGAAGCTTCAATGAGGCCTTTCACTCCAATGAGTAGAGAGACTGAAAGGTAACCAGTGCTTGACAGTGAAGGGTTGGTGAGTGTTAATAGAATATTTGCACCACAATATTATCAGAGACAGGTCTGTAGACGTTATGGGGCTGCCTAGTCTAGCTTATCACAAACTAAGATTAGCTTTAAGAATAGTGTGTGCAGGCATCGAAGGCTCAGGTGAGACATGGGAATGGTTGGATAGGCCACCAGTAGGGTTCTTTGTTTTGCACGTGTTGATCCCAAGGCACGTTGCTATTGAACATAAATATAGTCGCTGCACATTGTGATGTTTATCTCGGTCCGCATTGTTAGCCTGTTGTTTATAGTTACCATATATTTGAGTCTTAACAAACATGAAGAAGAGTCACGAGACATGTTTGTGTCACCTCACCTGTGCATTGTTATGTTTTAGCATAGACAGGGTGGACATCCAGCATATCTGCGGTCTGCTCTTCATTGTGTAATGTTGATAGACAACATTCCTGTTGAAGTGCCATTGTTCTGAAAACTTAAGTGACAGTTGTTGGACGAGGAAGATAAATATTCTGTTTTAAGCTGTTTGGTCACAGAGATTGTTCTCTTTTACTTGCAATCATTGGCATGTAGTACTGTACTTGTTTTAAAAGATGTGTCAACCAAAAATTTAAACATTTCATGACTCGAATTGCAACATGAAATGGCATTGTACAGTATGTCGTCGTCTTTGGTGAAAGACCTGGGGCCCTATCTTACACCCGGCGCAAAGCGGCGCTCGCTGTGCATAAGTTTTTTTCGATAGCCTATGGTTAAAAAACTGAGATAAATGTCATCATGTCAACTGAATTGTAACCTTAGCTATTCTTCGTCCTTCATATTTTTTTAATTAGTGACAAGGTTTCCATACCCTCAGCTTATTAAAACCCCGCTGATTTCACCTGTTATTCCATAACTGAACAAAAGATTTTAAAGAGAACTAACCGTCTAATTAGAAACTAAATTTGCAGCACGTTACACAATTAATTTACAATTAATTTTAATGCCATTATCTGCATGTGCACTTTACAGGAGCAGGTCTGTTTCCCTTGCTGTAAATCACACTTTTCTTCCTGGGAAAGTGGATCGTTTTAAAGCATTACGCTACCAGTAAAACAGGTTGGTCACATTTCCATAAGCAGGGCATTATAAAAAAAGGGAAAATATGCTGAACCTATGGGTTGCCAACCTGACAGATTTATTGTATTTAGTGTCATCATTAAGGCAAAACAACGTTATTTATGTTATTAATCAAAATTAGAATGCAGGTAGCCTAATGAACTTCGGATGAAGCTTGAACATGAGTTAATTGCATAATCAAACGAAATTCGTTAAACAAGCAGGCTAATTTGGCGTTTTCTAAGGTGAGACGGAAGCAATTGGTCGCTTATTCTCAGCTGTTGCAGGTGCTTTTAACGAAATTTAACCGCATATATTTTGTAAACAGCACTGTCAGGAATTACCGGGAACTCATAATGGTTAACCCAAATAATATTGATCATAGGCTACTATTGATCCACATAGCCTATTCCTTGATCGCACTAAACACACACGAGCATGTCTGTTTCGCCGTCATAAGCAATCCGCCAAGGTGGAAAAGCAGGCTTTTAAAGGGAATGGGATATAACATTTTGATTGGATTATTGCATGTCACGCCCAAGACACACCTATAATTAATGAAGAGACTATGTTCAGCCCATTTGGACGTTGCGCCGTGCTTAGTGCCAAAAAAACACGCCGTTAAAATAGCAAAAGTGGACTTGGACGCGCCCTAAATGGACTTTACGCCATGCGCTTAGACCAAGCGCCAAGATAGAGCCCCAGATGGTGTACTAAGTGACATTATCCGTAATTATAACGAGGAAATTTCAACATAAATGGAGATACACAAGGAGACATACAGCCGTAAGTATAGGATGGGTAAAAAACAGTATTAAAGGCTGAGAGTATCCAGTCAATCTGCACTATGCAATATTCTGATTCAAAGGCAGCTTTGAACTCTCAAAAGTCTAATACTAAACAAGTCTGGTAGGGACACAGAGACCATCTGCTTTCATTTATCGTAATTCATTATCCAAGTCAAAAATACACTGCAACTCATAAAGTTTATTTATTCTGTCAATATAATGATGTAATTTCTCACTCCGTTTTCTCTGTCCCTCTGTGTGCTGTTATCATTGCGTGGTTATGATTTTCTGTGTAGTGTTTACGGCATAATAGTATAACCGCATTAAATAACGCTCAAACTGTGCGTGTTGTGTTTCGGACTTGTACGCGTTTTCCGATCTGTCCTCCGTGTCCGTCTCCCATGCAGCCTCGGACCTGATGATGGCCACTTGCAGCGTGGAGGAGTTCCAGTGCGCCTACGGCCGCTGCATTCTGGACATCTACCACTGCGACGGGGACGATGACTGCGGGGACTGGTCCGATGAGTCCGACTGCAGTAAGGGCCGCCTTCCTGAATGCTTGCGTTACCGTGTGAACCACTCCAGCGCCGCATTCCTTTCGCCGTTTCTGCATCACTGCACCGACATGTTGAAACTACAGCGGGGAGGACAAGAGCGCAGAGCCTACATTTCCATTTTATTTTGGATGTCCGTAGATACCTGATATCGGATATCTGGAAATTTTCAGTCTTCAGTTTTTTTTGTCACGCCAAAAAAACCATAAAAATGTTCTTGGAATGTCCAACACGATACCTGCACTAAGGTTCAGAAATGAGCGGGGAAACGAGTGGTCGTGTATGTGCATGTGCGCCGTGTGTATTAGTACGAGCATTACGCCATGCCTTCAAAGAGAACGATAATTAGTCTGTTTGCAGAGAACTTTAAGTGAACCCCCGGAATGTCAGTGTATGGAATGAGTGTGGGAGCTATCTTGAGCTCTGGAATGGGACAGCTGTTCGGTGCTCGCGCTCACAAGTATTCCATACTGTCTGCTGCAAACGGGTCCTCACGTCACCTCGCCCCTCTCCCATCTGCATCCGCTTTGCTCTCGTGTTGAATTCTGGCCCGTGCCGACGTCCCAGCTGCGCGCGATAATTGAACTGCAGTACCGGCCCTGTGCGTCTCAACAGGAAGCACATTAACGGAGTGTTAAACGTTATGATGTTCAGTCTAATACGCCAGACATTTTGTCATGCCGATATTACACAAACGTCACCTTGCAGCTGAATTTCTGCGCCATGCCAGTTATCCCACCTATAATTGTAGACTTTTAAGGCTGTTCCATTTAAAAAGCCGTCGCAGGGTGCGCTGCAACCTAAGTAAACAATGACGGTGACTGTGGCAGGGCAAGCTCTTTATTTAGCGTTTTGGCCCTGCCTGAGTACACAGTTGTAAAGATACAGACCTCTGCTAGGTAGATAATCATTAACACCTGTGCAAACCAGGTCAGCGCCTCTCAGGGCTTGCATTTGGACTTTCTTGAAAGTGTATTTTCCACAAATGCCCCAGATTCCTCCATGCTTGTATTTATGGAGCAACTCCCTCATAACTCAGAGCTGAGTTCCGGGAGCCGCGTACACCTAGAGTGAGGGGCGGTTCTGCCTCTCCGGGCGAAACACAAATAACCAATGAAGTAGAGGTTTACATTTTTAGTTGGTTGTTTGTCATTTTAATTGTTTTGTTTACTTGAAACCAAGAGCTGGCTCTCTGAAGCCCGACTGTCAGTGAGGAGTTGCGTTATGTTCTTGGCCGGCTCTCTGCGTTAAGCGGAGTGTCCTTGCGATTCATCTGGCTAAAAGAAGCAGTCTTGACATTTGCTCTCAGCTGCTACTGCAGTTTTTTTACGCGATGAGTTCAATTTTTTTAAATGCCTCATGACGGCATTTTATGTGCAATGCCACATGTCAGAAGACTCTCTATTGATTAAGGTGTGTGTAGGATTGTATTACAAGGAATTGCCACATCTCGCAATCAAAAGAATAGTGTTTTTTTTAATTTTTTTTTATTGTTGCATGATTACAAAAACTTTCCGTGTGCTAAAGGAGATTGATTATTTGGTAATATAACATTTACTCCATATTCCACTTCACACCACGTTTTTAATAACCCTTGCAGTAAGATGTTTCACATTTTTCAGAAATTTGAGCAAGCTTCAAAGTAAAACTAAACACCCAGAACAATGTGGCAAACAGACATTCCACAGCTGACTCATCTTCGGCAGGAATTCCTCAGTCTTCCCCCCCCCCCCCCCCCCGTGATGAAGACAACATCAAGGCAGCTTTGTTTAATACAAAGATCTGTACTTGGCTCAGGCTTATACAAGATGAAATATCTTAATCTTCATTGGCTTTTTCGTCCATAAATGACTTGTGGATGTGATAGACGGTGCACAGTATTAGCCGATAAGTGCATTCCTACAGGGGAAAACTGGGCATTTTTAATGACTTCATTCTCCCCGGTGAAACCAGCTGTTATTTTGATACTCGTTCCATCAGATAGTTTTGTAAAAGGGGGTTTCCTTTCTTTTCTTCATTGTCCTGGTCAGCGTTTCCACACTTGTTGAGCTATTAGTATTTTCAGGGGTGCGTGCGTGTGCAAATATGTCATTTCCATTTCATTTCCATCCCCTTCCGTTTCATTTAAACCTACAGGTTTCATTTTCTATACATCAGCATATATTTTTATGATGCATTTTAATAAAGTGGATGGGCATGCACATTAAATACAAACATGATGTGGTTTAGTGTTTAACATATATATATTTGTTTAATATATAGTATACAGAAAACAATTATTGCACTCTGCCAAAATTAAATATCCACTATCAGCAGTAGTTGTAATAGTTCATATCAGTATTGCCTTGAATAAATGAATGCCCCCCTAGCCTCACACCGGCCCTGTCGGTCAGTGATAACTGTATTTAATTGTTAATGAATGCCCCCTCCAGCCTCGCACCAGCCCTGTCGGTCAGTGGAGTTCATGTGCAGCAGCGGCATGTGCATCAATGCAGGCTGGAGGTGCGACGGCGAGTACGACTGTGACGACCAATCCGATGAGAAGAACTGCAGTGAGTACAGTCGCCTATGCTTGCTCGTTTGTGTTTGTGTGTGCGTGTGTGTATGTGTGCATGCGAGGCCTCTCTCACACCGTTCAAACTCTTCCAGCCACGTCCATGTGCACCACTGACCAGTTTCGCTGCGCATCCGGCCGCTGCGTACGGTTGTCATGGCGATGCGACGGCGAGGACGACTGCGCGGACGGCAGTGACGAGGACAGCTGCGAGAAAACGGGTAACGGCCGTGCTTACTCCGGCCCTGCCCCCTTCAGAATCCCCCCCCCGTGTAATTCCAGGGGAGTCTCGGCGTGGCGAACCTATAGCGTTTCAGCCACAGTCAGTCTTTACCTTTTCTTTCCTCGCCTCTAAGGGTTCACGCGGGGCTTCAAAACGGATAAGTAAATATAATCCTGTCAAATAAACTAGTAAACGAAGCCCAGCCTTTTAAACGGCGACAGTTCAATTTAAGAAGCACTTGGTGACACCCTAACATGCCCCCCCCCCCCCCACTCTCTGCTCTCAGACGCTTCGCCCTGCGCCCCCGACCAGTTCCTGTGTGGGAACAGCCGCTGCATTGGCCAGAGGAAGGTGTGCAACGGGGTCAACGACTGCGGGGACGGCACGGACGAGCGGCCGCACCAGGAATGCCGTGAGTGTCCCGACCCCTCTCACCGGTCCGCGGCGGAACGGGTGATTGAGGGCTTTGCCGGAGCAAAGCCTGCCCATTGTGGCGCCTCACAACTCCGGGATCGTGTTCCTGCGTGGGCGTTTGGTTGTATGGGCGCGCACGCTAATGCTCGTTTTTGCGTTGGCGCGCGTTTGTTTGTGGGTGCGTGTGTGGGTGCGTGTGCGGGGGGCTGTGTGTAGGTGTGCGTGTTTGTGCGAGAGGGTGACGCTGGGTCTGCGCGTGTGGCTCATGTTCCTACTCTCGTTTGTCTTGCGGGCTCTCAGGTCCCAGGTTGAGTGAGGGGAGCTGTAACTTGAACAACGGCGGCTGCAGTCACAAGTGCCACATGGCCCAGGGCCTAGTGCAGTGTACCTGCCACACCGGCTACAGACTGACGGATGATGGGAAATCCTGTCACGGTAAGAGAGGGAGGCTGTCACATACACGACTGCTTTTTGCTGATTATTATACAAGATTAACTACACAAACTTTAAATACTTGGAGTGAAGTTGCTTGGGAAAGTAATGCAACAATCCGTTTAGTCCCACAATGTATTAGCCGACCTACGACCGCCAGTACTTGGCACCACTAGAATAGTAAAATGGAGTTCATAGCTCCTCATTATTGCCAGTGGATGAAAATATCTCATTTTGAAATTGTCCTTGGTATTACTGTACATCCAGCAGGTCATACATTTTTATTAGCTTCTGCCTAAATAACCATTTCTAGTTTTAGACGGATGGGAAAAATCATTGTCAGAGAAGACTATGATCCTGAAATTTGAATGATCAGGGGGGGGGGGGGGCGGCTGTTTTTTTGTATGCGTGTCTGTCACTCATTCACTCCCTTTAATTTCCTCTGACAATATAACTGTTTGCTTCATTCGCCTTCATGGTCTGCTCAACTTTGAGCTGCAGTAGGTGTATTCATTCAGCTTAAAGGTGCAGTAGGCAAGTTTTTTTCGATATAATTTTGGTGAAATTACTAAATTTGCTCATTACATTCCAGCAGTTATCAATAAATCAAGTGTTCTGAGAAAAAATCCAGTTTCTGTGAGTGTCCTGGACTCATTGTGTACTAGGCTGTCAAAAAATCTCAAGCCGGTCTTCCAAAAACCAACCAATCAGGGCAACTATCTACAAGCGAAAGATCCTCTCGGTAGAATAAACCCCTCCCTGTCTGCCTGTCTCCGCGCGTGCACTGGAGCATAATTTGGTGGGAGGAGAGCGACTGAAGCTTTAAGGAATGTGCCTAAAATTACAGTAAAGAGATTTGTGCTCATTTGTGAATGTATACTGCAACAATGGATGAACTTGCAAACTGAATTACCAACCTTTTAAAAATGTGGAATTAAAATATGTGAAAAAAGTAAACAGTCTTTGTCATATTAGGGTGTTTAATCTGTCAGGCCTGTAAATGAAAATCGGACCTTTCTCCTGATCACCCGTCTGTTTCCCTCCTATACCCCATGGACCCACCTAGATGTGGATGAGTGTGCAGAGGATGGCTACTGCAGCCAGGGCTGCACCAATACCGAGGGGGAGTTTCAGTGCTGGTGTGTGCAGGGATATGAGCTGAGGCCCGACAAGCGCAGTTGCAAGGCATTAGGTAAGTCAGAATCAAACGTTCACACGTACCTTAAATTACACCCAGGTATTCTATGTTAAATAGTTTTTTCTCAGTATGAGGAGACTCAGGAGAGTGTCGGGAGCGGAGGTGTCTGGGTTAACGTTCAAGCGCTGGTCAAACGTCAATCCAGCTAGGAGCTGTTAGAGCAGTGGTTCTCAACATCGATCCTGGGGGCTCCCTGTGGTTTTCGTTCTAAGCACAATTGCAATACCAGAATTTTAACAAGCTGTTCATTTTTCATAATTTAGTTTTAAAGCTTTTCATGTTTAGTGGGATTGTTTACCCTCTTAAGCCACATTAATAGCTGTGCATGCCATGAAGGAGAAAATTCCCACGTTCACATTGTGCTTATTGTGCTATATTGCAAACAATTACAGAAAAGAGGTAGCAATTTTTTTAACTGATAAGACTGAGGTGAATCAATAGGCTCCTAATTAGGTAGTTGAACACGTGTTTACGTTCATAATTGTTTCCTTAAACGTATTAACCCAATGCAAGTTTAGCTCATTATCATTTGTTCTGTCTTATTATTTACCAAATGTTTAGTATTAGTGGCCATGTGTCTGAAATTTCTCCAATTAGGAGCCTATTGATTCACCTCAGTCTTTAATTTGACATTTTTTACCTCTGTATTTGTAATGGTTTGAAAATGTGAATATTGGACTTTTATTCTTCATGGCATGCTAACATAATGTGGCTTAAGAGGGTAAATAGTCCCTCTAAACATGGAAATCAACTAATTAAGAACAAATAACAGCTTATTAAGATTCTGGGATTGCAATTGTGGTTGGAACGAAAGCCAACATATATAGGGGGCCCCCAGGACTGAGGTTGAGAACCACTGTGTTAGAGCTTGAGATGGAAAACTCTGTATCTATCACTTGACACTTAATTGCTGTTCGGAATGCAATTTCCAGTAAGAATTATTTGTTTATGTGTTTGTTAAACTGTTGCCACTGTACGTTACTATTACTCATTTATTTCCTGTTTTGTTCATAGTGTCCTTATTATCCCTGAAAATTGATCTGACTTAGAGCATCTACTAAATTAATGAATAGTAATAACTTTGTATGAAACCAGTTTTTCCTGAACTTTTCATTTCGAGCTTTGAGTTGCACTGGATACATATTAATTAAGTGAATATTAATGAACTGGATCCAATTTTGCCTTGGAACGGAAGAATTCCCACAGGGTTTGTTAAATGGTCTCTCTCCCTTTCGTTCTTTCTCAACTCGTTTTTTCTGGGAACAGGTCCAGAGCCGGTCCTGCTTTTCGCCAACCGGATCGACATTCGCCAGGTTCTGCCACACCGCTCGGAGTACACGCTTCTGCTGAACAATCTGGAGAACGCCATTGCGCTGGACTTCCACCACAGCAACGAGCTGGTGTTCTGGTCCGACGTCACTCTGGACCGCATCATGAAGGCCAACCTCAATGGCAGCAATGTAGAGGAGGTGGTGTCAACCGGCTTGGAGAGCCCAGGTACTGCCAAAGCAATGCACAGTGTTTTTACAGCATTACCGTGATATTGAAACAATGCTGAGGCATTTTGATTTATGTTGCATGAATGTCGAGGTGTTACCAGGCAAGTTAATGAGTGATCTGACCCCCCGAAACAAACAAACTTCCCATTGCTATTAACTATTACGCAATTTAAAGGGCACTAGCGTCAAGCATGAAACATTATTTACAAATGGTTCGTATTTGTTGATTAACAGATGGCTCAATGTCTTTGCTTGCCAGCAGGACTGTATCTATGTGAGATGCTGAAATGTTACATTCCTGGAACTTTACTTTCCAGAGCCAAATCAAAATTGGCCTTAACTGCTTCTGCAATTTTTGTGAGATGAATAGCATTAAAATCTCAGCACTGTACTTGAACTTGGCAATTTATCTACTAGCAGAGATGTGGGAATTGAATCATGTCCTACAGTAGTATATATTGTATGATTCAATTATTTTCTATACTGTGCTACTATAAAATCATATATAAAATGATAGTTTCTCAGACCTTTCCTGAAATCAATCATGAACTTGAGGGGGCTAGTCAATACAAGTATAAGGCAGGTTTTGCAGGGAAAAACAGTTTACCCTAAACTGTGGTAATAAAAGTGTCTTTAGGTTCAAACTGTGTTGAAGTTAAAACGTCAGTGTGACGCGTTTAATCTGGGTTGATCCACCTCCCCAGGTGGATTAGCTATCGACTGGATCCACGACAAGCTGTACTGGACGGACTCGGGGACGTCCCGCATCGAGGTGGCCAACCTGGACGGCACGCACAGGAAGGTCCTTCTCTGGCAGAGCATGGAGAAGCCCCGCGCCATCGCCCTGCACCCCATCGAGGGGTATGAGTTCATCCTTCTGTCTGTCAGCCGGACAGACTTTCTGAAACCAAGATTCCTTTCATTTGACAAAGAACAGCACATTATGATACATGTTGGAATTTTTTTTTATCAGGACTGTGATTTTGATTTCTAATATGAGATTATTAATTGCCTATATATCTGCTTTGATTATTTATATAATCGCCTTTTAAACTGTTCACCAAGTTTAAAGTTTATTGAAATGCAGAATGCGGAATTAAAAAGTCTAATATGGGTGACTAAAAGTAGAGGCTATCGTCATAACCGCAGCAAGACAAGTGCATTATATTTTGAGTGTTGTGCAAGCCTGTTTATACCGTCTTCAGGAAGATCTATTGGACGGATTGGGGCACCACCCCACGCATTGAGTACGCCAACATGGATGGGTCCAACCGACGCATCATCGCCGACACCCATCTCTTCTGGCCTAATGGGCTCACCATTGACTACGCCGGCCACCGGATGTACTGGGTGGACGCCAAGCACCATGTGATCGAGCGGGCGGACCTGGACGGCCAGAATAGGAAGGCGGTCATAAGCCAAGGTGGGGCCCCCTTCCAGCAATCCGAATATACTCTCTTGGATGTGAGAGTCAAACCAAAGTCGGGCTTTGCCATTGGCCTCTCAAGTTGTGATATAATACTTTGGAACATTAGATTTACAGCCCCCTACATTAAAGTTCAGAGGAAATTGAATTTCCTTCTGCCAAAAAATTGGCCTGGCTCTGAGCTTTACACTGTACTTCAGAGTGATCATTGGAGTTCATTGCTATTGAGTCAGTGACATATACCTTGACTAAGGGACAGAAAGCAGAAATCAATGCCATAGCCCCATTAAATGCTAAATGTGCTGCCCCTTGTAAATTGACCAGTAAAATCATGGTCAGAAAAGGAGGCCACAGTGGCTTTCTTACAGTCTGCAGTGCACGTAGCTCATACCAAATAAAGCTAACTTGTTTTTTGGCTGGCTAAGCACTGAAGCCACTCTGGCGTGAAAATCCTGCTTGAGTTGTTTACGGGGAGAGTAAACCATCCTTGGGCTACCAGATTCAGTGCCTTGTTCAGCAGAGTGAATTCCTGTGGGGCCCACATAAATTAAACGGAGAAATGTTGGGGCGGCTTTGTGTCCTTTAGCAACGCTGGGCTGCATGAGGCTTTCCAGAGCTGAGGCTAAAACTGCTGTCATGCTGTTTTACTGTTTGTTGGTAGGAGCTCTCAAAAAGGGAGACTTGTCAATATGAATGCAGTTACCAGGCTATCTCTGAATGGCCTCACCCAAAGCGATGCATAATGCCGTAACAACGTTGTGGGAGAATATGACCTAGCCAGGGATTTTTTCCACGTTTGTGGGAGTGCGGGGACTGGGTAGGGGACTGGGTAGGGGACTAGCTGCAAACGGCTCTGCGAGAAAAGCCTTTAATGATGTGCATTGTGAGGATAAGAGTCTGTAATGAGGTGCAGTTCCCACTCAACCCTACTGTTTGCTCAAACAACAGGCTGAACAAATGAGACGTGTGCTCTGGGCCCTTGCCTGTGACAAAAGCTGGACAGCCGCCAGCACTTTCGCGTTTGATGTGGTTTGGGTTGTTGGTGGCGTTTGGGTGGTGCATAACAGATCTTACCTCACACCTGTGCACCTGTGTGTGTTTTTTTTATTTTTTATTTTTTTTATTTTTTTTGGAGGGTGGGGTGGGGGAGGGGAGAGAGATACAGGGACTCCCAAGGAAGGGACACGTGTGAGGGGGCCACAGGGTGTGATATGTGGACAGAAGCCTCCATAGGAAAGGTCTATCCAGGCTGCAGCTGTCATTCCAGCCGTCACAGGGCCAAGGGGGGAGAGGGGCTGCTGGCATTCCTCGTGTGCGCTAACATAATAAAGTTAAAAATAACTGACTTCTGTATTCTGGCCTGTTGCACGATGTGGAAGTGGGGGTACGGGCTCATTTGTATTACATATTATCACCTATAAAAGGGCTTCAAATTTAGCTTTCATCTGAAAAAGAAGGAGTTGTTCACAAATTCTCCAACATAACACCTTCCATTGACTTGGCCACAAACAGTCCTCAATCAGTTGGTCCTGAGGTAACCATTTACAATAAGTATAACTGGTCCATGCCAGCACCACCTCTCTGAAAACCATCTGAAGGCTCCAGAAAGAATTTACAAAGACATAAACTTGCAAACTAAAAGACCACTATCGCAGAAAAATTCAGTACTCTGCTACGAAGCAGAAATAGACCTTACCAAATGCACATTTCACTGACAAACACAGGCAACTCCTAAATGGTAAACACAACTGATCACTGTGATTGAGACAGGTGCTCTGTGGGGGAGTGGGGGGGGGGTGATGATCCCGGCTTGGAGGGGGGAATTCCGTACGCAGACCAGGGGAGGAGAATGCGGTTGCGGACCAGCGGACACAGACAGACAGACTGACAGTGACAGACAAACAGAGGCGGAGAAAAACATGTTTCTCCTCAAAGAGCACTGTTAGAGATGGAATATCACTCCTAAGGCATTCTGTTGTCTCTTATGCTCAACGTTTTTTCCCCTTTTGCAGTAAAATTCCATACTTTCATTCCTTTGCCAGAATTTAATGCCAGCATTCCATAGTGGCTCAGACAATACACTGAATTCTAGTGCAACAGTACTTGAGACAAAAAAAAACTGATTTTTATTCTGTCAGGATTGCTTATTTTTCCTACCCGTTAGCAAAGCAACTCAATGTACACACTTCAATGGAGCTAATGAATAAATAATGCTGGAGTGCTAGTTTGGAAGGTTTCCACAGCAACCTCTTGTCTGAAAACTGCTGCAATAAATCCATTGCACTTAGCAAAGTCAGAGTAATTAGAAGCAGCCTAATTCAAAGCAGCCCCAATTAAGTGAAAATGGGGTGACAATCCAACATCTGCCAAACCCTTAGTGGGAGGAGCAGTTCAGACATAACAAGGTACTATCGGTCAAAACTGGAACCTTAATAATTATTCTGCCGTTATGCTGTGGTTTTTCAGCTTGCGGCGGTATTTTCTCAGTTCCCTCCCTAATTTTTCCAGTCTTGTGGCTTTTGTATTTTTAGAAAGCTATTTTAACACTATCACTGAAGCCAACATCTCGAATAGCGTGTTTTCCTTTTAGACTGCACTCAAAATAATAAACTTCTTTGAAGAACCAAGCTGAGGAAGCGGAGTGAAATGTGTCTTTGGCATTCTGTGCAACGAGGGTAGCTTTAGCTGCTGTCTTTTAAAAAGACACTATTGGAAAAGCTCGCTCTCACATTTGTCTTTTGTTGCAGCCAGCACCTCGTATACAAAGAAGCACACTGGGCACAAGGCTTTTTGTATTTTAATATAATATACATTTAATATAAATGTGATGTTTATATATTTTACAGGCTTGCCCCACCCCTTCGCCATCACAGTGTTTGAGGACAGTTTATACTGGACCGACTGGCACACCAAGAGCATCAACAGTGCCAACAAGTTCACGGGCAAAAACCAGGAGGTCATCCGCAACAAGCTGCACTTCCCCATGGACATCCACACGCTGCACCCACAGAGGCAGCCAGCAGGTCAGCGGGGGGAGGAGGGGGGGCTAGTGGCCTTTTCTCCAAAAAATTCACCCGGTTCCAATCGGCGTGGCAAACGTCTCCATCGTTGTTGTTGTTTTCATTCTTCCAGGGGGGCAGAACCGCTGCGGGAACGACAATGGGGGTTGCAGCCACCTGTGTCTGCCTAGCAACAAGACCTACACCTGCACCTGCCCCACAGGCTTCAAAAAGGTGGACAGCAACAACTGTGCTGAGAGTGAGTTCAGCTTGACCGTAAATCGCACGACTTGTGTACATGACTGCCCCCATGGTTTCGAGTTGTTTAGCGCACACCCTTACGCGGGCTGATTCGCGCTTTATACCGCCCCCTTAAGAGTGCCTGAGTGTTGAACCTGCATTTTTTTCCAAATTTCAGCTCGTTAACTACTGCCCCACATTGCCATAAGATGAGTCAGAGCAGTCTTTTAAGCAGAAGAGTGTACCATAATATGAAATATTTTGAAGTGATATCTCTGATAAATTGCCATAACATTTGCATTCAAAGTTGCACCCAATTTACTGTGTTGTATGTTGCACTGCAGCCTGTGAAATAATTTAGGTATAGATTGTGAAAGGCCAGTTATTCTGCATCACAAGGGTAAATTAGGCAAATTAGGTCCTTTGTGGTTACCTGATTTCAACAAACCCACCTGGCTTCATCACTACCTTTTAACAATTCAATGTTGTGTCATGTTGCTTTATGGCTTCGCTGGAGTGTATTTAGAAAAAAAGCTTTTTTGCTGTGTTTGTTTGTGGTGACCTGTTGTTAAACCTAGAAGACTGACAAGAGACCTTTGGTCTTTGATCAGGTCTTGACAAGTTCCTGCTTTTTGCCCGAAGGACGGACATCCGTCGGATCAGCTTCGACACAGAGGACAGGTCGGATGATGTCATCCCGCTGGCTGACGTGCGCAATGCGGTGGCGCTGGACTGGGACGCCCAGGAAGAATACATCTACTGGACAGATGTCACCACTGACTCCATCAACCGGGCTAAGTGGGACGGCTCCAAACAGGAGGTCAGTGCCATCTGAACGAAATGGAGAGGACCCTTCCACTCAAGTTTAATTACTTTACTCAGTGTCTTTCGATTCCACTTTTATAAAAATAAACATTGCCACCTACTGGTGTCTATTGAAATAGCATGATATTATGGTGTACAGAGAGAGAAAAAAATAGGGCCTTTGCAGCTCTTGTTTGTTACTGGCATATGACACGTTTTAATTATCTTAATTTCTCATACTTTATTCCTTTCAGATCGTTGTTGACACCAGTCTGGAGAGCCCAGCTGGTCTTGCTATTGACTGGCTGACCAATAAGCTCTACTGGACAGATGCTGGTGACAGTTTCTTTCATACATCAATCTGAATGTTGGCATGCATGTTTGTTAAAATGTTTTTCAAAGCAAATGTTTGCTGTTGTAGTTTTAACCTTTCTCACACTGAAATTTAACTTTCAACTTTGGAAATTAAGCATTTTGAGTTTCTTTGTTTTATGGTACAGTAGTAGGTAGTCTTTTTTGTTTAAATAACAGCTATTTTGCAGGTATTAAATTGTCTCTTAAGCACCATCATATGAACCCTCTATTATATGAACCCTTATATAATAGATAATCTTGATCGCATGGAACAGTCAGGACATTATATTTCATTGAAAGGAAATGGCTATCTGTAGCGAAACCAGTTTTTTTTTTTCATATGTCAGTGTGCATACCCAATAAACTGTAAGTTCATGTGAAGAACAACATAACATTTTCAGTTTTTTCACTTCCCTTCAAGAGCCACACTCCGTATACAACAGATCAGATCTGTATTGTGCGCTGTATGTGTATGGCCTCTGTTTTCCCAGAATGCACCTAAAGTCCATCTGCCCGTGTGTCTGTCTCCTCAGGCACGGATCGGATCGAGGTCTCCAACACTGATGGCAGCATGCGCACTGTGCTAATCTGGGAGAACCTGGACCGACCCCGGGACATAGTGGTGGATCCGATTGGACGGTGAGTGCCTTGCACCAACCGGGAGGCTTTTCGCATCAGATGAGGGTGGTACATGTTTTCAGACTGAATGTTGTACTGGATGTCAAGAGAAAAGGAATTGGAGTTATAACTTACAACTCTTGATCTGCGGACTGGGGAACATGCACACTTAACCGTTCGCATTCACAAACTCAGGTACATGTACTGGACGGACTGGGGTGCCAGCCCTAAGATTGAGAGAGCCGGAATGGATGCCTCTAACCGCATGGTCATCATCTCCTTCAACCTGACCTGGCCCAATGGCCTGGCTATTGATTACCAGACCGAGAGATTGTACTGGGCCGACGCTGGTATGAAGACAATCGAGTACGGGAACTTTGATGGCTCAGAAAGAAAGGTAGGGGAGGAATTGAGGATTTAATGTTACATTTTCGCAAAGGCGTTTTGAACTTTTAGTATTCACCCATTGAGTGGGTCTTAGAGAAATGTGGGAGTATGTGGCTCAGGTCATTTATATATCACAGGTTCCCAAATGTTGTGACTAAGACTCACTTAAAGAATGAATACATTTTCTGTGACCCAACCCTCATCGAAAAAGTAGCCTTTCATATGTTCAGATATGGTTATACAGGTTTTAAATAAAGGTCATGTACACTATCCTATGGAGTGATTTGTTTGATTAATCCCATTGTCTGGAAGTGACATGACATGTTTTGACATGTATCTTATGACCCATCTCAATCCCTGTGGGTGCCCAACCACACTTCGGAAACCACTAATATACACCATAAAATACCTGAGTTGGCATGCCTTCTGACTAAAGGCAGAGTACAAAATTTAGCCAACAAGACTTGAGTAACATTTGCTAAATGCTGAAAATGTAAAATGTTTAGATCTGTGACCAGGACAATATGGGATTCTATCCTAGACAGGACCTTTCATAATGGATTAATTCTAATGAACATGTCAATAATTTGACATTTGTTTGCATATTTTCATAGGTACTGATTGGCACTCAGCTGCCCCACCCTTTTGGCCTGACTCTCCACGAAGACATGATCTACTGGACGGACTGGCAGTCTAAGAGCATCCAGAGTGCCGACAAGCTGACGGGCCTGGGACGGGTCACGCTCGCCGAGAACCTGGAAAACCTTATGGACATCCACATGTTCCACAGGCACCGCTCATCGGGTAAGGGTGCGAGGAGCTACCGGACCTTACGTACATTCCTGTTTATTAATTCAGACTGTATCTCTACAGTCTGAATGAATAAACCATCCATTGCTTCACAGCTCTCCAGCCTACAGGTCATCACTGTGGCTGGGTGTTTGTCACGGATTCCTTGATTTTTTGCCATTTCTTTTGGCAGATCAGTGACTTTCCCAGAGTTTGCCATTTCCCCCATTTTCCTGCTTTCCGTGATTTTTCGGCAGTTTTAGATGCTAACTTGTCAACCTTAACGTAGCATACGGTGTGATTTGTACAGGCCTAAGAATTTTAGTCACATTGCCAAATACTGAGGGAAACGAAGTGGGACAATGTATTACAGATACTGGAGTGCGCTGGGATCAAGATTCCCATCATTGTCACTTGTTCCAGTCAGATTTTGACAGCCCCTGTCAACAGTGTTGTCGCTGAGCGCTCCTTCCCCCGTTACAGTAACGCTGTCGGTGACAACAGACGCTTGATCAAAGACGCAAACCTAGCAGTGTACAACATGTTGTGGCAAAACAAACTTTAAGGAAATAAAAACAGATGCATGGTAACCCAGTTTTATTATTTTGGTAATGCAATTTCAGACTCACCGTTCTGTTAAATTAAAGGCAAAAAAGCATACTCATTCTTTCCGTGATGGGGCCGAAGTGATTAAATGCACCAGCCTCTTAATGCTTTTTACTCGTATTTGTAACTGCCCGCTGATTTCTTTGAAACTGTAAGCACAGTTGTTTCCCACTGCTGTGCATGAGGTCTATGAATTAATTTAATAAATTACTTAATTTTATTTTTTTAAAACACACCAATATTTTCAGTGGAAAATACCTGGCCTTAGTCATCACTTTAATCACTGTGTCAGTGTCAATTCCCTCAGACCACAAGAGTCTACCACTCATGACTGTAATTACTGTCTCTTTATTAGAAGTGTCTATTGTGTCGATCATCTCATGCTGTTGGTCTACACCTCATAAGTGTGCAGCTCATTAATGTAATCTTTGTCAATTAGTCTTTTCTCTTGCCCCAAGTCTACAGCTAATCCTTATAGCATTGTATTCTGTATATCATTTCTGTCCAGCACTCAGTCCACAGCACTTTTAGTAACAGGCTAGTGTCAACTATTGGAGATGTGGAGAAGTATCTTTAGCTGAGTGACTTTTATATTTATGAAAACATACAATATACTCAGCGTTGTCACACTACAGCAAATCTTGGCAGTATTTTTCCATTTATATGTAGTACAGCTGTACTGTTAACCTAGATCAGGGGTCCTCAAGCTTATCCAGAAAGGGCTGTGTGGGTGCAGGCTTTTGTTCCAACCAAGCAGTTACACACCTGATTCTAATCATCAATTAGAGGCTTTGCTAAGGACCTTGATTAATAGAATCAGGTGTGTTACTTCTTGGTTGGAACAAAAGCCTGCACCCACAGCAGCCCTTTCTGGATAAGATTGAGGACCGCTGACCTAGATGTTCTCAAATATACTGTATACTTCTCTACCATAATTGGAAACTATATTGTTTCTGTGGTGGCTAAATGTGGTCAGTTCAGGTCATCATAACAACAGGGACACACTTGAGTTGACAACCAAGTCTCATATCCCGTCTCTCTCCCCGCTGCAGTTGAGACCCCGTGCGAAGTTAACAATGGGGGCTGCAGCCACCTTTGTCTGTTGGCCCCCCTCCCCAAGGGCTTCAGCTGCTCCTGTCCCACTGGAATCAACCTTCAGGCTGATGGCAGGACCTGCTCAGATGGTGAGGGGAGCCCCCCCCCCCCCCCAATCCCTTCTCCCCTGGCGCCCCACAGACTCCACAGTTCCTCTTTGAAATCTGAATCCCCTCTTTGCATCTCTAAACCCTGGGGATGAAACGGCCACCCCCAGGACCAGTTGTACACCCTGCACCTGTCAATCCCAGAGGTTGGGCAGCAGCCAATGACCTCATCCAGTGTTAACAATCACTGTCCGACCTACACACCTACCTTAACCGTTTTTCGGCTCTTTGTGTCATTAATTGGACTGGTCTCTTTCACATGGTTGATTGCCTATGGGCGATAGGGTTACAGCGTGTATGAACATTTAAAGTGATAATTCATCCAAAATTGTATATTAAATATTTATAAAAAATAAAAAATATTTTGTATTTCAATATGATGTACTTACTGTACATCCAAAGAAGACTAGAAAATTCACTCTCTACACAGACAGCAAATCCACCAATGGCTTGTATTGTTTGCATCAATGTCCAAAAACAATGGGGGCCTTATGTGTCCTCAAGCTCCATGCATAAATAATTAACTCCCAGTAACTTCTAACCAAGTCACTCAGCCATGCGGGTCTTTTGGAAGTTGAACATGTATATAATATCAGATTATACTTTAATAGTAGCTTAGAAAAGTATGCTGAAAGCAGACTGCCTAAAACTTAAGTCACAATACCACAACTGTTATTATTCTGAACTTGCTGGAAACTGTGTGCTTCTCTCTGCCAAAATAATGATAATAATCATCCAAGATGTCAGTACAACATAGTCCGAATGAACCACATGGCTGAGCAATTTGATTAGAACTTACTGGAAAGCAATTTTGGCATTACTTGCCTTGTAAAGTCTCTTAAGTAGTTACACTGTAGAAAGCTTATATGTGAGCTCATGATTATGGTCGGATTCTCTGAGATGTGTTGAGAGTTGGCTTTGCATCAGTCACGACATTGCACAGTGTTGTACGATGAAATGCAGAGTCCTTTTCCATCTGCCTTACTCCCCTAATTTGCATTTCCTCTGAAGGAATGAACAGCTTCCTGGTTTTTGCTCGGAGGACAGACATTCGCATGGTCTCCCTCGACATTCCTTACTTTGCTGATGTCGTGCTGGCAGTCAACGGATCCATGAAAAACACCATTGCCATCGGTGTAGACTCAAAAGATGGTAAAATGGGAAACCATGATACATTCATCCCAGCAGTGAATTTGATACATGGGAGTGATAAATGATACACTGTCTCAAAAAAAGAAAAATTTAAATAACATATTACTGGTTTTCACATTAACTGTTTTCAACTTCTTTTGGGAATACTGAATCATTTTGGAGAATAGTATCCCACTGATACATTTTTTGATGTTTTTGTAAAATGAGGTGGATTTACTGTACCTCAGAACTAATTTTTCAAAAATTGTCCTCCTGTAGGAAAAGTGTATTGGTCTGATAGTACACTGAAGAGAATCAGCAGAGCCTATGTAAATGGCACAGAGTACGAAGAGGTCATTTCAACTGGTAAGAGAAAATATTTGACTTTCAAAACAAGATGCTGAATTATGGCTCTTTCAGATGCATTCAAAAATATTTTCCTTTCGGCAGATTAATAGTCGGATTCCATATACAATTGATGTATTATTCCTTTAAAAATGTGTGGTTTGTGGATTTTGTAGAAAATGAAACCGTGTTTGGATTAGCCCAGTCTGGACTCTCTTGTGTGTGCTTAAACCCTCCCATCTTTCTCAGGCTTGATGACCACAGATGGTCTGGCAGTGGATTCTGTGGGCCGGAAAATCTATTGGACCGACACCGGCACCAACCGCATCGAAGTGGCCAATCTGAATGGGTCCATGAGAAAAGTTCTGATCTGGCAGCACCTGGACAGTCCACGGGCTATAGCTCTTTACCATGAGATGGGGTATAGAAAACTGCTCATTTGGGAATAATTAAAGTGCACACTGTTTGTACCTTCTTTATAGTTGTCTTTTGAGGATTATATTCTCTCTTCCCTGGCAGGTATATGTTCTGGACCGACTGGGGAGAGCACGCCAAGCTGGAGAGGGCCAGTATGGACGGGTCGGACCGGGTAGTTCTCATAAGTAGCAACCTGGGCTGGCCCAATGGACTGGCTATTGACAAGGCTGGGTCCAAATTGCTCTGGGCTGATGCTCACACAGAGGTTAGTGGGCCAGCTGAATTAAACTCTCACTACACATACACATACACACACCCGCACATGCACATACAAACACATACACACACACACACACACACACACTTCTACAAACATCACTTCACATGTGCTTTACAGACACATACACACATCACACTTCACATGTACGTTACACACACACACATACACACTTATACAAAAATCACTTCGCATGTGCTTTACAGACACATACACACATCACTTCCCATCTGCTTTACACATAAACACACACACACACACACACTTTAAATAACTTTATTAGTGATCGTTTCAGCATGAAAACGTGAACGGTTTTGCCTGTTCGGCTAAAAGCAGAGGGAATGGGTCAAAATGGAGCCCTAGTTAGCGTTCGCATTTCTGCCCTCACAGCGCATCGAGTCTTCGGATCTGAATGGGGCCAACCGACGAACACTGGTGTCTCCGGTCCAGCACCCCTATGGGCTGACCCTCCTCGGACCTCACATCTACTGGACTGACTGGCAGAGCCGCAGCATCCAGCGGGCCGACAAGAATACCGGGACCAACACCATCACCGTGAGGGGCAACCTGCCAGGCCTAATGGACATTCAGGCTGTGGACAGAGAGAGGCCCCTGGGTGAGTATGCATGGAAGACTGCGAGATCTGCATTGCATTCCCCACAGCATGTCCAACATATCCGACCAAGATGGCATTACTGCCCTCTAGTGGAAATGCTGAGTGAGGACATGTTCTCTACTGCTCTAGCTGCAAGCCCTGGGCATATTAGACTAATAAAGGCTTAGAGCTGGTTGTAAAATTTGAAGACAGCAACTTTCCTATGAAAAGAAAATCTATGATGAAATATTATATTTATAGCATCACATATAATGCGGCTGTTTGTATTTGGCCTAGTGAATACATTTTGTTGCCTGTGCAGCATGAAAGACTTTAAAGGGGGATTCAGGCTGTCTCGTCTTTTAAAATGGCTGCTCTGACATGGATCTTTGAACAATTCACTGTCAAGGGATTGCCCTCTTTCCATTGAGTCTGAACAAATCTAGTAAGTTCTGTTTCTGCTCTTATTAGAGCAATCATCCTAAAAGAACTGGCATGCCTCGTCTGCTCTAAATTTCCTTTATCCTCCCTCATCTTCTGAGTCTGCAGGCTGTCAGCTGACTTGGATGGCATGCTATTTGTCTCAATTTAAATGAGGGATAATCAGTCAGAGGAACAAATTTGTTGCTGTTCAGAATTGTATTCAGGCAACTCTGCAGGCATGCCACACTGACGGTTAGTCGCCGAATGAGGAAAGGGAAGAGACGTTTCCTACAGGAGACTTCGATTTTAAACTCGGATGACACTTGAATCACACGTACGAGTGGAAATTAGCCCCGATCAAAAGAATGAAGACTGCGTGCCTTAAAAATGCGGACGCCGTTGGAGAAAAGTCCCCACCCCCACCCCCTGGACGACAAAACGGGATCATCTATTCCTCCTCCAGATGAATCCTCAATGCCATTCTCTGGCACAAATCATTTCACCATAATTTTTCATATTTTTTATCACCCATATGCCTCAAATCTTTATGTACATTGTCATTATACTCCAAATGCTGTGTGTTTTGTAGCTGGTGAGTAAATTGCTCTCCACACAAAAAT
This sequence comes from Synaphobranchus kaupii, assembly GCA_029718625.1. Classification (NCBI taxonomy): domain Eukaryota; kingdom Metazoa; phylum Chordata; class Actinopteri; order Anguilliformes; family Synaphobranchidae; genus Synaphobranchus; species Synaphobranchus kaupii. Next base: position 26,652,236 of record CM056391.1, read on the forward strand.
GTTTGCAGACGGTCCGTGTCTGGGAAAAGAAATCGTGTTACCAATACTGATGACATACCCAACACGGGGGGGGGGGGGGGGGTAGCTCTGGGGGGCTAATAGTCAGGGCATTGTTAAACGGGTCTGTCGTTTGGGACACCGCAACAAAAGGAAGTCATTGTTAGCTAAATCAATGGGCCGTGAAATGAGACATTAGTCTTGGTCTCTCGCTTTGCGCCTGACTGATACTGCCCCAGAACTCTTGCGCTCCGCTATACAAAGAAAGGACCTCGTCCTACCGTCTACGCACACCTCGAGGGCAGCTAGCGCACTTTGTGGCATCGTTTCATATCGGTTTTAGTGGTCTGATTTCATTAAGTGATTTCATTCACAGTCAGTCTTTGGGGGTGGAATTGACCCTCATTGCTGCATGGTCACACATTTGAATGAGCAAGATGATGCAGCTTTCTAAAGTTGACCTCAAAACGTAAAGCTCACAAGGAATGATTTGTGGTCTGAGATATTTCTGCCAGCTTTTGGAAATATCTTAGAATCATCAACTGATTGACATTTGGAATAACTCATTAGTCAAATTCCCCATCCAAGCAAGCACTTGAATAATCCATTGAATACAGGCCTATGTTTGACTTAAAGCCTTTAAGGAACACTACAAAATGTCGACAGGCTTCTGGAGAGCAGGAGAAATTGCAAGTGTGCTTTGAGACATTTTCCGTTTTGTTCAGTAAGGGTTGAACTTGGCCAAGTCCAATACATTGAGGAGCTAGTTAAGCTCTGTTATCTTTTACATTTGTCTCAATCCCCCAAATGTTTGACACCAGTGCGGTAATCTCATCTGAGCCCCGAACGTGACAACCCACTCCTGCGCTGCAGGTTTCAACAAGTGCGGCAGGGGGAACGGGGGCTGCAGCCACCTCTGCCTGCCCAACCCCAACGGGACGTCCTGCGCCTGCCCCACCGGCATCCTGCTGAAGGAGGACGGGCGTTCCTGCGACGACAGCCCCGAAACCTACCTGCTCTTCTCCAACCGCGTCAGCGTCCGCCGCATCTCCTTGGACACCAGCGACTATACCGACGTCCACGTGCCCATCCCCGAGCTGCACAACGTCATCTCCCTGGACTACGACAGCGTGGACGGAAAAGTATACTACACCGACGTCACTCTCGATGTCATCCGGTAATTCTCTTCTCCCGTCAAAGTGAAGGACTTGTAAGGAATGTAAATGTAAGGACCTTTATGGCCATTTCAACTGAAATTGTTAGGATTACAAATATGTCTTAGTGCTTCCTGACATTACAAGAACATAAAAACATAAACAGCATTAAAACAACTTAATTTTCTTCCACTGTTTCCAAATTCATAACTCATTGGCCTGAACATTAAATGATGGTAATTACATACTATTCTTCCCTCAAAGTGAAGGAACTTTATGGCCGTTTCAATTTAAATTGTTAGGATTACTAATATGTCTTAGTGCTTCCTCACATTACAAGAACATAAAAAGATAAACCGCATTAAAACAACTGAATTTTTTTCATAGACGAGCCAATCTGAATGGCAGTGGTATGGAGACTGTCATTGGTCAGGGCCTGAAAACCACTGACGGCTTAGCGGTGGATTGGGTGGCCCGAAACATGTACTGGACCGACACGGGCCGCAACACCATTGAGGTGGCCCGGATGGACGGTTCATCCCGCAAAGTGCTAATCAACAACAGCCTGGATGAGCCCAGGGCCATCGCTGTGTTCCCCAGCAAAGGGTGAGCGGAGAACCCTCTGCGCCTTCTCCACATATTCTTAGCATTGCCTTCTTAAAGTTCACTTGAAAGTTGGTTGTTTCGACGTTGCAATGCTAATGTTTGCTAAAATGTGCTAGACCAAACCAAAGCTTGCTAGACCATTCTGAACTGAGAAAATCCTAACTGACCTGACTGGGGAGAGCCTATGGCAAGGCTTAATTTGCTTTGTGCATCTTGTGTAAGTAATGTGGCTAAAATTGCTTTGCGTTGATGGCGTTCTCCAGATATTTGTTTTGGACAGACTGGGGTCAAGTTGCCAAAATTGAAAGGGCGCACTTGGACGGGTCCGACCGCAAGGTTCTGATTAACACCGACCTGGGCTGGCCAAACGGGTTGACCCTAGACTACGATACACGCAGGTGAGAACAGGGACACATCAGGTAGTGCGGTTCCTGTGTAGGTCATGACATATTTTATTTACTGTATATAGAACAGTCACACTCCCTTTTTTGAGTGATATTTCAAAACGTTTTGCAGCTTTTCTGGGAACTTAATTCTTTTCACAGCATGTAAGCAGGCTAAACATGTGACAGGGATGCTTGTGTGTTTGAAATGACATATTTCCTCTCTTCTTTGTAGGATATTCTGGGTGGATGCCCACCTGGACAGGATTGAGAGCTCGGACCTGAATGGAAAACTCCGTCACATCCTGGTCAGCCCGGTCTCCCATCCCTTTGCCCTCACGCAGGTACTCGTCATTCAGTGAATCACTCTTTTTCACTCACTCACTCGCTAATCTTCCTTACTCTGCTCTTTCATATAACTAACATAACTGTTCCTCCGCCATCTCTTAATTCACTGACCCTCATTTTTCTACCCCTTCCCATTTTCCTCTCCTCCTTCACACACCCTCTCCCTCTCTGTCTCTTCTCTGTCTCCCCTTTCCCCAGTTGAATCCGGGCTCTTCCACACTAATCCCTCTCTTCCACCTCTCGCAGCAAGACCGCTGGATATACTGGACAGACTGGCAAACCAAGTCCATCCAGCGTATAGATAAGCACACAGGCCGCAGCAAGGAGACGGTGCTGGCGAATGTGGAGGGATTAATGGACATCATTGTGGTGTCGCCGCAGAGACAGAGCGGTAAGAGCCGGGTCATCAACCGCTGCTACCACGACCCCTCTTTTACAGAGTGCTTGTTTCGCGGTCTGTAAAAGCTCATGGAAAAATTTCACCTGATGTCTGCAGTAGGTTCATAAGTGTCCACGGTGTAGGTCTTTTTAAACACAAAGTCAGGTTGCTGCCTGACCTTAAAATTGTCTCGAGCCTACACTGAAAGCTAGAAGTGCTGTCCCTTATTGTAACCTGCTTTTTTCCTAGCAATCTGTGGTTTTTCAGGTATAGGTTTTTCGTGAGGTGATGCAGTGGGTTATTTATAGACGTGTTCATTCGGCGATCACCCCGATGTTAACATTGCCTTGAAGCAGAGATTTTTAAGCTAAACGTGTCCCCCCTCCCATTATAGGCACCAACTACTGTGGCGTGAACAACGGAGGCTGCTCTCATCTCTGTTTCGCCAAGACCAACAGCTTTGTCTGTGCCTGCCCAGATGAGCCTGAAAGCAAGCCATGTTCCACTAGTATGTCAAATCCTCCTGCAGTGCAGTTACATAACATAACATAACTTAATGATGAGAACAGGCCATTCGTTCCAACAATGCTCGTCATCTTCCTACCACTAAAGGGTACCTAGCGCTCCCCTACAAACAAGATACTGTCCAGCACCATATCAAGCCTGGTCTTGAAAACACCCACAGTTTCTGCCTCCACCACATTACTTGGCAAGCTATTCCACACAGTGAATACTCTCTGTGTGAAGACTCATAGAAGCTATCAATCCTTTTCAGGGTGTGGTGTTAGAAATCAGTAATCATTTTCAATCTTTGTCTGAGTGAAATTACTGAGCATTGACGTCAGGTTATTCAACTCTGGTCCAGTTCCAGGTTTCATCCCTACGTCTGCTGACCGTGGTGGTACCAGCTTGCCATCACCAGACAAGATCCCAAAATCTGTCACAGACGAGCCTAACCTCGGACCCCCAGTGATGAAGTAAGCAATCTGTGGGGTTTGTGAAGATGTGACCATTCTGGGCTTCAAATTATGTGACAGTTTCTCTAGTGTTTTAAATTGAGACATGTTCAATATCTGTCCAGAATATTTGCATTACCAGTATTCAAAGGCAGGAGAATATAAAGGGCTTTTTCCATGACTGTTGTTTGCTACATTTCTGTACTCGGTCAATGAATTATCAGTGGACCAAAATATCGGCATGTCAGTCCTCTTTGTCATAATCTGTACTGTACTTTTTTGGCTAAAACCTTGGGTCTAGTCTTTTACGTCTATTTAATATGTATTTTAATGTGCTTACCTATTTAGCTGCACAGACAAGATGTTGACACTGGAAGGCTGTATGCAGAACAATGTGGTAACAGCCACACACGGTAAAAAACTAATGTTCTGCTTATTCATTTTGATTGTATTCCTATCTATACAGCCATGAAATGTGATTTTGACATCACCAAAAAACATCTGCCACATTAGGTTGAATTCATTTGATTTATAGTTGGTCTACAATATGGGTACACGATATGGACATTTTTGGGCCAATATCGATAACCAATATTGTTGGTCAAATGACTGTTTTACATTATAGCACAAATGCAACCAGGTTTTCACATTCATTGAAGAAGTAGACAAGGACAGTCTATACCTTATCAAGGACAAAATTTTTTATTTGTCTAATAAAGTACTTCAAGTTGCTTACTTTATTCTTAAGCACAGAACGAGTCTAGAGGGCCACTGAGCCTCTGTGTAGCTTTCCTTGCGAGTTTGGCGGATAAAGGACGCATGAAAAATAAATGATAAATAAGAGGTTCAGGGGCTACTTTTTCACCATGACATTTTCACTTAATGTACAGCATCAGTGGTGTATCATATGCATCACCTCTGGCATGTATTGCATATATATCACCCCTTCATATCGGTCATAGTCTTATCTTACTGAGCGATAACAACATGACCCCGATATTATCGTGCATCTCTAGTCTATAATTTGGATCATTTGGCTTGCTCTACAAAGTTTAGCGTTATTCAAATGAATGCTTATGCGTTGTGTCTCTGTTATATAATCAACCATTATATAACGCAAAGTTCAGTCTTCAACAACGTTCAGCCAACAAATCCCTGTAGTTTAATAATAGAAAATAGACATTATTAATTAATCGGTTTCATAATGTTTCGAATTTAATAGTGCGCCTCTTTTGTCTCCGATTAATTCATTTCATAGTATTGGGATTCCTAAGATTAAGAATGAGTATTACTACAAAGTAAATGGAGTGTTGATAATGATTCTTCTCTTACAGGGGCAAGCCTTCACATCAGCTACGTCATTGGAGGCACACTTACGATCCTAACTATTCTGATTCTTATAGCAGTATTCATTATATACAGGTGAGTCTACCTATAATCCTCCATCAGGAAAAAATACATTATTGCTTTTTGCTTCATTCTACCAGTGTTCGTAACAATCCTGAATCCTATAATAGTGCTCACTGTAGTACAGGCAGGTGAGCGTAATCCCGTAATCATACGAGAGCAAGTATTATTTTCTGAGCCTGTTCTTTTTAAATTATCGGTGATAATGACTGCCATTGTTTTATTTCCTCCAGACACAAAAAGTCAAAGTTTGCAGACCCGGGAGTGAGCAATCTTACTTACAGCAATCCCTCATACAGAACATCTACTCAAGAAGTCAAAATCGAAAGTGTGCAAAAGCCACCAATTTATAACCAACTACGGTATAAGAAAGAGGTAAATATCAGTAGCTGTAATAGGTTGAATTGTGCTTTCATACATTGTATTTTAATTAGGAACCATACAAATAAGGAACAAATCTGTAGTTATTGAATGGATTCTATTTTTGGGATTATTAATTGGTGATTAATTAGTGATTATCTGAGTGAAATGATAGGCACATTCCAGGACATTGAGATCACAAGACTTCCTCTGGATTTGAATTTGCAGTCAAGGGATATTGTTGTGCAACTCAGCTGGTTAACTGCAGACTGGAAACACTGTTGTTTCGACACTGTATGTATGCAGACTGACACTATATGTCTGCATACATATTCAAATGCACACATACATTCTGTGCACCTGTTGGATAGAGGATGTTGCAGCAATGTGGTTCTGTTGAGTTGTGCTTTTGAATGCTGAGGCCTGTATGACAATAGATTCACTTCCTGCAGCGCTCCCTAGAGTGCCACATCTTTAAAATTATAGTGTCCAGTCAGCTGAGTCCTCCAACTAAAAATGCACATACAGTACCTTCATTCTTAGCCTTAAATATATCTTTAAGAATCTCTAAATCTCATGCACACATGTCTCGATGGGGGAACAATGTACTTAAATGACTTTCAGGGCCTTGCCACAGGAAATTGATTCTGGCCATGGTCAGGCACTAATGGTCATCGCTGTATTAATCTACATAAAGCCAAAGCACTATGAAATAATTCCCAGCATATCTTATTCAGGCTTGTTGACATAATGCATCAATTTATTTTGTTGCATTTTATTCCAGACAGAACACTGTCTCAATGGACCTTTTTTAACTTTTACTGACTGAATGTTTGTTTGGGGATGTAGCGCTAAAAGCCATTGCAGACTCAGCTTCCATTTTACTGAAATACTGAGTACTTTACAGTGTAAAGAATCCAAATGGAAAACATTGTAACATTAGATAGTGGTTGCCATGTAGTCACTTGATAATCTCAAAATCCTGAAATAAGCATCCTGGGGCCACATGCATAAACAGTGCTGAGCAGAAAAATGCCCTCAGAAAGCCATGTAAGTGAGTTTCCACGCAGAAATTCAGATGTATAATATAACACGTGCTGTGAGAATCTGCGTACCTCTGCACAGAATGGACACCATACATATGCAATGTTTGGGGTCCGTGTGATATGGCGACACCGTGACCGAAAGGCAGAGGTAGAAATTGCAAATCTTTTTTAAAGCAGATTTACGACTTTAACCCTGACCGTTCTTTTACGCATTCTTTTACTCAGAGTTTTATACATGTGGCCCCTGGAATCCTGAAACAAGTTAACAAATTCATAAAAATTCCCAAAAAATAGCGTTGTATTATGGCTTTTATAGGCAAATTTGTGAACACGCACACATACACCAGGTTTTCATTTCAAGAGAGCAGCATTGTGTGCTACGTTTCTACGTTGCAGTCATAGTATTATGTACAGGTGTAGGTGGCGTTTTATCCTAAAGCTCACTTTTTCTTTCCTTCACTACAGCTCTCTCATCCTCACAACTCGCTTTCACCTTTTATATTTTGACCCGTTTTCCACAAAATCACCGAAGGTAGTCAAATGGCATGAAGGAATCGAAACCACATAGAAACTAATTTTTTCTCGATTCCTGTTGAACATTCCTCCTATTTGAATTAAAAGCTCAGAATTCTCACTGCATGCGTTTTGAGTGCTTCGATGAGGTACTTGAACACTGCAGTAATGACTGCTGACTGCTGTTGTCTGAGACTAATATTTCACAATCAGTACTATTTTCCCTTTCTAATATCCATAATAAGCTCAGCCTTCTATGCTTGCTGTGTTTTATTGAATACGCATTTGTATGAGTGTATATGAGTGTTTTTCATGCATGTACCCTTGCACTAGTGAAATGTTAGTTTAAGTACTTTAATTCAGTTATGTATCCTACTTCAGAGCGTATTTTCCCAGTGGACTAGAATATAAAAAAAATGACCATTTCAATATGATTCTATCTACAAGTGAGTTATTTCCAAAAATTAGGACTGTAAGTCTCTCACTACTTGGCTACCTGACCTCACATAACATTATGTTTTACAAATATCAAAATATCAAATATGAACTGGAACAGCAACGCGCATATCTAGTCAAAGAAAAAGACGAACAAAGCATGTTTTTGCTTTCAATGCCTGTGTGTATGAATGGAAGCTGCGGTGTAAGGTTATGCTATCTCTTCTGTAAAGGTATTAGATTGGTACTGCTTTCCCAATTATCCCTTGTGATTTAACCTCCCTGCTCCCGCATGTAGGTTAGCAATGAAAACAGCTATGCAAAGGACAAGATCAAGATCGTTGAGGGCATCTACCTGCTGTCCAGCGAGGAGCTGTACTGGGAAGACCTGAAGCACATCAAGCCGTCACGGGGCGGGCTCCACGTGTGTATGAAGACTGACACCGTGTCCATACAGGCGAGCAGCGGCTCACTGGATGACACCGAGACAGAGCAATTGCTGCGGGAGGAGCAGTCGGAGTGCTCCAGTCTCAACACCGCCCCCGGTGTCACCCCTGAGCGCTACTCAGCCCTGCCCGACACTGGCTGGGCCCCACACTGCAAGCCCTCTACGGAAAGCGAGGTCTGACGCCGCCTCGACTCCCACGTCACTCTCCCACCTTGTTCTCCCATCTCCTCGTTCTGCTTTACACCACCCGCTGGCTCGCTGCTGCCCCCGCAGGGAGAAGACTGACAGACATTCGTGAACGTTTGGTAAAGGAACGCTGCAACAATAAATAATAATTAAATACATAAATAGAAAGTGAAATGGCAAATGAAATATCTGGAGCCATTTACAGAAATAAAAGAACTTTTCTAGGATTGATTGACTGATTTTCGTGTAAAATATGAGCTTTGAGGTTTTGTTTTTGTTTGTTTGTTTTTTAGGGGGGGTTGGGTGGGTAAATGTTCCAGGACTAATATACAGAAAACTATGTGATTATGAGCTCTATTTATGAACTTTTTTTTACTTTTAAGTTTGTCGTCATACTAATGTGGTGGAATTAACGGAAATGTAAGCATTCATTCTCAGAAAAGGGTTTGTTATATATTTATGTCAGCGATAGCGCAGAACTGTTAGCTCGGAGAATGCCAACTTGCTTTTTTCAATAAGGGTGTTGTTTACAGAATATCTAACTGTAATATTCTAGATTGTGGGTTAGTCACCCTACTGTGGGAGATTAGAACAGCCGTTGGACTTGTTTAAACCATTTTACCACTCGTTAGAAAGCCACTGCATCCAGAACAGTATACTCAGCATGTTCAGGTTAATGCAGAAGTACTGCAAAAGTGAACATTTTGAAATTGTGTCCATGTTTGATACTCGGGGAAAGCAGTTTCAATGAAGTATAAGTGCCAAACCTTTTTAATTGTGTTTTTAATAGTCCAAGGTTGCAATGCTTAGCATTTCTGATGGCTTGTTCAAACTAGATCTACTATTCCTCCATCTCTAAAGCACCATGCACTTATCTATCACCACTATAGAAAATTAGGTCTGAGACTATAACCTCTATGATACTATATAGAATCTACAAGTTCATAATTATTAGAATTGCATAGGCTTTATTCTTACGGCAATAAAAAGAACATAAAATAGTTCTTATGAAGAAATCAGCTTTTATTGGGCTGTGCGGGGGGGGGGGGGGGGGGGGGTACGAAAATATGGATATTTTTGGACATTTAGGTACACAGATAACTAAATAATATACCGTTAATTCCTAGAGAAATTAGTAGCTGTGTAATATTTTTAAGGCAATGCGTCCGTGGACATTCTGTTGACTTGTTTTGTACTTTTTTTAAACCTGTAATGAAACTGTTGGATGCTTATGAACATTTGCAAATTCTAAATACATTTATCATGAAGTTAACTCAAGTTCAGCCATGTGCTGATTTGCTGCTAAAAAATAGCACTGAGACCCACAGCTAATGGTCTTGGCAGCTACCTAACCTAAGGTCTATGTGAGATGTTTCACAAATACACAAACTACTCAATACTTCATTCATCTGCAACAATAACTCATTTGCTTTTAGTTGCCGGAGTGCAAATGGTCATGTACAGATTTGTTGAAAATACTGGTTCCTGGTATTGATTTTATTGTATAAAATGTGTTCTTTTTGTACAAAGGGATTTTGATTGTTTTGACATTAATTTTACTCACTGGAAAAGAAAATATTTGCTGGATTTATTTAACCACTGTTTGTTTTTAACCATGTAAATGATATAGCTGATGCCAGTTATTTAATCGTGTTTTTTACGTTCCAAAAGATTGTTCACACATAACTGTTGTAAATTTAACTGAAATATTTATCATTTCTGTATTTTGCTGTCATGTAGTGTGTAAATATGAACATATTTGATATGTAATTCTTTCATTTACAATACTAACCAGCTATGTTGTCGTTGTACAGTGAAATACTCATTGGCTATCTTGTGATATAAAACTGTATTTGAATTGAAATGGAAATATGGCTTTTTTTTTATTCAGAGGATTTCACAGGGCTGTTTTTATTAATTGTTCCTTCGGAGGTGCAGTAATTCCTTGATCTACTGTTTGAAGATCTGGAACTGGTGATTGACATCAAGATTGCAAATTCACAAACTACTCTATTTAACAAACATTGAAATGACTGAGAGACATTTTCTGCAATTTGTCATACTCATAAACAACACATATCTAGGTAAATCTGTTTATAATGGAATAAATTCCTCAATGGTGTCGCGTTTCAAACTATGAAGGTACTGTACCTTTGTTTCCATTATTTAATGATTGATTTGTTGTACATCAACATCATTGTATTCTTCCATTGTAATGGCCAATAATGTATTGCATGGTTATATTCAGTGTATCCAGTACATTGCAAGTAATTATGATTATTGCAAATATTTTAGCCATTACAATTTAAAGATGCAGTAATTAAAATTCTAATGAACAATGCTTTGTACATGGGTTTGTAGCAGTACTCATCGGTACTGTCCGGCATTACAGGTTATCCTATTAATGGCGAAACACTGGGACCAGATTAGAGCCAGCAAATCTTCTAAAATTTGCTTCCATATTTTTCTTAAGTTAAACATATTTTAAATATTCGGAATATATTCTTAATATTTAAATATCCACAAGGTGCAGACCACTATAATGAATGTAAATGGGTCATATAACCATTGAAAATGCAGTAACTTAACAAGATGGATTCAACATCTCTCCACACACTTTTAGTTTTGAGTTAATTTCATGTAGCACACTAGTTGAGTTGTAACAGTGTTGTGTCCCTGAAGGATCCTGTAAAACTAATGTGGGGAAATGTTTTAACTCCTTTGTAGACCATTGTAGTCCATTATACACGCTCTTGTATTTACGCACGTAGGCCTATATAACAGAAACATGAATCGGCAGACAGTTCCGTACCAATACAAGAATATAAATTTGAACATATTATACTATAGCTTTTTGTATCATCTCCTACATGACATGGGACACCAGGCGTCACATATGAGACTAAACATTCTTGGTTCAAAGATGATTTCCTGGCTAATAGAGGACCATTGGCAACACTATTTATTGTTACCTATCAAGCTGTGCAATGTAGCGCAAGCAATATAAGGTTAGCTTGCTGATATACAATGCAGTCTGTAAGTGGATTGGATTTGAATTTGAACAGTGACTATGAGACACCTTTAATTTGAGGGTTTTTACATCCGTATCAGGTGAACTGTGTAGCAGTTGTAGCTTTTTTTTTAACCTTTTTATACATCGTCCCCATAATTTTAGGGGACAAAAAGTAATAACAAACTTAGTCATCATATTTAATATTTGGTTAAATATCCTTTGAATGTCATGACTTCCTGATGTCTGACCCAACAACATCAAAAGACTCGATGTAATTATTATAAATGCATAGCTATAATAATAATTACTAACGTTTACAAACCTACAGATGTAGTTGTTTCGGAAGAACATGGGGTAACAAGTGGAAATTAAAATTTTAATGAAACATCAGTACATTACAACATTACATCAGTATTTGAAAATGCAACATTTGGTATATTTTAAATATTTCCAAATAAAGTAGCCTAACTAAATTTCTTATTTTAAGTAGGCCATTTAAAATACCAAATATCACCTTGATAAAACTGTGCCAGAAAATTCTGGCCAGGAGATATGAATAAAGGCTTACATAAAACTATAAATTATAGAAAATTATGTTTATAAATCTATGAGACATCATATGACCTATTTTACTTTAGAGGATTTGAATTTGAATGTCAGACAAGCTTTTTAAAACCCTATATATTTAAGTGTAACGTGGTTTATTTTCCTGTAGAATTTTGCAAAGGGGTGAAGGTTAAGTTGTGTACACTACCTGTGATCTTATAATTAAAAAATAAATAAGACTAATCAATGTTGTGTTGGTTGTAATTCTACATAATATAACGAGTATATTGGAGTATTTCCAAGGACATCAGTTAAGTACTCTATCACCATAATTCAAATATAAATGTAGGCTATTACATTTAAATTGCTTTCAAATACATTGAAATAAACTCTAAAGGTATTTTTGAATATAAACAAATACTTTGCATTGTTAAATAATTTGTGTCAATACCTTAAAAAATTATTGGAATATATGAAATAATCAAAATATCTGACTCGGGTAAGATGAGGACAAAACTATTTTTTTCTCCACACAGTGCACGCTTGTAATGTAGGGCTATGCTTAACAGTGTACTGTAGCCGCTATAAAAAAAAATAAGGACGAGCCCGCACGGGCTAAATGGTTTAGCTGCACTAGTCAGTATGCAATGATGAATAAACAAATGCAATAAGCCAATAGACCTTTAAGATAATAGCTGACAATGCTAGCTAGCCGTGCCATTCGCTTTCGCAGCAGGTAGGCTATAGTATCGGCTACCAAGATGATCTGCGCAGTAATGATTAGGCCTACTGTATAGAGAGTATTTCGTTCGCTAGCGAGCCCTACGTTTGCAATAAAGACTTACAACCTCGAACGGTATTCTGTGGTTAGAAAGAATAATAATTTTAAAAAAGAATTTAAAAAAAACTATATTCATTGTCGCTAGTTTACTAGCCTACTTCCAGGGGCTGCAGTGAACGCGTGCGTGCTTGACTTGTTGAGGGGCTCGACTCCCTGATTCAATTCAGCCCCTCCTTCCGACTCTCCGCCCTTGGAGGCGTTTCAAAGCTCGGGTAGCAATGGCTCTGCATCACTACTAGCTAAATACCGTCCTATTGCCGTCCAAAAGAAACAGGTAACACAATCGACTATTTCCATCATTGCGGGTGTGAAATTGTTTACGTGCATATCGTTAACGTGCAAGCATGAATGCGATCTGTTTTAATTCATTCTCAGACTAATTTCTGCAGCCTGCTGTTGCGTTTTCGTGGCCTGGTATTGGATGGTATTGCTTTATTTGTGAAACAATAGTCTGTTATGTTGTTAGCAGCCATGGTAATTGTACGGTGACCGTGACATGTGTTACGGGGTTTGTTTGTTTTCGAGAGAGTCCTGCAGTTGTTTATGTCATGTTGATAGAAACGTTAGCAATTTTCTTGCGGTCGTGTTTATGCTGGTAATTGCAGGCTAAGCAGGGCCCGGTCTCTTGTGCCAAAGGTTGCTCGTGTATCATAATCTTACGTTGCTAGTTAACAGCATAAACAGTATAGCTGCAGCACAGTGTAGAAGACGAAGATGCATACGAGGTTGTATGTCTGCTTGCAAGCGATTTCGAAATCACGATTGCTATTTTGGTCCGTCCCGTTGTAGGTAACGTTGCACAGAAGCGGGACATGATGTAAACATCCTCTCTCAGCGACCATAGCTGGCCTGCTGGACTTTAATGACATCTCCATCTGTCATAGGCTTTCTTTATATTTAAACTAAGAACTATGGATAGCCTACTAGCGGCATTGTATAATATTATAGTGATTTTCATAATAGGACATGTTTTTCGGTTGTGAACGGTTCTGTATTTTTTTGTTTTTTTATTGGCAAACGGCGTTAGGTTGTTAAAATAAAATTTAAAAAATTCATAATTTTCAAACGTATGTTTTTTTTTTTTAAGGTAATCAAAACTATTTGCACAGGTTACATGGTTACTGTTTTATTAAACATCACGCCTACTGGCATGTATTTTCTCATAAAGGGTAGGCTATGTAACTGCACAAATCAGCATCCCCAGTTGGAAGACGCTTTATCTTTAAACCCAGTTTAACCCATTTGCCTGGATCAATATGGAATATGAAACTACCGTCCCTCCCCTGAAGAATCGTTTAAAGCACATTACATTTGTTTATCCATTCGACAGATACTGAAATGGCTCTTATCAGTGCTAATGGAAGGTTATTAACAAACTGGCTGTATTATGCATAGAAAATGGCTATTGTAAAGCATTGGAACCTACACATTCTTAGTGTGGCATATGTCATTTGAATTTTATGAGTTTAATATCTGGTGTAGAAAATCTATTGCATTACTACTAAAATGGTGGTCAATCAAGGTAACCTACCTATAACACGTACTGTTGACTCCAAGTTGTCTTAGTTTATACGTGGCTGCTTGCATGCTCAAGTTGTAGACCTATCGGTTATTATCGTGCTGCTAATCTGAGGTATTGTGAATTTACGTAAATGGGGTGTTGTCTTGTTTTTCACAGAAAATATCTTAAGCACCACAAGCTTGGTTGTAAAGCTGTAATTATAGTGGACTTGATCCATGCCTCTATTTTAAGAAAGGGGTTCTAGCCACAGTATGAGGTCATTCTAGTTTCATAGTGTTGGTTGTATTCTTGTCAAAATAACTACATCACAAGTTAAAGCAGGATTACATTTGTAGTTCATATATTCTTTGTAGATATATTTTATTCAAAATGGTTTTAAACTTGATTTGGTATTGTTAAGAATTTGTCAGTTTTAGGTGACTCCTAAGAAGCTATACCTACATAAGTCATGTTTTAAATTTTGACTGGAAAGAGATGTACGATTGGGGTATGCTAAATTCATAATAAGTCTAATGTTGGTTCCTGTTGGCCAAGACTTTTCATTACTGTTTTGAAATATATCGGGATAGGCTAAACACCGCCCACCCCTTAACATGCTACAATTTTGTGTTTGTTTCCGTTTTAAAGATTAACACAGACAGATCGCCATGGCGGATGACAGTGAATGGATGAAGTTGCCCATTGATCAGAAATGCGAGCACAAGGTGATTGAGCTTTTGACTCAGATGGTCAAAAGTATAACTCCTGCATGTACTTTCACAGTATACCCTGAAAATATTTATTGCACTTAACTGCAATTTTTGGTCTTGAATATTTTCTCCCGGCATGAAGTTGGGATCTAGCAAATAGCCTGAGCTAGTATTTAGAGAAATTAGAACAGAAATACCTTCAAGCCGTCATAATACAACTTAGTTATTCTCTGTCATAAATTCCTTGCGCTGTGTGTGATAATTTGTATATCACATTAGTTTTATTCGTCATATTAAAACTACCCACGGGCATTACTGCAGCACCCAGTTGAAATGGCAAATTAAATAGATTTCTCAATATTTGGGTTCAGATGGAAGTTTACTCTGAGGGGCAACAGAAAAACAGGGCTGAAATAAAATAAAAAAAAGCTAAAGAGGCATCTCAGGTAGAGGAAACCGTCAGATATTAATGACCTGAGGAATCTACATCTGTTGTGCTTTCATATATATATTTTCTTTTAGCCCCTCTGCTGCCATGCTCATTGCCTAACTGTTCTCATCCTTTGCTAAGGTGTGGAAGGCCAGACTAAATGGCTATGAAGAAGCAGTGAAGCTGTTCCAGAGTATTGAGGATGAGAAGAGCCCTGAATGGAGCAAATACCTGGGACTGATTAAGAAGTTTGTGACTGACTCCAATGCAGTCGCTCAGCTCAAGGGCCTCGAGGCAGTGCTCGCTTACATTGAAAATGCTCACGTTGCCACCAAGTGAGTATCCGCTATAAATAAAGATCTTGAACCATGTACATCGACGAAGCACATGGTGTTTGCTGTGGCATCAGTTTGAAAACCACCATGGCTTACAAGAAAAAAGGTTAATTGCTGATTTTTTTTTTTTAGAATTCGCTTTCTCGGTTACACTCTTTTCAGAGTGAGAGAACTGCAACAAGAACTGCAACAAAGGAGATATTTTACACCTGCCTAAGAGTTATTTATGGAGTATCATCAGACTAGCTCAATGTGTCAAGCTTTGAGTGGGATAGGGATTATACGGTTTCATTTTTTAAATCTGTTTTATAATGATGCGCTCCAAAGTTTATACATTTATAAATTACTTGTACGGTTATTTGAAGTAAGCATTGTCTCCAAAAAGTGTGTTTGCAAAGAAATCTGAAAAAGATTTTCTTGTGCTGGTTGGCCTTTGGTTGACCATAATGCTTAGAAAGCATTCACCCTCTTTGACAATAATTGTGGTTCTATGCCTGCCGCCATTTGGATTTGTTGTGCTTGCAGAAATGAGGAGAGCCACTTTGATATTTTATGAGAAATGTCTGTTTGTGTGGTGCATTGGAAGCGTAGAAACAATAAACGCAGGAAATTGTAACCAACTTTTTTTCCAGAACAACCGGCGAGGTGGTCTCTGGAGTGGTCAGTAAAGTGTTCAACCAGCCCAAAGCTAGGGCCAAAGAGCTAGGAACTGAAATTTGCCTGATGTACGTAGAGATAGAGAAGGGGGAGATAGTCCAAGAAGAACTAATCAAAGGGTTGGATAACAAAAATCCCAAGATTGTTGTGGCTTGTGTTGAAACAATAAGGAAAGCTCTCAGGTGAGTGTGACTTGGTTTTAATTCTGTTGAGTCAACAAATTACTTCTTATCCCCGATAAAACCTTGACAAAATTAACACGTAGGTTGCAGTCACTTTGATTACATAAATGTGGATTTTTTGTTTATTTGCAAGTTTGTGCGACTTCACTAATGCAAATGAGAATAATGCACAAAAAATGAGTTTGTTGACTTTATTAAAACAATGTAACTTTTAGTAAGTTGACAGTTTGCGAAAGGTTGAAATAAATTAACCAAATATGCTTTAAAGGGTAATTCCACCAAAAAACAACATTAACCTTATTTAACGGATCAAGGCACAACTAATTAAGTCTTTCTTTGTGGCTGGCCAAAACAATTTCTGGACTAAGATATCCACAGATAAAGATTTAATTTTGGTAGAGGTGTATGTCATAATGTTGCGGCAGTAGTTTTGGGCTATATCTCTGCTCTCACTACAGGTAGAACGTTGGCTGACAGCTCATTTTAATCAGGAAGAAAGCTACTTTTCTGCAAATCAGACATAATCTTTTGGTGAAATTCCTCTTTAAGACAAGTGTAAACAGTTGCAAGTTGAAAATAAATTGATTGCATAAAGTAATCCACCATTGTAAAGATTTCTTGAAAAAAAGTACATATTTCTATGCAAATTTAAGGATGGGATTCCATTTTTACTGAAAATGTATTTTGTTGTTTGCTTGTTACTTGTTATAGCATGAAATAAACATGTTTAATCTTTGTTTTTACTTGAGTGTAAATTTCCTCTCTGCAGTGAATTTGGTTCCAAGATTGTTTCACTAAAACCAATGGTGAAATTGCTGCCAAAACTGTTTGAGTCTCGTGAAAAAGCAGTCCGAGACGAGGCTAAACTGCTGGCAGTAGAGCTTTATAAGTGGATTCACGATGCCCTTCGTCCCCCGCTACAGCACATCAATTCTGTGCAGGTAATATTATCAAGCTTACACCCCTATAGCCAGTTAAATTCATGGTACTATGATTTGTGTAATGTATTACTGGGAGTGCCCACTTCCCCATTGACAATCCTTTGTATTTGTGATGTCCTACAACAAGACGTAGCAAAGAATGTAATTATGTTATGGCTGTTATTTCAGAAGCCAAGGGCTTATCTTTGGCAATCTGACACCAAGACTGACTTTTGTGGGCTCTCCTGAAAAAAGTCAATACACAAAAGTGGCTCAAATGACTGAACATTGTTCAGCTAGGAAGTCCTTTGGATTTAGACCGATATGACTCAAGCTACTCAAGGTTGTGCTGTTTATAAAAAAACATTGAAGGAGAAAGTTGGCAAAACTTGGAAATGTGATTGAACATTGTAACGTAAGAAAATGTTAATGTTAAGTGTTAAATGTTAAGTATAAAGTCTTTTTGTATAAAGAAGTTTTTTGTTGCTTTAGGCAGCAATGAGATGTGCATATTTAATTTACGCGTTTTAATTAGCGGAATTATACGTCTCCATACGGTTCCATGCTCCCCTCCTCAAAGGTGGCTTTCCCCCAGACACAGACCAAGAAGTGACTAATCAACAGGATTCTAATGAGTTTTCCTCTCTCCCAGTTGAAAGAACTGGAGGAGGAGTGGGTTAAGCTTCCAGCGACAGCCCCAAAACAGAGTCGGTTTTTACGCTCACAGCAAGACCTAAAAGCCAAATTTGAGCAACAGCAGGCAGCTGGTGGGGATGACGTGGACGGTAAGGTCTCCTTTCTGAAAGCAGTATTAGTTCTGCATTTTCCATTATAATGCTTTGTGTTTTTTGGAATCAAAGGTTTGTGGCAGCCTAACAGGGAGAGCACTGGGACCCCTATAATGAATATTTCAGCCCGAGGCACATTTCTGTCTTTCACATTCTATTTGAGAGTGTGTTCTAATTAGAGAATATGAAGTTAAAAAACAAGGGCAATTTAAAGAGCACTAGTAGTTAAATTACCATTGACTTTAACAACCAAATTTATCTTTGGTGTTCCACTGATGCTCAACCTCATCCATTAACCTTTCTCAGGCGACAACGATGAAGAATCCTATCCTCAGGTGGATCCTTATGAGCTCCTAGAGGCTGTGGAGATTCTATCCAAGGTTCCAAAAGACTTCTATGAGAAAATTGTAAGATTGAAATTTTACTCCTTGGGTTTTTGCTAGAATATACTGAGCATGTTTATGTGTTTTTTTTTTATTCAATTCTTTTACCCTTACTAGGGTTTTGTTTTGGAAAGCAAGTACTAGCAACTGAGGTTATGTATTTTTACATGTTTGTTTGCAGGCAGTTAGGGATTTGCAACAGGGTTTTGAAAATTTCTTTAATTTAATTTAGTCTTGATTCTGCACCGTTCCCTTTGGGTAGAGTGAATATATAGCAGCCTCAATGTCTCTGCTGTGCTGTTTCAGGAGGCAAAAAAATGGCAGGAGAGGAAAGAAGCATTGGAAGCAATAGACGTCTTGACAAAAAATCCCAAATTAGAAAATGGTGACTTTGGGGACCTGGTCAGAGCACTGAAAAAGGTAAAATTTGTGCTGTGCTTTGAAGAGAATTCACTCTTTGTGACGGTCTCCTAATGAAAAATGTCTAATTTGTTCATTATCTATCTATCTATCTATCTGTCTGTCTGTCTGTCTGTCTGTCTGTCTGTTCCTGGTCTTTAATTTATATTCTGAATAGTTATTTTCTTGTTTTGTTCTTTAGGTTGTAGGCAAGGATGCTAATGTCATGCTGGTGACACTTGCAGCAAAATGCATTGCTGGATTGGCGACCGGTCTCAGGAAGAAGTTTGGAACATATTCTGGACAGGTAGGTTGTCGTGCAATCAGGAACGTGTTAGGTTACTTCTGAATCTTCTGAGTGCTTTCTTTCCCATATTTTACAGGTCCTTCGGTATTACTGATGTAGTAGCTGTGGCTCTGTAGCTGATAATGTTCCTGCAGAGGATGATCATTCATTCTCTTTAAAGGTGCTGCCGACAATTTTAGAGAAGTTTAAGGAGAAGAAGGCACAAGTGGTCCAAGCCTTGCAAGAAGCTATTGATGCAGTCTTCCTAACTGTGAGTAAGACAACAAGCTTCTGTTTGTACTTAGCTTTGCAATCCTGTAGAATATTGGAATGAAAATCTCCCATTTAGGAATAGTTAATGAGATTGTCTGCGTGGATATGTGTTTAAACTGATACAGTGACAGTGCTGACCTCCACCAGCTGTTTCCACCTGTGTTACTTAATGCAACAGCTCAGTGGGTTCATCAGCCTTTTCCACCCTGTAGACAACTCTTCAGAACCTCAGTGAAGATATTCTGGCCGTGATGGACAACAAGAATCCGTCCATTAAGCAGCAAGCCTCATTGTTCCTGGCAAGAAGTTTCCGCCATTGCACTCCTTCCACATTGCCAAAAAGTGTTCTCAAACCCTTCTGTGCTGCATTCCTCAAGGTACAGTCTCTTTCTCTTACTCAGATGCAAAAGGGAATTGTATTATTCTACGTAACAGTTTTTTCACACTTGCCTGCTTGAGCAAGTTGGTAATTAATCTATTTTTAAAGTATAATTTATACTTGCCCAGATATGGCTAAATTTATCTTGACACAAAGTGCAAAAAAACAACACAATGCCCATGTACTAACATTGTAATAACAATGAGGTATTTATTATCTGGTATCACCAGATATTTTATCGTTGTTAAAAATCATTGAGCATGAATGAGCATGAATATCTTAGATTATGCATTAGATTTTGCAATTGAATCTAGTACAAACAATAACTACTTATGTAAGTAGTAGTCAAAACTAGTGACACGTCTAGCTATAAGCCATGAAAGTGTCTACATGAGTGTGATTGCTGGGGACACGCGAACCACAAATGTCATCATCGGTACTTGATACACTTGCTTTTTTCATCAACCATGACAGCAAGTGAATGACTCGGCCCCTGAAGTGAGAGACGCTGCGTTTGAAGCTCTGGGCACAGCCATGAAGGTGGTGGGGGAGAAAGCTGTCAGTCCTTTCTTAACCGATCTGGACAAACTCAAGCTTGACAAGGTGAGACCCCTGACACCATTTAAGGACATGGGTCTTATACATGTCTTTAAGTGTGACGTTGCTTATTGTATTGGCGTGATTTCAAAAGTCAACCTGGCCATATCGCTCGAGATTGAACGAAGGTTTGTGTCAAACGAGGTCAGTAGTCTGTAGTCAGAAATGTGATTGTCAGTAATGGTACTGGCAATCGGTTATAAATAATTGAGGTTTATAGTGAGGATTAGCATATTGGGTCGGTGTTGGTGTATTGCTTGCTATTTGTTTCTGCTAAATCCCTGCAATCAACAGATAAAAGAGTGTGCTGATAAAGTGGAGCTGGCTGGTGGCAAGGCGGGGAGAGCAGGAAGAGGGAGGACAATGAAGAAGGACAAACCTCCCAAGGCCCATCCTCCGGAGGAGGCTCAAGCAAAGCCCACTGGACCTCCCAGGAAGGTCCCTGCTTCTAAGGTAATTGCCATTGACACGTGGTCCTTTTCACCATCTCACCAGGTTCCCGTTGCCCGTGCGAGAGGTATAGTTGCTGACATGCAGGTTTCACTTTGTGTGGACGTAATGCTGTCATATTGTCATCGATGCAAGTTTTCTTTTGTGTGTTTCTGTAGTCTGCTGGCCCTTCGAAGAAAGGGAAAGCTGCAGCAACGGCAGTAGCAGGCTCTAAAGCAAAGAAGGGCCCGGAAATAATGGAGACCGAGCTGTCTGTAAGTCGGGACTGGAGGGGGTAGAAGGCACGTATATGTCAAAAACTATTTCTGTCACACTACCAGGCGATAAAGAGTTATGTTATGTTTGTCCCATAGCTCGAGGTGTGTGAGGAGAGGTCTGCACTTGTGCTTCCTGCCTCCTGTATGCAGCTGCTGGACAGCACTAACTGGAAGGAGCGGTTGGCCAGCATGGAGGAGTTCCAGAGGGTGACAGAGATTCTTCCATTTTTTAAGAACCTATTAGATTCACAATGATGTTTTGACCTTTTTATTTTTCACTGGATAGGATTGCAGATGTTATTGCATGGACAAACTAACACTCTTGGGGATTGACTATAGTGTTTTTGATTGTTATGTCATTCTCCAGGCTGTAGAGCAGATGGCCAAAAATGACATGCCATGCCAGGCTCTCGTCAGAATGCTGGCCAAGAAACCAGGCTGGAAAGAGACCAACTTCCAGGTACGCCTCGCTCGCCCTCTGTTGCTGTGCAGGAAGTGGCAGCGGTTACGGCCGTGCAGTCCGCCTCAGCGTCTCTGTCACGTGTTCAGGTGATGCAGATGAAGCTGCACATCGTGGGTGTGATCGCTCAGAAGGGCAGCTTCTCCAAGACGTCGGCATTTGTGGTGCTGGACGGGCTGGTTGATAAGGTGGGAGACGTGAAGTGCGGGGGGAAAGCAAAAGAGGCCCTGACCGCCATCAGCGAGGCCTGCTCCCTGCCGTGGACCGCAGAGCAGGTCAGTTCTCAGTGGGTGTGTCTGTCCTAGGGTCCTTGCTGGTTAATTTTAGAGCTTAGAAGGCTCTATTGGACATTTTTCTATAAATTGAGTGACTAACATGAGAATGCACTTTGTTGGTGATTAAATGATTAAACATCTACACTTACTTTTTTAAACATGTTGAAACTAATGCAGATTCAATATAAAACAATAACGTGGGAGATTAAAAATTTTAAAGCCTGATATCTCAAAATATGCCTTGCTGACAACCCTCTATAATTCTAAGCTCTGAAAATGTGCTTAAAGGGGTAATAAACACTAAATCACATATTTTGAGTTATAAAGCCGTGTTATCTTTTCCGTGCCACCGCATTTTGTGTCAAAAAAGAGGCATTCGCTGAAATCCAAACTGAAAAGTTTTGTTTGAGCCACGGCCCTATTCCTGACGTGAAAACAGGGTAAAAACCTTTTTTCCCACATAAGCAAGTCGATGCCCCATCTCCCCTCTTCTTGATTGATGGGTATTCAAACTGCGCAAATTAACGTTAGCCCTTTAATTTCAAACAGTTTTCCCCTTGCTGGCTCCGCCTTCGTGCCTATGACACGTTACCGAATGGATCTATCGCCCTCCCCCCAACTGTAACTCCTCCCTCCTCCCCTCTCTCGTCTGTGCTCTCTCACTCGAGCCCAATTTGCATCTTGAAATCTAAGTTTATTACCCCTTTAAATTTTACCATTTTGTGCTGTCACAAGCAGTATTGAAGGAATATACTAAAAATGTATCTCTTTGGTCCATCCTGCAGGTCGTGTCACTGGCTTTTTCTCAAAAGAACCCTAAAAACCAAGCTGAGGCATTGAACTGGCTGGCAAATGCCATGAAGGAATTTGGATTTTCAGGGTGTGTTCGGATAAAGGCCCACATTTCAGACATGATGTTGGATTTTATTTTTGGAATATTATTTAATTTAAATGTAATCAAATTATGGAAATGGCATACTGTATTGGTAGTTGACTTTTGATATTCCGTTGTAACTGAGTACTACCGATGTATTTATCTCTTCAGAATAAATGTGAAAGGCTTCATCAATAATGTAAAGACTGCTTTGGGTGCGACCAACCCTGTGAGTATTCCCAGCTTCCCTGTTTGAATTATCAGGCAGGCTGTAGCACTATAGCAATATTTTCACTCAAATGCAGGTTTGAAAAGCTGTTCTAACACATCTTTGCCCTGTAACTGATGCATGTATATTGTGCTGCAGGCTGTGAGGACAGCTGCAATTGCCCTGCTGGGTGTCATGTACCTATACATGGGAGCCCCGCTGCGCATGTTCTTTGAGGATGAGAAGCCAGCCCTGCTCACTCAGATAGATGCAGAGTTCAACAAGGTATGGGACGAATAAATCTTCTAAAAACGTATTTTTAAAAAGTATTTTCAAAATGGATGTAATGCATATTTTTGAGTCTGGAACAATGTGTTTAAACAAGTCTCATTTGTTATTAATTTTTTGACTGTATTTTTAACTTCACTGTCCAAAAAATGTCAGGTGGCGCAACCAAATATTTGTAAAAATATATATATTTTCCTACTATTTATTGTCAGTGAAATCTTTGGCAAGTATCCCTTAATAATTTAAGATTATTGCATTCTAGTGGCCAGGCATTTAGTATCTTTAGCATCTGATCTTACATTTAAAGACACAAATGAATGCATTCATTACAATATCTATTCACATCATAGTTATCAATCATTTGTTCACTTTAACATATTATTTATTGGTTTAAATGAATATTTTTCCTGGTTGCACCACCTGACGATTATCAGTTGTGCCACCTGACAACACTAGTAATGACAGGAAATATGCTGAATAATTGCATTTTTATTTCAAATATAAAAAAGTGTTTTAGTCAACAGTCTCTATTGAAGTAAAAGTAGTAAATTGATCAAAAACAGGATACATCACATGAGATCGCATTCGGTACATAGCAGCTGGAATAGGCTACAGTGCAATAGATTGATTAGATACACTGTAAAGATTTCATACAATTGATGGTATATTCCACTTAAAATTTAAACTCTTTTAAAGCCAATAGGAATTATTGGATGGGTAAAGCTTGTGCGTTTTCTACTCGTTCATGGTTTTTAATAGAACTTGTAGTCATCCAGTTCCATTCAGCTTTCAGTTCATATAGCTTATTTCAGTTCAACATGCTCATACTAATCTGGAGGAAATGACGACACGACTTCTGAGGCATATGCACTCTAGCAGAATGATATGCTTTCATTGTACCACATATTAAAACCCTAGCAATCGCTGGGTAAGACCCTAGCAACCACCTAGTAACACCTTAGCAACCACCTAGTAATACCATGGCAACCACCTACTACTCCCTAGCAACCGGCTAGTAACCACCTCGTATCACCCTAGCAACCAGCTACTACACCCTAGCAACCACCAAGCAATCCCCTAGTAACACCCTATTAACCAACAGGGACCCTAGCAACCAACAAGTAAGACCATAGCAACCACAGAGAAAGACCTCAGCAACCACCTCTTCGTCCATTTTGAAAGATTTCATGAAATTAATGGTATTCCACTTTAAAAAAACTTTTAAAGTCAATAGGAATTATTGGATGGGTAAAGCTTGTGCGTTTTCTACTTGTTCATGGTTTTTAATAGAACTTGTATTCATCCAGTTCCATTTCAGTTCCTATAGCCTATTTCAGTTCAACATGCTCATACTAATACATGCCATTGCTAACAATTCTATTGTTGCTAAACAAGTCTATTGTTTGTTGTGTAATGCCTAATTTCTATTACCAAAATGTAGTGCTCTCTGCCCTTTGCTTTTTCAAGCCAACTTGAAGTTTGTGTTCAAACTTATATTGTCTACTGCCTCTCTGTAGGGAAGGCCTAATCTAAACCTTATCATGTCGTACCACACAGGACAATGCATAAATATACATCACATTATACAGTGAAAAGTTCAATAACATGCAAACTCAGAGTTCATAAACTCTAAATCTAGAATTATAAATCATGAAAAAGGTTTGAAAGTGTATAACATCTTTAACTTAAAACTAATAAACATTTTAGAAATGTAATAGATAATCTTAGACCTTTAAATAACATTATTTATTTAATATAGTGACATTCCTTGCAGTTGCGCCACCTGACTTACTGGTTGCGCCACCTGACCTTTTCAAATTTTTCTAATTAAACTGGCTTCTACTTGAAAACTTGTATTAGCTTTTGCCATTGCTATCAAATTCATACATATCATTTTTAAATAGAATAAAGAGTTTTATGATAAAATAACATTTTCGTAGTTTTACATTGGTTGTACCACAAGTGTACCTACAAGTTGAAAGTAGCTATTTTTTATAAATATTTGAGAGAGATCTACAAACCTTTTCACTCAGCCATAAAGGTCACTTGGGGTCCTCTTGATTATGCAATATCATGTTTACTGTTATTACCTCTTCACTTTATAATAAAAGTCCCATGTTTACGGTTGTGCCACCCTGACATTTGAGAACATACAAATTGCTGGACAAATGTTTTTCAATTATCTCTGTAAAATTTGGTTTATTTGAAAGGTTTCAAACATGAAATCATGCCATAGTATTTTATTTTGAATTTATTATCATTAAAATACAATTTTTTATAGTTTTCTTAGTCTGTTCATTTGCACGGATGGTTGCGCCGCCTGACATTCTGGGGGTTTGAGATGCCAAAACATAAAAGAATATATATTATTTGAATGTACTGAAAATGTATTCAAACTAAATAGGTTTTATAGAATAAAGTGATACATGTCATTAATTGATTAAATTATTTTAAAAGGAAAAAATGCACTCGGACACAAAAATATGCATGTCATGTCATTGACCCGTATGTCTGATTAATGCTATAACAGGCAGCACGAATGACAGTGGCAAGCCCTGGCCTTTTGATTCAAGTTATTTCCTTTAGCTGGAAGTTCAATATCACATTAATTCGGTACAAAGACTTTCTGCACTGGTCCAAAAGTTGAGCACACAAGATTAGAGATGAATAGAGGCAATTATAAAGAAATATTCTAATGTCTGGTTGCATAAGGCATGGATTTAATAAGCTGTTCAGGTTTGAATTTTAGATTTAAGATTTAAAAGTTCACTGACTTCCTGTTGGTAACTATAGCACTGAAATTAGTCACTTCAGGTGGAGTAGTCAGATTTAAAGGACTGTCCCATTGTGATGATGTGACTGAGGGGCTGTTTGTATCTTAGATGCAGGGCCAGTCTCCCCCCAACTCCTTCAGAGGCTCCACCAGGAAGGGGATGGAAATTGAAGATGAGGATGGCGAGGAGGTTGAAGAGGAGGGTGGAGCCAGTGACATCATGGATCTGTTGCCCAGAACTGACATCAGGTTTGACCCGTCATGCAGAACATTGGTGTGTTGTACTGTTTGAAGGCAATCTGGTCATTTGTCAACTTCTGTCTGCAGTGACAAGATTACGTCCGACCTTGTGTCCAAGATTGGCGATAAAAACTGGAAAATCAGAAAGGAAGGGTTGGACGAGGTGGCAGCACTAATATCTGAGGCCAGATTTATTCAGCCAAATGTGGGAGAACTTCCTAATTCACTCAAGGCCCGACTATGTGATTCCAACAAGATTCTGGTAAGAAGCATGTACAGTGGGGGAAAAGTTAGAAAATAGAATGGCTTATATTTTAAAATGGACAGGTTTATGTTGCTAATACTGCAGGAATATCTTAAGTATAAATGAACATTCATACTGTTCTTCATGTTAGCCATCCCCGAGGTAAGGGGGGAGGTCAAGCTCTGAGAGTTAAGGTGTGTCATTATCCGATGTAAATAATCTCATGCCTGCTATGTTGTTGGTGCATCCTAAATCCAGTTATCCTCTACATCAGTGGTCCCCAACCCTGTTCCTGGAGATCTACGGTCTTGTAGGTTTTCACTCCAACCCTATCAAAGCACACCTCATTCAACGGCTAGAGATCTCGTTGAGTAGAATCAGGTGTTCCAGATTAGGATTGAAATTAAAACCTACAGGATGGTAGATCTCCAGGAACAGGGTTGGGACCAAATCAATTCAAATCAAATCAATATTTATTTATATAGCGCATTTCACAACTAGTTGTCACAATGCACTTCACAGCAAAACCCAGCTTAAACCCCCCACAAGAGCAAGCCAAAGGCAACAGTGGCAAGGAAAAACTCCCTGGTGTAACTAGGAAGAAACCTTGGGAGGAACCAGACTCAAGGGGGAACCCATCCTCCTCTGGTCGGCTCAAGGTCTAGGGCTTAAAGACCAGCATGGTCAAAACAGCCAATGTCCATGATAATATAATTTGCAGCAGCTAGATGACAGTCCAGATGTGGCGACACTGATGGTGGGGAACCGGGCGCCGATGGCGGCAGGAGCAGCTGGCAGCGGTGGTAAGGAGGGAGGGGCAAGCGGCAACGGACAGGAAGCTGGACAGCAACTCTCGAGATGCGGGGCATAAGCCCCTTGCCGGCAGAATGTAGAAAAAAGAGAGAGAGAAAACAGTTAGGGAAAGTGTAATAGAGCAGCAGGAGCACCAACTGGGGGGGTGGGGGGTGGGGGAGGGGTGGGAGGGGTGGACGGGGTGGACAAGTGCCCCTGCCAGGAGTAATCTATGGCTGCATAGCTATGAAGTTTGAGAAACCATGAGTCATGAGAGGGAAAACAATCCTACCCACCTATCAAGAGCCAGCCCAGGAAGATGGGGTCACAGCTGTTGACAGGTGACAGTAAGGAAAGGATGCTACCCCACATTACTCTATGGCTAAATGCTTCTCTGGTCCTGTCTCCATACTATAGCTCGTTATAAGCCTGATCATAAAGGTGCGACCACTGCTCCACATACATACTCAGCTGTGCACTTGGCTGTAATAGTGTGTCTTTATTTCTCAGGTCCAGCAGACACTGTCCATCCTACAGCAAATGGCCACAGCCATGGGCCCTGCCCTGAAGCAGCACATTAAGAACCTGGGCTTCCCCATCATGACAGTACTGGGAGATAGTAAGGTACAAACCCCAGGAAATAGTGTGCAGTACGTGCCTGTCTGTGTGTGTTTTTGTGATTTGTGTGCTCACAGGTTCTTATGGTTCAATCTCTAAACCCATCCCTAATTGAGCCTAACCTGTTGTTTGCTGGTGTACATGTGATGCGCACGTGTATCATCACACGTCCTGTGTGTAGCACATGGTTATGCGTGTGTTTGTGTGTGTGTGTAGTATGAATTGTATGGTGTTCACGGTTTCACTGCTCTGTCCACCTATTCCAGAACACTGTGCGAGCTGCTGCCATGGCGACACTGAATGCGTGGGAAGAGCAGACTGGTATGAAGGAGTGGTTAGAGGGGGAGGACCTCTCTGAAGAGCTCAGGAGGGAGAACCCCTTTCTCAAGCAGGAGGTACAAGGAGCTATGCGCATCATGGCCTTCTTCGCTCATATGAACAAATACTGGTTCAATCCGCCTTGGTCCAGTTCTTTGCCAGTCCTGGGGCCACATGTATAAAACTCTGAGTAAAAGAATGCGTAAAAGAACGCTCAGGGTAAAAGTCGGAAATCTGCTTAAAATTTTTTTAGCATTTTCTACCTCTGCCTTTCCGTCACGGACGGTGTCACCATATCACACGGACTCCAAACATTGTGTACATATGGTGTCTCATCGTGTGCAGAGGTACACAGATTCTCACAGCACGTGTTATATTATACATCTGAATTTCTGTGTGGAAACTCGCTTACACGGCTTTCTGAGGACATTTTTCTGCTCAGCACTATTTATACATGTGGCCCCAGGAGCGGAATTTGGTGTACGCAAGTCGGTTTAGAATCAGTCTAAACCGACTAATCAGTCTGATCAGTCTGTCTCAGATTTATGGCTTCAAATTGTTCCCTACCTCAAGCCTTTTTGCATTTGGCTGTAGAAGACTACTAGATTAATGATTGACTTCATAATACTTGGCATCACACAAAATGAATGATCTGGCTCTCTACCCAAACCTGTCGAAGATTCTGGGTTGGCTGGCAGAGAAGCTTCCCACTCTGCGTACAGCATCCCCAGACCTAATGATCTGCGTGCCCTATGTATACACCTGCCTGGAGGACCGAAACGGGGACGTCCGAAAGAAAGCCCAGGATGCACTGCCCACCTTCATGATGCACCTGGGATATGAGAAGATGGTCAAAGCCGCTGGAAAACTTAAGGTATGCTTTGTTAGCAGTGATGACAAGGAGGGCTATTTCAGCTGGATCAAGGGGTTAGCTGGGTAACCTTCTGAACCATATCAGATGAAGTTCAATTTTGTGAAAAACTTTTTTTTCCACTTTCAAAACATTTATAAGATGAACCGGCTAACTCCTTAATACCACTTCATGAATCACCCCACAGGATTCTTTCGTACAATATTAACTGATTAGCAGATGTTAATGAGATCTATTTAATAATTTCCATTAGGCCTATTCATTCATTTTTAATTGTTGTGGTGGTGTAATATCCATTAGCTTTGATAAACACGTCTTTCAAAAATGAATGCCTTGAAAAGACCACATAATCGTTAACGTACGCTTTAATGATGTGGATTTGTCCATGCACAGACTTGTGTGCCGTCATCACAGTGGTCCTTGATTTCTTTTTTCTGCAGCCTGCTTCCAAGGACCAGGTGGTGGGCATGCTGGAGAAGGCACGCGCCGTCATGCCGGCCAAGCCTGCTGCTCCTGCCAAAGCTGGCCCTTCAAAGTCTTCCACCAGCACGCCCGCTGGAAGGGCTGCCAATGGTTGGTTCACTGCACTAAGTACTTTCAAATGCTTAGAATTATAGAGTTCTGTGTAGTATAGCTTAAGGATTTCAATTTTCACAAAAACAAGTGGAATCGAGCGGTGCTCAAAAAGGCAGAAAAACACATAAAAATATAAATGGAGAGACACCGTAAAGTTGCAAAATTTAGTAAGTGTGCACAAAGCAAATAAATCCCACTCGAAGTAGGCAGAGACACTTGGCTAAAGAGCACTGGAGCACACAATGCGACGCTTCTTCAGGAAGCGTGCAGCAGTGCGCCAATTCAGTTCTCCAGTCCAATTTTCCAATCCCATAATGACTTTCTTTGGATTAAAATGTAATATAGAACCGTGTTGTACTAAGAATTTGCACTGTAGATTTAGTGGTAATTTATCTCACATCTATCTGAACGATTCTGCTAATTACGGTATAATAAAACATTTAATGTAATGCAAAGTGGCATTTAACGATTGGTGATAATGTACTTGAAAATGTCAGATTAAGCTTCCTGTGTAGGTTATCATGACTCTGTCTGAAGAAATTGACACCCCCTGTCTTCACTTGCATGGTGCATTGCGCCAATACCCATTTTCTTTTAATTTTCTCTGCTAGTCTCAAAATGATTTTAATTCACCTGTGAAAGGTCTAGTCTTAAGGACTATTTTTATCCTTGAATCAGGTCCAGCCAAAGCCCAGTGTGAAGATTCTGGGGCCTTTGAAACCAAACCAGAAACCAAAAGAGTCAAACCAGGAGCAGCCAAAGGAAAGGTGAAGTTCTCCACCATTGCATGTTTGCCAGTTTCTATTGCACGTGCTGTATTATCCATACTGGTAAAGATCCATCAGTTTTAGATGCTATGTTAAAATCAGTGGTGAGATATTGTACAGTTACGTATGTCTGCTACTTGCATCTTTGATATGCCTACTTAGCATGCATGAGATATTTGTCTGTAGTATTTAAACACCTTGCAGGTACTGCAAGAGAGCATAGATTTTCACAGAATAACAGGCCGTCAAAGGAGAAACGAAGCAAACTGCGGGGACTGCTGAGACTCCAGTGAGCTCTGCTAGGAGTGCCCACAATTGGTTGTATCACAACTCAGCTTAAGTACCAAATACTATAGTATGTTCATGTATCCGAGTCATGAATTATATGGACTCACTTTTGCACCCTCAGCTACTCCAGGTGATGATCTAGACTGC
This sequence comes from Synaphobranchus kaupii, assembly GCA_029718625.1. Classification (NCBI taxonomy): domain Eukaryota; kingdom Metazoa; phylum Chordata; class Actinopteri; order Anguilliformes; family Synaphobranchidae; genus Synaphobranchus; species Synaphobranchus kaupii. The sequence continues at coordinate 26,683,140 of CM056391.1, forward strand.
TCAGGCCTATCAAGTTACCCTATGCAGTTTTTAATCCCTTTGTTCTTTTCCCAGGGAGGTATTGGGAAGAAGACCCCTGTCAAAATTAGTGCCAAGGAGGAGGAGGACAGGTGTGGCCCCATCTTTATCTTGGTTCCCAATGCAAAAGAGCAGAGGATGAAGGAGGAGAAAGCGCTGAAGGCAAGGGGAATCCGTCTCTCTCTTTCTCTGTCTATCTCTGTGTAAATGGATTGGAGCTGGTGCACACCAGAGGTGGGACGACATTGTTTTACAGGTCATTGCTCTTGTGCTGTAGATCTTGAAGTGGAACTTCATGACCCCCCGAGATGAGTATGTGGAGCAGCTAAAGGTCCAGATGTCCACTTGCCTGGCCAGGTGGCTCCAGGATGAGCTTTACCATTTCGATTTCCAGCGCCACGTTAAAGCCATTGGGGTCATGATCGAGGTGTGGTTCATTCTCCCTCCAAACTTCATATACCTTCTGTTTATTTAGATAGAGTGCTGAGCATGACAGACTGCATGAATAGCACCTCAAACAGATGGACAGCATACTGTAGTTACTTGCACGCATTGGTAATCCTACACCACATACAACTTGCAAGCCAGCTCGCAATACCATGACTAATTGTAAAACCTTGGCTGATATGCACACATAAAACATTGTTATCAGACTGCGTTCCTTGGAAGCACATTTACCTGTGTCCCTTTTCTGTCTGGTGAAGCGCATGGAGGATGAGATGGAGGCCACCATCAACTGCCTGGACCTGATCCTGAAGTGGTTCACACTGCGTTTCTTCGACACCAATACCACCGTTCTGATGAAAGTGCTGGAGTACCTGAAGCTGCTCTTCTCCATGCTCAGCAGGGAGAACTACCACCTCAGCGAGTACGAGGCCACCTCCTTTGTCCCCTATCTCATCCTCAAGGTGAGTTTCCCATGGTCAAGTGCCACTGTTTATCACATTTATCACGATGTTCTCTCTCTTGACGAGGCAAAGATGATAAATCGTGGACTATGAAAAGAAAAACAAATGCTGATGTAAAAAAATGCTGCCAAATCAATGAGTAGTGCATCTGTTTGAAGTGATGTTTGATGTGTTGGATATGAAGGTGATGGTTTGTGTTTGTGGTATCTTACAACTGACAACATATTTGCCCACAAGGGTCCTCAGAAGTGAACCGTAGCAAGGTTTCCACAGTGTAGTGAGGAAATAACCTTGAGTTCGTTGGTGTTCTTCCTTCCTTCAGGTTGGGGAATCAAAGGATGTTGTCCGCAAAGATGTACGTGCCATTCTCACCATGCTCTGCAATGTGTACCCTGCCAGTAAAGTCTTCACATTCCTGATGGACGGGACCAAATCGAAGAACTCCAAGCAGCGGGCAGGTCAGTCGAGGCTGTAAACTGAGGCATCCTGTTTGTGATCATCCTCATTTTTTTTTAAAGGCTAACTTTTTCCCCATCCCTTATGGGTTCTGCACCAACGTTCCTTTGTCATTTTAACAGAATGCTTGGACGAGTTGGGCTGCTTGATTGAGTCGTACGGAATGAACGTTTGCCAGCCAACGCCAGCCAAGTCCCTCAAAGAAATAGCTATACATATTGGTGACCGTGATACCTCAGTGCGGAATGCTGCCCTCAATACTGTGGTTGCAGTGTACAATGTCTGTGGGGACCAGGTCTTCAAACTCATTGGAAATGTAAGTTGCTCTTTCCTAAAGTGTATCTCAGTTGAGTAGCTTTGAAAGTTTATTTTAGATTGTCCGCATATTACCATTAATACTAACTGGATAACACAGTGATTTTCATATTACTTCAATTGCTTTAGAATTATTCTTGCTGGAGCTAAATAGGATTTATCACATTATGGGTTGGGTTAGGTGAGAGGCCTGACTATACAAAATTCTGTTCCATACAATTCTAGATTGTGTGAGCATCACCAATCGGATAACAGCAAAAATGTCAAGACTTTAAGAAGCCTCATTCATTCTAACTGAACTTTCTGTTGAAAGCTCTCAGAGAAGGACATGAGCATGCTGGAGGAGAGGATAAAGCGTTCTGCCAAAAAGTCCCCAGCCGCACCCGTGAAGCAGGTGGAGGAGAAGCCCCAGAGAGCACAGCCAGGCAACCACAACAGCAGCCAGACGCGCAGGGCCCCCCAGGACGAAGTGCCCACTAAGCTCAAGTACGCACATCAGCGCTTCCTTCTTATAGGCCGCATCGCTGTCTTGCTGTAGAAAAGCTTTTCAGAGTAGCGCTTCGACCTGCGTAATCTCCACTCAAACATTTTTCCTGACATGCATGCTTTTCAAAGTGATGTCCTGTTCTCAAGCCTTTTCCCCCCTCTCTTAAATGTGCTTTCTGACCTCTCTCACTGCTTTCCATGGACAGAATTATGTATCGAACTTATAGGATGTAAGTATCACCACCTTAGTATAGGCTTCTTTCCTCATGAAGCACTCGGCAGAATGAAGTGAAATTAGGTATCAATTCAAAATAAAGTGGAAGTAGACGTGGGGACGAAAGGACTGGTGTACTGTCGGTGTTCCTTGTGCTCAGTGGCCGTTTTCTTCATGGCATGCTCTCGAATTCTTGTAAATGTTTTTTTTTTATTTTTTTTTTGTTTTATTTTTTCCTTTTATCCTATGTGGATCTTCAGCACCCGCCTCTCTCTCTTACAGTCAGGCACGGGCCCAGAACGCTCGGGCTGAGCAGTCGTCCCCCTCGGTTCCCAAAGAGTTCCAGCTGGACCTGGACATGATTGAGAATGACCACACGAGGGTCAGTGAGCTGCCCGACCTGGTGCAGCATAAGCTGGACGAGCTTCTGGAGCCTGTGACCATCCCGGAGCCCAAGTAAGTGTCCGTACCCGTTGCCGCGTCCCTCCACTGAGTCCGAGTATGCGTCGGTACCCGGTTCACCCCTACCCAATCCAAGAGCCAATCCAAGTATGTGTCACTCCCCCCTACCCCATCCCTCCACTGAATCTGAGTATGCTTCACAACATTCATCATCACACCTGATGTTGATGTCATACTTCTTGTATGTGGTGAATGCACAAGAGTTGCTGCTGCAAAGTATGTGATAAAATAGAATAATAGTAAAAAAAAAAAAACAGTAATTAGGTAAAAATACGGTCATATCAAAATATGACCAGTCACTGGGACTGATATGAGGCTTATCCTCCTGAGGCACTTTTTTCCAGTGTGTGGTCCCATGGTCTGGTGTGGACTGTGGCTGGTAGCCCCGCAGGAAGCAAAGGATTCAAAAGTTTCCCACAAAGTTCACCACCCCCGCTGGTCAATCAGTATGCTCCTCCAAGCATGTCCTTGACTACTCTCTCCCTATTTGTTAGCAGAGGTTGTAGGAATGAGCTTGACTGGTAGATGCAGTTGTGCATTCAAAATAGGGAGAAGAAAAAAGAATTAAAAAAATATGACTGAACAAAAGAACATTTGTGCCATGAAGCATTTTTTTTTCTCTGTGTTGGTTTTGTTAACATTTGCAATGATAATCTATCAGTATGCAGAACTATATTAACGCTGTAAGTAGGTTAATCTGTGCTTCTGTGCATGTCCTCAGGATCCGTGCCGTCTCTCCCCACTTTGATGACCTGCACAACAGTATCGCCTCTACCATCAACTTTGTCATATCGCAGGTGGCAAGCGGGGACATCAATACAAGCATCCAAGCCCTGGCGCAGGTGCACATAGTCTATCTACTTTGACATTTCTATACTTAGTGCAATAGAATTCAATGCTACTAAATCTTGTTCCCCACATGCTATCACCATCGTCATTTCCATTTGCAGAAAGGTAATGCATTAGTTCTCCAGGAGTGTAATTTTATTGCCCACTCTAATCCTCCATTAGACCTTTAGAGGACTCCTGTATGCGCCGTCAGCATTGGTCTTGGAGTGTGATGACTGGGGCTAATGTGAAAGCAGAGTGAAGGGTTTTCATGTGACAAAGCGGCCTTGCTAGGTCATGGCATGCTGTGCTCTCTCATAATTGGGATAAAAGTACAATGAGGATAAGTAGTAGAAAAAAAACAATAGCTTAGTTATTGTAATCAGCACAATTGAATAAATGTGAACTTAAATACAGTGTAAATTAACTTAAAATTCTAAAGTATAACCCTCAAGTCAACGACGAAATGAAAGAGCAGGAACACGGTTTCATTGTTTTGCAGTCCCGGTGCTGACAGAATCTTTTTTTATTTTTTTATTTTTTTAATGAAAAAATCTTAATTATAAGCAAAGGTAGGTGAAATATGTCTGTGTCGTCCTTTTGAATAAACAGAGTAAAGCTGACTAACCAAAATGCATGTGAAATCTCCCAGATTGATGAGGTGCTGAGGCAGGAAGACAAAGCAGAGGCCATGTCGGGTCACATCGACCAGTTCCTCATCGCCACCCTCATGCAGCTGCGCCTCATCTACAACACGCACATGGCCGACGATCGTCTAGACAAGGCGGAAATCTTCAAGCTGTACAGCTGCATCATCGGCAACATGCTTTCTGTGAGTCCGGTCACGTACAAGCAGGGGGGGATTCTCTCCAATTTGTAAAGCAGAGAGGTTTTGCCGTTTTGACATTGGAGTTTCAACACAACATTAAATGAACAGAAGGTGTAGTCCGCTCTCTCTGCTTTTAAGCACTGAGGCATTTCAGATTTTCAAAATCAAGCTGGAAATGAGAAATTTTATAATATATAATACAATACAATATATAATCGTGAATGCATGTAACAGGACTAACAGTACAGCAGAACGGCAGCATTACGTAGGCTTAGAAATGCTATAATATCCGCATAATGTTAGCGTGACATTTCCTCTACACACTTAAGATGCATTAAATGTAATTTGGCCATACTCCAATCTTCTAGTGGAGTATAAAAGTCTACAGCAACTGAACCTTTATACAGTCAAGCCGGAAAGTCTCCCCACCCCTTTCACCTTCTTCACGTTTTATTACGTTACAGACATATTCTACAATAGATTGAGTTAGTTTTTTGTCTCAAAATTCTACACAAAATAGCCCATAATGACAAAGTGAAAACAGGTTTTTAGACATTTGTGCTAATTTATAAAAAATCTAAATGTAAAATATCATATGTACACAAGTGTGCACACCCTTTGATATGACACCCAAAAGTGAGCTGAGGTGCATTTTGTTTCCACTGATACTGCTTGAGATGTTTCTACAACTTAATTGGAGTCCATCTGTGATAAATTCAATTGATTGGACATGATTGGAGATTGCCAACACCTGCCTATATAAGGTCCCACAGTTGACAGTGCATGTCAGAGCAAACTACAAGCCGTGGGGTCAAAGGAATTATCTGCAGACCTCAGAAACAGGATTGTGTCAAGGCATAGATCTGGAGAAGGGTACGAAAAAATCTCTGCAGCTTTACAGGTCCCAAAGAGCACAGTGGCCACATTCATTCGTAAATGGAAGAAGTTTGGAACCACCGAGAATCTTCCTAGACCTGGCCGCCCGGCCAAACTGAGCAATCGGGGAAGACGGGCCTTGGCCAGGGAGGTGAGCAGGAACCCGAGGGTCACTCTGACAGAGCTCCAGCGTATCCTTGTGGAGATGGGAGAACCTTTCAGAAGATCAACCATCCAGGCAGCACTCCACCAATCAGGCCTTTATGGTAGTGGCCAGACGGAAGCCCCTCCTTAGTAAAAGGCACATCACAGCCTGCTTGGAGTTTGCCAAAAGGCACCTAGAGGACTCTCAAACCATGAGAATCAAGATTATCTGGTCTGATGAAACCAAAATGGAACTTTTTGGCCTGAATACCAAGCGTTATGTCTGGAGGAAAAGAGGCACCGCTCATCACCTGGCTAATACCATCCCTACAGTGAAGCATGGCGGTGGCAGCATCATGATGTGGGGATGTTTTTCAGCAGCGGGAATGGGGCGACTAGTCCTGATAGAGGGAAAGATGAATGCAGCTAAGTACACCGAGATCCTTGAAGAAAACCTGCTCCAGAGCGCTCTGGACCTCAGACTGGGGCGAAGGTTTACCTTCCAACATGACAACGACCCGAAGCACACAGCCAAGAGAACAAAGGAGTGGCTTCGGAGAAAGTCTGTGCATGTCCTTGAGTGGCCCAGCCAGAGCCCAGACCTGAATCCAATTGAACATCTGTGGAAAGAGCTGAAAATGGCTGTGTACCGACGCTCCCCATCCAACCTGACGGAGCTTGCAAGGATATGCCAAGAGGAATGGGCAAAAATGTCCAGAAACAAGTGTGCCAAGCTCGTAGCTTCTTTCCCAAGATGCCTTGAAGCTGTAATCGCTGCCAAAGGTGCAGCAACCAAGTATTAGGCTAAGGGTGTGTACAGATATGTAACCCCTAAATAACCTATTTTTGTCAGTAAAATAAAATTGCATATTTTCTAAAAACCTGTTTTCACTTCGTCATTATTGGCTATTGTGTGTAGATGCTTGAGGCAAAAAATGAACTCAATCTATTGTAGTATAAGTCTGTAACGTAATAAAACGTGGAGAAGGTGAAAGGGGTGGGGAGACTTTACGGCTTGACTGTACAGCTCACTAATCTGTGCTAAAAGACCTGGTGTAACTGCATAAAGCTATCAGGACGTGCTCACAGCATCGCTCTGTTTTCCCGTTTCAGCTGTTTTCATTGGAGGGCTTGGCGCGGGAGGCCTCCATGGGCGTGCTGAAGGACCTGATGCATGGCCTCATCACTCTGATGTTGGACTCCCGGGTGGAGGACATTGAAGATGGCCAGCAGCTCATCCGCTCTGTCAACCTGCTTGTGGTGCGGGTGCTGGAGAAGTCGGACCAGACCAACATTTTGAGGTGAGGGCTCTAGGTGCCTTCCTGAAATTTTGCGTCTTCCTGAGTCCCAAATTTGCATAAAATTTCATTTAGCTAAGCAATTCTGCAGACTTTGCCTGAGGGAATAACCCAAAATTCAGTTCAGGTCAATGAAGTACGGGTGGCGATATTTTGTTTTCGTAGGTAAGCAGGGGCTCTAATTTGCATATAATTAACATAGTGGCCTACACTCGAGAAATCTACAAAAACATGCTCTTTCTTTCCGTGATGGTGATGGACCGAAGCGATTAAATGTACCAGCTTACGAAGCATTTTACTCGTATTTGTCAGGCTAGCCTACTAGCGGCAACTGCCTGCTGATTTCTTTAAGCACTTGCTATAGGCTACTGTTAATACAGCTGCGCATGTTATTTCAATAATGCCCCACTGTTGTGCAAGTTAATAAATTAATGTCTTTTAACTTGATCCCTGATTTCTGTCGCTTTTTCAGTTTTAAACAACTTTGCTGTGACTGCTCCGTGACTTTAGCCAATATTTTCCATGACAAACACCCGGCCTTATTCATATCTGCAGTCATTTTATGGCACACAGCATGAACCCGCTATAAAGAAACATATTTCCATTCTTCTCACTCTCTCCCTCTCATGTCATCTTCCTTTCAAAATTCATTAGAATTCACTTATTTCAAAGCTGTTCTGTAAGAAATCTCTCCAAACACTCGTTGTCAGCACAGCCCCTGGCTATTTACAGTTCCTACGTGCCTGGTTCTGGTAGTGGATGACTCGCCTCTTCCTCTCTTGTCATATAAATTTGAGTGAGTTTGCGTCTCCGTATCACTTGTTGGGTGATATCAGAAGTCTTGTCCCATTTCACCCTGTATGTACCCCTCAAGCGCTTGTCCACTTGTGTACTCACCTGTCCCCGGAAATACGACATTGCGAGTCCATAGACCGTGAGCCAAGAGGGCTCGGTTTGAAATTGGGCCAATGTCTCCAATTGACCAATAGCAAATACTCCTGTAGGGGGCAGTAAAGAACTTTGTTGCTTTTAGGATAAACAACTGAACTGAATAAAATAAGTTTAATATTAAACTATTTGTTGTCTGTTTTTTATGTCTATCACTGTTAATATTATTTTGATGGCACCGGATATTTAACCGCATTCTAATGAATTTCTTTTTTCTATTTACACCTTTTAGCGCACTATTGGTACTGCTACAGGACAGCCTTATTACCACTGCGGGCTCTCTGAAGTTCTCTGAGCTGGTCATGAAGGTACTGACGGCATGTCTATCTTTACCTCTGTTGTGCGCAGTTGCGTGAGCCCAGTGAAGTGAGATGAGTTTTGTTGGGATAGGAGATGAGCCCATCCTTCATTCCCAGTGTTGTCCGTCCCTGTCATTGTCCAGTGTTTGTGGAGAATGATCCGCTTCCTCCCGGAGACCATCGACAGCATCAACCTAGACCGAATCCTCCTGGACGTCCACAACTTCATGAAGGTGTTCCCCAAGGAGAAGCTGAAGCAGCTGAAGAGTGATGTGCCCCACAGGACCTTGAAGACCCTGCTGCACACTCTCTGCAGGCTCCGAGGGGTCAAGGTAAACTAAGGGCCTGATTTACTAAGACCTTTAGCGTGTGCAAAACTAAAAAACCTTTAGCACACGCAAAACTAATAACACAACCAATGATTGGTGCAAAATAAATACCATGACCAATCAGTGGTGATGTTATTGGTTTTGGGTGTGCTAAAAGGTTTTGCACACGCTAAACGTCTTAGTAAATCAAGCCCTTAATGTTTGTTTCTACTTCAAGGCCATGTGATAGCTGTGAAGTTAAAAGCATTTCTAAATGCATTTGATGTGAAAGGCATCTTCAGGAAGTGTTGCAGTGCACAAATGGAGGTTGTTTTTGTATCCTGTTGTCAAATTGGACCCTCCCCACTGTGCTCCCAAACAGATCCTGGATCATCTATCAATGATTGAGAACAGGAACGAGTCAGAGCTGGAAACCCACCTAAGGCGTGTTGCGAAGCACTCCAGTGACCTCTCAATTACAAAGTCTGACAAAGGCACAGAGAAAGGAGCCATGCGAACAGTATGTTCAACACAGACCCCGTGCACCATCACTAACTTGCAGCAGCAATTCCACACAGGCCAATTCAAAAACCCCACTGACTGCTGCTGTTCTTGTAGTATATCTTATCACTTCTTCCTGGCAATGGCTGGAAACAGTTTGACTCCTACATGGTGATGAAGGTTATTTTCCCTTAACTTTCAGGATGATAAGATATCCAAAGCAAAAGTGAGCGATATCTTGTCGGAAATTTTCAAGAAGATCGGCTCTAAGGAAAACACCAAGGAGGTGATGGCAGTTTCTTTGTGTGTCGAAGCATTGAGATATACTGGCTGCTTACGACGAGCGTCCCGCTACGATGTTGAAAGCCACTTCCTCTTCTCTGACAGGGATTAACGGAGCTCTACGAGTACAAGCAGAAGTACTCGGACGCGGACATCGAGCCCTTCCTGAGAAATGCTTCCCAGTTCTTCCAGAGTTACGTGGAGCGAGGCCTGCGCATGATCGAGTCAGAGCGTGAGGGCAAGGGCCGGATCCCTCCCTCTAACACAGGTACACTGCCACCTTTACGCAGAGCCACTCGATCCCTCCCTCTAACACAGGTACACTGCCACCTTTACGCAGAGCCACTCCATCCCTCCCTCTAACACAGGTACACTGCCACCTTTACGCAGAGCCACTCCATCCCTCCCTCTAACACAGGTACACTGCCACCTTTACGCAGAGCCACTCGATCCACTTCATAACACAGGTACACTGCCACCTTTACGCAGAGCCACTCGATCCACTTCATAACACAGGTACACTGCCACCTTTACACAGAGCCACTCGATCCCTCCCTCTAACACAGGTACACTGCCACCTTTACGCAGAGCCACTCGATCCCTCTCTCTAACACAGGTGCACTGCCACCTTTACGCAGAGCCACTCGATCCCTCCCTCTAACACAGGTGCACTGCCACCATTACGCAGAGCCACTCGATCCCTCCCTCTAACACAGGTACACTGCCACCTTTACGCAGAGCCACTCGATCCCTCCCTCTAACACAGGTACACTGTACCACCTTTATGCAGAGCCACTCGATCCCTCCCTCTAACACAGGTACACTGCCACCTTTACGCAGAGCCACTCGATCCACTTCATAACACAGGAACACTGCCACCTTTACGCAGAGCCACTCGATCCACTTCATAACACAGGTACACTGCCACCTTTACGCAGAGCCACTCGATCCACTTCATAACACAGGTACACTGCCACCTTTACGCAGAGCCACTCGATCCACTTCATAACACAGGTACACTGCCACCTTTACGCAGAGCCACTCGATCCACTTCATAACACAGGTACACTGCCACCTTTACGCAGAGCCACTCGATCCACTTCATAACACAGGTACACTGCCACCTTTACGCAGAGCCACTCGATCCCTCCCTCTAACACAGGTACACTGCCACCTTTACGCAGAGCCACTCGATCCACTTCATAACACAGGTACACTACCACCTTTATGCAGAGCCACTCGATCCACTTCATAACACAGGTACACTGTACCACCTTTACGCAGAGCCACTCGATCCACTTCATGTTTCAACATCTCTCAATGGATCAGGACTGTGGTTTCACTGTAGACCTCTTAACCCAGTTAGCAGAAAACATTACCATTATTTTAACCACAATTTTCCAGCTACGCTGTAAAGAGGTCCAGGGCTGTGTCCGAATACGACCCCTACACCCTTTTGAGGGTGCATATTTGAGTCCACTCCGTCAAAAAGCTTTTGAGTGGCCGCATTTTCTCACAAATGGGGGCAATTAAAATACCAGGGAATTCAGGAGCACACTCATCTGCAGAACAGTGCACTCATCCGACAATTTCAGTGAGTAACCCGGAAGTAAAAACGTAAAAGACATAGATATCCATGGTACAAGATAGGTTCATATTACAAACTACTCTTTTTTATTTTTATGTTAACTGATTGATATTTTCAATAAAAATAATATATATATATATATATTTATTAAAAAAATGAACTACTTCCTCACTAGTTTGGAAAGAGTTTTGCGGGATTTCTTTCGCACACTAAGTGAGGGGACAGGGCACATAGTAGACAGGGGTCTGAGTGGACAGGGAACAGGGGTCGCATTCAGACACAGCCCAGGTCATACTCTTACCTTTTTCGTGCAGGAAACCTCTTGAAGGCATGCATGCCACCAAGAAAAATATGAGAGAACAATATTCCCCAAATATGTATATGGTGTATACAGTACTTGAAAACCATTTGGCTTGCTGGGAACTGGTGCAATCCAGAAGAATTATCTGCTTAGATTTACAGGCACAGTAAATCACCAGGGTTTATGTTGTTACGTGACCCCGAAATTGTTACTTTGTGATTTACGAAGTCCAGGTTGTTGAGAAGGCAAATATTTATATCAGATAAGGATATTAAGAGTTGATCTTAACTTCATAACTATGTCCTCCTCCCCCTCACAGTAATTCCCCAGCATGGTACAGACAACACTGCATATGTGTCAAACCCCAGCCCTGTGCCTCTCGGTACCAACGGGGAGGAAATCAAGCCTGCTGTGTACTACGAGAGGTTGAAAATACTGAGGCAACGCCATGGACTGGAAAACAGCTCAAAGGTGCCGGTCATTTCTCTTTGCCAAACCTGCCAGTGGGCCTGAGTTCACCTACTGGTGTTTGGCGCATCATATTAGACAGAAATGTGTACGTTAATAAATAAATGTAGAAATAAAAAATATTTATTTAATTATGTGGCACTCTTGGTCCTTCACAATGGACAGCTCAACCACGGACTTTAGTCTATTCATAAAATTGTGCAGGGACATGATGGCCGGTTCTGCAAGCCCAATGTTGCCCGCCTGACACTTTATAGCCACAGTCTTCATGTTAGTGTCAATTTAACATGCAATAAATAGCAGTGCCTAAATGCCTCTGCCTCTAACATCTTTTTTCCGCTACTTTATAAAGCAATGTTGTCTTTTTTAGCTCCATGTGTAATTGTAGATTTTGCATCGACATGCATGTCAGTCTGATTATCAAGCCAATGCACTTGGCTAATTGCACCGTCTTTTCCTGGGACGTTACACGACACTGAAACGTACATTGTGCGTGAGCGTGCGCCGGCTTTTTGATTTTGAGTGAAGGTTGTTTAAACAAGGTCCCCGGATGCGGGGTGAGTCAGGCTAATTTGGCACTCGTGACGTTGCTCTCTGCCCTCCCATGTGTAGCAGCAGCAGCAGCAGGAGGAGGAGGAGGACAGGCCGCCGCTGACATCGCTGCTCTCCAAGCCCTCGGTGGCCTCGTCCACAGACATGCTGCACAGTAAACTGTCCCAGCTGAAGGAGTCGCGCGAGCACTACCACCAGGACCAGACGCACTCGCACAGCCCCACTCGGTCCTCGTCCCCCGCCACCAATCTCGACGACCTCAAGAAGAGGCTGGAAAGAATAAAGAGCAACCGCCAATGAGCCGTCCAGCCCCCGCGCCTCTCGCTCCTCCGTTGTCCGTCGTGTATATATATATAAAAGTTCTAATTGTATAATAAGCAGACTACTTTTTGTTAAAGTATTGTGGCGCAATTTATTTTGTATATACTCTAGGCTCCCCAACCACTCAACCGCTTTAAAAAAAAAGAAAAAAGTCATTCGAGGATTTTGTGTACAGTTTATCTGTGCTGGTTGCTGTAATATGTGTAATGTCAATTTTAAAGAGGTGTTAGAGTTCCTAGTAAAGTAAATGTTTGTCATCAGAGTCCTTATTTATGTCAGTCCTTTGGTTGGTGTTTTTCTTAGGGGACTGTTCGTTATTTATTTGGGGGTGGGGGGGAATGCCACTTTTTAAAGTGCTAGACAGGGTCTTTTGATTTTATTGAGAACACTGGGATTTTTAATCCTTCATTTTATTTTAGCCTGTATATTTTAATCTGTATATTTATTTTTGAAGGTGTCCATAAAAATTTCCATTCCCATATTTTTCATACAAAGCATCCCTCAGTATAATGGGGCTAGGTCTGCTGCGGTATTCGAGCCACTGCATAAGAAAATGTACTTGCTTGCTAGACTTGACTTGAATTTAGACTAGAATTTAAGGAGTGAAATGAATTGTGAACTGTAGCCAGTAGCTAGCAGAATGATCGCTATCTGTATTAGCTAACCAGCTACAGCCACCAAAAAACATTTCAAGTAAGTCTTTCATGGTTTGTAGCTACCACGAATATATGTTTATGTGCTACATGGATAACTACCTGGTGTGTGACTTTTTTGAATATGCATACTATTGGCTTGACTCAATGTAACTATGAAGTTTGCAAGTATTGCGATCACATCAGCTTCTAGCTTTGAAAACCATGAATTATATGGCAGGGCAATAGAAGACATCACATTATTCTTTGACATGTAATGTATCTCCTAAAAATTGTGGCAGAATGGAATTTGTGTGCGTGTGCATGTGTGTGTGAGAGAGAGGAGATAGAGATTGGGGGTCATGTTCCTTTAAAAAAAATTAATAAAGCTTGTTATTCTGTTTTCAAGGAACAGTCCCTACAGTTGTTGTAAGTATTGATTCTGTTTCAGAATCATGGTGCATGGCATAAAGTGATGTTTTGTAAATACTGTAGTTTGCATTCTGAAAAGATGCATATTAAAAACATTGATTTACTTATGTTCCAATGCCTCTTGCCTACTGTAGCATATTACAATTTCCAATTTGTATTTATTTAATATGGAAGTAGCATTTAATCATTTATTTAAGTTTAAGTGTAATCTATAGTGACGTGGCAATAATAAAGATATGTTTTTTTAATAAACCAATGTGTTCTTGAGTGTTAAATGTTTAGCGAGTGATGGTATATGGGTGCAGTAATTTTCTGTGAAGAGTCTGGTGTAGTTTGTGACTGAAAACAGCAATTGTTAGGGTGATTTATGGTTTACAGGTTAATGGTTAACAGGCAATTTTCAGACAACTTGCCTTGCACCTGGCATCAAGAACCAACAATTTTTGTATAATTTTCAGAGAATGTTTTTTTTTTTCCTTTTAACAACCGTATGACAGGAGCTTCCCAGGGTTTCTTTTGGTTTTTGTGCAGAACACTGGTACAGTAGGCATGACTTGAGCAAGATGCAAGTGTGTCATTTACTAACTAATGTCACACATGAAAATGACAAATCTACTCAAATGTAGTTTTCTTTTCACTTAAAGGGATAGTTTGCTTTCTGGGTTTAAAAAAATATATTATTTCAGTTTTAGTGTAAGTTGTCTATTGGCTCAGTTTTTGATTGGGATGAAGGATATTTTAGAGGAGTTTCTGACAACCTGCCAGCTTCGCAAGGACATTCTGGGGTTTGTAGTCTAAACAAAGAAAATACACTTCACATAACTCCAAAGCATCTGTGCCACCAGAAGTACATGTATATTACAAAATTATTCTTCAAAAAATTATGTTAATCTTATTTTAAGTTGGAAATATGTCTAATGGTGCATGCAACCTGAGACCAATGCACTGACAGAAAGAAGTACCAGCGCACTATATAAACTGATATTTATGCTTGTACGTAAATCTATAAAATCAATCTGTTCATATTCACAGCCTCTGAAAACATACAATCAGTGGCCAAATTATTAGGGACACCTCTGTAGAACCAGATAGGACTGACTTTTGCCTCCAGAACAGCCTGAATTCTTCACAGCATGGATTCAGAAAAGTGCTGGAAACATTCCTTATTGCTGACTCGATAGGATCACGCAGCTCCTGCAGATCTTTTGGCTACACATTCGAACACATGCGAACATCCAGTTCCATCTCATCCCAATGATGCTCCATTGCAGGGGTTTTCAAACACTGCTGTGCCGTGTGGCAAGGTCAAGTGTGCCATGAAGGACCTAATGCATTGTTATATAGCCTCATAAAAATGTTATTTTAAATGCACTGGCACTGCTTCATATTAATGAAAAATGTTGGTCATACGTTTTGCTCACTCATTTATAACTTTCTAACTTTCCTTACTTTATTTCAATGGCCTTTATTCATATTCTCAGTTTGATCTCAGAAATACATTTTGTTCCAGAGGATGGAGACTTATTACTTCGCTGCACATCAACGATAACATGAACACAGAAATATCCATAACAATGGTGCTAGCATAACATTCAATGCAATTTACATTTTGCAGTTTTACACAATGGACAGCGACCAGCAAAAGAACAGACAAGACAGCCCACAGCGACCAAAAGCAAAAATTGAAGTATAGGGAGAACTATCTTGTCTTTGGCTTTATTTGAACTGGGAATGCTAATTGCCCCAACCCGAGTGTAGCATCTGCAGGGAGAAGTTGGCTAATGCAAACATGGTGCCAAGTAAACTGAAGAGACACTTAGAAACTAAGAATCACCACCACAAAGATAAAGCCTTGGCTTTCTACAAACGGTCAAGAGACCGAAATCAGCAACAGCAAGAGCGCATGCTGAACTGTGTGAAGGTATTCAATACGGTGAAGGAGGCTAGTTACTTAATAGCGGAGCATATTGCAAAGCAGAAAAAAACTCACACTAGTATCGTGGAGACATTGATCCTGCCTGCTTGTCACAAAATCCTGTGCAATTCTTGGTGATGAGGCCGCAGAAAAGATATCAATAGTCCCAGCATCTGACAGTACAATACAATGCAAATAGATAACATGTCTGACGATATCGAGGAAATTCTGATGGGGAAGTTGGAAGTGTCACAAGTTCTCTTTGAAAATAGACAAATACATGGACATCAGCGGAGCCACTCCAAATGTATTGATGGGTTCTGAGTTTTGTCCTATAAGAGTAATTAAGCATGTGTGTGTGTTGATCAATGATTTGGTATAGCAGGTGAGGGCTGATCTTTGCATAGGCCTCTGCCCTCCCTGACCGGACATCTAGGTGCAATAAGTTATAGGGCATGACTATTGGAGTGGGTTGTTGATGAACAAAGTCATGTCATTATGGAACAAAGAGATATGCCCTCACAGATATTATGGACACATGTGTCAAGTCAAGGTGTCCGAGAATGTCTTTTTGTAACAAGGTAACTGTACCGCAAACTTGTGCTGGGTTTCAGCGATCTTCCTGCTGGCAGGCGTGACATACATAATAAACGTTTTCTACTAAAGTGTTTGTTGTGGTGGTGAGCTCCTGCCTTGTACTGACTTAGATTACAAAGAAAGAAGCTGGGTCCTAACAGTACGATACATTGATGGGGAATGTATTCAGGAGAGTTTTGTTCTTGTAAGGAACTAAAAAGCCATACTACTGGAGAGGAGGGTGGCAGATATGGGGCAAATCTCGCTAAATAACAATCATAATGTGTGCAACATTCTTCATAATAGATTACCATGACTTCAAATTGGGGCGGCACGGTGGTGCAGTGGTTAGCACTGTCGCCTCACAGCAAGAAGGTACCGTGTTCAAATCCCGGCCGAGGGCCTTTCTGTGTGGAGTTTGCATGTTCTCCCCATGTCCGCGTGGGTTTCCTCCGGGTACTCCGGTTTCCTCCCACAGTCCAAAGACATGCAGGTTATGTAATGGGGCGTGACGTGTGAGGTGGGAGGAGCCAAACGCAGCCAGGGGAATCCTAAAGCCCTAAGGCCACTAAGGCGGGATACCCCGCAGATAAGGGAGGAGACAAGACAAACGAACAGCGAACACAACTACAGACGCTACTAACTGGCGCACTATCACACGCCAAGCAGAGCGCAAGGACAGGATTCTGAACAGCCAGGAATAATAAGCGCCCTATCTCGGTAACGACACAAGAACGGGCGAGTAGCGTAAGAACCAACATAAAACACAGTCAGAAAACACTGCAAAATAAAACGATAGAATCTGAGGAGGCGAAAGGAACAGATCCAATGTTCCAGGGCTAGTATCATAGGCTAGCAGTCAAATGAGAAAATAAAGGGGGTAAACACCCGATCCTCCAGGGGGAAGAAACATTTTACAGGCGAGCCGACGGAGCACAGTCGTCCCATAACTTTACTATCCATAATGACTAACGCAAGCCTACCTGAGAACACACGCCCTAGCCTCTCAGCAAAGAAATATGCAACGAGGCGAAATGGAACAGAGAGCTAACGTTCCGTTGCTATATTAAGAAACACGCAGTCAAACAACATGTCCACAACATCGCCCAAGCTCCATAGGAGAGAAACACCTGGAGAACAAACTGAAATCACTGTCATGTTTGTGGAACGAACTTGAGATGATGCATGCTTTGTGACATCATGCATTATCCTGCTGGAAGGGTCCATTTGAAAAAGGATAGACTGAGGCTATTAAAGGATGCACATGATCAGCAACAATGCTTAGGTATGCTGTGGCATTCAAAGGATGCTCAGTTGGTATTAAGGGGCCAAATGTGTGCCTGGAAGATATTCCCCACACCATTACACCACCACCAGCCTGGACCGTTGACACAAGGTTGGAGGGATCCATGGATTCATGCTGTTCATGTCACAGGGCAAACACTGTCTTAAGTTTTGCACTATATTGAGTTTTTTATTTTGATTGCACTATTATTGCTGTGTACTATAAACATTGGTATTACAATGGATTGCTGTGGACATTATAGCATGATGTATTGCATGTACAGCGTTTTGACATTGCATTGAGCACGCATGGACTGTGTTTGCTTTGAGGACTCCCGCCACTGTAATTGCATCTTCCAGGCCATTCGTTGGCCCTAGTCTCCCGTCTTCCATAAATAGCTGCCGACAAGGACGTATGGGGCTGTTTTCCTCTGGTGGTGAACCCCTCCTATGCCGTCCTCCTCCACGTCAGTAATCGCCGCGACAAGTGAAATAGCTTCAAGTTTCCCGAACGACTAGCACGGATTGCCTCCAACTCCTGGGCTTCTAAACCTCGCGTCCAGACTGTGATGAGTACAGCTCTCCTGTTATTAAGAATCCACTTCCGCATCCACGTCGCGGAGGCCCGGGAGTGACGTCATTGATGCGAAAAGCTGGACTGGGTTTTACGCAACTCGGATTGGACTGCGCACCAAGTTGGCCCAAAGTACCGGAGGACTTGGGCTCGGTTTCCCGGGTTTTTCTTTTAAATATTACTCATAGGAGTTTAACGGGAATGGGATTGGTGTTGCATTTTAAATATGAAATGTGGCTGTTTTCTCCTCAAGTCTGTGGGGCTAATGAAGTGATATGCTATAGGGTTTTACTTGTTCTTTTTTGGGGTTTTTCCTTTCTGTTTATTTATTGGGCTATTTGCAATTGGTAAATTATTGTAGTACATAGCATGGTAGTGATTATAGAGACATATTAACTTACCTGCTCCCTTTAAAGTAAGGATACTATTGCCAGCGGTCATTTCCTATGTTCCTTGGGGGATGTGTTCTTGTGGCTCTGAATATAAAAGGGGTTAACTTTTAACTGTGGTATTTGTAAATAAAAATAAACTTATTTTTATACTTACCTCTGCCATTCTGTGTTTGCGTTGCTGTGGCCCGGGATCTTGAACCTGCTTTGGGGAAAAAAAGGGGAAACACTTATTATATAAATTATTTTGATTATTTTGATTATACATTGATTACTGGTTTAAAAACCCGACATTTACACCAAATTCTGTCGCTCACCGGATGTTTTTTGTTTATTGCGCAATTCTCTATAGACATGAGAGACTGTGAAAATCCCAGGAGGGCAGCTGAGATGCTGAAACCACCGTGTCACTCATACAATGGTCAAAGTCACTTACTATATCACCCATCTTGCCCATTTTTAATGTTTGGTCAAACAACTACTAAACCTCTCCACCATGTCTGCATGCTCCATAGGCCTATATTGAGTTGTAGCCACATGATTCACTGTTTGGAGGAGCAGGCTATTTACGTGAACAAGCAGGTGTACCTAATGAAGTGACCAGTGAGTGTAATGTTGTTGTACAAACTGCTTTGGATTTACTTGGACTGTATTTCCTTGCTTTAGGCCATGAAGCCCTAAATGTCATGCCATCAGAAAACTGACAGGTCAAGCTTAAACCACTGCTGGTTTCAACTTCTTAATTATTGATAACAGTAGCATTGTTATTTGCTTGTAACCATCTCTGAATGTCAACAACGCCTTAAAGCTATTTCTTCTGAGGGTTCTTTGTCTTTCCCCATGGTGATGGATGACACATGATTTTATGTGTTACTTCATTTTTATAGCCCAGTGAAACATGAAGCCATCAGAGACCAGAACATCCCTAAATTTGAGATTAACATAAAAAAAAGTAGCATGTTAAAGCAAAATTTAATTTTGGTAGAACTTTGGGTTGATAATGTAACGTTCCGTTCCCATCCTGTCCATTTTCCATGTTTTACCCTTTCCCTCCGTGTCATGTTGGATTCCCTTTGTCCGTGTTTTCCCCGTTGCTACAGACTGGGCGTGTTCCTTCTGTTTGTTTCACTCTTTTCCCCCACTCCGGTTTCAACCTATCTCCTTTCCCCGTTGCTGCATGCATTCCGCACCTGTCAATTAGTCAATCACCTCAGTTACATTCCGCACGCTTTCCTTATTGTTTTCAATTTCACTTCCCTACTTAACCCTCCGGCTGGCTGCTATTCAGCGCCAGTTCGTTAACGTTCACTGTTTGTATCCTGGTCCTTTGTGTCCCTGTCCTGTGCCCTAAAAGACTTCAGTTGTTTTAAACTTTGTGCTTTTCTGCTCTAAACCTGCTTTTGGTATTTAACCAGCCCTGTCTGTTTGTGGTTGTCTCTGCCTGAACCCTGTCTGTCTTAATTACCAGCTTCCACTGTATCTGCCAGTCTGTAGCTGTTAACTACTCCCTGTGTGTGCTGCGGTACCTCTGCCTCCATCTAACGTTGCGCCCGCAGTTGGGTGTTCTGCCTCCACCCTACAGTGGTTCCTGTCCGGCCGTGGCTACCACCATTGCTACGGTTACGGTTCCAGCCTCCACTGTGGCCCAGCTGTCCCAACCGGGCCAACCTGAGCTCCGCTACACTGCTCTGCCTTGCCATATTCCTTCCTCTGCTTCCAGTCCAGTTCCGGTCTGGAACATTACCGTGTTTCAGGGTTCCAGTTCCAGTTCGAACCGCTCCCGTCTCCAGTATCAAGTCCAGTTCCGGTTTGGAACAATTCCACGTTCCCGTGATTCAGTACCTGTTGGACCGTCCAGTCCAGAACCAGTCCAGTTCCGGTTTGCAACTCGTCTCCTGTATCAAGTCCAGTTCCGGTTTGGAACAACTCCACGTTCCCGTGATCCTGTTGGACCGTCCGGTCCAGTACCGGTTTGGAACTCTCGTCTCCCGTATCAAGTCCAGTTCCGGTTTGGAACAACTCCACGTTCCTGTGATCCAGTTCCTGTTGGACCTTCCGGTCCAGAACCAGTCCAGTTCCGGTGTGGAACTCCTGACTCCAGTGTCCTGTCCAGTTCCGGCTTGGAACGTCCGGGGACTATCCAAGTCCAGCTCCGGCTTGGAGCAGTTCCAAGCGCCGGAGAACTTCCTAACCTCTCTTTTACTGTTGTGTTAATCTGTGTACAGCTTGGGACTACCCCAAGCTCCTTAAATAAATCACCTTTTCTGTCCCCCTGTCTCTTGGTCGTTGCATTTGGGTTCAGCCCGTGTTAGGTTCGTGACAGATAATCCAGAATAGGGTATTATTTTGTGTAGTTAAAATGATTTGGGTATAAAAGTACTATTTTCTTCAATGTTCTTAGCAAACTACCAGAAAAGACTAGCAAAATGTTGGCAGGTCGGTTTGCTTACCATAGATATATACTATCAGGAACGCTTGCTTCCGTGGAAATTAGGTTTCTGACGCATCTGCGCATTAATGATGTTTCTGGTGCGAGAATTACCTACCGAATCTACGTTCCAAATAAAATATGAAAAAGCCAGGTAAGGGCCATTTAATTTTCTAAAAAAAATACGTAAGAGGACTGGTTATTGTTTGTATTGACAGAATCCGCTTAATTCGTATATGTGCTTGAAGTGTCATTTTGAGACCGTTTTATCTGCCCTATAGAAGTGAATGGAGAGCGACAAATACCCTATTCTGGATTATCACCCCAGGGGAGCACAGAGCAACTAACGAACATATTTTGCCACCATTTGGACTCGTATCATGGCCAGGTAACTAAACAACCAAAAGTTCAATTGTGCTTTAATTTCTTTAAAATAATTATTATGGGTGTGAAATTTTGGCATCTTTTTGGAAAACAATACTTGTTCAACAAAAGTGTGATTACCAATAAGTGTGTATTACCACAATGGATTTAATGAAATGTTAAATATAGTTGTGTGACTTCTAAATTCATAAATTCCAAGCCAAATGTGTTATATTGCATGAATTGTTGGCTGCGTCCCAATATTCTTCACTCCACACCTTCCTCCACTACTTGTAGCCAGCAGCCATTGCAATCTGCGCCTGCTGAATGGCTGAAGCTAAGCAGGTTGTGGGCTTGGTTAGTACTTGGATGGGAGACCTCTGGGGAAAACTAAGTTGCTGCTGGAAGTGGTGTTGGTGGGCCAGTAGGGGGCAGTCTTCCCTCTGGTCAAATAAACCCCAATGCCCCAGTGCAGTGATGGGGACACTGTGCTGTAGGAGATGCCGTCTTTCGGATGAGACGTTAAACCGAGGTCCTGACTCACTGTGGTCATTAAAGATCCCATGACACTTATCGTAAAGAGTAGGGGTTTCCCCGGTGTCCTGGCTAAACTCCCAACCCAGGCTCATTCAATCTGCCACCTAATCATCCCCCAGTTTAATTGGCTAAAAAAGTTATTCTCTCCCTCTCCACCTCAGCTGATGTGTGGTGAGCATACTGGCGCAAAATGGCTGCCGTTGCATCACCCAGGTGGGTGCTACACATTGGTGGTGGTAGAGGCGAGTTTCCCCCTCATCATTGTAAAGCGCTTTGAGTATCTAGAAAGGCGCTATATAAATGCCATGCATTATTATTATTATTATTACCCCACTCCTACCTGGAAATATGCAAAACTGCCTGAAAGTTTAGAGTACAAGTATTTGCATGTACAGTATACAATGTACCTGGCATTACGGTTTGCATTGAGACATTAATTAATATGTATCCATTAATACGTAATTAAGCAACATTCGATTAAAACACAAAGATCAATTTAAAACACAAAGATCCTCCTCTCCTCCAGGGCACGGAGGAGAGGAGGTAGTAGTGGAGGAAAGGAGTGAATTTTTTGAGTATTGGGACGTACCCGTTGAATAGAAAATGTAAGAAACTTGGCGAACTCCTTCGATGCTAGTAATTACGGAAGCCCTAAAAGGCCATGTATTCATACTTTTTTTACTCCATTTTCCCATGATAACGAGTTAATTTCCTTTGTTTTCTCGTGATCTCGAGTTAGTTATGCCATTATCTTGAGATAACAAATGTTGTTTTCCCGAGATAATGGGATAATTTTGTCGAGATCTCGAAACATTGTTAACAAGTTCATTGCTTTTAAAATCACTGCAGGATTGGAAACACATCATAGAGCAATGTCAGACCCAGCGGAGCAGGAGCAATCGCTGAATCAACTTTCTATTTGATCAAGGCATGACAAGGCCAGAAATAGCTTTATGCCTGGCTATTAAAGATAATATACATATTAGTGTGCGTCATCTAAAAAGACGATTAGCAAGGCTTCAATTTTTTCGGCGGCACAATCAAAGTGAGCCTGATGCCATCGTAAACTACATAGCTGACCAGCTACGAGGTCAGGCATCCACCAGTCAGCAAACAGCATGTCATATAGTGACTGACACAGATTTCCATATTTACTCGTTACCTGGCGAAAACCATAGAGCATATATAGGAACTGGAGAGGGTGGGAGGGGCAAAAGTATGTATTTCTATGGCGAAAACAAGTTTTCTTATCTTGAGATCTCTGGTTATTTTGTCATTATCTCGAGATAACAAAGTTTTGTTATCTCCAGATCTTGACAAAATTATCCCGTTATCATGGGAAAACAACATTTGTTATCTCGAGATAATGACATAGTTTTCTCGTGATCATGAGTTATTTAAGAGAATTTACTTGTTATCACGGGAAAATGGAGTAAAAAAATATATATTAAAAAAAAGTAGGAATACATGGCCTTTTAGTGCTTCCGTAAGTAATGGTGACATGCTAGGCATTCTAAAGAAAATAGGACGAGAAGATGGCGGTTGTAGCTATTACTGATGTATTTCTTTGATAATGCCATGGCTCCCAGACTGGTTTTATTTTTATTTAAAGGCTCAACTAAAGATTGTAATTCAATGTAAAACTGTAAACTGCAATGTAAAAAGGTTAAAATTGTTAAATGAACAATGTAACAGTGTGATATCAATGTTTTCATCTTAAACCATCACAAGGGCAAATGCTTTATAATGGAAAAACTCATTTTAATTTAATTTTATGACATGTATTGGATAGGGTTTTGGACCCATAGATATCTACCCGCCTATACTGATGAAAGGATAATAATTCCCACTTGAAAATGATGCAAAAGTGAGTTTTATGATACAAAACATTTGATTTATAGTTAAATATACCATTATTTTATGATTTAGAGCAGTTCACAATTTAGCCATTTGGATAGATTTGGAGACACTAATGGACAACAGGGTACACTGCCTATATTTAGCATCATGTAGATCTTTAGATCTTTAGATCTTCATTTAAGCCATTTACCAAGTTTCTCTGATGCTTACACCTGGAGTTATAAAGCCTTAAACAGAGCATCTCTAAATAGGCGAGAATTGACTAAATTTGCCATCTGCGCAAAGGGGTTAAACTAAGTCATATTATGTCATCAATAGCTATATGCCATGAAGAATAAATATTGCCCACTCACACCCCATGACTTCATCTGTTAGATTGACTATTGTTTTAATTCTCTGTAATGTGCTGTATTTAAAATAGTTCCTTTAGAAAGAGGTTACATTTTTTAATTGATTCAATTATAGACTGGCAGGTGAAATCAGTGGGGACCTAATTGCTGTAAGTGTGGTCACATGGTCACTGAAACTAAACTATTTGTGAAAAATAAATGGTTCAATGACACAGCAAATGGCACTCACCTGTATTACGTTGTGTAAAGTGGAAATACAAATGTTATGGTCAAACTTAAACACATGTTTTCATATATATTCACACTTGTGTATATATATATATAATATATAACAATTATAATTAACTTGAAACAACATGCAGCTCCTGCATACAGTACTTGGGTTGAATCCTTTTTCAGCACCTGCCTTGAAGATTGTGCTGGTTGTGTTCTTTATGGTCTGGGGATAGCTCATCCCATTAAATGTGGCTCCAACATCCACCCTATAGATCAGTGGTCCCCAACCCTGTACCCTCTACCATCCTGTAGGTTTTCACTCCGACCCTAACAAAGCACAGCTCATTCAACAGCTAGAGATCTCGTTGAGCTGCTAATGAGAAGATTCAAGTGTGCCAAATTAGGGTTTAAAAGCAAACCTACAGGATGGTAGATCTCCAGGAACAGGGTTGGGGACCACTGATATAGATAATGTATACTGGAAACCTACACCTAGGTAAAGGGAGGGTGGAAAACCAGTAGTTCTTAGCCCTCGAGGACCGTGATTTGAGTAACAGGGCTATAGATGTATGATTGGGGTGCCTGGTACCCACAAAGACAATCTAAATTTTGAGTTTTGATGCTGTTCTGTCCACAGGCATGCAAGAGAGAGCATAATTTCATCTAGCAACCCTCATAACTGTATGATAAGTTAAGGCTGCAACCACAAAACCCACACTTCACAAAATCCGTTAGTTTGTCATCATAAATCTAAAGCTGAAGCTGATTAAATCTGAACTGACTTCCTGGGTAGCATGGATAGTTTTATAACGTGTGAATAACAAAGCTTTCTAGATCATTTATGGAGAAAAGGGAGGTTTGTTTATCCTTGAATGAGGTTTGCTTTTGCCCAATGGGATTCTTTATATCCCCACATCTTGTTTGTTATACTCCTAAAAACATTGCGAGCGAGATAATCACATTGTGAGGAAATACTGATTGTTTTAAACAGAAAGAGACAAGTGTATGGCCAGCCTTTTGAGACTGCAAACAAATTCACTGCAGCAAGATTCCTTTTAAATTACTTCTGCACAGCTGAGGATTTCCTACATCAAGTGGAATAGTTTCTGAGATGAAAAATGCATGACAAGTATCTGTAGTCGGATTTATGCAAATGCATAATGTGTTGTCTTCTCCTTCTGGAATATTTGTTTTATGAGCTGCAGTGATAACATTCTGTGCAAGCATCTCAAAACAACCCCTTTCAGACAAAAGGATGGAGCTCTTAACCGAATGGCATTTGGTTTAATGTGGATGTCATTATAGTATTTTTTAGTTCAATGTCTGTACAATGAAGCAAACAGCGGTTCAATACATCTACAGTCATCATGTTTCATCTTGAACTTAATGAAATTTTACAATTTAAGAATGAAAAGCACCCTTTCTCTCTTTCAGAGGGCGATGAAGTTGTACATTTTAAGAGCTAGGGCACTCATCAATGCACAAACTTCTGACAAGAAGACTTCTACTTGTCTAAACATCTAAGAAGATGTTTCTACTTTTTGATCTTTTAATGTCAGCTGTTCTTTTATCTTGCTTCAAAGGGAAATGTTGGGTTGAGGAGACTTACTGTAAATGCAGAAGAAACTAAGACAGAATTTTTACTGAGCTTTGGGGGGGTTGTTGGTACATCACGGGGGCTTTCTTTGCAAACGGATTAAAAACCTCATTAAGGATCTAATACAGCTCTTGGTCTACTGCTTAGTTGCCTAATCCTGACTCAGATCTAGAGCTGAAATTGTGTCTCAATATTTGTTAGTCTCATCTGAGCCAGCCAAAGGTTTACAATAGCAAATTACTTTCCTGTTTTCCCATAGGTATCTTTTAAATTAGATTTGTGAACTTTCCCATTTTCGGAATTTGTCCAGCAGATGGCATCTCAGCATCAATTATAATGCAGATGCCCTAGCTCTTTCGCTTTGGTTTCTTTTTCCATTGATTTTGCTTTTTTGCATTTCAGGATACCTTTCAGTTGTATTTCAGGCTTCAAGTTCATTGTCTTCCTCACCATAAAAACACGGGACCATGTTACTAGATTATTTTCATGCTACATGTTCATCTCAGTGCTGTAGTTCCACTCCATCATATTTTTCTAGAAAAGCAATTTGCGTGAAAAATCCTGAGCTTGTAATTTGGAAAACGCTATTTTTTGCTTAATATGTTTTCAAGACTGCACTCAGCAGCTTTGATACCGTTAATGAATTTGAGCGTCTGTTCAAATTCATTAACGGCATCAAAACCACTGAATGCAGTCCGAGAACATTTGCAAGGACCTTGAATATTATTAAGCGAGACTTTTAGTTGAGACCTTGCTGAGGAACCTGAAGGCCAAGACACTACACAGGCTGTTAGGCCAGAGAAGGATATACTGCGCTCCTCCATTCTGTTTCATGTGCTCCTGGAGAAAAAGATTGGTATTAAGTGGCTGTACATGAAGTTTATGCTCCATGACATTTCCTATAACCACAGTAAAAGGTTGCTGATAAGGCTCACAACATTTAGAGTAGCTTCGTGCAAAAAAAAAAAAGCGAGAGGCTGTTAATTTCCAGCCATGTCTCTGGCTGAAGGGACATTTTGACTTGCATTTTACCTTGAGGTTATTGGCTCATCTGCAGAAGTTGTGTCGGTTTCCTCCCCCTAACCCAAAGTGACGGTTTCAATACATATGGTTAATTGCCTTCCATAAATGCCATCCTCAGAACTGCTGAGGAAATTGTAATGTGTTGATTGCTAATTGCACAATTATTTTGTACAATCGGCAAAATTAATTATTTGCTCACATTTGAGAGGATGGCCCTGAAGTTATTTTACCCTGCATGCAAGACATCTTGTTTACCCACTAAAGGTCATTTTAAAATAGCTAGAGGAAAAACTGCAGTAGTGTTTGGATAGGAACAGGCATCATGAGCGTTATACTTTACAAAATGTTTTTGCTCTACATAGCTATTACACGGACATTCTCAGACCTGGTTGTTATGAATAAATTATGGTTACCTCCACTCCGTCCGCCTTCCTGAAGATGATGTTGGCAAGAAAAATGTCAGAGTGATTAAAATGTGTGTTATATGCAATTATGTTCATTTAAAATGTCAGCATTCATCAGTAAACCCATTTCCAGTTGCCATGCCTGTTCTTTTAATCCAACACAACTGACAGGTACAGCTCAGCACATCACAGACAAGCACACATTTGGCCCTATTTTCGGAGTCAAGGCGCAATTGTCAAATGCTAGCAGTAACTCGAGGCACTGGCAAATTAGGGCGTGTCCAACTCAATTTCAGAGATTTCATGATTCCAGGCATTAGCCTAGCGCAACTGCAGCACAGTTGTAAAAGAGACTTGTTCAATAAGAATAAATTAACTGTGGGTGTGTTGGGGAGTTTGTCTTCATTATTGGCAATCAGATTGCCCTATTTCTTTCCCTTTAAAAAAAAAAACAGTGTTAGCGCCACAACCAACTGCTAATTTCATCATGGCCGAAGAGCAAGCGCATTATGAGAGGCTCCGTTACCAGCGTCCCTAGTATGAACCATCAGTTGTGATTTCAAAAGAAAGGTGAGACTGCATAGTTTTAATTTTATTTGTGCCTGTGCTAGAAACAATAATAAGTGTTTCCTGTGAACAATTTCACAGGGTGAATATTCCCAGACTGGCCAGGCACAGGAGGCAGCTGGCAGAGATACCCCCCAGTCGGCCTCTCCATTGTGCTGCTGCCTCTACTGCTTCAACTTGACAGGCATCGTGCTGGCGAACCAGATGACGGGAAAGAAGATTTAGTTAGCGCGTTTAGTTAGAATTTACTGTAGCTTTCGTTTAATGCCACTATTTAAAATAAACAAACAAAATTTCACCACTTCAACTAAGCTTCATTCATTTCAGACACGCACTTGATAAGATGAACGTAGCCTAAACTCACTAGGGAAACGGCTCCGCAGCCAACCAGCCTCGGCTCTCTTGTGCACTGCCTCTGTAATCTCTCCATCGCAATTGTCAGGTGCACCTGCCTTTCTCCATATGAAAGTCATGTAATGTGTCCTCTGTGAGGTCATATCCAAGGCATATGGCTGTGTTGCGTAGGCCACGGCACTGATTTTTTGAGGGCTGGATTGTATTGTAGCCTACCACCAGACCCGTCCAAACATTCACTCAGTCATTGACATAGCCCTGCCAAACGCATGATTAAAAGCAAATTGGCCTGTGTGTTCTGGGCTCAATGTATGGAGTAAGTAGCGTCAATTTTAACAACTGTGTATCTTACTCAGTTTTATCGGTGTAGAGCCAGTCTCCCACCTTCCTTGTGTCTTGCATTTAACATACAGATGCATTGCCTAAATAGCCTCCATTGGACTGCATAAGCTTGGCTGAGCACTTACCTGGCGCAGGCGAAAAATATTACGTTGGCACGAGGCAAAACTAGCAATTCCACTTACGCCCAGGTGTGTTTGTGCTTGCGTTGTCACCAAAATAGGGCCCATTAAGTTTCAGACAAATTGATGCATTCATATTTTCTCTGTTAACTAACATGTTGCTGCAGCATAATCTAAATGTGACCAAAGAGCTGACAATCTTCTGGGAAATTGGTTATACTACCTGAATATTTCTAAAACGTAGAGTGGAAGTAAAGATTATGACAATCGACAAACAATTTAAAAACCAACTGAAGCCAAATTAATGATGCATCAGGATTATGTGTACTGTGGCACAGCCCTGTATTATTTGTAGGATGTTTTATGTCCTTGTTCTGACAAGCCTGAACATTCATTGTTTGCATTCACCTCCTGCCAAAGGGAATCACAATGGATAGAGGGGTAGCAAGAAAACAAAAAAAAATTTGATGAAGCATCTGAATGAGATATTTTCTATGCCCACAGGAATCTTCTACCTCAGCCAGACTTCAAACAAGCACAAGAAGGCTTCCCATGCTGCTGAAATATCAAAAGTAGCCTACAGGACAAGCACAAGGTCAGTACTTTGATATAAAAGATATCAGTCTTCTCTGGTTATGCCCACTATCGCTAAGCTCCTTGGACATTGTGCTCTTTTGTAATGCATTGCTGAAGACAGCTTTCTCTGGGCAGTGTCCTCCTGCTCTCATATTTGCCCATTAAGACATTGAGACAATAAAACTTTCAAATTGAAAAAAAAATTCACATCACAAAGAAAAGCCAACATATAAACAGTGATGTGTGGCATCACTGGAACACCTTAATTCTAGTCATACCTTGGGATTTTCTTAATTATTCTGAGTCCATTGTATTTATGGAGACACCAAGCAGAAATCGTTCATTTGGAATATGTTGTTTTAAAGCACAAAGACACACCGTGTATAATTTGTAGTTGATTGTGAGATGATCACAGAGATGGCTAGAAGGTTTCCTTCAAATCAAGGAAACACCCCTGAGACCATGCCAGTGATGACAGTGGGATCTGATTACCACTCTCAATGTAACAGGGTGGGTAGGCTACAGCTAATATGTTTGAAGACGGGGTGAGGTTAAAGGAAGGAAAAGTGCAAAGAGTAATGATCACTCAATCATACATGAGTCATTGCAAAGTACAAAACAAACTGATTTCAAGCAATCGGATCAACATGTAATTTCTATTTTTGGAACAGCAAAAATTGTACCTTTCCTTGATTGGTGGTGGGCTTACTTGCATGGAAAAATGGTAAGAGGTCATCAGACACAAGTTATTTTTGTCCACCACAATGCCAAGGGCATGATCCTTGAAGGAGGCATCCGTTCAGCCCACCCCGTAACAACTGCTATTTCCCCTTGTAAAGATCCAATTACAATTTAGTGTGGTTCAAAGAAAGGAAAACTATTTCCGACCTGGAAAAGGGCATCTTTTGAGAGGTGACGAATTCGAGGCTTGTTTTCTCCGTGAAGTAGCTCTCAGCTGTGAGTGAAATGGCAATCAGGATTGGCACTGCTGGTCCCAAGGGCCTGTGGCTGCAGTTTAGCCAAGGGACACTGTTTCCACTGCTGACATATCTGGGCTGTTTTTAGATCAAAGGAGCTGGGCACAGCAAGCTTTAAAGGTGAAACCAGCGTACAAGAGCAATTTGATGAAAGGCAGGAACTGCCCATTCATCTGTATCTTAAATCCCTAATTATAGTACTGATTTCACTCATCACCTTTTTGCCTGTACACTATCCACACTAAACATGCCCCCCTTTACTAGCTCCTTTTAATCTTTCCATCCTTTATGCAAAAATATTTTTTTTTTAAATTATTTTATTTCTACATTATTACATCTCCCCTTATCCCCTTTTTGTCTTTGTTTTTTGTTGTTTTGTCTTGTTTTATGACACTTTGTTTGCTTAACTTTACTGTTTACTTAACTTAGTTTTCCCTCCCTCAGAGAGACTCCAGCACAAAACTTTTTTTGTACATAACTCTATAAAAATAAAGCTGACATCCGAAGAGGGGGGGCGGGACGAAAAAAAAGAAAAAGAAAAAAAAGAAAGGCAGGAACTTGATACAGTAAATAAACATGAAACATATTTAAAGGGACTGTAAAGGTAAATCCGTAATTTGCTTCAGACTACATTATATGAGGTTGTTATGTTATGTATTAAGCATCAGCAATAGTATGAGATTTCAGTTTCATTGCAATCTCGATATGTATCAATCTATCCATTTCCATCTATTCCGATGTGGGGATTAACTGGGTGTGAACTGAGTTCAAATTATTACTGGACTCAGTCCTATTGGGTACAGGTCCTTCATAACGCCATGGAGGACCTGACGTAATGGCCAATAAATGTCATTGCATATCTCCTCCCATAGTTAGAGGCAAATAAAACTATTCTGTACTGCTAAAACAGCCTCTTTGAGTCTGAGCAAAACAATCGTTTACCATAGAGAACCTTTGTCTGTGTGGTATCAATAGTTTTGTAATCCTTAGCGGTAGTTATTTTGCTATTTTTCCGTTCTTAATCCCTGTGCCAACCTTATCACTCTCCCAGTCTCTCTCCTTCTTCAACCCGCTATTTCATTTCTCCTACCTTGTCTAGGCCTTTGTGGTGGTGGTGCTACCTAGCTGTCTAGCTAGCAAGGTTACTTGAGCGCTAGAGTTAAATTAAGAGTCATAAATTAGTTGTCATTATCGCCTCCATTTGCATTGCAAGCATGCCGAATATACACTGTGTATGTGCTCTCCCTAAATGCACAAACAGAGAGGATGAGGTCGAGGGTAATGCTACGGTGTCATTTTTTCGGTTTCCTCAAGATGCTGAAATTCATAAGAAATGGTGGCGTTTTTGGAAAGCTATGGCAAGCTCAGCGCAAACACCCGCTTGTGCAGCGACCATTTCAACCGGATAGCTTTCAGAATTATAACCAGAGACTCCTTAGCTTGGCCAAATTCCTCAAACGTGTTGCTGGGGCTGTGCCCTCTCTACCCCCTGTTCCTATCCATCCTCTCCCTCCCCCGACGACATCTGTGGCCATCGCTGGGCAGATGAACCTGCTGCAACTGGTAAGTTGCTAGCTTGCACTGCTAATTTACCGAAGCTGGTAGGCGTAATGTTAGCCATTTTCTCAATAAATAATAGAGTAGTCTGCTGCTTAAATATATGTTTGATGTAGTTAGCATTGTAATGTAGCCCATTGCTTTTCGTTTTATGGACAACCTGACCTGTTGAGCTGGCTTAGTTTTGGCGGGCGGGCACAGGTGGTTACGCTGGTTATGCTTGACGACAGGCTTGAGTGTCATGTCAAGCTGATTGAAGTGAAATTATGAGTTGTTTAGCCTACTGTAAATATATGGTTGTAATGTGCACACCTCTGAACTGTCACAGCATTCACTGCCACAGTGATTTATGCCATTCCCCAAAGAGAATTTATTTTCTGTTATGGACTTCTCAAGTTAAATGTTCTGTTTCACAATTTGCGAAATTGCGTTTTTTCTTCTCACTCCTATCTGTCATTGTTTCTGACATTCTTTCATGGATATGAATGGGAAATGTAGGCTATCTAGGTTAACTGTGGGCATTTTCTGACCATTGCTGCGAATGTAGGAGTGGAGACTAAGCGCGTCCATGTGAAAACATTTATGATGATTTTATCTGGATGCTCTGATTTATCATGAGAAACAGGTGTACATGGTGTTTGGCAAATAAGAAAAAAAAGCACATACAGTGAAAAACAGTAGCCTAACATAGCATATAGGAGTTGAGGGGGGGCAGCATTGTGCAGCATTTCGATTTTGGGCCAGATGTCGCCTAACTGCAATGAGCCACATTTTAGGTTTATCATGACATTTGGATTCTGGGCCAAACGTGGTTCAAATGTTGTGGCTGCATTCTGGCAGCCAGATTCGGATGGGTTCATGATGGCGGTATGTGGTATGCGATATTTTAAGCATGAAGGGTGCAAGAAATGTTTAAATGCAACCTTAGAGGAAAACTACTGTAATTGGCCGCATTCACAAGTCGGGGTAATTATAAAGCTCGTTCACGTGAGTTCATATTGAAGTTCATTTGAGATTTAGCTTAAATATGTCACAGGTGTGTAAGACACCACTTTAAATGAAGCGTAAGCACAACTGGGGAAATTATCTTATGATTATGTTTAAGTTTAAATCCAAGAACATCTTTAGAAATGAGGCCCCAGACTTCTGACCCTGGCCTACACAGCAGCCAATAGGACAGGCCCCGCCTACCTGCAGGACTTAATCCAGAACTATGTTCCTGCTAGACCACTTCGCTCTTCTACAGCAGGGCGACTCGCACTTCCCCCCCTCCGTGTCAACGGCTCTCGTTCGTCCCGACTGCGGAGCTTTTCCACCTTAGCTCCTCAGTGGTGGAATGAACTTCCCATTCCCCTACGTTCTACTCGAACCCTGCCTGCATTCCGTCGAGGCCTGAAGACACACCTCTTCAGACTCTACCTTGACTGATATTCTAACCTAGGAATATCTGTTCCCTGTGTTTTTCCTGTCTGTTTGTTATAGTTTATAATAGCATTTAGAATAGAAGTGTAGTATAGCTGATTTACCCACAGCTTACTGTGAACTAGTCAACGTTCATTACTAGGGATAGCTGCTACATTATGGGATGGATGTGCTTTGTCTTGTCTGTTCTGTAGTGATCTTGATGATGTCCCTGTATGCACTTATTGTCCGTCGCTTTGGATAAAAGCGTCTGCTAAATGAATGTAATGTAATGTAATGTTGAAAGAAGTTTATTTTTCATCCTCCGCCAAATGGGTTTATGTCATGCTCAAATGCATTGTTAAAGTAATTTACTCTGCTGAGACTCACTTTGTACATGAGCTGTGTCAATTCTGATTTGAACAAGCAAATAATCATAAATGTGTTAGATGTGTATCTAGGTATTTGGAAATATTTCTTAAAAAGAGTTGTCTAGAACAACTTACCAAGTCATGTAGTAGAAGCAAACATCCTTGGGGTTGACAGTGCTGTATTCTGCAGACCAGGGATTGGGAGCCTAGTTCCTGGATGACTGATATATGCAGGCTTTGGTTTCAAATAATTAATCTCTTAATTAGCTGTATACACCAACACTGGTCTACTCATAGATAAGACATCAGCACAACAATATATAGTATAGGCACACTAGAACACTCATCAAGAAATATAGGTAAAAGTGAGATCATGTAAGTGATTGTGATAATTAGAGACACAGAAACAGTTAAATTCCTCCTCCTTCACCCCTGCAGGAGACAGTAAACTAAGCCTAGATTGTGACAATGCAGCAGAATTTCCATATGGCATGCCCTCTGTGTGGGCCTTCTGCAATGCTCAGCTTCTTCCTGGTCTTGTTGATCCAATCTTTCTGGTTCTCAGACTATTCATAAGAATTCCGAGCCAGATCTCAAAGAAACACAATATGACCTGAAGGCCCAGTCTCTGTGATTACCCTGTCCAAGAGCAGTCGGAGCAAACCCTGTCGGGAGCAGGGAGAGAGGTCTGAGCTGAATTAAAGGAAGGCTCTTATTGCCTGTTAAAAGGAATGACTAAAGTAAATGCATGGTGTTTAAAGTTCCTCTACTAAAATTCTGCATATTTACCAGTTATTAAAAAAAAGAACAGCATGTCATAGACTTGTGATTATGCACACCCACCATTGTGGAACATTGAATAAATGAAGACAAAATGGAAAGAAAAAAAAGGATTATATTTATCTACTGTTAGGATTTAGTGAGGAATATATGAGGGTTAGTTATGTCCTAATGTGTAAAACCTTAGAATTCAAAGAGGGTGTAGGCCTACTTTCTTTTTCACATCACTATTATGTATATAATATATTGTTGTTGGAAGTATGTTTTTCGATTAATATTGATTATTGAATATTGACATTTTTTTGCCTGATTATATTGGATTTTATATAGGATTTTCATAAGTTTACTTTCTTTTCTTCCTTTTCTCTTGTTTTATCTCCTGTTGGACAAATGCAAGTGAGCCAGAGAGCTTGTCGCTATATCTGTTGCATGTTGGGATGAACATGAGATTGACACCTTTTCTCTGGCATCTCACGTCTGCCTACAAGCGTCCAGTGTAACATTTTTGGTGCCGGTGGTATACAAACAGTCACTCATTTTTTTCTCGTTTCCCTTCTGCATGCAGACATCTGAGTCCATGAATAAAATAGAATCTGGGTAGCGACAGTTGACAGCCTTCTGGGAACTGTCGGATCAGGTTAGACTTTACATGAGCCAACGTGCACTCTGAGGTTCCCAACAAGTCATCCTGGGATCGCTAAGTAAACAGCCCATCAGAATGACTCGTCAATAAAAAATAACTTGGTAGCATGCATGGTCCATGAGGAACAAAAGCACCAAAATTGCAACTTGGGTTCAGGCAGAAAGTCTCCTGCTGCAGCCAACTTTCCCTATTGCCCATAGCTGGCGGTTCTGGAACACACTAATTCACGTGGACAGACAGATTCATCATAAACCAGGCCTGTAAGTAAAGCCTTTTCTGTTATGCAGTGAAAATGCACTAAAACCCAGTGGACCAGCAGATAGTCACTCAAGACATGTTGTTTCAGAAGTACAGAAAGAGGCCTACCGTGATATAATAAATTCCCATCTTAACAGCAGAGATTCTGTTCAGATAAGTATGTTCGTGCTACAAGAAGATTTTCCAATTTTTGTGTCAGGAGAGTAAAAAAGACAGCAATGCTTTATCTCCTTTATGGTACAGTTGGCAGATTCTCCCACAGGTGGGCAAGTGGAGTGCCAGATTATTGAATGTCACATTCATTGTCATAATACCAGAATGTCATTTGAATGATTTGAAAACACTATATTGAGCAGCAATTCAAAATGCATATTATTCTCTTTTATTCAACTTTTAAAAATGTCTTTGTCATCTAAATTCCAAGTGAAACAGTCTGGCAGTGAGTCCCAGTGTTCCTAGATGCCGTAAGAATCAGCCAAGAACCAGGTAACTGTATCATGTGATAAGTGTTCTGTGTTAAGTGAACATTTTGAGTGGTTGTTTGAAAATAAAATACACTGTATTAGCTTAAAGCCTATCTTTTTTTACAGAGTTACATGGACTGTCACTTTTTTAAATTATGGTTCTTAATATAATTTAGCAAGAGAAATCACAGAATGTCCATGGAGGTAATTTTAAATGACAAACCTGTCAATTATGTGGAATCCCTTTCACGCACTGCACAGATATCTGTGGGCATGTGTAAACCAATTGCTTTTCAAGCTGTCGATTTGAAACAGTTTTAATAAAGAGGAGAATGTGCTGCACATACCTGTTCAAACAAGCACACTAACCAAATCCAAAGATTATCAGTTTATGGACATTTACTTCCATTGTGCCAGTCACTGTACAACTCCCTTGTTTTTACCCTGTACTTTGAACTGCAAATGTATAAGAGGTGATACACAAATATATGTATTTATTATTACATTACAATCTCTTAGCAGACACTCTCATCCAGAGAGACATGCAAAAGTGTTTTTGTTGTTGTTCTAATTATATGTACAGTACCAGTCAAAGGTTTGGACACACCTACTCATAGAAGGGGTTTTCTTTATTTTTACAGTTTAGAATAATAGTAAAGACATAAAAACTATGAAATAACATGAATGTAATTATGCAGTGACATTGTTAACATAAATTGTTAAACAAATCAAAATGTATCTTATATTTTAGATTTTTCAAAGTAGCCACCATTGGCACCAGCTTTGAACTCTTGGCATTCTCTCAACAAACTTCATGAGATAGCCACCTGGGATGCTTTTCCAACAGTCTTGAACAAATTCCTACATATGCTGAGCACTTGGCTGCTTTTCCTTCACTCTCCAATTCATCCCAAACCATCTCTATTGGATTTAGGTTGGGTGTTAGATTAGGTAATCTGATGCAGCACTCCATCACTCCTTCTTTTTCCAATAACTCTTAGCCAGCCTGACACCTGGAGGTGTGTTTTGGTGCAAGCCAGATGGGATGGTGTGTTAAGTGTGCCTTCAATTCTAGATAACTCGTCCAACAGTGTCACCAGCAAAGCAACCTCACACCATCACACACGATGGTCAGATGGTGGGTGGCAAATAAGTAATAGTACCAATTTTCTTAACATAATAGTATTTATGATATTTGCAAACATAATTTTGTGAACACAAGGATATCTATGCTCTGTAGGACCACACAGGTTTTGATAGAAATCCAAATAAATAAATAAATAAATACATAATAATAATAATAATAATACATTTTATTAATTCTGTGCTTTTCATAGACCCAACGCAGTGGATGCAGACAATTGTTCAAACATGCCCTATAGTGTAGTAACTTTTCTATAAAATTTCTAAGTGCAACACATCTGAATCAGAGTATTTCCACTATAAATTATTTTCATTTTGCAGTTTGATGTGGCACATACAGTTTCATTAACCACATTCTCTTGAGATGATAAGATGAAGAAACACAGGGCCAGGTTGCATTAAATAATTTAGGAAAGTTTGGATAGCATTGCTTTGGAATAGAGCTAGTTTATTTAGTGTGAGCTACGATAGGCAATATTGTTAGTTGTATCTTGGCCACATTTTGATATCAAGACTTTTAAAGGCAGGCCTAGTTTTTGCAAGTTGGAATTAAGAACTTAAAGACAGCGCTATGTAGGCTATGCGTGAGTAACTTGGCTTTTTTTACGTCGTAGACGTTTTTGATCTGATATCACTTATTTTTTATAGCTAACTAATGATGAATAATGCATGAAGATAAACACGGAGAGAGGCATGCATTCCAAAGAAATGTATGCAGACATTCGCGTAACCATAACGCCCTCTATTGACAAGAATGAGAACAGTTATCCTATTACAGACAGCACACAATTACATTAAAAGAGTTTGTAGATGAGCAGTATTTAATGTGTAATGAAATACAATGAACAGCACCACCTGAGCTATGGATCATGAAGAAGCATGTAAATTAATGAACCAAGTCTATATGGAGACATGCCTGCACAATGGGCTAGATACAAACACATTCTAGCTGAAAGACATACAGCCTAAATAGCAATACAGCCTAAATAGTTTGCATCAGTAAAATATGGAAATACAGTTTTAAAATAGGGCTATTAGTATTCTATGAAATACATTTAACGTTAGGCTATTCAACACTGGATTGCCGGATGCATAACTCCAACCTTCCATGTGTGTGCTACGAGCTAGCGAGCAAGCTAGTGAGTTCATAAGCACAGTAGAGTTAGGCTATTCAACACTGGATTGTCGGATGCATAACTCCAACCTTCCATGTGTGGGCTACGAGCTAGCGAGTGAGCTAGTGAGTTCATAAGCACAGCAGAGTTTTTTTTTCTGGTAGTGTAGAACGTTACCTGCGGGAAATGTTTTGATACCGGACAGCTAGGTTTAGTTTAGTTTTCTGTAGTGCAATGAATGTAGGCTATAATGCATGTTGATTGGCTTCGTAGTAGCCTAGCTTGTATCTGCTTCCTGACGAGAAGCAGGAAGTAACGTTGGCGAACAAGCTTAATTGGCCAATGCATATTTCCCTTCCCAGGAATGTTAGCCAGAAAGAAAACAATAGATACTACTAAGAAAGTACATACCAGAGATTCTTCTTCTTATTATTATTATTATAATAATTAAAAGTGTTTGCAGTAAGCTACATTATCAGCAGAGTAGCGTAGACTAGAGCCACATTCGGAGGCTGTTTTTTTGTTTTTTTTAAAGTGACTAACCATGAATCATATATGTTTGGGGAATTGACGGTTTATAAATCCGATCTCTTAAAGGCTTGCAGCTTAAAAGAGGCTATCATCAATTCTTAATGTAGGCTATTATCGTAAATTCTTAATTTTCCTAGTAGTTAATTTTATTGTGACCTTGTGTTATGTATGAAAAGGATAAAGTGAACAGAGCTGAAGTGAAGAAATTAATGAATAAAGAAATGTTGGCCGAGGCAAGGGTACGTTGAGGTTTGGTTTCCACAGTCAGTCAATCATGACCGCAAGAGCAGAGCGTAACACCCTCCCCAAACCAGACAAGAGCGAGCGCCTGGTTTGGGGAGGGTGTGATATAGTACAAGTGAAATACAAGTGAAACATTGAACAGTTAATATTGGAAACCTCTTTTGCCTTTGCAATAAAAATACATTAATGTGTTAATGTGAAAATAATAACAGTCTAAGAAATTAAAAGTACTTAATAGTTGCACATTGTTTTTGTGGAAAATAAGTATGTGCCCTGCTGGGCTCAAACCCACAATCCACTGTGTGAGAGACTGCAGTTCTAACCACTAGGCCCCAGTAGCTTCTTGAAAAATGTGAAGCCATTAGCTACATTAACATTAAAAAACATTAGTATGAAGCGTTTTTATTGGACGATAAGCTTGATGAGCAGGTATACGGACCATACCCTCAAATAATAATTCTCCCCATTGGATAACATTGCGTCGGAGGCAGGCAGTTTGGCAGGAAAAATGGGAATAAGAAGAAGAAGAAGCGGAAGAGAAAGGAGAAAAAACGGCAAAATTACCGAAGTTTGGGGCTTTATTGTGTGGATGTGTGAAGTTGTATCTGAATGCTGTGTCGTTACATGAGGTCAGAACATACAGCAGTTAATGTTTTTAAGGACTGAGAGTCTATGGTCATTGTGGTTACTTCTGTAGGAAACCCTGAAAAGTGCCAAACTCTCGGTGCTGTATAGGTATGGGGCATGCCCCACCAAGCCGTAACTTGGCGGATGGCATACTTGCCATCCCAATATATACTGTATATTGGAATATATATACACCCAAATTTGGAATGTTCAATTAGCGAACTATGTACAAGTGTGCTCAGATGCCCTCTGCTGCCAATTCGGGAGAGATTATATTAATTCTTGATGAAATTGTTACAACATTTCTCATAAATTTCTTCATCGTATTTTTTTGCCAAGTACAACAGAGGGCAATATAACTACATGGTGATTAATGTACAACCTTTAAATCATTGCATTACTGTCTGTCAGTTACATTGGACATATTTAAAGTGGTTTGCACACAGAGATTAAGATAACATCATATGATTAGATACATTGACATACTGTACATTGAACATCTAGAGCCTGGAGCCACTGTATGTGACTTGATCTGGCCAATATGATGTCTATGTGTATTTTTTTAAACATTTAAGATGCAGCAGAATGAATGTGTGACCAGGTATTCGATTAATCTCTCATTTGGTTACAACTGCAGAAATATGCAGAGTAAAGTCTACTTGTAAAACAGTAGGCTTACACAACAAAATGTTTGGAGATCCCAGAAGATTACATTCCTGTCTTCTTCATCCCAATGGCCTTTTTCCATTCACCATGTGGCAACGGTGGCGTTTATTTATCCATGATTACGGTTTTACTCAGCTTTGGGAATTTTGGTTCTATTTCGTTCCTAAGACCATTAAGGTCGCCAATATGGATGGCATTCTGGGCCAGATGCATCGAGACTTTTATACCAGAATTTGTCATGGTACATGACCGCCGTGTAGTGATGTAATGTGCAACAAATGCACATTACCAGGACACCTTTCAGCTATGAATCATTAAGGAATAGGGAGGGGGTTAAAAACAGGTTTAGCATGGAAGAGTAGAACCCATGCAGTTGCGCCATGCAGAGACCAGATCTTTAACTACAAGCTCACACTTTTAGCTTTTCCACAGTGACTCTGAAGTCTCTCCAAAATCCTGTGCCTGGCAATACTCCACGTCCTGCATCACAGACCCTGAAATGAAGGCTAGGAGACATTGGGGATTCCCAATACAATCGCATGTTGTACAGATATAACTCTGGACCAGACTACTAACAGACCAACCACTGCAGTATTGCATATCATTGGAATTCCATCTATGGAATTCCACCGTCTGGAATTCTGTAATATAAATGTAAATGGGTCTGCATTAAGAAACGTATT
Organism: Synaphobranchus kaupii; assembly: GCA_029718625.1. Taxonomy (NCBI): domain Eukaryota; kingdom Metazoa; phylum Chordata; class Actinopteri; order Anguilliformes; family Synaphobranchidae; genus Synaphobranchus; species Synaphobranchus kaupii. The sequence continues at coordinate 26,723,539 of CM056391.1, forward strand.
TAAATGTTAATGCACCATCCTTCACCCGATGACAGCAGCCAAGATGAAGATGCCATAGAATCTGTGTGTGTGTCTGTTTGAGGAGATAAATTATTGAAAGCACACTGGTGCGTTTAATCAGAAGCATGTTAGCTATATAGTGGTCATGTTGATTTTCAAATGGATTTTCAAACATCAACAAAGTTTGTGTCATTGTTTTGTCAGTGACTGCCTGTGTTTAATCCAATTCTGACAAAACAAAATGTATTTCATTTACTCCAGCACCCTTCTGTAAACATGAGAAGGGATTAATTTAATGCTCTGAGTAATTATAAGCATGGGGAGAACTGTGCTGTGATGATCAGATAGGAATACCTCTTACTTTGAGCACTTTGTTGCTCCGGTCTTGGAGACGTACGGGCATTGTAGAGCTGCTTTTCAACTAGAAAAATTATCGACACGGGGAAAAGTCAAGGAGTCAAGTTCCCATCTAATTAAGTTCTCCAATTACTTAATTAAAAAGGCACGCAAGACAAAATCTATCATTCCCTTTACGATGTACGATGGAAATATTACTTTGTTGGACAAGGCTATTGAAAGTACACCTTGTCAGTCAGTGATGACTCCGCCTCCTCAGTTTGGGATGTACTGTAACAAAATGTAAGGCAACTGAGCTGTTGCTGTGAGTAAATGACAGTATCTAACACTGCCTTCAGAGTGCATAACATTTTAAGTGCAAATTACCCCCCAATGGTGTCCTTGTGGTATAAAATTTCAAACCAACTGTAATGATTGTTTTGATAACAGACCATAGCCAAGGTGCTTTGATGGAAACGGGATGTTACTAGGTCTCCAGACACATTTTTATTCAGTGTCTTAAATGCATCTTTTGTTAGGGCTCTGAGAAACAGAGGTGATGTTTTGCTGGTAAAACGTGTCAGTATTATAATTATCTGCTTTACTGTGGGAGCTGTAAAAGTGGCAGCTTCCATTTGCAACTCATTATTTGGGACACAGTACTGGCTCTGGCCTCCCCCAACATTTAGACTGATTGGAGATTTACACTACGCTCACAGAGTTCAGAAGATATTAATACTTTGCATTGGTAGTCTTGAGAAAGTTTGAGATCTGTGCACATTTCCACGGGAAAAAAAGGTTCATAAGGAACATGTTTAAAAGGAACTCGTGGAAAAAAAGCTTGTCAGATTAAATATGCAACAGCATTTCATGTTGTGTGTTTTGAAATTGTCTCATGAAAATCATTGTGCTCTACAATGCATAGTTTCTTTTTCCAAGTAATTTTTTTCCCCAAAGGCCCCTTTGTGTTAATTAACCGTACAGATGGCATCTGTCTCGATCACAACCCAAATTGCCTATACAGTACGTTACTTAGTTCCACATAGCACATTTGTGCAAAGAACATCTCAAAATGGATTAAAAGCCTGGCTTGATCACCGAATGTTGTCCTTTAATCTTAGGAGTCTGTGCGTCCGACTGATCAATCTTGGGTTAAAGCATTTAAAAGGCAGGTATTCTGAATGTCATCGTGATCCAGAAGAGTGGTAAGAGAGTGGAATCATTCATCTAACTTTTTTGGTATCAATTCATATCTTGGGGAATGTTATTATCTATGAAGGGTGCCGCATTTTGATTTATTCGATGCTGCAGAAGTGATTGTGTGAGTGCATTATGCCGTCGTTATTGCTTCAAGCTTGACCCAGTTTCCCCCCCCTCCACAGCACAAATCAAAATGAAGTACAGCGGCTGCATATGGGCTTTATCTCTCTTTTCATCATGGGTTATTTAATAAGGTAAGGATACAATAAAGTAGCTGTCAGAAGGGCTTCATGTCTTTCGTCTTTCACAGCACTGGAAGACCAAAAGCAATGAACAAAGTTTATCAGTGGCAAATTGGGTCGAGGGGATACTCGGCGGCCTTGGTATTCTGCCAACTGGGTTTAGTCCATTACAGTTTCTTTTCAATTAAAAAATGAAAGCGGTGAGATATCTGCACTGGGATACATTGTAGGGAGAGATTGCCTGATCAGATAACATAGTGCAATCGCCCTCTTTCAAACATTTTTGTTGGCTTCTTTTCTTCTCACTGCATCGTAAAACAAAAGCCAAATATTCAGATTGAGACCTCTGGAAGACTTTTTTATTTTTTATTGTAATGATCCATCCAACCAGAGAGGAACTTTGTAATGAAGAGGAATTTGTTCTCAATGTGTGCATGATGCAGAAAATTTCAATATACTTTGAAGACCAAATGAAACAATTTTCATGTAACTGCTAGCACTGTTATATCATTTTCTCAGCTTAAAAGTGTTTCCGTTCGCTTCCGTTTGATTGTGTGAAAATAGCCCAATGCATACCTGTAAATCCGGCAGGAGCACGGTTTAAACTCTCAAATAATTCTAAACACAGATCAAGAGATTACTTAGAAAAGACCATTCACAAATATACACATTTTGTAAGGAATATGTAATTTTTCAACCGAAGGTTAGCCAATTTGCATGGCCACAAAGCATTGTGGAGGCTGAGAAGAGGCAGTTTTGGGTACGGCGTGGTGTGATTTGCTACCATCTGTTTAGCTTCCCACCCGTCCACTATAAGATGGTTGTACAACGAGCGGCCCTATGCAGGATACAGATTCAATTATTTTGTTGTCGCGCCTCGCCGCTCACAGCTTGCCCACCCCCCCCCCCACCCATTTTTTATTTTCCCTTCAACGTCGCCCCACGTCAAATTACCTGGACCCTTTTATATGTCGTCAGTTGCTGTTGGACCCTTTGGATCCTGCAGGGTGCCTGGACCAAGGGGAAAGTGAATTATAGAACGTGCTTCATGTGAAAGGGGTTCTGGGAATAGCTTTCCTCCACAATTTCTCATTCTTTAGCCTGCTTTCATTACAGCCCTACCAACTCTTTCTCTTGTGCCATTTCTCTGAAATACCATTTCCTCCCCATGTCTACTTCCACCTCTTGTGTCCAATGTCTGTGTTGGCGGAACTCAAACTGCTTTTGAGCAGTTGGGTCACCAGCAGGTACCCGCTTCGCTACCCTGTTTTTGAATAGTCAGACTGGCAGAGTTAAGTGTGCACACAGTCATGCACAGTGGTGTTCCACTCTTGGGACATTATTTTCTCCTCCCGCTGAGTGCAGCATAATCATGTGACCCCAAATCAAATACACTTGAACACTTGAAGTGTGTTGTTTTTTATGCAATTAAATGTATTTTTTAGCACAGCCTCACGTTGAAACATCTGGCAATAGTTTTCATGTGGATGAAATCTGCAATTCTTAAAGCTCTTGAATTTTGTCCAAAAGGAGACAGTTGCAGTATGTGTTTCTTCAGTAAACTCAGCTAGTATACGGCTGTGGAGTGTCTGTTGGCAAAAGATAAAGCAGTTGATTTAAAATCTCTGCGTGTCCCCCTGCTAACCGCATATGATGGAGGAGAGTGGACTGTCCCTGTAAAGAACATCTGTGCTTTTTAGGTGGAAGTAAGAGTTCAATATCAAATTCTTCCCCTCAGCATTTAGCATCATCTAACCACAAGCACTGTTATAAATTACCACACAATACTGCACACCTGTACTGTGATTGATCATAGATCCTAGTTTTTACCATTTGTTTTGCTGTCCATGTACAGATGCTCAATGCACAGCAATATGAGATAAATTCACCAGCCCACAGACCAGCACTGGGAAGTCACATGGTCAACAACTGCACTGAAGATACAAACATTCATCATATAGCAAACATGCATCTGCAAATTCAGCTCTAAGATACTGCAAGAACCATGGTTATATGTGGCGGCCTGGGATCTCCTACTATTCTGATAGTAGTTTATTTTTCATGAGTGCCTTTTGAATAAACTCGCAGTGATTTACAGAGTCAGTTTTTATTTTATTCATAGTTGGGGGGAAATCAATATAATGGTTCTCTTTTTTTCCCTCTTTTCCCTGAAGTGAGGCTCTCCTGTTGGATGATGAATGACAGCTTCTGGCCAATGGGACATCAAGGGAATACAGAATATTGTTTGGGAGTAAGAACTCATAACTCAAGTGTCCATCCTCCCTGTTGTATTGAGGGACGTTTACTACATGCTATGGGATGAGATGTTCTTACTGCATGTGAACATTGCACTGAGACAGGCGTGAGGTGTTTCCAATGAAGAATCTAAAAAATATTCATTTTCATTCTGTTGAACTGAACCCCTGGTTGTCTCATGCTCCTCCCTCTATTCCCCTCATTTTTTGTGTTTATCACACAGACTATCGACAGAATAGACTTTTAACTGAATAACTTTAATTACCCTAATGAAAATGGTTACAGATTTCTTCCCACATTGGATTGCAAGAAAAGTGTATTTTTTTGTAGTGGATGGATTGTACTATGTCATACCACTGGTAAAACTTACACGCAGTCGCAGCAAAGAATAGAACTGCAGTACCATTAACAGAGCTGATGCAACTAGTCTCCTATGTGGTCGAAGGTGATTTCTCCTTTGTAGGCACAGCTAAGCAGATACATTGTCTTGACGTTAGTCTGTGATCTGACGTTAAATCAATGTTTCTACTCATGTGTGAAGAGTGATAGCCAGCGGCAGTCCTAGTCTATTTGGGGCCCTAGTCAAACTGCCATTAAAGGTCATACCTAGCTAGACCCCTTCTAAGTGGAAAGTATTTTTCCCCTCCGGAATTATAGACCGTATGAAATAACTTAAATTAAATCGAAATCGAAATAAATCTAAAACAATGTTAAGCTTGTACTTTCAATGTTTAAGCTTTTAAGAGAGGTTTTAGCTTTGTGCCCATCTAGCATACGCCAAACTAGCTACTGAACAGCTACAGCTTACTCGCACCTCAAAATCGTAACTGTTATCTGTAAAATAATGAGAATGGAATACCGTTGTCTTTTGCACAATTCTCTTCTTGTACTTGTCTTTTCTTCCCAAATCAGGCACCAGAGGGATTTGACCTCTTCACGTCCATGCAGAATTAGTTAACTTTCTAATCTCACGTTGGATCTATGCTCCTGACCCTACTTTGTGCCCACACCTATGGTGAGCCACAATGACGATATCAAATGTTTCCCCTCAACATTAGCATAATCTAACCAGAAGCCGTGTTATAAATTACCACACAATACTGCACACCTGTACTGTGATTGATCATAGATCCTAGTTTTTACCATTTGTTTTGCTGTCCATGTACGGATGCTCAATGCACAGCAATATGAGATAAATTCACCAGCCCACAGACCAGCACTGGGAAGTCACATGGTCAACAACTGCACTGAAGATACAAACATTCATCATACTGCAAACATGCATCTGCAAATTCAGCTCTAAGATACTGCAAGAACCATGGTTATATGTGGCGGCCTGGGATCTCCTACTATTCTGATAGTAGTTTATTATTCATGAGTGCCTTTTGAATAAACTCGCAGTGATTTACAGAGTCAGTCTTTATTTTATTCATAGTTGGGGGGGGGGGGGGGGGTCAATATTATGTTTCTCTCTTTTTTTGTACCTTTGTCTTTTGCACATTTCTCTTATTGTACTTTTCTTTTCTTCTCAAATTGGGCACCAGAGGGCTTTGACCTCTTCATGTCGATGCAGACTTAGTTAACTTTCGAATCTCACATTTGATCTATGCTCTTGACCGTAGTTTGTGCCCAGACCTATGGTGAGGTTTCCGGGGCATGGAGGAGAGGAGGTGGTAGTGGAAGAAAGGAGGGTACATTTTTTGAGTATTGGGACGCATCCAGTGTCTCCCGAAAACATGGATAACACTCAGTGCTCCCCGCTGCCTATAGCCTAGTAGCCTAATTGCTCTCATACACAAACATGAACATATAGGCTAATAAATAAAGGCAAAACATAAGTACTACTGCAACTCTCTCCTGGCTGGCCTGCCAGCATCGGCCATTAGACCCCTTCAGCTTATCCAGAATGCAGGAGCGCGCCTGGTCTTCAACCTCCCCCGACACTCCCATGTCACCCCCCTGCTCATTGACCTCCACTGGCTACCTGTGATGGTTCGCATCAAATTCAAAACATTGGTGCTCGCCTTCCAGGCAGTCCGAGGATCAGCCCCTCCATACCTCCAAAAGCTCATCAGACCCTACACACCTACCAGATCCCTGTGTTCCACCTCCTCAGGACGACTGGTACCCCCCCCCCCCCGCTTCATACTAGCACCCGGTCTCGACTTCTGTCTGTCCTGGCCCCACGGTGGTGGAATGAGCTCCCCGTGGAGGTCAGAACAACAGAAAGTCTGACCACCTCCAAGCGCAGATTGAAGACTCACCTCTTCAAGCTTCACCTCTCTCCACCCCTCCCTAACTCCTTGTGACCTCCCTTGATTGTGTTTTTCTGAATCCTTGTTTAAGTGGTTCAAGCTGCTAGTTTAATACTTAAGGTTACTTATTGGCTTACTGTTGTACACGCCAATGATCGATATCGTGTGGTCCCCCCCCCCCCCAAAAAAAAAAAAATCATACTGACTACGCCTGGTGCTTGAAATCGTATTTACCTTTTAGGGTTGTTTTAATGCACTTGTTCCTAGTTTGAAAATGCACTAATGTACGTCGCTCTGGATAAGAGCGTCTGCCAAATGACTAAAATGTAAATGTAAGTAGAAAACAAATAGAATTAAAAATTAGATGGTGTATAAGTAGGGGACAGGGATAACTGGACAGAATAATTGCATGGTATACATGGAATATATAACATTACATGAAAAGTTTAAAAGCCTATAACATTTACTAGCCTATAGGCGGGGCAACAATGTTACAACATGCTCCACGCTATGATAGTTGTAGGCTAACTCTGCATGGTTCACAGTTTCTGCTGCCTAGTGGCATGTCAAAACTATACCATTTTATAAACCACAAGACAATTATTTAAATTAAATACAGTATGTTTGAAATCTGTGGCGTACACACATCGTTAATTAATCGAAAAAACACTGCTGAAAGAAATGCACTTATGTGGTTTTATGTGCTAAAAAACACTAGACATTTGTTAATAACTTTTTTAAACGAACTTTCAAATCTTCCTTCCTGCTACTCACACAGAGGAAGTATGTTGTTATGATACGTAAGTGAAAACAACTACTCCTGCTTCGGTGCAACCGGCAAAAATTCCTGTGTTACCATAGATCGTAAAAAAATACAACTAGCCCCACGTTAGCATACACCTCTGAAAAGATACCGAGGTCCTGACCTCGGTGACTTCAATGGTGGGTACGGCAATGGCACAAACATTAAGGAAAACACACTCCAAATCCAGAAGAAATTGAAAACACACATAAAAAGCTACAGCACACTCAAAAAATGGAAACATGCTGCAAGAGAAGAAACGTACTGCAAAATTCCAAAGCAAATGTAAAAAGGAAATTTTTTTTATGTTTATTTGATAGATTTGATAGGGACAGATACAGTACACATAGAGAATTGCACAACAATTGTTCAATGCCATGCATCGCAGCATTTATAGCTTCTGCTAACCTGCTGCAAGTTCAGAAGCAAATCGAAAAATTCATATACAGTAAAAACAAATGCAACAGAGAATGGATAGTGGGCCGCAAACACTCGCGAAACAGGGAGTGCAAGCCAGCACCCTAGGCAATTATCTATATTGCCTATGCCTAGGACTGCTACTGGTGATAGCACCTGGCCAACAAGAAAGGATCATCGCGTGACTGATTGCATGTGTGGTAGAGGCACAAAAGGCTGTCCTAATTACACACCGCTGAAAGGCTATATCTCAGCACGGCCATACCTGAAAGATCAAGATTTTCGCACAAATTAGCCCTCAACTGGGTGCATTTAAAAATATCCCATTCCTTTTTACCTCTACATGCATACATCTCTCGGAGCAGGGGAGAAATCTTTCAGGTGTTCAAAACTCCAGTAAATCCAACTAGAATCACACATCTGCATAATATATAATACAAATGCCATAAATGTGATGCCCTCTCATGTCCTGGTGAGTAAATCCAGAGATTTGCCTGCTTTCCAGCCCAGTGCTCCTCTGTGTTTTCTGTGTCAGACCTCTCTGTGCACTGCTCAATATATTTACATCCTCCTTCATGTGAAACCCCTCTGTTCCTTTTTTTGAGCTGGCGATGGAGCTCTTTCCTCCCCGTACTCCCTCTTATAAGTCCCTTAGTCCCTCATATTCTCCCCCTATTCCCCTGTATGCATCCCTTATTCTCTCCTTATTTCCCCTTGGGCATCTCGTATACTCACTAATAATAATGATAATGATCATTTACATTACATTACATTCATTTAGCAGACGCTTTTATCCAAAGCGACGTACAATAAGTGCATACAGAGACGTCATCAAGATCACTGCAGAACAGACCACACAAAGCACATCCTTCCCATAATGTAGCAGCTATCCCTAGTAATGAACGTTGAATGCAGTTTATCATTTATACATTGCTTCCAATATATGTGTTCTAAGTGCTTTCCAATACAAGATAATGCAATTAAATTAAAGAAATATAAAACAAGGCAAAAACAAGTGTGTACTACAGTACACAATAATATGCATTCCAGGAAACGTGGCACTGTTTGGAATAATGACCCATCCCGCACTGATTACAACTAGCAGTATGTAGGGGCCAATGCAGAGGTGACCCAAATGGACCAGGCAAGCTTAGACCTACCCTGCTGGGACAAAGCCAATTGTATCCTGATGCTGTGGACTTCTGGGCATAACCCAAAATTAAACTGGCGATGTTTGAGTACATTTGTTGACTGAGCCAATTGTGAGCACAGTGAAACATTTATATGACAGACCCACTAGGCAAGCCAGATCACATTCTAACTGTGCTGGTTCAATCAAACAGCTTTGGTCCAGGAGTAGACAAAAGCCAATGAGAATCGCTAAGAATAGCTCTTAACAGGTACCAGCTGTGATGGCAGTATATACATACCTTTCAACGTAACACCTTTCCATATGGTTTTAATGACGATGATCCTGTTCTATACATCACTGTATCATTACATTATTGTATCATTCTGGAACATTATCCATTTGATATTTTAATTACTTCAATGTGTTTCAGTTCTTAGTCAAAGATGATATGCACGCACATGTATGACTGTTATCCTCAGTTTAAATTCTAAATTAATGGAGCCGTTAGCTCCAGAGAATCTCACACAACTTCGGCTCTGTATCTGGTACATTAGCTTATTTTATCCTCCTCAGTCCCAAGATCAAAATTCTTGAGATATAACTAATTTCTAAAAAACATGTTCATTACTACTTATCACACACCAAAACATATCAATCATATTAATCTGCTGGGGGGGGGGGGGGCTACTCAGTATGAAGTATTGTTTGGATCTGCATTTACATGTAGGTTTGGATTTGATCTGCAATTTGTGTGGTGTTTTCTGACTGCTCCAGTGTTTTCTGTTTAATTATACTTCTTTTATTTGTTTGTTTTTTATTTTATTTAGATTTTTGACTTGTGGTATTTAATTTTTGTTTTTTTTAATCCTCCTGTCTGCTTTGTTTGTACAGTTGGAGTGGTTTCCGACTGTAATTGTGGGTGGGGCGTTCTCCAGGTCAGTGGTCCCATGCTTCACACTCCGTGTTGTAACTGTTGTAATGTTAAATTAAGTACACTGACACCTTTCTCAATCTTGCAGTGCAGGTTGGGTGTGTGTGTGTGTGTGTGTGTTCACACTTGGAGCACAAGTACACATGGTGGTGAAACGGCCGGTCCTCAAGTGTCTGCTGCCCTCCATGTAGTTTGTTATAATTTCGGCAGCATTTCGAAGGCAATGTTACTCTGCATCAGCTATTTTTATTTTTATTTTTTGAGATGCTGCTGCTACCTGCTAATGCAACCACCAACGACTCCACTTATGGTAGTAGCTTGCTAACTAGTACCCCTACATGCACTTTAGTGTATTGATGGTCGAGTTGAACCTTATCCGGAAGCCGGAATTTGTCCCTATTGTGACCACTTTCGCTACGAAGTTGAGGAAGAAGATGTTCTAGGATAAGACACATTTTAGATTGAGGCTGCCAGATTTCCCTTTTCCTTATTTTTTAACCCCTTCATGCAGATGGCAAATTTGGTCAATTCCCACCTATTTAGGGGGTGCTCTGTTTAAGGCTTTATAACTCCAGGGGCTCTATCTTGGCGATCTTGGTGCTTGGTCTAAGCGCATGGTGTAAAGTCCATTTTGGGCATGTCCAAGTCCACTTTTGCTATTTTAACGGTGTGTTTTTTGGGCGCTAAGCATGGCGCAGGGTGCAAATGGGCTGAACCTAGTCGCTTCATTAATTATAGGTGTGTCTTGGGCGTGACATGCAATAAACCAATCAAAATGTCTTATCCCATTCCCTTGAAAAGCCTGCTTTTCCACCTTGGCGGATTGCTTATGATGGTGAAACAGACATGCTCGTGCGTGTTTAGTGCGATCAAGGAATAGGCTATATGGATCAATAGTAGCCTATGATCAATATTATTCGGACTAACCATTATGAGTTCCCGGTAATTCCTGACAGTGCTGTTTACAAAATATATGCGGTTAAATTTCGTTAAAAGCACCTGCAACAGCTGAGAATAAGCGACCAATGGCTTCCGTCTCACCTTAGCAAACGCTAAATTAGCCTGCTTGTTTAACAAATTTAGTTTGATTATGCAATGAACTCATGTTCAAGGTTCATCCGAAGTTCATTATAATTTGAATTCTAATTTTGATTAATAACATAAATAACGTTATTTTGCCTTAATGATGACACTAAATACAATAAAGCTGTCAGGTTGGCAACCCATAGGTTCAGCATATTTTCCCTTGTTTTATAATGTCCTGCTTATAGAAATGTGACCAACCTGTTTTACTGGTAGCGTAATGCTTTAAAACGATCCACTTTCCCAGGAAGACCGTGAAAAGTGCGATTTACAGCAGGGGAAACAGACCTGCTCCTGTAAAGCGCACATGCAGATAATGGCATTACAATTTATTGTAAATTAATTGTGTAACGTGCTGCAAATTTGTTTTTGTTTCTAATTAGACGCTTAGTTCTCTTTAAAATCTTTTGTTCCATTATGGAATAACAGGTGAAATCAGCGGGTTTTTAATAAGCTGAGAGTATGGAAACCTTGTCACTGTAATTTAAAAAATATGAAGGACGAAGAATAGCTTACAATTCAGTTAACATGGTGACATTTATCTCTGTTTTTTAACCATAGGCTATCGAAGAAACCTTATGCACAGCGAATCCGCTGCAGCCTAGGCTATTTGAAAAACAATAAATGCAATATTCACTGGATAAGGTTTTTAACTTTTTTCAGTGACAACCATTCTATTTACTTACAGGCTGTATTCCTAGATAAACAGAGCTGTCTTGTAGGCTAATGACATCTGAAGCGCATTTTCAGAACTCAAATGTCCGTCTATTGCAGTGCGCGACTTTTCCATTGAATGACAATTCACGCATTAGGTGTAAATGACAATTCGTGCATTAGGCTTGATATAGGTGTTATCAGCTCCTTTTTAATGGATAGCCATTGTCCCGTACCATCGCACATCGCCTGGATGTTGATGGAGTGAGCTGAGGGACAGGTATGTGGTCTTTGACCTATGTACCCTTTTATTATTAAGCATTTTTTGATATAGCCTACACAATAATAATATTTCACATTGTAATCTTGATATTTTAGTCATGCTTGTGCGTGCCCCTGTGTGTAACAGTCTGGAGGGTGTATGCGCGTTGTGCACACGCCTATGTAGACGCACTTATATGCGCCATTAAAATAACATGTAAACAACTGCGACATGACTTTAGACCAGGTTTGTGGTGGTTCTAGCGCAAGCGCTTTCTGCTGGCTCAAGATATTAGCAATACGCCAAAAATAATCCTGGCCACTCTGTGATGTTTTCACTCCCGTCCTCTTGTATCCCGTGTTTTACCTGTTTCCTTTCGTATCATGTTTGTCTCTTCCTAGTTGGTTTCCCTCGTGCTGCAGGTTGGGCGTGGTTTTTTTTTCTTGTTCTCCCTATGCTTCAGGAGGAATTCTGGTCGAAGCAATAAAATATTTGAGTATGGGAACTTCCTGTGTTTGAGTCGTGCGTTTGAGTCCAGTTCATACTCGGAACTGTAACAAAACGAACTGGCCAGCTATGGACTCAGCCGACTTGGATTAGATCCATCACGCCCTCGCCTGCCAGAACGCTGTCAGCGATCAACTGAGCCATCGCATGGATGACGTCCAGGAGACTCTGAAGAATCTCTCGGACCTAATGAGTTGATGGCGATTCATCTCCCTCTCCCGAGGGCTCACGCCGTCCCTGCACCACCTGCTTCGGAGCTGCAGCCCGCAGCATCACCGCCCCCTTCTGGCAAGGAACCGCGAGTACAACACCCCGAGCGTTACCTAGGGGACCTGGGAAAGTGCCGTGAGTTTCTCCTCCAATGCGACATTGTGTTCCGCATCCAGCCTGCCTCCTTTGCCACGGATTCAAGCAAAATCGCTTTTGTGATGAGAAGTTTGGGAGGGAGTGCCCGGGAGTGGGCCACTACACTGTGGGAGAGTCAATCATCCGCCTGCTTCCACTTTGCCTCCTTCACAACTGAAATGCGTCGGGTGTTCGACCATCCGGTCTGCGGACGGGACGCCACCCAGCGCCTTCTCCAGGTGAGCCAGGGCAACCGCAGTGTAGCTGAGATGGCGGTCCAGTTCCGTACCTTGGCAGCAGAAACGGGATGGAATGACACTGCCCTCCAGGGGTCCTTCTTGCAAGCCCTAAATGAGGAACTGAAGGACCAGCTGGCAACCCGCAAAGAATCCAGTTCGCTTAATAGCCTCATCAGCCTTGCCATCTCCATTGACAACCGTCTCCGGGCCCGGGAGAGGAAGAAGGGCCAGCCACACACTCCATTCACCACATTCCACGCTAGTACATCCTCGCCTTCCGGCAAACCCTCCACCTCGACGCTTACCCAATCTGAGGGAGAACCCATGCAATTGGGTAAAGTGTCCATTGATGCTGAGGAGCGACACCGGAGAATTTGCACCAATTCCTGCCTGTACTGTGGAAATCCAGATCACCACTTAGCCTCTTGTCCGATTCACCCAAAAGGCGTGGCTCGCCAGTAAGACTGGGCGTGGTGGCGAACCCTATCTCCACCATTCACTCTGCTCAGAACCGGGTTGAACTAAAAGCAACCCTTTTGTGGGATAATAAAGTTGCGTCCTTGCTGGCACTGGTCGACTCGGGAGCCGACGCCAATTTCATTGATTCCAATTGGCGTCGGCTCCCGCTCCGACCGTGCATCGACTACCGAGGCTTAAACAAGATTTCTGTATGTAACAAATATCCTCTGCTGTTAATTAATTCTGCTTTTGAACCCCTACATGACTCCACCGTGTTTACGAAACTGGATCTCTGCAACGCCTACCACCTTGTCCGTATCCGAGAGGGGGATGTATGGAAGACGGCGTTTAACACCCCCCTCAGATACTTTGAATATCTGGTGGTCCCGTTCGGTTTGCTAACGCTCCAGCAGTGTTCCAGTCCATGGTCAGTGATGTTCTGCGGGATCTCCTGGGTTAGTCAGTGTTTGTTTACATCGACGACATACTAATCTTTTCTAAAAACCCCCAGGAGCACGTAATCCATGTCCGTCAGGTTCTCCAAAGACTCCTAGAGAATAAACTGTTTGTCAAGGCTGAGAAGTGCAGTTTTCACGCCTCTTCAATTCCATTCCTGGGCTTCATTGTGGAGGAGGGGAAGATCCGAGCAGATCCTGCTAAAATTCAAGCCGTCACCGATTGGCCCCAACCGGCCACACGTAAGCATCTATAACAATTTTTGGGTTTTGCTAATTTTTATCGCCGCTTCATTCGCAATTATAGCATTGTCGTGGCTCCTCTCACTAAACTAACCTCCACCTCAGTCCCTTTCCATTGGAATTCCGAGGCTCAACAGGCATTCAACCTCCTCAAGACCCGGTTTTCCACGGCCCCCATCCTCTGTCATCCGGACCCCGATCGCCAGTTTGTCGTCGATGTAGACGCCTCGGACACTGGCGGTCCTGTCACAGCGGGCAGCTCAGGACAGCAAGCTACACCCATGTGCCTACTTCTCCCGGAGACTCACCCCGGCGGAACGTAATTATGACGTCGGGGACCGGGAGTTGTTAGCCATCAAGCTTGCATTGGAGGAGTGTCGGCACTGGCTGGAGGGGGCAGGTAAACCATTCCTTGTCCTGACTGACCACCGCAATCTCCTCTACATTAAGTCCGCCAAAAGGCTCAGTTCTCGCCAAGCACGCTGGTCCCTATTTTTTGCCCGGTTTAATTTCACAGTCACCTTCCGCCCAGGTTCCCGCAACGTTAAACCGGATGCCCTGTCTCGTGTGTTTTCCCCCCATGCCAGATCTGCTGATCCTGAGCCCATCATCCCGGCATCCTGCGTTGTGGCTGCGGTCTCCTGGGAGATCGAGGGCGTAGTGAAGGCCACCCAGGCTACCCACCCGGACCCCCACAATAACCCTAACTCATGTCTGTTTGTCCCCAACTCCGTCCACTCCCAGGTCCTCCAGTGGGCCCACGCCTCCCGTCTGGCCTGCCACCCAGGGATCGCGAGGACGACCGCCCTGGTCAGGAGGAGTTTCTGGTGGCCCACCCTTAAAGGGGATACCCGTGCCTTCGTCCTCGCCTGCCCAGTGTGCGCCAGGAGCAAGGCCTCCCACTAGCCTCCCGCTGGCCTCCTTCGCCCCCTCCCTGTACCGGGCCGTCCTTGGAGCCACATCGGGGTAGATTTTGTGACTGGTCTGCCCCCGTCGGATGGCAACACTGCCATCCTTACCATCGTCGACCGGTTCTCCAAGGCAGCCCACTTCGTCCCCCTGCCCAAACCCGTCCGCATTGGAGACAGCGGAGCTCCTGGTGCTGCACGTGGTGAGGCTGCACGGGATCCCCTCTGCCATCATCTCTGACCGTGGGCCTCAGTTCTCCTCCTAGGTCTGGAGGGCGCCTCAGCCAGCCTGTCGTCGGGATATCACCCCCAGTCTAACGGTCAGACGGAGCGGACCAATCAAGACCTGGGAGCTGCCCTGCGGTGTGTGTCAGCTTGCAACCCCTCCTCCTGGAGTCGGTTTCTGCCGTGGGTGGAGTATGCCCACAACTCCCTGAGGAGCACTGCCACCGGGATGTCTCCATTTGAGTGCTCCTTGGGGTACCAGCCACCTCTGTTTCCGGTCCAGGAGGAGGAGGTTGTTGTCCCATCCGTACGGTCCCACCTCCTCAGATGCAAGCGCGTGTGGAGGCTGACACGCACCGCTCTCCTCCGCACCACCTCCCGTACCCAACGCCTGGCGGACCTTCACCGGACCGCAGCCCCGCAGTACACTCCCGGACAGCAGGTCTGGCTGTCCACCTCCACCATCCCACAATCCTCCTCAAAAAAATTACAGCCCCGGTTCATTGGTCCCTTCCCCATCGTCAGCATCATCAACCCCGTCCCGGTAAAACTACAACTCCCCACCTCACTTAAAATCCATCCCACCTTCCACATCAGTCAGGTCAAGCCTGTTGCCTCCAGCCCCCTCAGTGCTCCCGTGGACCCCCCCCCCCCCCCCCCCCCCCTCCCCCACCACCCCGGATGATTGACGACGCCCCGGCCTACACGGTAAGACGTGTCCTGGACATCTGCCGTAGGGGCCGGGGTTTCCAATACCTAGTGGACTGGGAGGGGTACGGTCCTGAAGAGCGGTCCTGGCTGCATAAAAGTCTAATTCTCGATCCTTCCCTCATCCACCAGTTTCACAGACGCCATCCCCAGAAGCTCAAACCTGTGTGAACGCCAGGAAGCATTCGTTGGGGGGGGGTACTGTGATGTTCTCACTCCCGTCCTCTTGTATCCCGTGTTTTACCTGTTTCCTTTTGTATCATGTTTGTCTCTTCCTAGTTGGTTTCCCTCGTGCTGCAGGTTGGGCGTGGTTTTTTCCCTTTCGTGTCACTCTGTTCCACTGCTCATCATCCGCCTATCCCTTTCCTCCCTTTCCCATGCATTCCACACACTCTCTGCTCCATTTGTCACTCTCGCACACATTCGCACGCGGCACCTAATTTATACTTGTTAATGTTTGTATTTAGTCACCCAGTGTTCTTTGTCCTGTGCCAGTTCGTTAACTCTCCTTGTGAAAACCTCTGGTCTTGTCTCGTGGATACATTGTATCTAGTCCTGTCTTGCACTTTGGAAGCCTTGTCTTGCATTCAGGTGTTAACTCGCCTTTCAACTCTGTCCGGTTTTGATCAAGCTCTCACCAGGAACGGCGCTCCTCGCTGTTCAGTCTGTCCTGCCTCGCTGTACTAACTTTTGTCTGCTCTGAGTCTACCAACCTGCAGTTGTTCGTATTCCCTGCTTGTGCTGCTGTTCCTGCCAAACCAACTGCTGTGTGTGCATGCAGCCGGAGCTCCAGCTCTACTATCCTGCGGCGGTGCCTGCTTCCTGCTTGTGCTGCTGCCATCCTGCTGCTGTGTACACGTCCAGCCGGGACCCCGCTCAGCTAACCTGCAACTGTTCCTCCCACTCCGCTCTGCCCTGGTTCCCGCTCCCCGCTCCTCCTCTGCTCAGCTTGCCCGGATTCCTGTCACCATCACCAGCCCCTGGCCTCTCCCGTTCCCGCTGTTCCCCTGCTGTACCCACCATCTGGATTGTTTGTCTTATATGTTCTCCCTATGCTTCAGGAGGGATTCTGGTCGAAGCATAATTTATTGGAGCCTAGCGCTCCCTGTATGTCTGTCGTGCATTGAGCCCAGTTCCTGCTAGGAACTGTAACTGACTTTTCTTGTTCTCCCTATGCTTCAGGAGGAATTCTGGTCGAAGCAATAAAATATTTGAGTATTGGAACTTCCTGTGTTTGAGTTGTGCGTTTGAGTCCAGTTCATACTCGGAACCGTAACACACTCCTCATCTTAAGACCAACACGCCCAGTTCACTTGCAATGGGCGCAAGAATACATGGTAGTTAAAGGACGTGAGCGTTAGGCGTTATATTGAACCCAGCGCCGGGTGTAAGATAGCAAAGGCACTTGCGTTTGGGTTAGCGCCGCTTTGCGCCGGGTGTAAGATAGGGCCCCAGGAAACTTGGTAAATGGCTTAAATGAAACAAGACAGTTGCCTATATTATGTATGATAACATTACAATAAAATAATATTCCTACAACAGGCCAAATGCCAAATGTTGTAGCTTCAATCAAAATTGGTACATCAAACATAAAACATGACTGAGCCATCAATGAACGTTACACTACAGCCTGTGTAATGCACTCGAAATGCGAAGATAATAATATCAAACATAGCCTACTGGATAAGACGGTGATTGAGTGGAAAAACTAATGTACATACGTAGCCAGGGAGAAGAACCACATATTACAAGCAGTGCTTACTTTCATATTGAGGACGAAAAACTCCCGTCAGTGAATGAGTTTTCTGTAGCTGTTTGCGTCATACTACATTAATAAAAATTCTGTTACACCGGGCTGTAATTTACTGTTCAAAGCACCCAATAACAAACTAAAGGATATACGGTCATCTATCGGATAAAACAGTTGTGTATAAAACCAGAATGACGTGAAATACTTCAGAGCTGCAGAGAGGGCATATGGGTTTCTGCACACAGACGTTCCACATAGTGTTAGACCGTGCTAAACTGGTGTGTATTTTTCAAACAGATATTTCAAGACAATAAATGACCACTGAATTTTTAAAGGAACATCTCTATGTGTAAAACCACTGGTAGGATTGTATATTTATTTTATATTTAGTATCAGATATTCATAGTAGAATGACGTGGTATAATGACACAAAAATTTCATGTTTATTTAGCATTTGAGTGAGCAGGGCTTTTCACGGCTTTTTTGGCATACAATCAGGCTATTTTTGGGTTTATCTTGTTGCTATGATGGAAATCTAATTTTATATGATGAATATTTTATGAACTGACACATAAGACGCTATTGTCCACTATTTCATGCATGGGAAGGTAGAGTTGCAGGCGAGAGGGGGTGGGGGGTTGCTTGTTAAATTGACTTGCTACGGGAAAAATAGTGACACTCCGTATTCGGCAGAGTGGTCACGAGTCGTGTAAGATAAAACACGGAGTTTGTGGTTTCCACTCCGTGGAAACCTCTCAACGAATATCTCAGTTGAGCAAAATCTTGCCGCCGGTGCCGTGGCCACTAGGCATCTGAGCAAAGGGGTTAAATGGATTTACGTTATTTTCAATTATGATTCAAGTAAACAGCAACAAGCCAAACATTTCCTTTGCTTTATTTCTGTCTGCTCACCATGTGATGCAGCGGACCTCCCCAACTCTGAGAATGCAGGCATAGTGACCCGGGTGGAAAGACAGGAATATTTTTTACTGTGTTTTGAAAATGTACATATTTTTTTGTTGATAGCGATGTCACATAAAAGGCACCACAGTAAAAAGGCACGGTGAGCCAGCCCTTCTCCCCGCCAACTATACACAGGACCCTT
Organism: Synaphobranchus kaupii; assembly: GCA_029718625.1. NCBI lineage: Eukaryota > Metazoa > Chordata > Actinopteri > Anguilliformes > Synaphobranchidae > Synaphobranchus > Synaphobranchus kaupii. Next base: position 26,742,053 of record CM056391.1, read on the forward strand.
CACTTGGGGGAATGTGGAGCCCTCCAGAGGAGCCCTCGACGCAGCAGTGAGCCCTCCAGAGGAGCCCTCAGTGCTGCCTGTCAACTTGACTGAGCAAGGATTTTGCATTAGCCTAATTCCATTAGGCTAACACACATGTCGCCTCGATTCTTCTGTCCTCGTATCTCAATGTCCTGCGTTGGGTGGAGCTAGAGATGCAAGGAGTGAAAATAAGCGATAGAAATGAACCCAGTGTCACCACATCCACCTCCTCATCCTGGAGAAGATGGAGGGGCCTGGGGTGGATTCAACCCTAAAGCGCATTCTCCCTTGTGGTGATCTGGAGGTAGCAGAGGGAGGTCGTTTCTCTACAAAAAAGTGTCCCTTGTGTGGAGCTACTGGCTTTTCTCTTTTTCAATTTTCCTTTCCCCGGTTTGGCCGCTTCGCCGCTCAGCGGTTCCAACACACATTCTTCTTCTTTTGTGCTTGGTGTACCGGATACCTTCATGGTACCTCTGCTACTTTAGCTGACGCATCAGCACGGCAACACAGGACTTCTGAATGCGTCAGCTACACTATTGCGTGCAATATATCCAGCAGAGCGCCGTCCGCAACACCATTAATCAGACCCCGGTAATACCCTAGGGCTATCACTGGGAAGCTCAAAAAATATGCAAGCAACAGCCGCCCGGGAGGACGCCAGGAGACAGACGCCGTCGCTTTATAACTTGAAAAGTGGACCGTAAAGCCATTGCCTGCAAGTATGTTCATCATTGCTTTTGTCTTCTGCACGTCTTAGAACCTGCCAGGTGGAGATGAAACGATCACTGATATCATGCCAGCTTCATAGAGCACTAATCAAAGCGCGACCAGCACAGCCGGTGTGTCTTAAAAAGTCACATCTCCTGACCCAGGAGGGTCATTTCTTGTATATATGGAATATGTAACAGAGTGGAGAGAAAGTCTCAATGCGAAAGACATACACTACTGTTGAGTGCAGGGTGAAACTTACAAATAATATTTAAGTGTAATGATGAATCAGGCCTTGTGTTGCAGTGAACAGTGAAGACAGTGAAGGCTTTTACATAGATATTTGGCCCTATATTTTAGAATCCAGTCTATTGTAATGTCCTACATATACAAGATTCTCACCAGAGGGAACAGTAGATAGGCAAAATATATCACTATGAATCAAGCTCATACACAGTATTCCGTCTCTTCCCTTCCCTTCCCTGCGGCATACAAAGAAACTTAGGACAGGGCTTAATTTATCTATAAGGCAGGGAGATGAAGATGCTGTGGCTTTGGATCGCCAGATATAAATAATAAATAAGATGAGTTTTCTGGAATATGAATAAAACAGCCAATTGAGAATTTCATTTTCTCCCTGATTGGCTCTGAATTGGAGGGCAATGCCAAGACAATGCTGTTTATTCAGACCCATGAATAGGAAACAACAAGTTATACAAATACGAAGGTTAAACTGAATGCAGGGACTGGTGAACAGCATGCAGGTAAGAATAAATAAATTAACAGCAGTATTAAGGATCCTCTCACAGTATTTACATGTTTTATAAATCTACATGGAACTAATCATAATGAAGGGTCCTGAATGTCTCTTCCAAGCATACTGTATTATTACCATAACTGCTTATTATTATTATAACGTCTGACCCATGCTAATTGCAGCCAATGAGAAAAGGAAACAATGTAGTTGTACTAACTACTAACCTGAGAAGAGCAATATATGTGGGTCTGGTAAAGTTTTGAGTGTTAGGCTACCTGTTATTCACCTTTGCCCAATGAATATTGAACTTTAGTTAAGTTCTTCCATAATGCATTACTCTTATACTACATATTTTATTATTTAAATAACATAGTATAAGTATAACAGTATAAGCATGTGATAATAATTAGCCGAGAAGGTTATTCAGCATAGATGCATGCAACTTATTCATTCATTCATTCATTCATTTAAAAAAAAAAAGAGAAAAAAGCCATATTTCAAATGAAACTCATTTTAAATGATTTATTGCATTTTATGAATTATAGCTGATTGCATTCCTACATCCATAAATATTTTAATCTCAGATGAAAAGTTTCACATAAGGCTTTATCCATGATCAGCTGTTGCCCTTCCTTTCTGATGACAATTAACTGTCCATATAGAGCTGTAACCCCCATCATTTTTCAACAGGCCTAGCTCTCATGAATAGTATCCTATTAGGAATAAATAAAGCCAATATTTAAAATAAAATTACCCTGAATGCATGAAAGAGCTGCAGACAGGATTCTCTCTGCAAAGGAGACCCAGATCTTCCAAACAATAACTGCCCGACCAAAATAACGAGCCAAGAACAACAAAACTAATGGTAGGCTAACTCTCCTTGCTCCAAGTAGTGCTTTAATCAGAGCTGTTCCATTTTCTAAGCGCTCTAGTCAAAACTGAATTGCAGCTGTTTAGTATTTGATTAGAACCAAAGCAAAAAGATTGTACTGTGATTTCATCATGTTTTTCTGCAATGAAACTGATGGACTGTAGTTGGGCTCCGGTGTAGTGAATATTCTTCAGTTAATCTGTTACTCCATTTCCATCATCCTTGGGTCAACCTTTTTTCCAGAGCTTTTTAAAAAAAATAATTTTCTTCCCAGACAGGAACACCGTCAGACATATTGCAGCAGTTACAATTCTGGCCTTCCTTCAATGAACAATGATGTTTCCGGAAAATTCTACTGTGTGCACCACCTGCCACAGTCCAGTCAGAGGGAACATTCCATGAACTTGGCTGCAACAAGTCGGCTCCCTGTACAACACAATTGAAAAAATTATGTGCGCATATGCCGTATGCACACCAACATTTTTGCTTTTGCTTCTAAAATGGAAACTGAGATTTCATGGTTTATTCAGAATTTTTAAAAATAGGAGAGTATTGGTTTACATGTTAAGACATGCAGAAAAAGTGGTGAAAAGTCAAGTCAAAAAGCATCTTAAAATAGACAGGCATTTTACTACCATCCAACTGTCATATGGCTTTATATAATAATGAGCAACAATAATTTGTAAAACATAAGGTAAATAAAATATTGTTTTTTCTGTTGAAACACAAAAGTGATGAGCCAGGGGTCGATGCATAATCAATTTAATACAGTTACATTTTTTCTTTTTAAAAGTGCTCATCAGTGAAAATCAGTTTAAACAGAATGTTGTCCTAGAGCCATTTAGAACTTATTGGAAATGACATTTATTGTGAGAACAGAACCTGAAAATCTATCTTCAGGTCAGGTGATAAATCAAAGCACAATTAAGCCATATACTGTATATTTTCATAACCTAACATACGTTTGTACTGCAGGTAGGCCTATTTTAATGATAATATTCCAGCATGCATTTGTACCCAGTGTTGCATGAAACTGAACATGTTTGTATTTACATTTAATTATAGATCTGTTTTTGCTGTTTGGCTCTGATTTGGCAATAAAATCATAACACAGTTACTAGTAAAACTGAAGAAAATGTTATGATGCAGTGTCTTCAGGAAGTATTCATCCGTATTAAACTTTTTCATATTGTGTCCCGTTACACCTTTTTGTAACAGGGTATTGCAATGCATTGAAATAATGCCCTTTCCACTTCACCATCATAAGAAATTTACATGATACAAAAATGTCGCTCGTCAACAACATTTTTTTAAATTACTTACACTTCTCATTTACAAAAAGTATTCACATAAGAATACTTTTGTAAATGAGAAATGTGAGATTAATTACACCAGTCAATACTTTGTAGATAGCAATTACAGTCTTCTCAGGTGTGTCTTTATGAGCTTGAGAACTGTATGAGAGTTTTTTGTCCATCCCTCCATGCAGAGAGCATCAGTGGACAACATTTTCAGGTTATACAACATATCTTCAATGGGATTTAAGTCTGGGCTTTGGCTCAGCCATTCCAGAATACTGGCCATCTTGTTTTTGGCTACTCCTTTGTAGTTTTTGGCATGTGCTTTGGGTCACCGTCCTGTTGGACCATTAATCTTTGCCGAAAATACAGATCTCTGGCAGACTGAAAAAGGTTCTACTCAAGGATTTGCCTGTTTGCCTCCATCCATCTTGCCCATGATGGCAAAAAACTTCCCAGTCCCTCCTGCTGAAAAGCACCCCGTTGGCATGCTGCTACCACTGTACTTACACAGCGATGGCATTACCTGGATGATGGGCTATGTTTAGTTTGTGCCAAACTTAGTGCTTTGTTTTCAGGACAAAAAGGTCAACCACAAAATCTCTGTAACATAGTCTGTAACATAGCTTCTGGCAAACTCCAGGTGTGACTCAATGTTAATGCAATGCTTTTCTCAGAAGTGGTTTTCATTTAGCCACTCTCACATAGAGGCTAAGGCTGTGTCTGAATATGACCCTTTTGAGTACGCATATTTCAGTCCACATCGTCAAAAAGCTTTTGAGTTGGCGACTTTTTCACACAAATGGGGGCACTTAAAATACCAGGATGAACCCCTTATTTCCGGGGTTTTGTTGAGGGTTATTCAGGAGCACACTCATCTGCAGAACGGTGCACTCATCCGACAATTTCAGTAAGTAACTTGAAGTAAAAACGTAAAAGACGTAGAGCGTATATGCATATCTATGGTCCAAGAGCGGGTCATATTACGAACTACTTTTTTTTATTTTTGTTAATTCTATCTTCATTCATAAATCATAATCTACACTTTGTAACAATCATCATATGTTAACTGATTGATATTCTCAATAAAAATAAAAAAATAAAAATGACAAACTACTTCCTCACTAGTTTGGAAAGAGTTTTGCGGGATTTCTTTCGCACACTGCTTGCAAAGTGAGTGGACAGGGGACAGTGGACAGGGAACAGGGGTCGCATTCGGACACAGCCTAAATCTGCAAAGTGCTTAAGAGATTGTTTATCCCGGGACAGTTTCTCCCATTCTAGCCAATGAGCTCTGTCATGGTTTTGGACCCTGTGGTCCTATGCGGTCGTTTTCCTCGGTGGCCACGCGGGGGCGCTGCCCTTTTGGTGGATGCTTGCTCCTCCCTGCTGAGTTGGGGGAGGTTCTGTTAAGCTGTTACACCTGTCGTAGTCACCGGAGATATGTATATAAGCCTACCGTTCCCTTCATGCGGGGCTTCGACATTAATTGTTAATTGTTAATTGTTTGTTCATTGTTATGTATTGTGGTGTATTGTTGACTGTGAGTGCTCGTACCATGTTGGCTACTCGCCTATTTTTAACGTCTCTTGGTGAGGCAGGGCTTATTTCTTGCTGGCTTACTAGTGGATTATCTCGTAGAAGTTTGGGACTGTAAAATCTCTGCTCTAGTTCGCCTGTGTGCGTTTTCCTCCGTGTATGGAGATTTGGGCGATGGTCGGAACTGTGTGTTCTGTTCGCCTCTCGGTGCATGTCGTCTCATGTGAGATCTGGCGTTTCGCTTCGGCTGGGTTGCTTAGCTCTTAGAAGTGTAGAGTAGCTGTTCTTTGTCCCTTTTCGCCGGTTAATGGTTTTCTTATAGAGAGACCTGGCGTGTTAGCTTCTACTGATTTCCGGGTTACGTTAAGCCAGTTAGTAGCTTGGTACGTTTATTCCTGTTTTGTCTCCTTCTCATAGACTGCGTTCTCCTTTGTTGTGAGTCGGGGTTTTGTTACTTATTCCTTTACTGTGAGGCTAGGGCGTGTGTTTATTTAAGTTTGCGGAGTCTTTTGGTTAGTAAGTTTTGGGACGACGGTGTTCCGTCGGCTCACCTGTAAAATGTTTCTCATGTGAGATCGGGTGTTTATCCAGGTATGTTTGCTGCATTAGACTGCGAACTTATTTAAGTAGCCATGGAACGTTAAGTCTCTGTTCCTGTTTGCCTCGTTACCTTTCTCCTTATTAAGAGGCTAGGGCTCTTGTTTGAGTAAGTGTGCGTGAGTCTTGTGGATTAGACTGCAAACTTATTTAAGTAGCCATGGAACGTTAAGTCTCTGTTCCTGTTTGCCTCGTTACCTTTCTCCTTATTAAGAGGCTAGGGCGCTTGTTTAAGTTAGTTTGCGTGAGTCTTGGGATAGTAAGTTATGGGACGACGGTGCTCCGTCGGCTCGCCTGTAAATGTTTCTCCCTCCTGGGAGATCGGGTGTTTGCCCAGGTACGTTTGCTGTATTAGACTACGCACTTATTAATCTAGCCAAAGAACGTTAAATCTCTGTTGTGTTAGTCAGATAGCCGACAGTTTCGATCGGTTAAGGTGCAGCTGTCCATTTCATCTTTTTGTGCTTTCCTTCTCCGTGTATAGGAGTTGTGGGCGATTCGGTTCGGAACTTTAGTTCGTTTCGTCCTTCGGTGCAATTCGTCTCTTAGGGAGACAGTTTGATGATGTTGGACATGTTTGCGTGTGACTGCAAGTTAAGTCTTGATATTTTAATTATCGGTTCCTTCGCCTCTTTATATTTCTCCTGTCTGAGTGGCAGGGCTGGTGCTTGTGTTAGTCAGTTAGCCGTTGGTTAAGGTGCAGCTGTCCTTCATCTTTTTGTGCTTTCCTTCTCCGTGGATAGGAGATGTGGGCGATGGTTCGGAACTGTAGTTCTGTTCGTCCTTCGGTACAATTCGTCTCAGGGATTCCTGATGATGATGTTGGACATGTTTGCGTGTGACTGCAGGCTTTAAGCCACGGAACGTTGGATCTGTTCCCCTCGCCTCCTCATACTATCGTTTATTTTTTGCTGTGTGTGTTTGTGCCATTGTGCTACTCGCCTGTTCGTATTTGTCTCGTTATCGAGACAGGGCGTTATATTCCTGGCTCTGGTGTAACAGTGAGCCGGTCTGTAGCTGTGGTGTGTTTGTGTTCGTTGTCTTGTCTCCTTCCCTTATCTGCGGGGTATCCCGCCTTAGTGGCCTAAGGGCTTTATGATTCCCCTTGCTGCGTTTGGCTCCTCCCACCTCACACGACACGCCCCATTACAGCTCTGTATTGTAGTTTTGTAGCTGACCTCTTGGTTGCTTCTGAGACAATTGCCCTTCTTGTCCAGTTGCTCAGACATACTGGTCTTGGTAGTGTCTGGGTTGTGCCATATGTTTTCCATTTTATTGCAATAATGGTGATCCTAAGAAGCTTAGAAACCTTTTTATTAAATAACCTAATGAAGCTTTTTGCCTTCAACATCTTCATCTCAAAGTTTCAGTTTCTTGGTCTTCATGACAGCCGCAATGATCGTATCTGCTCTTTCAGTTGTTAGACCTCACATTCAAGCTAGTGAAAATTACTCCAAATATTTCCTTATTTATCCTGTGTAGGGGTCAAGTGATTATAAAGTTATTTTGAGGTAGGCATACTTTAATTAAGATAGGGTTTTGTGATCGTAATTAGGTGAACTTAATGCTTATTGCTTTTGAAGCAGTGTCTGACAATTGTCTCCCCATCATTAATAAGTGCACCCTCTTTGTAATAATTTCAGATATTTGGCAGGCAGTAATGAAACTGGAATTATTAAATCTAGTTAAACTTCAATCTAGTTAAACAATTTTCTGTTTCATTTACATGCAGCGATTAGAATCCATGTCTCATCTTCATCTGCCAATGTCTTCTTACATTACTGCCCACTCTGGACAGTCTTCCCAATAGTCAGGAGAACATGAACCATGGAACCAGTCCAGTGTTACGAAGTTTGTAACATGCATTGTAGTTATCAATAATAATATCAGGTGTCATTGTTCAAAATCTGTTTAGCAACCCTAATGTTAGATGGAGAGGCAGAATAAGGCCGTCTTGGCCAGGATTTGGCAGACCATGTACCATTTGGAAGATGTTACAAGGCCAAAGGCTTTGGTAGACATCTCTTATTTTAGATTTTGAGATTATTTCTGAAAACATTGCATTTTATGAACGTTCTCTTGTGACGAAAATAATTTAATAAGACTTTTTTTTTTTAAAACACAACAGGAAGGCCATATTTCACTGAGGTATAAAATGATGTGCCTGTCAATTTAAAGATAAATATTCAGTGTAGGAGTAAAGGCATTGTGTATTCATGAAGATGTTTTGTTCTGTAAATTACATTTTGTGTCAGTGGGTGGTAGAGGCCTTTGCCCCCACACTTTCAAATGAAGAAAAACAAGCTAATAATTAGGACTGTGATATTTATGTACCAATGGGTATTGGTACATATGTAGAAAGTATGCAGTTGTCTCAAACATGCAGCTTTGATACGCAACGCTTCCTTTTTGAGAAAAATGCCATTATCTGGCTCTTCCTCACCCCCCAGGTTTTTCTGTTATTGCTGTACTCAGACCAGGTTTGTTTTTACAGCTCTGGCTGCTGTCCTTGCCGTTTTCCTTGTCTCTAATCACTGCTGCACCTCCTCTGTGTTAGGCCTACCAGGACTGCTTCTGTGAGTGGGAACATTATATGCAAATTAAGGAAACTGGGAGCGCTGGGAAAGTTATTTTACACTCAGATGAGAGATGAGACAAAGAGGTCAGGATTAGTTTCAAGCCTCGAGCATTGGCTTGTTTGGTTTGTTAAATTGTGACAGCACATTTTATGAAAGAATGCAGTTCTTTAATAAAAACCAACGGGCCCCAGTGGGTTATGGGAGTGCAGTAGAACAAGCCACTTCCCTGTAATGTGCTTGAGCCCCAAGATAAGAGCAATAATTAGCCATCCAATCTGTTAGCAGCTTTTAGTCCCAGATCACAAAAGGGCTGTAGTAATGCCAGCAATGCTCTTCCAATATGACACAGAGGCTTTCATACACAAATCCATGTTCCTTAAAACTGACTGAGAAAAATAGTTGTATTGGTTGAAGAAACAAATTATGTTACATCAAGAGCTGAACAACATATGTGACTGGTGCTGGTAAAACGGTCCACAAGTAGCACGGGGTCATTTTTCTGTTTTTTATAGTTTATGAAAGTACAAATCCTGAGCTTTCAAATGATGTCTCATATACTGCAATATGCAAATATTTGAAAAAAATATGCTTCTTTGAATGTTGGTACACCTTAAAACACTTTCCTGAGAAAACAGCTCTCAAAGATTTGCAATGATTCACATCTCAGGCTGGCAAACTTAATGGGCATGAACAGTAGCTGGCTAACCCTTGCCCCCCCCCCCCCCCCCCTAGGGTATCTGTCAGTATCTGTCACTGGCTGTCAGCTGTAGCTAAGGCAGAATCCAACCACAATTGTCCCAACCACAACTGCAATCCCAGACTTTTTTCTTAATTAGGAACTTTTTCATGGTTAGAGGGATCATTTACCCTCTTAAGCCACATTATGTCAGAAATAGCCATGAAGAATAAAAGTACCATGTTCACATTGTGCTATATTACAAACAATTACATAAAGAGGTAGCAAAAGTTTTTTAACTGATCAAAATAAAGGCTGAGGTGAATCAATAGGCTCCTAATTGGTGAAAGTGTGGACACATGTCATGGTCACTAAACCATTTGGTAGAATTTGAAGAATTCAAAGATAGTGCAAGTGACAACATTAAAATAAAACATTAACATAAACTATAATGGTGTATTTAAAGTCCAGAGTCCAGTTTAAAGTGTGCAATAGCAGGGTCCTGCTCTGGTCAGATGAAAATTAGCACAGTGCTCAATGTTCAGCTCTAATGTCCAATGCATCTGGGGAGATGCAGTCGAAGTGAATCTACAAACAGAGAGTCTTGTTCTGAGCTGTTGTGGAGTTTGAATCCCATGAGCAAACCTGGGTGGTATTTCACAAAGCAGAAACTATCCAGCTAACTGAGTAATCCTGCTATGTGAAATACCCCCCACGCCTTTGTAGCCAAGCTAGCTGACAGTGGTTATGTATGATACATTATTTGGACATGCGGTTAGCTAGATAGCTAACTGTTGACTGCAAAGGCTTGGTTTGCGTTAAACAAAGATAGAATGATGCTATATCGCAACAAACATGCGTGCAAATGATACATTGTTTGGACACGCGGCTAGCTAGATGGCTAACTGTTAGCTTAGACAGTAAAGGCTTTGTTTGTGCTGAACAAACCCAAGGCTTTGCCTGAATCAACACCATGCTAGAGCCCAAGGCCGCCGTCATAACTATGGCCACGGCCAGAGTACTTGTCATATAACCCTGGCATGGCCACAGTACATTTAGACTAATGGGCAGCTTTTTTAATCGTTTATTTTTTCATACAATAACACACTTTCTCTTTTCCTTTTTAAAAAACTGCGGTGCTGTGCATATGCATTGCGCACTTTGTCACAGAAAAAGAGCGTTCACTTTCACTTACGTTGAATGACTGTTTCTAGGAAACCCAGTGAGCAACCCCCCGCCCCCCCACCCAGTTTTGATTTTCAGTCTCAGAAAGCCAACATAATGTTATTGTTGGGTAAGTATATTAACCTATCTGAACAAAAAACGTCTCCGACGTAAAAAAAAAAGCCAAGTTACTCACGCATAGCCTACAGAGCGCTGTCTATAAGTCCTTAATTCCAACTTGCAAAAACTAGGCCTGCCTTTAAAAGTATTGATATCAAAATGTGGCCAAGTTACAACTAACAATATTGCCTATCGTAGCTCACACTAAATAAACTAGCTCTATTCCAAAGCAATGCTATCCAAACTTTCCTAAATTATTTAATGCAACTTGGCCCTGTGTTTCTTCATCTTAGCATATGAAGAGATTGTGCCTCATGGAACAACATATGATTTCAATTAATGTTTTTAACAGCTGATGCATAATTACACTCCAGAAAGGATATGGTTATACTTTGTTGGCAAGTTTACTTTAGAAAATGTACAGGTTTTAAAATGTTAACTGCTGCTACAGATTTCTTTACAATTCACAAGCAGACATTTATATCAAAAACATCATGTACAATAGAGAAAGGGGGGACGAATAAATAAATGCAGATAAAAATAAGTAATATTTTTAAAATAGCGTACATATAGCATTTTTACAAACGTATCCAGACATGTTTGTGGGTCAGATGATGGAAAATAAGTAATAGCCTAGTACTAATTTTCTTAACATAATAATAGTTATGATATTTGCAAACAGAATTTTGTGAACACAAGGATATCTATGTTCTGTAGGACCACACAGGTTTTGATAGAAATCCAAATATTCCAAATAAATAAATAAATCAATAAATACATAATAATAATAATAATAATAATAATAATAATAATAATAATAATACATTTTATTCATTCTGCGCTTTTCATAGACCCAAAGCAGTGGATGCAGACAATTATTCAAACATGCCCTATAGTGTCGTAATTTTTATTTTATTTCCACTATAGTGGAAATAAAATAAAGTATTTTATTTCCACTATAAATTATTCTCATTTTGCAGTTTGATGTGGAACATACAGTTTCATTGACCACATTCTCCTGAGATGGTAAGATGAAGAAACACAGGGCCAAGTTGCATTAAATAATTTAGGAAAGTTTGGATAGCATTGCTTTGGAATAGAGCTAGTTTATTTAGTGTGAGCTACGATAGGCAATATTGTTAGTTGTAACTTGGCCACACTTGGATATCAATACTTTTAAAGGCAGGCCTAGTTTTTGCAAGTTGGAATTAAGGACTTATAGACAGCGCTCTGTAGGCTATGCATGAGTAACTTGGCTTTTTTTTTTTTACGTCGGAGACGTTTTTGTTCAGATATCACTTATTTTTGGTATCGAACTAATGATGAACAATGCATGAAGATAATGACATCGAGAATAGCATACAGAATAGTACATGCGTTCCAAATAAATGCATGCAGACATTCGCATAACCATAACGCCCTCTACTGACGAGAATTATAACATTTCTCCTATTAGCGATAGCCCACAATTACAGAGTTTGTAGATGAGCTGTATTTAATGTCTAATGAAATACAATGAACAGCACCACCTGAACTATGGATCATGAAGAAGCATGTAAATGAATTAACCAAGTCTATATGGAGACATGCATTAAAATAGGCTAGACGCAAACACATTGTATCTGAAAGAAATACATACAGCCTAAAATATGGAAATACAGTTGTAAAATAGGCGTATTAGTATTCTATAGAAATAACGTTAGCCTATTCAACACTGGCTTGTCGGATGCGTAACTCCAAGCATCCATGTCTGGGCTACGAGCTGCCGAACTTCATAAGCACAGCATAATACCTTCGCGTTTTTTTTTTGTTGCCGGTAGTGTAGTCTACGTTGTCTGCGGGAAATCTTTTGGTACCGGACAATGTAGCTAGGTTTATTTTAGTTTTCTGTAGTGCAATGGATGTAAGGCATGTTGATTCGCTTCGTAGTAGCCTAGCTTGTACCTGCTTCCTTGACTAGCAGCTGACTGACGTTTCTCTGGCAAAACTAACATTGGCTTAATTGGACAATGCATATTTCCCAGGAATCTTAGCCAGTAAGAAAATAATAGATACTACTAAGAAAGTAGCCTACCAGAGATTATTCTTCTGATTATAATTAAAAGTGTTTGCAGTAAGATACATTGTCTGCAGAGTACCGTAGACTAGAGCAATGTTCAGAGGCTAAAGTATTTTTTTTTAAAGTGACTAACCATGAATCATATATGTTTAGGGAATTGGAGGTTTATAAATCCAATGGTTTTTCTATTTTTTATAATTTGTTTGATTTTTCCCCATTTTCTCCCAATTTAGTATCCAATTGAACCCCTATTCTAATTAAATTCCCCCCATGTAGCAACCGCTAGAGAATCACCACTACACAACCCCGTCAGCCGGCGGTAGGACGGGAGGGTGCCACGTCCTCTTCAGGGCGTGACTCCTCCGAGCTCCTGACCGTGATTCCAGCTCGCCCAGGGCCGCTATGCGTGCAGCGATTCTCTCCGAGCCCCCACCCGGAAGCAGCTGCCAACTGCTGCTCCCACAGGGCGCCGGCCATGCTCTGATCTGGCAGGACCGGGGCGTGAACCCCGATCCTCGGAGCACAACCGCACCGACTGGAAGTCGGCGCTTTTACCGCTGTACTACCGCGACAGCCCTATAAATCCAATGTTTTATTGCAGCTTATAGTAGGCTATCATCAATTCTTAATGTATTATCGTAAATTCTTAATTTTCCTAGTAGTTAATTTTATGGTGACATTGTGTTCTGTGTGAAAAGGATAAACTGAACAGAGCTGAAGTGAAGAAATTAATGAAGACATAATAAAGAAATATTGGCCGAGGCGAGCGTTGAAGGTTTCCAGAGACAGACATGACAGCAGGCTCCACACAGATAAATTTTTTTGTCGGCATTTGTGTGAGATTAAAACATGTAGCCAATGGCACAGTTATTTATTGAATTTATTTTTTACATTAATGCAAGAACACGATGTTAACCAGATGATATTCTGCGTTGAAACTTTTTTCTTTGCTTGACAAATGGCCATGGGATCTGTTCCCATAACGTTAGATTGCCCATTGCATTACTGTCGTGGTGTCCAGTGACTGATTTGTTTAACTAACAGGCTACAAGTGAACAGTTAATATTGTAAACGTGTCTTTGTCTTTGCAATAAAAAAAACATTCTTGCATGAGAAAACCAGAACATGTGCACACTGTTTGAGTCCAAAATGAAATTACACTTTAATATCAACCAGGCGAGGTACGAACCCACGTCTCTTGCAATACTAAGGCTTGACGCTAACCATCTTAGCCAGAAAGAAAACAATAGAAAGAAAGTAATAAGAATAACAAATAATAAGAAAGTAGCTTACCAGAGATGATTCTTCTTCTCATTATTATTATTATAATTAAAAGTGTTTGCAGTAAGCTACATTGTCTGCAGAGTAGCGTAGACTAGAACAATGTTCGGAGGCTATAGTAATTTTTTTAAAGTGACTAACCATGAATCAGATATGTTTGGGGAATTGGAGGTTTATAAATCTGATGTCTTAAGGGATTGCAGCTTATAGTAGGCTATCGTCGATTCTTAATGTATTATCATAAATTCTTAATTTTCCTAGTAGGGCCTAGTTCATTCTATGGTGACATTGTGTTATGTGTGAAAAGGATAAAGTGAACAGAGCTGAAGTGAAGAAATTAATGAATAAAGAAATGTTGGCCGAGGCATGGGTACGTTGAGGTTCGGATTTCAGTCAGTCATGACCGCAAGAGCAGAGCGTAACACACTATATCTACTATATCACACCCCTCCCCAAACCGGACGCTCGCTCTTGCCTGGTTTGGGGAGGGTGTGATATAGTAGCTACAAGTGAAATACAAGTGAAACATTGAACAGTTAATACTGGAAACCTCTTTTGCCTTTGCAATAAAAATATGTTAATGTGTTAATGTGAAAATAATAACAGTGTAATAAATGAAAAGTAATTAACAGTTGCACATTGTTTTTGTGGAAAATAAGCATGTGCCCTGCTGGGCTCGGACCCACAATCCTCTGTGTCAGAGACAGCAACTCTGACCATTAAGCCGCAGCAGCTTCTTGGAATTATTATTGGGCGATAAGCTTGATGAGCAGGTATACGGACCATACCCTCAAAGAATAATTCTCCCCATTGGATAACATTGTGACGGAGGCAGGCAATTTGGCAGGAAAAATAGGAAGAAGAAGAAGAAGGAGAAAAACGGCAAAATAACCCAAGTTTGGGGCTTTATTGTGTGGATGTGTGAAGTTGTATCTGAATGCTGTGTGGTTACATGAGGTCAGAACATACAGAAGTTAATGTTTTTAAGGGCTGAGAGTCTATGGTAATTGTGGTTACATCTGTAGGAAACCCTGAAAAGTGCCAAACTCTCGGTGCTGTATAGTTATGGGGCATGCCCCGCCAAGCCGTAACTTGGCGGATGGCATACCTGCCATCCCAATTATGATACGTTAGTTACCTTCTGAGACTACCTCACTGAACAATGTATAATATTATTTTGTCGAACAGGAAAAAGCACAGCAGAGACACATGGCAGTTCAGCTTCTCTTCGTCATCAGGAGGAGGACAGGGCAAGGTTAGTATTTAGGCCAAGGTCAATGTATTGCTGTGATGTTAGTCATCTTTAGATGACATATTTTTTACATTACAATCATTTCGCAGACGCTTTTATCCAAAGCGACGTACAATAAGTGCATATTGAAGGTCATTGACGCGACTACAAAGCAAATCCGACAAAGCACAGCTTTCTCACAGTGTAAGAGCTATCCCTAGTAATAAACATGGGAAGTACAGTCAGCTATACATTCTGAACTATAGAATAACCAAAAACACAAGTTAAATAGAAAACAGGAAGTGAATACTATAGAATGGCCCTATATAGGTAGTTTAGTCGAGGTGGAGTCTGAAAAAGTGCGTTTTCAGACCACCACGAAAAACAGACAGTGTTTCAGCTGAGCGCAGCAGAGTGGGGAGTTCATTCCACCACTGGGGAGCTAGGGTGGAAAAGCTCTGCAGTCGGGACGAGCGGGAGCCTTAACGGAGGGAGGGAAGAGCAAGTCGCCCTGCAGCAGCAGAGCGAAGTGGTCGAGCAGGAGCATAGTGCTGGATTAAGTCCTGTAGGTAGGAGGGGCCTGACCTTTTGGCTGCAGTGTAGGCCAGGGTCAGAACTTTGAACCTGATCCTGGCCACGACCGGCAGCCAGTGGAGTGACCTCAGCAGGGGGGTGACGTGCGAAAACTTTGGGAGGTTGAACACAAGCTGAGCAGCCGCATTCTGGACCAGTTGTAGGGGCAGAATGGCGCAGGCTGGTAGGCTTGCGAGAAGGGAGTTGCAGTAGTCCAGACGTGAGGTGACCATGGTCTGGACAAGAAGCTGGGCGGAGTAAGTGGTCAGGTACGGCCGAATTCTCCTGATGTTGTACAGGAGGAACCTGCAGGACCGTGCCGTTGCCCTGATGTGTTCTTTGAAGTCCAGCTGATCGTCCAGGACCACCCCCAGGTTCCTTGCGGTCACCATGGATCCGTCGACGGTGATGGACAGGTCTAGGAGCGGGGAGGTCTGGTATGGCATGAAGAGCAGCTCAGTCTTGTTGAGGTTGAGCTTCAGGTGATGGCTAGACATCCACTCAGATGTCAGCCAGGCAAGCAGATATCCTTTCCTTTACCTGTGGGGTAGAGGGAGGGAAAGAGAGGAAGAGTTGAGTGTCATCAGCATAACTATGGTAAGAGAAGCCATGTGAATTAATAACCAAACCAAGAGACTTAGTATAAATGGAGAACAGCAGAGGACCCAGTACAGATCCCTGCGGGACTCCTGTAAGAAGTGGATGAGGTGCAGAGACAGAGCCCTTCCAGGAGACTTAGTAGGATCTATCTGTGAGATAGGATGTAAACCAAGAGAGGGCAGTTCCAGAGATGCCCATCTCAGCCAGTGTGGAGATCAGGAGTTTGTGGTTGACCGTGTCAAACGCTGCAGACAGGTCAAGGAGAATCAGGACAGAGGAGAGGGAGGAGGCTCTGGCAGTGGCGAGTGCCTCGGTCACAGCCAGGAGCGCAGTTTCAGTGGAATGCCCGGTTCTGAAGCCGGACTGATGAGGGTCGAGCAGGTCGTTCTGGTGGAGAAAAACTGACAGTTGGTTAAGGGCAGCTCGTTCAAGAGCCCTTTGGACAGGAAGGACAGGAGAGACACAGGACGATAGTTTCTAACATCAGAGGGGTCTAAGCTAGGTTTTTTAAGGAGTGGGGTAACACGGGCAGTTTTGAAAACAGCAGGAACATAGCCACAGGTTAAGGAGGTGTTGAAAATGGAGGAAAGATATGGAAGGACCTCACCAGATATAGACTGAAGGACTGCTGACGGGATGGGGTCCAGTGGGCAGGTGGTTGCACGCTGGCGCGTTACAAGTTGGAGTACATCTGTGTCCTCCAGAGTCTTAAAGCATGAAAATGTAGCGGTGGGTTCATTATGGGGCATATGGGGCGTCACCGGATGTGTGAAGGAGTTTCGGATCATGGCTACCTTCTCCTCAAAGTGGATCAGGAAGTCATCTGCAGAGAGGGTGAGGGGGGTGGAGGAGGGATCAGCAGGGAAGTGAAGGTGGAAAAGAGTTTACGGGGGTTAGACATGCATGCATTAATTTTTGACTGGTAAAATGTCGCCTTAGCAGACGTAGAGGCCAGATCATCTGGGGATCTGGATTTCCTCCACTTTCTCTCAGCAGCTCGCAGCGTGGTTCTGCTGGATCGGAGAGAATCAGTCAGCCACGGGCAGGGGGGTGATGATCGGGCTGGTTTGGAGACAAGAGGATATAGTGAGTCAAGAGACTGAGAGAGGCAGGAGTTAAAGGTGGAGGTGGCAACATCAATAGGCAAATTAACAAAAGATGCAGGAGTAGGAAGTACAGAGAGAACAGAGGTAGAGAGAGAGGTGTGTGAGAGAGTGCGGAGATTTATCCTGAAAGTTACAGGGGGTAGGTTGTTAGAGATGTGGGAGAGTGGGTAGGAGAGAGAGAATGAAATAACGAAATGGTCCGATACATGGAGCGGAGTCACTGTGAGTTCAGACGTGGCGCAGCTCCTGGTGAATACAAGGTCTAGTTGGTTACCAGCCTTGTGGGTGGCGGGCGATGGGGACTGGGTGAGGGCGAGGGACTGGAGGAGTGAGGCGACACTTGATGACTGGGAGCTCTCTGGCTGGAGGTTGAAGTCACCCAGTAGAATTATAGGGGTGCCATCCTCAGGGAAGGAGCTCAGGAGAGTGTCCAGTTCATCCAGGAAAGCGCTGAGTGGACCTGGAGGGCGGTAGAGAACAACAATGTTAAGTTTAGACGGGTGAGTTACAGTGACTGCATGAAACTCAAATGAGGAGATATTTAGGCTATGTAAAGAGGGCATGGAGAATTTCCAGGACTGAGAGATAAGCAAACCAGTGCCCCCGCCTCGGCCAGAGGCCCTGGGGGTGTGCGAAAAGGAGTAGCCATCAGACAGAGCAGCTGGAGTGGCCGTGTTATCTGGGGTGATCCAGGTCTCAGTGAGAGCCAGGAAGTGGAGGGACTTCATCTTGGCATAGGCAGTGATGAAGTCGGTTTTCTGGACAGCTGACCGGCAGTTCCATAGTCCACCCACCACTGAAAGTTCCTTATGAGGACAGGGTTGGGCAGACCAGGTTAGCCGGGCAGTGCCTGCAGTGGTTGGACCTCCTGGGGCGAGGCATAGAGCACAGAGGAATGGGGGTTAGACACATGGTAGGTGGTGAAAAGAGAGGTTAGGTAGGGTCCTAGCAAAGATCAGAACAAACAAGCCGAGTAAATTGATGCCGAGGCTGCCGTGTTACGTGTTACGGCAGCCTCTGTTTTAGCTTTATGCAGTTACTTAATTGCACTCAGCTGCTTGCAGGGCTAATACACACAGGTGAAACAGGTTCCAACTACTAATTAGCAACACAAACGACAGGTAGCTGGCCCAATCACAGCGAGCAAGCTACAGACTAACTGCAAACAATTCAAAATAAGCTAAGCTACCGAGTGACTCCAATCTGTTCTATTAACTAACAACAGCTGAAAGCAATGAAAAAAGATACGCTTTTTTTTGCCGAGCGTAGCCTAGACGATCCTCGACGCAACAAGATGCACTCAACAATATGACCCGTATATGGGCGGTTGAACTGATTTTTTTATTTTAAAGATCATATTCAAAGCAGCTGTAAGTCCATAGCAGTCCTGTACAAAGGCTATTACAAGAAAAAAATCTGCATGGTAACTGCCTCAATAGAATAGGATTTAACATATCGTCTTAATGTAGCCTACTTGGTGTGTATCCACCAGGAATTTCAAAAATAATGAGATCCAAAGATAACACATCAAATTGTAAGCGCAGGTAGGGTCAAGGGAGTGCACCCCATGGTATTTTTGACATAAAAACATAAGTGATTACAGATTAATTTCAAATATTTGTCCACTGTGGTGGAAAGCATTGTGTGAAAAGTTAAAGGTGAATATGAGAATTTTAATATGATAAGCTATGGTGGTTCAGAGAGTAGCATACATGTCATGCAATTTGTAATTCTTAAAGTCTCATAAGTGAATCTGTATTGACCTATAAAAGGTATAAAGTGATCTGTCTTGCTCTTTTGATATTAAAGCAATGTAGAATATGCACCAAATATGCTATGAAATAGTGCTGTTGGATTCGTTGTTTTTCGGAGTTAGGTGGTGGGTAGGGGGTTATTATGCTGTTTTCTGCCATACAACTTTCAGGCGTGTGATGGCACCTCTGCTAGAGCCTACTATTGAGTATGCTAGCTAAGTAGTTTACACTGGATGAGAAAGTTAAGTAGGTGAAATGTTCTCTAAATGTAGTGTACTTTAAATCACTGGATGCTTTACTTATTTCCAGGTTTTCGCTGATAATAATATTGAGGATATTTTTCGCATAACTTACTGTAACGTTATGTCATTAGTAAGCAGTAACGTTACGTTAACGTTAGCCTACACGGTAGTAGGGCTACACAGGACGCAATAGATCGGGCTGTTTCGGACACCGCCCTCGACTAACAGACAGATAAGTTAGGCTAACACAAAGATAGATAGATGGCAAAAACTAAAACTTACCCGAGTACAAAACTGAAGATTTCAGGGCAAACTAGATTAACAATTCCTAAAGAAATTGTAGGTGTGGTTGCTTCAATGGCTGGAAATGGCATAGAAAGTAGTAATATGGTATAGTGTGAGGTGGAAAATAAAAGGTGGAAATGGCATGAACTGTTATTGAACGGTTAATAAAGGGATCTAGTGAAGGTGAAAGTGTTAAAACATGGTGATGTAGCCTATTTTGTGCTAAGTAGTCTAAAGAACCTGGAGGTGATACAAAGAAGTAATGAATTGGGATAAAAGCACAAAAAGGTAATGTCACATCATCTGGGATAGTATTGTTGGGTCATAACAGTGTTGTAGACAATGTAGAGGAAGGCATTGTGAATGCCCAATGTACTGCGTCCTGTGTATTAGCAAACTGCTTACTGTAGTCTATACTGTAGTGACATGCAGTATGCAAAATATCCTCCATATAAACCTGGACATAAGTAGCCTAGGCTATATCAGTTTCCTTTACACTCTTTGGCTATATCATCTGGGGGTATTGAGAACACTCAATTTGGCTGCGCAGGTAATGCTATCCTAATTTAACAGCTTTTTAAAAAAAAAAGTATACTCAACTGGCATACTCAAATAGTAGTGTGTACTGATTTGGACTATTCGGACACAGTCGTAGTTGGGTTTGTAGAAAAATATGGGTTCATACAATTTTTGCCTAGGTTTTAACCAAATGCTCATCTACTGATTTTTCCACTTTATTAAATGAAAATATGGTGATGTAGCCTATTTTGTGGTAAGTAGTCTAAAGAACCTGGAAGTGATACAAAGAAGTAATAAATTGTGATAAAAGCACAAAAAGGTAATGTCAAATCATCTGGGATAGTATTGTTGGGTCATAACTGTAACGTCCCGTTCCCATCCTGTCCGGTTCCCTTGTTTTGCCTTGTCCCTCCGTGTCTTGTTCCATTCCCTTGCCCTGGTTTTCCCCGTTGCTGCAGGCTGGGCGTGCCCCTTCCGTTTGGTTCACTCTTTCCCCACCTCGGTGTCAGCCTATCTCCTTTCTTGTTCACTGCATGCATTCTCACCTGTCTTTTAGTCAATCACCCTCATTTACATTCCTCACGCTTTCCTGATTGTTTCCAATCACTCTGTCCCTATTTAACCCACCTGCTGTCTCCCCTCCAGTGTTGGATCATTTCTTGTGTTGCCTTCCGTACCCTGTTTGCTAGTTCGTTTGCGTACCTCGTTAGGTTTCCTGTCTCCCGTTTCGGTCTCTTGCTCTAATTCTCTGTTGAGTTTAGACTCCTTTCTCCTCGCTTTCCCTGTTCTCGCTGTTTCTAGTTCCCTAGTCCATGTAGTCTCCTCCTTCTCTGCCAGCCTGTGTATTTGCCCCTTCGCTCCGACCGGCCTGCAGCTGCGTCACTCCCTGTGTGTGTGTTGCAGTACCCCAGCGCTCTACCCTCGTGGCACCCTCAGCTGGGTGTCCTGCCTCTCTCCTGCTCAGTGGTTCCTGTCCGGCCGTGGCGGCCTCCTTGCTGCGACTTCGGTCCCAGGCTCTGCGGTTGCCCAGTTACCCAGACCGGGCCTGCTTCAGCTCCACTTCACTGCCTTACTCTGTGCGTGTCCTGCCTAATACCTACCTCAGCCTTACAGTTTCCACTTTCCAGTTCCTGTTGGACCTCCCGGTCCAGTTCCAGTCCGGTTCCGGTTCGGAACCCAAGTCCAGTTCCGGCTTGGAACACCCGCTGTTCCCGCTGTATCAGTTCCTGTTGGATCTCCCGATCCAGTTCCTGTCCAGTTCCGGTTCGGAACGCAAGTCCAGTTCCGGCTTGGAACAGCCTGCTGTTTCCATTATACCAGTTCCTGTTGGACCTCCCGGTCCAGTTCCAGTCCAGTTGCGGTTCGGAACGCAAGTCCAGCTCCGGCTTGGAGCACGTGCTTAGTCTAAGGACTTCCTCATTCCTCCCTGTGTTGTGTTTTTGCCCTATGTACGGCTTGGGACTGCCCCAAACCAGCAAATAAACACCCATTCCTGTTTCTCTGTCTGAGTCGTGCATCTAGGTCCTGCCTTATCCGGAATCGTGACAATAACAGTGTTGCAGAGGAAGGCATTGTGAATGCCCAATGTACTGCGTCCTGTGTACTAGCATACTGCTTACTGTATTCTATACTACAGTGACATGCAGTATGCAAAATATCCTCCATAAACCTGGACATAAGTAGCCTAGGCCAGTGGTTCCCAAACTCGGTCCTCTGGGACCACTGTATGCTGGTTTTCGTTCCAACCACAATTGCAATCCCAAAATCCTAACAAGCTGTTAATTTTTCTTAATTAGGTGCTTTTCATGTTTAGAGGGATTATTTACCCTCTTAAGCCACATCATGTCAGAAATAGCTGTTCCTACTGTTTTGCAAATAGGTAACATTTTTTTTAAACTGATCAAATTAAAGACTGGGGTGAATCAATTGGCTCCTAATTAGGTATTTGAAAACGTGAGTTTTTAAGTTCCCTCATCAAGTTTTTCTTAAATGTATTAACACTGCAAGTTTGGCTCATTATCATTTTCTTTGTCTTTTTTTCATTATTTATCAAATGGTTAGTTTTAGTGGCCATATATCCACAATTTCACCAATCAGTTTCCTTTATGCTCTTTGGCTATATCATCTGGGGATATTGAGAACACTCAATTTGGCCACGCATGTAAGGCTAGCCTAATTTAAGAGTTTTTTTTTTTTTTTTTTTAAGTATACCCCCCCCCCCCCCCCCCCCCCACTGTCTTTTTTGTTGTTGCTGGGGCTACAACTGAAGTTCCCTTGCGGGAAAATAAAAGTTCTTCTATTCTATGTCCTGTGCTGAATTCAGCGTTCTATTCAGCCTACCTAGCATGCAGCTATCTAAAGCAATAATTAAACATAGGCTATCGTTTGGCTAATAGTAACTTAGTTTAACGTTGTTGACTCGCATAAACTTGACATTATAACCTAAACATGTGTAGCGAATGGTTTATTTGCTGTTGCTACGTCATAGTCGATTAGATTTTGCTAACGTAGTCTACTGGCACCTGTCACCTTGGCATTTTCATGCAGAGTGAAAGGTTTGTTTTTCCTGGTAGCTTAACCACTGTAGTGTTACGTTTCTGTCATGTTTATGCCACGCTTCATGTTTAGTTTGTCACAGTTTATTTTCGGTTTATGTCATGCTTGTGTTCTGTTTATGTTACGATGCAGTTCATTGGTAGCATACACATTTCCATGTTTTTCCGCAGCCTTGCATTCATGCTGTTTTCCCTCTCTCTCTTGCTGTCACTCAGCCTTCCCTAATTGTTTCATCTCCCAGGTCTGGAAGGCATTCTGTTCGGCTCTTGGAGCCACCTCCAGCCTCATGTCAGGTTACCACCCCCAGTCTAACGGTCAAACCGAAAGGGCCAACCAAGACCTCGGAGCTGCTCTACGCTGTGTGTCGGCCAAGAATCCCACTTCATGGAGCAAGATGCTCACCTGGGTCGAGTATGCGCACAACGGCTGCCCTGCGCCGCTACTGGAAAGTCCCCATTCGAAGTTTCCCTCGGTTACCTACCCCCACTGTTCCCCGATCAAGAGGCCGAGATTGCTGTTCCCTCCCTTGCCACCCACATGCACCGCTGCCTCAAGATCTGGAGGGACGCCCGGGCCGCGCTATTGAGCACGGCCGAACGGAATCGTAGAGTCGCTGATCGCCACCGCACTCCAGCTCCTGAGTACAAGCCTGGCGATTCAGTTTGGCTCTCCTCTAAAGACATTCCCCTACAATCCACTTCCCACAAATTGCAACCCCGTTTCATTGGTCCCTTTAAGATTCTTAGCATTATCAACCCCACCTCTGTCAAGCTGTCTTTGCCCCCTTCCCTTAAGATTCACCCCACGTTTCATGTTTCATGCATTAAACCCTATTCCACTGACCCCCTTTGCCCTCCTGATCCCCCACCCCCTCCTCCCCATATCATAGATAACCACCCGGCCTTCACTGTTAAGAAGCTACTGGACATTCGCAAGCGAGGCCGGGGGTTCCAGTATCTGGTGGACTGGGAGGGTTATGGCCCGGAGGAGCGTTCCTGGATCGCTCCCAGTCTGGTTATTGATAAATCGCTAATCAAGGACTTTCACCGTGACCACCCTGATAAACTGTGTAGACCGTCAGGAGTCGGTCGTTACGGGGGGGGGGGGGGGGGGGGGGTCCTGTTACGTTTCTGTCATGTTTATGCCACGCTTCATGTTTAGTTTGTCACAGTTTATTTTCGGCTTATGTCATGCTTGTGTTCTGTTTATGTTACGATGCAGTTCATTGGTAGCATACACATTTCCATGTTTTTCCGCAGCCTTGCATTCATGCTGTTTTCCCTCTCTCTCTTGCTGTCACTCAGCCTTCCCTAATTGTTTCATTTTCCCGTGTCTATTTACTAATCTACTAACATTAGATCAGGATTGGGTAATACTAACTCTCTAACCATGTGTTCATGTTTACCTTACGTTTCTTGTGCATGTAATTTACTAATTTACTAATGCTAGGTCAGGATAGGTTTATTACTAACGATTACTAATTATCTTGTTACCTCGTCAGCCTTCCACACCTGATTCCCCTTCGCATGCTGCTCTCAAGCTAAGTGTCTGCACCTGTCTACACCTGCATATAAGATCAGTGTTCATGTCTTGTCTTTGCGAAATTGTTGCCTGTTAGTTTACTACTGTCACTTTTGAGCGTTTACTTTGTCTGACTACCGTTAAAGATCAAGCCTGTTTACTGACCATCGTTACTGCCAGCCTATCGTATCTACTGCCTGTTTTTTTGACCACGAGTTTTGCCTGCTGTCTGTTTTGTACCTCTGCCCCGCGGATAGGACTTCGGTCTGACTCCTGCAACGCCCCACGACCTACGAACTCTGCTTTACCCCTGAATTGTACTTCTGCTTCGCTGACAGCTACTCTGGTTTTGAACTTGTGCATGGATACTGATTACGAGACTGCTTTTTCCTTTGGTACTGGATTTTTGGTTATTGGCTGGATTTTTTGGTTTTTGGACTTCGCTTGTGTGACTACGATTTCTGGATTTCCCTATAATAAGTCCTTGCGGACATTTATTATTACGTTTGTGTTCTGAGTCGTGCATTACGGGTCCAACCCGCACACACCCGTCTCATGTAGCCTAGCTAGCTGGCTTATGCTTTTGTCATGTTTTGTTAGGACGTTGTCAGTGCTAACGTTAAGACATACGTACATACTATACTACACACAAATTGGTCTGGTAGTTTTTACGTAATCCTGCCCACAAACAAACAAACTCACCCACACCACCGAAAACATACCCTTCCGCCCCCAGCAGGAACTAAAGAAAACCTTTTTTGTTGCATTTGTGGCACTTTATTTTTACCTAAATTGTGAAAATAAACTAGTCTAATTTCAATTTCCAAGTCTCTCTGATGCTCACACCTGGAGTTATAAAGCCTTAAATAGAACACCCCCTACATAGGTGACACATTTGTGCTAGATGAATTTAAAAGTTTCCTTTGAGTGAGTATGAATGTGTATATGCTTTCTAATGGACAAAAAATATTTGATTCATTTTATGACAGGTTTTTGGTAGGTGTTTACACCCATATACACTACTCACAAAAAGTTAGGGATATTCGGCTTTCGGGTGAAATTTCAGGATGAACCTAAAATTCACTATAACCTTTACAAGTGAAATTAATTTGACCTTCTCTAAACTTTTGAATGCACATGTCCAACTATTCAATGTTTCAGTACTTTTTGCACAACTTGCTGTTCTCTAACAAGGAGCTGAACGGCAAAATTCACAACAGGTGTTTGATCCATGAATCGACCAATAAATTTCCTGGTTCAATTAGAATTGGTATTTAAACAGTCCTCTTCATCATGCTGTTCACATTTTGACATCATGAGACCAAGACGACACCTAACAATTGATCAACAGTACCTCGCCATTGCGAGGCTTCAAACAGGATGTTCTCAGAGGGAAGTGGCCACTGAGCTTAGAGTGTCACAGAGTGTCATCAGCAGGTTGCAACAGAGATACAGAGAGACTGGAAGAGTCACAGAAAGGCATAGAAGTGGACGTCCTTTGGCCACATCCCACACTGATGACCGCTTCATTGTGAACAGTGCCCTGCGGAACCGGATGATGAATGCCACTCAACTCCAGGCACATTTAAGGGAGGTGAGAGGCACCCAAGTGTCACGTCAGACCATTCGAAACCGTTTACATCAGCGTGGTCTGCGTGCTAGACGACCTGCAAGGGTACCTGACCACACCACCAGGCACAGGCGTCATCGTCTTGCATGGGCCAGGGAGCATTTACGCTGGACGAGGGACCAGTGGGCCTCAGTGCTGTTCTCTGATGAAAGTCGATTCACGTTGAGCAGAAATGATGGCCGCCAACGATGTTGGAGACGTCAAGGAGAGCGCTATGCATCAGCCACTGTTGTCACCAGACGACCCTTTGGTGGTGGCGGTGTTACAGTGTGGGCAGGTGTGTCTAGTCAATACAGAACTGCCCTACACTTTGTGAATGGTACAGTGACAAGCCCATACTACCTGAATAACATCATTAATCCAGTCATTGTGCCCCTGCATGAACAACACAGGCCTAATTTCATCTTCATGGACGACAATGCTCCAGCTCATCGAGGTCGCATCATTAGGGAAAGGCTGCTGGAGACTGGGGTACCTCAAATGGAGTGGCCTGCACTTTCTCCAGACCTGAATCCCATAGAAAACCTATGGGATCAGCTGACTCACCGTGTAGAGGCTCGTAACTCTGTACCCCAGAACCTCAATGACCTGACGTTTTGTGAGTAGTGTATATCTATCCCCCTATACTGATGAAAAAATAGTTATTCCCACTTGAAAATTATGCAAAAGTGAGTTTTATTAACCAAAACAGTTGATTTGAATTTCCAAGTCTCTCTGATGCTCACACCTGGAGTTATAAAGCCTTAAATAGAACACCCCCTACATAGTTGACAATTGAATAAATTAGGCATCTGTGCAAAGGGATTAGGATAAACCATTTATGAAATTAATTGTGTGGCAAAGGAAAGGTTTTCTAGACACAGTACATCCTCTCAACAATTAATGTGCTAATGAGCGAGTCCAGCTTTCTCAAGCAATCTCAATGGTTAAGAAATAGTATGACTCACAGGGCAGTTTTAAATTGTAGTACAATTTTACTTCACACAGGGTTGCATATTAATTTGCATATGGGAAACATTTGCATATTTACTATTAGAATTAACTAATTTTTGTAAAGATTTATGAACCTCCCCTAACCTTTTGTTTGTACTTCCTTCAGGGGGGGGTTCAAGTCTCAGTTAGGGGGGTCAGACGCCCCCCTGTAATTTGCGCACTGCACATGACTACGTTGTGTCCGATGTTGACACTGTATTGTGGGAACTGGATCTCCAAGAATTTCAATAGTGATCACTGCATAATAGGGCTGCACAATGTATTGTTTTTCATTGTCATTGCAATATAAACACATCACAAAGGGCTGTGATATCAGAATTAATATTTGTACCTCAGTCAACCTCACTCCACAATGCAATCTTTTTTTTCTCCGCAATCCAATCAGTAATGCCTAATTTCTACTTTGTTGCATCACACATCTTCATTCATTTCACACATCTGCTTAACTAGGATATTCTCCCTGTTATTCCCTTGTTTCCTTTATGGGACAGAAGGACCACCTTCTTTTTTCTGTTTTTTTTTGTTTTAAAGATTTTAAATTCTTCCTCCTCTATAATCTCAATAATTTCACTGAGAGCCCCCATGTTTTCACAAAAGTAAACAAATGGTCAGGAGCTTGGTGTCTCGTTACCATAGAGACAACATAACCCTCCCCACAGGCCTTTGTTGAAGTTGTTGAAGTAGGCTATTAGACACTATTTGGCTATAGCTAAGGATATGATGCAAGTTTATACCATTGGCAAAAACAGGCTTTGTGAGCTTATTAAAGGGTAAGTTCGCTATTTTGGACCTTGGACCCTATTTGCGGTCTGTCTTCCATGAAACTGACACATTGAGTCCATTTTTTCGCTGATCGGTCCAGTATTGAGTTCGCTACAGATTTCCTGTAGGCTCTCACTGGGCTACAATAGAAGTCAACGGGGCAATTATAAATGTTATGGAAAAACAACGATAAATGTGCTTTCATGTACAATAAATGAGACGGGAAGCTCAGGGTGTATTGTTACCGGTCTCAGTATGCTCTCCTGTGAAATGTATCTCAATCCGAACATTTTTACGTGCTTGGCATGGCTTGGAAGTAAGCATTTCTCTGTTGCTTGTTTTCTCTGCTCCCGCGGAGTACTATGTGTCGGGGGTAGGGGAGCGGGAAGGTGTGTCGGCCGTTTACGAAACTATCTAGGTGAGCAGTCTGCGTTTGTTTACCTGCAGCAACGTAGGCTACACTTTGCACAAAAAAACTTGGATGATGGATTACTATAATGATTACGAAGACGAAGAATTTGATTTTGACTGACGTTACTGGCTACAGATTTGAGCCAGAATACACGGACACGGAACTACAAGAGATGGATGATAAGAGAGCAAGAGAAGAGAGAGAGGCTGAAGTTGTGCAGGTAATGTTATCCAAAGTCAGTGCGAGGTAGTGCGGTCGGAGAAATAGTTCTGTTTCAAATGGAACTGTTGTTTCAACGTTCGGTTTGCGTTTGCCTACATTTCACAGGAGAGCATACTGAGACCGTAAGAATACACACTGAGCTATAAAAGCACATTTATCGTTGTTTTTCCATAACATTTATAATTGCCCCGTTTACTTCTATTGTAGCCCAGTGAGAGCCTACAGGAAATCTGTAGCGAACTCAATACTGGACCGATCAGCGAAAAAATGGACTCAATGTGTCAGGTTCATGGAAGACAGACCGCAAATAGGGTCCAAGGTCCAAAATAGCGAACTTACCCTTTAAGGAAGCCAGATCCCCTCAAGAACATATTTCTTTGCAGTAGTTTTTTAAGGAGATATTCCACTACTGCTCTTTTTTACTTTTGTGACAAAAGTCGCTTGCACTGTTACCTATGGTTGTTCAATAAATCCTTTAAAAATAAGATAATTAGATTTTATTACGCAGCAGACATAGGTTTTTAATTTTCAGCGTTTACATTTGTAGCACATCAAAACGGTGCGCTTAAATGTTTATCACATTTCATATTTCCATCACAATATCCAATACGTGACGTCACGTGGCGCTGTAATGGCGACATGTAGTCCAGCTGTCTCTCGTGTTTGTGTTTGTTAATTGCTACAAAGTTTACCATCACGCTTCACCGGAGTTGAAAATGTCGGGACTGATCCAGGACTGCAGGACGAGGGGGAAGGCTGACGCAGTTCGGTGCTCCGTGTTGACAGTGGACAGAGACCACAACACTGTGTATGGAGGAAAGTCGTGGATGCAGAGTTTGTGTGTTGGACTGCTTGATAACACTGGAAATCATGGGACAGCAGGGGCTATTTTTAATCATGACGTTTGGCTGTAGGCTATTCCACTTTACTTAATTCGTTTTGAATATCTTTGTTTGATATGTTTGTTTGTGTGTTGTGGGTTTGCCCCACTGTCTATGTCTTTTTTGTTTTTGCTGGTGGCTACAACTGAAGTTCCCTAACAGGAAAATAAAAGTTATTCTATTCTATTATATTAATCGCAAATTGCACATTTTGCCCATATTGTGCAGCCCTACTGTATAATATATAGTAGAGCTGTGCATTTTTGAAAGTGTTTTTGAGTCATTGCATGATTTGGAAAAATATCATTATTTAAAATTGAACCTAATAATTACTGTGATAATTACAAAAGCAGAGGGATATTGACTACAACCCACACTGATGTAAATGTATATATGCTAATTTTCATCTTTGTGCCAACTGCTTTCATCTCTTACCAAGACACAGTACTGCACCGGGTTTATATTGACTACAAAACCATCTGCATAGTCCATTTAAAAAATGTGCTCTTCATCATTGAGAGTCAGGGGTAAAGCTAAAGCAAACTCAACATGAAGGAAATTAATTGCAGGGCATATAAGTATCAAACAAAATAAAGTCGAGTTCCATGGCAGAAGTGAGTAGAAATTAATGACTAATATGTAATGAAATTAAGCGTGAAACCACAAACTTTAGCTTGACTGTTTGGCCTGTTAAACCTATTATATGTGAACAGGTGAAAGAAGGAAAACTGCCATAATTCAGTATTTCTTCAGGATTATCCTCTCTCAAGGACAGTAGAATCAATGGTCCCTCTTGTCATAGATATCAACCATAAGGTTGAATCAATCACTGTGACCTTCTGCTGAGTAGTTGTGGGTTCAGAAATTACAGTGCTCATTTATCCATATTCAGAGAAAGGATTGGATCTCACCTCCATTTTGCAGTCCCATTAACATGATCAATTGTGGTATTACATTGTAATTACAATGTGGTTATTGCAGACTATTGCTGCTTGTTTTTATACAAGCCCTAGGAGGTATACTATGAAAAAAGCTTAACATACTCAGGGGGTCCGCCCAACGGAGCTAAGAAGCTTGCTCAATCAAGCGTCAGCGTCATATTATGCTTACGTGCTTAACTATAATGCGTTTTAGCTTATTCTTTCATGAATAAACAGTGCTTTAGTTAGTTATAAAGAATGAATGTCATTATGGATTAGTGCTTTATAATGAATGGAAATGAACGGTAAAATTGCATTTGTGTATGGGGTGTGCCTGTGACATGGCAGATGTGGAGAGTGGTGGATAATTTATACACATCACGCATTCCGAGAAAAGGCTTCCGCAAAGGCTACACTTGTGCTTCCTCACTGAAGCCTCCTCGTTCCCCACTCCTCGCTCCTCCGAGGAGCATTTAGGGTTTGGAATGTCCTTAAAGATGGGGAACCTCTATCGATTTCCAGGTCAGGCGAGGGCAGAGGAGAGAAGGACAGATAAAATAATGATTGGAATCCACCCAGGGTTTCTTTGCGTTAGCTGGCTTGATAAAAACCTAACAACCACGATCAGGCTTAACTGGTATCACAAAGGTGGTTATCAACTTGCAAAGTGAACACGGGCTTTGTTAATCAAGCTCTGTGTGCATTCCCAGGGGCAGTGTCTGCAACAATAAGCCTATATTGGTACAGCATGGACCGTATTGAGTAGAAAAGACTGACACAGACGGATATAAAGAACAAAAAACATTAATAATGGCCAAAAGCAACAGCATTGCCGCTATCAAAGCCAGGCAGGAGCGTTGGCAAAGATTTGTAATCGTGTAAATTCGTTATTACTACCTTATTTACCTTACCACTCATAACAAATAAATCTGCACTCTCACTAACTGTCCTACAGTTTATTTCTAATGTGACAACTGCACATTCTAGAGGTGCTAAACTTTGAACTTGATACAGTATATTTAAAGGGATTGTAAAGGGGCTGAAATGTAGTTTAAAGAATTATTAATTATCACAGAGGGATGTATCCACTACATATCCACCAAATATCTATTCAAAGTAATGTCAATAACTATAATAAACACACATCTCAAGTCAGACATAAAATCTGTATTGAAAAAAACCTCAGGATTGTGTGGGCGTGGTCGGGACCACGCTGTCACCCCGCCTCCCCCTTACAGGCACATGGATTGGATCACACTGGCATTCTGCATTAATGGTTGAACGAATTGGGTAACGTTACTGTGAAATGGTCAGGAAGCGTATCAGATAATAAAACAAAGAAATTCAGATTAACGTTACCTAGTATAATAGCTACTGAGCATTACAGATTTACCGGACCTGAGGCCGCATGTAGCAAAATGCGTAGAATCTGCACTAAATATATGCTATGTTACTGTTTTTCTCCATATGTAAGTTCTCTTATTTATCATTACCAAACACCATATACACCTGTTTCTCATGATAAATCGGAACGTCCAGATGAAATCGTTGATTTTTTCACATGGACGCACTTAGTCTCCACGCTTACATTCGCAGCAATGGTCAGAAAACGCTCACAGTTAACCAGTTAACCCCGTTCATATCCATAAAGGAATGTCCGAAACAATGACAGATAGGAGTGTGAAGAAAAAACACAATTTCGCAAATTGTGAAATGGAAACTTCATATCAGAAATCCATAACAGAAAAGAAATGCTCTTTGGGGAATGGCATAAATTAGTGTTGTAGTCGAGACCACCTAAACCGAGACCGAGTCAAGACCAAGACCAGAGCGTATCGAGTCCGAGTCAAGACCAAGACTTTGAGGTGGCGAGACCAAGACCGAGACCAGACCAAATGTCATTTCTTTCCAATACTGTCAAATGTTCATTTTGTTAAATTATCGAATTATATAATTATATAACAATCTCTTGACTGTTAAAATTACATTGCAGACTACTAATAAAACCAATTACAATATGAATATCACACACTGATTGATGGATAGTGGATAGAGAGACACTACATAGAGAGTGATAGGTGACATATAGAGAGTATATAGAGGACAGAGGTTTGAGAGAGGATAGAGGTCAGGATAATTAATTCAATTACAGAGCTATACTTGTACAGATATGACTGTGGCAGTCCCTATGTTGGTTAACTAACCTTTTGAAACAATAAGAGAAAATACCATGTAGC
Source organism: Synaphobranchus kaupii (assembly GCA_029718625.1). Classification (NCBI taxonomy): domain Eukaryota; kingdom Metazoa; phylum Chordata; class Actinopteri; order Anguilliformes; family Synaphobranchidae; genus Synaphobranchus; species Synaphobranchus kaupii. The sequence goes on from CM056391.1 coordinate 26,774,167, forward strand.
TCATTCAAGTATGACAAAATAGTCTTTATGGATTGTGTAAAACTAAGAATTTAGCCCATTTTCAGATGGTGGTAGCCTACACTTCCTGTTTAAAAACATTTCTTCAAAAAGCAGCGAAGTTGAAGTCAGATTTTTATAGATTATAACATTGAGGGTATGAGTACTGATTACATTTTAAAAGAGACAACCCAAAATCAAACACAATGGATTACCTACAAAAAGTCAACATCAATAATCACCAGTGACGAGAATGAAAAATGAATTACTCTCAGTTTAATGAAACTTCAGCCTATGCTGCATTTCGAAGCAATTTGAATCTATAACATTCAGACTGAACGTTAAATTTAACGTTTAAATAAAAAAAATGTGGCCAGATTAAATGTTGTCTTTGGATATCGATTAGATCAATGGTATAGTCATAATATAGTAATATAACAATTAGGTTCATGTAAAATTTACTTACATTTGATATGATTGGTAAACCGTGGGTAAAGTAACGTTTGGTTAGCTAGTTACCTTTTACCTCAGGATCAGGTAACCTAACGCAGATCACAGTTTTATTGAATTTGGCGAACATCCTTGACCGAAAACGTGACATATAGATAAACAGTTTGGTGTAATCTGACCCAGTGCGCGCAATGCCACAAAATGCCGTTGAAAAGGCGTCCAAGACGTGTTTCCAACACAATTTAGCCATCCATGGACGACTGTCGTTCACTGGGGATGAAAAAGAAAATGGAAAATTATAGAGGCCTAATTATGTATATTTATAAGAATCTGGTTCATATAGGTTAATAGCCTACTTACTGAACAATAACGTTCGCGCCTTCTCACACTGAGAGTGAACGTCCGACAAAGAGAGGGGCTGTGTTTCTCCTGCAGTAGCAGTTTCAGTTGAGCTACAAAATATTATTGCGATTGTAACACGACTCGTGAGACCCACATAATGGCGCTGTTACTGTTCAGTGTTCAACTGCAGAGTGCAGACAGACTCTGACGAGTGAGCTGGCTGTCGGGCTTTGTGATGTATGTGATGCGACTTGGGGTACAGGAAAAAAAAAAGTGGTTAGCCTAACGTTATTTACCCCCTATGCTTTGAGGTAAATTAATATTTAAATCGTTAATGTGTGGTTTTATCTAGCGATCTAGCAAAAATTTCCATCCACTAAACCTATAAATCAATGATATCAAGTAGTAGCATATTTTGTCATCTGTAACTAGTTTTGTGTGGTTTTATCTAGCGATCTAGCAAAAATTTCAGTCAACTAAACCTATAAATCAATGATATCAAGTAGTAGCATATTTTGTCATTTGTAACTAGTTTTCCGTGGTGGCCAATCAAATTTCTGTGGGGGCGGGTGCCACCACATGCCCCCCCCCCCCCCCCACCCCCCGACACGCCCCTGGTCTCGACCGGTCTTGAAAAAAAATTTGTGCGAAGACCAAGTCAAAATGCAGTCGATTCCGAGACAAGACCGAGACCTTCAAAATATGGTCTCGAGACCAAGACCAGTCTCGAGTACTACAACTCTAGAATAAATCACTGCGACAGTGAATGCAGTTTAGAGGTGTGCACATTACAACCATATATTTACAGTAACCAACTCGCAATTTCACTTCAATCAGCTTGATATGACACTCAATATCAGCCTGTCGTCAAGTGTTGGCAAACTACGGTGTTGATGACCAACCTAACCACCTGTGCCTGCCTGCCAAAACTAAGCTAGCACCGCAGGTCAGGTTGTACATAAAATCTGAAGAAAAGCAATGGGCTACATTACAATGCCAACTAACGTTACATTAAACATATATTACAGCAGCAGGCTACTCCATTATTTATCGAGAAGATGGCTGACGCTGTGTTCACAACTCATCCGTTGTTTTTACGTACCATAAATCCTCAACGCAATCCCCACCCCCACAGCAACACACAGCGCCTTAACAGATCTGACAGAAACAACCAGGAAACAACTAGAGAAAATACCGTCTGATCTCCTCGCCGAGTTAGCTGGAGTTCAAGGAAAAGTCGATTATAGGCTTCTCCCTGCATCTCAGTAGTGGGTGAACCCAGTAGTCTATCTTGCAGAGCAGGTATCTTCTAGAGCTAATAGCAGACTTTGCGAGTCTTGGCTCTCATGTTAAATGAAAGAAATAACCTAGGCTACTTCCCAAAACAAGCTACGGTATTATGTCATTATCACAAGGAAATACTGTAAATATGTCTGTAAACATAATTTTATTAGTTTGCTGGAAAATCAGATTGTTTACAAGTTGTTATCAAAGAAACAAGGTGAAAATAATATTTTTTTCTACTTCCGGCAATTCCGATGGTCCGTATTATTTGGCATGCTTGCAGTGCAAACGGAGGCGATAACGACAACTAAGTTATAACTTAGCTAGCCTCTAGGGCTAAAGTAGCCTTAGCTAGCTAGACAGCAAGGTAGCACCACAAAGGGATAGAGAATGTGGGAGAAATTAAATAGAGGGTTGAAGAAGGAGAGAGATAAGGTTGGTACAGGGATTAAGAACAAAAAAATAGCAAAATAACTACAGCTAAGGATTACAAATCTATTGATAAGACAGACAAAGGTTCTCTATGGCAAACGATTGTTTTGCTCAGACTGTTTTAGTGGGACAGAATAGTTTTATTTACCTCTAACTATGGGAGGAGATAAAAAAACATTTATTGGCCATTACTTCAGGTCCTTCATGATGTCATGAAGGACCTGTGCCCAATAGAACTGGGCCCAGTAATAATTTGAACTCCACCCATTTAATCCCCACATCAGAGTCGATGGAAATGGATAGATGGATATAGTTCGAGATTGCAATGAAATTGAAATCTCTTACTGCTGCTGATGCTTAATACATAACATAACAACCCCATATAATGCATTCTGAAGCAAATTACGGATTTACCTTTACAATCTTGACTGAAGCAATCACACCAAAGTTTATTCCAAAACTCAAAAATTATGGAACTCTATAGCCTATCAGTGTTACATAATTAAAGGATAATGGGATGTGGATATGTAGGGCTCAAGAAACTTGCAAATATACTGTATTCCCTGTTGAGAATCTACAATGCAGTCCGTAAGTACACTGTGTACATTGTGTCACTTGGACAGTGACACAATTTTTTATGTTTTGGCTCTGTACTCCAGCACATTGGATTTGAAATGAAACAATGTGAGGTTAAAGTGCAGACTGTCCGCTTTAATTTAAGGGTATTTACATCCAGTAAGAATTACAGCCCTTTTAGGGGACCAAAAATAACCGGACAAATTAACATAATCTTAAATAAATGCATCCTATTTATTACTTAGTTGCAAATTTGTTGCATTTGATGATTGCCTGAAGTCTGCAACCCACAGACATCGCCAGATGCTGGGTATCTTCCCTGTTGATGCTCTGCCAGGCCTGTACTGCAGACATATGCAGTTCATGTTTGTTTCAGGGGATTTTACATTATAGTCATTTGGCAGACGCTCTTATCCAGAGCGACGTACATCAGTGCATTTTCGAACTAGGAACAAGTGCGTTAAAACAACCCTAAATGGTAAATATGAGTTCAAGTACCAGGCGTAGTCAGTATGATGTCAGGGAGTAACCACACGATATCGATGATTGGCGTGTACAACAGTAAGCCAATAAGTAACCTTACAAGTATTAAACTAGAAGCTTGAACCACTTAAACAAGGACTCATAAAACACAATCAAGGGAGGTCACAAGGAGGTAGGGAGGGGTGGAGAGAGGTGCAGCTTGAAGAGGTGAGTCTTCAATCTGCGCTTGAAGGTGGTCAGACTTTCTGTTGTTCTGACCTCCACAGGGAGTTCATTCCACCACCGTGGGGCCAGGATAGACAGACGTCGAGACCGGGTGCTAGTATGAAGTGGGGGGGGGGGTACCAGTCGTCCTGAGGAGGTGGAACGCAGGGATCTGGCAGGTGTGTAGGGTCTGATGAGCTTTTGGAGGTATGGAGGGGCTGATCCTCGGACTGCCTGGAAGGCGAGCACCAATGTTTTGAATTTGATGCGAGCCATCACAGGTAGCCAGTGGAGGTCAATGAGCAGGGGGGTGACATGGGAGTGTCGGGGAGGTTGAAGACCAGGCGCGCTGCTGCGTTCTGGATAAGCTGAAGGGGTCTAATGGCCGATGCTGGCAGGCCAGCCAGGAGAGAGTTGCAATAGTCCAGGCGGGACAGCACCATCGCTTGGACCAAGAGGTGGGTTGAGTGGGTGGTGAGGAAGGGACGGATTATCCTGATGTTGTACAGGAAGAACCTGCACGCCCGGGTTACCACTGCGATGTTCTCGGAGAGGGACAGCCTGTTGTCCATCACCACTCTGAGGTTCCTGGCACAGGGCGTTGGGGTCAGTGGAGTGTCCCCTAGGGAAATGGAGAGATTGAGAGGGGGAGAGGTTAGAGCAGGAATGTAGATGAGCTCAGTCTTGCCTGGATTGAGCTTGAGATAGTGGTTGTCTATCCAGCTCTGGATGTCTCTCAGGCAAGCGGAGATGCGGGCTGACACCTGAGTGTCAGAGGGTGAGAAGGAGAGAAAGAGTTGAGTATCGTCAGCATAGCAGTCGTAAGAAAGACCATGAGCAGTGATAACAGGGCCAAGGGATTTGATGTAGGTGGAGAAAAGGAGGGGACCAAGGACTGAGCCCTGGGGGACTCCTGTGGTAAGGGGACGGGGTGCCGATACTTTACCAGCCCAGGCAACCTGGGAGGAGGGCTCCGAGAGGTAGGGCTCAATCCAGGCCAGGGCCGAGCCGCCGATCCCCGCTGCAGACAGGGACGACAGGAGGATGGAGTGATCTATGGTGTCGAAGGCGGCAGAGAGGTCTAGGAGTATTAGCACTCCTAGACAAGAACATTCGAGAACATTCAGATTTTTGGCCCTGAAAAATCCCTTGGTCGCTTTAGCAGCAGCAGTGATTGGGGTCATTGTCCTGCTGCAAGGTTAAGCGTCGTCCAATTAGTTTTGTGGCATTTGGTTGGATCTGAGCAGATAAGATCTTTATGTACACTTCAGAATTCATTGTGCTGTTGGCGTCAGCCGTCGCATTATCATTGAAGTGATGTTCAAGTGAGCCAGTTCCAGTGGCAGCCATGCATGCCCAAGCCACAACAGTACCTCCACCGTGTTTCACAGATCAGGGGAGGAGGGGGGCTTTGGGATCTGTTGAACAGTTGAAACAGGGTTTTTCTTCACAACTGAAAGTATTCTTCAGTTATCCACTAGCAACAATAGTGCAGCGACTATGTGTTGTGTGTGTGTGTGTGTGTGTGTGTGTGTGTGTTTTATGGTGTTGTATTGATCGTAGTATAGCTCAGGGGTTCCCAAACTTATTTATGCCAAGGCCCCCTTAACAGTCTAGGTTCTGGCTGAGGACCCCTCACCCCACCCCCCACCCCCAATCAAAAAAAAAAAAAATGATTGTATGCATTTTTATCTCCCCATAAATAGGCAGCAATTCAGTATGTGTGAAGTGCATATAATTTAGAAACAATATAAAATCAACAATGTTACACAAATAAAATTGAAGAGACATTTTAACTTAAACCTCTTAGGCAAAAAGTGCAAATCTCACAACAAAAATAAAACTTATGTCAACCCTCACTCGTGAGATGGGTGTGCCTGGACATTCCTGCATAGTTTGTTGATACTGGGTTGTAGCTGGCTTAGTGACAATTGCATGTCATCCTCCACATGCAGATGAACTCTTTTGTTTTGTTTTGAGTACTTTCCATGTAGAAAAACCTGCCTCCCACAGGTAGGCTATGTTGTTGCAAATGGTAGAAGGCATCAGACGGCCTTTTCTCCCACTATTGGGTAGCTTATTCATTTTTCACAAAGCTCCAAAATTCTGACAGGGGAACTGCAGATAACTTTTTTTTAGATTTATCTCATTGGAATTTTCAATGAATTCCACCTCAAATCAAGACTCTCACCCAGTGTTCATTGAAATGGATTTCTGATCCAATTCAACTGAACATTGTCCAGCCCAGGGAAATAGTCACTGAAATATTCCTTCAGGTGTGTCAGATGGGAAAGTATTACAGGCATGACACTGTCTGTGGTCATGCTGGATGTCCCAAGTTCCTGGTGAAAGAGTGGGAACATTTCAGTAGGCTAATTCCTCCTTTAGCTTTGTCTCCCAAAGTTGGATTGCACATTAGCTATGTCTGTACTTTCATATTATTGTAATCTGTACTATTCATTATTATTGTAAGAAGGGACTGGCAACTGTGGTTGCTCAGTTTTATCCTCGGCTACGTCAGATATTCTTCTAGCGACCGTATTGTTTCACATAGGAACTACGTTCCGGGCAGCATCCTCGCCTAGCATTTCCAGAATGTATTTGGTCACGGGTGATAGCAATTGTATGTGGTCTTTTTGCACGAACAATGTGATAAGACACAAAAAAAGGATGCATTTAATGCCTTTAATGACAGTTGCATGGTGTCTGAAACCACTCGCTTGTTTAGCCAGCTATAATGCTCTTCTTTCAAAGGATTCAAGGTTTGTCTGCAAGATTTTCATGTTTTAGTTGTAAATATCTTTTAAGTTTAGATGGTTTTAGACATTCGTTGGAAAGAACTTCTTGGCATAGCACGCACGGGATAATCAAGGCCATTTTTTATGGATAAAAACCCAAACTTTATGTATGATGTCTCATTTCCTTAATTTTTTGGCGATTGCTTTGGAACTTGACTCTCTTGGACCTGGCGTGCTAGCAGCGGAATGTGTCCACTTTAAAAATCCATGGCTTGCTGGCTAAAATATTTCTAAATTAGTTAGACAAATATCTTTACTTCTCCTGAACTTACTTTCTGAAGTGTAGCCGGAAACAGGTAACGTTAACTTACTGTAGCCTACAGTGCTCTAAGTGCAAAAAACTACAAGCTATTAAAAAAACGCATTTTGGAATAGGCTAAAGCCAATTTACGAGTGAGTGAAACAGAATGATAGCAATATTAGGCCTACTGAATAATGTCAACCAACGTTACTAAGCAAATATATCACATTCAATAATTTAATGTAATTTAGAGTAATAATGGTTATTATATGTTTTTATTATAATTATTTTATAAAATGTATTTAACTTTTTTCCCCATTTAGCCGCGGACCCCCTGGCATTCCTTCGGGGCCGTGGACCCCAGTTTGGGAACCCCTGGTATAGCTAGCTAGCTAGCCACGGAAGCTAACTAGCCTTATTCAGGTTTAGCTTATAGCAGTGGTTCTGAAACTCAGGGCTAAAAGAAAAAAAAAACTCTTGGGACCCCTGTGTGTATCCCGGTTTTTTGTGCTAACCACAATAGCAATCCCAGAATTTTAACAAGTAGTTAATTTTTCTTAATTTTTGGTACCTTCACTGACTGGTCTTAGCTTGGCTAAGCCAATCCAAGCGTGATAATTCAGCCATCTTCCTTTTAAACTGAAAAACTTTCCGTTTTTCAACTGAGATCTCTTACAAATACTACTGAAACGCACAAACATATACTGTGTGTGTTGTTGATTATATGAAAGCGTGAGAACTTATAGTGAATGTGCAAACACTTTGTGTGTTTATGTGAGCGGCCCAGTAGTTAATGCAAGAGGGTTTTTTGAGCGTGTGTGAGAGCATGTAAATAGTGTGTGTAAGATATTTCATGTGTGAGTGAGAGCTTCTCCAGTGAATATGTGAGCTCTTTGTGTATATGAGAAGATTTATGGTGCATGTGCAAGAATGTCGATATTAAGTGCATGTTTTTTTGGTGTGCATTAGAGCTTCACTAGTGAATATGTGAGCTATTTGTGTGTATATGAGAAGATATACAGTGCATTTGCAAGTATGCAGATATTAAGTGTGCGCTTTTTGATGCACGTGAGAGCTTCACTAGTGAATATGTGAGTTCCTTTTGTGTATATGAGAAGATGTATGGTGGGTGTGCAAGCATGTTGATAGTAGGTACATGCTTATTCAGTGCACATGAGAGCTTAAGTTGTGAATATGTGAACTCATTGTGTGTCTATGAGAAAATGTATGTTGTGTTTGCAAGCATGTAGATATTAAGTACATACTTTTTCAGTGCGCGTGAGAGCTTCACTAGTGAATGTCAGAGTCATTGTACGTGTATGTGCTAGGCAGTTATGAATTTTGGCCTATACGGCACCCCATAAGAAAACTTGGATACACATTCATGACCGGGGCTGCATTCGAATCCAATTTAACACGCTCCCTTCCCTTGCTGTCTTCTCTCGAGTGAGCTATCTTGTGATGCAATTTGCTATGTGCAGCAAGCAAACTTAAAAGGTGCTCTGCAAGGGAGGATTGACAAGAAAAAAACAAAAACGGAACCGAACCGCCCTCGCAGCATTTCGGAAGTTCAACACCATAGAGTTGAAATGTGACCGCGACAGAGTTCTGTGGTGACCACCCACTTTTTCCATGTGGAGCATTGCATTGTGGGATTCCCTTCTTGCTGGATTTTATACCCTTGGTGGAAGGGAGGACAAACGAGGGAGCGAGGGAAAATAATTACTCCTTCCCTTTTCTTAAATTGGATCTGAATCACACTTGGTGTGGCTGCCATATTTCATCCTGGCATTTTGGGGATTACCCCCTTGAAGCAAGGGAAGGAAACGACAGAAAGAAAGGATAAATTTCAGATCTGAACCCAGCCGAGGTCTGTGGAAGCAGTGGGGTGGGGGTGTGTCTCTTTCTCTGTGGGCAGGACCAAGGGGTGTTATGACTGAAATGTTTTGACTATAAATGCAACCAACAGATTGTTAAAATTCTGGGATTACCCTTGTGGTCTTTCTGTAATCTCATAAATTATATCAAAACCATACCAACTTTTGTGCACCCTGCACTTAGGTTATACACAGTTATTAGACGGTGAGAAAGGATAATATTTCATATAAGATGAAAAATCTACACGCTTAAACATATTTAGGTCTATATTTACAATACATCTTCTGGGATTTGTGACAACTAAAGTCAGGGAAAGCATGGTCATACTAACCTTTATACCAAGCCTTATGAGTAAATCTTGCCATTGATAAGTGTTTTATTTGGTACATTTACCAATGTGGTGTCTTCATACAGCTTGTTTTCAAATGCTTTATAGTGAAATTTCCTGCTCCTATTAGTCCTGCATACTAAACAGTAGGTAAACCTATGACATTTTTCTCAGTGAACAGCCTGGGGTATGTGTTAAATTGCAGCAATTGAATGATCCGCTTTCCACTTTCATGGTCATTCCTACTCTTCTGTCCAGGGCCTGGTGATAAAGTTTATTAAAAATTCTCCCCTGTAACTATAAACAACCTGGACGCACATATAAAGTCAGAAAGAAGATGCAATAATTGCTTTTTCTGAAGGAAAGGAGCAATGTCTGTTGTGGGAGAAATACCCATGTGAAGTTATGCATTTCAAATTTACTGGAAAAAATCATTTAAATTGCTTTAGGAACACTTAGAAAGTGTAGGCACAAGTTGGCCATGACTGACTCGTTCAACAGAAATGAATTGTCTCTTGTTTGTCATGCTGTCTGGAGTGATTTTTACTGAAATGACATTTATCAACTGTGCAATTTGCATTCTGCCTGTGAGGAAAGTAGCACTTTCACTTTGAAGGTATGGATTTCCAGTTATTTTTAATTTAACAATACAAGTTTAACAACACTGTTCCAACAACCTCTCAATCAGTTGACTAATTAATTATAAAGCTAGATGCACCACATTGTACCACTAGTGAACATAAGAGATATTGTTACAGGAACAATTTCAGATTAATGGTTTACATACAGAACAATGAACTGTGTCCTTGTTATCCTGTCTCTTTCTCTCACCGACAGATGTTTGAAGATGTGACATAACCAATGATCTAACCAATGAAGAGTAAAACATTTAGAATACTGAAAATGTATTATAATTATTCACCTTAAAAGCTGATTATATGTATTTTCCAGAAAACCGATTGTGTCCCAATTGTGCCAATTTTACTGAGATTAAATTTATGCCATGGTAAAACTGCTCATGGTCTCAGAAAGATTTATGTGTGGATGAATCTGTGCCAGTTATAATGAGTTTAGCCATGGTATAGGAGTCTGGGAGATTAAAATAATTTGAATGATTTGACTGGCTGTTGCCCCCCCCCCCCCCCCCAAATAAGGAAGAGAAATCACAGAAAAGAGTGACTTCTAGTGAGATTTAAGACGTAAGCATCCTAGACAGAGGCACAATGATCAGGTCTCATATTTACCTTTACATGAACAGTTGGTTTATAATTGAATGGAATTTTTGTTGTTGTTATGTAACTTCTCTGTCATTCAAACATCTAAATGCACATGGTAGCATTGTTGTTAGAGTACCGGAGCATGGCACCAATTTGCTGGCTTGAATTCTGAGTGTACAGTAGTATGGCTGTGTTGCTGTGCTAGTTATAAAACTTTTAGCCCTAGATTTAGCATTTTTTTCTACTCCCGATTCAAAAGAAAACTAAATGTTTGTGCATCACTAGAACTGATGGGACTTTTTGGATGCAGAAATGCCCCAGCAACTTGGATTACTGTGGAACAATATTCCGTTTGACTATAAAGCGTTTGACAGACTTATTTGTGAGTAACAAGAATTTCAAATGGACACTCTTGCTATTTCTTTTTAATTTCCATATGCATCAGAGTGGAGCAAAACGAAGGCTTGCACAGCAATGGATGTGTAGGCTTAAATACAACAATTCACCCTGACAAAGAGTAAAGCTAACGAAGATTTAAATGTTAAGCGTTTTCCCTTTGTTTTAGCACCTCGAAGCATTGATTTTGGTGCGTGGCACATACAGCTGCCTTCAAGGACGAAGTCTCGGACACAGCGCTCATGCATTAATCACTGCCTTCGCGCACCAAGACAAAGGCGTGCTCCTTAAAAGAATGACAACCTCACCACCCCCCTTTCACTGCCATTGTGCAAGTACTGCAGGTTGTCGTGCAAACAAAACTCCACTACGAAGACGCTGGTCTACTTATTTCTTTATAGGGACAGCCTTAAGTGTTTGTTTGGTTTGGTGTCACTATTGTTCAGGGAAGAGAGGGACACCACTCCCCTGCCCCAGTTGTTTGTACATTGCTGTGGCTTCTGTTGCTGCTGTTTTTCAAAGGAGTGCATACATATCTCTAATGAATATGGATGTTCTGGAAATCACAGTGATATAGATTCCATTCCCAGGTGGGGAAATTGTTGTGCCGTTTCGATCCTGCTCAAAGCCAGCTTCTTTTTCATTCTCGCCAGTCAGGTGCTGCAGCGCTGCCCAAGGAAATCCAAAATAGAAACTCCACAGGACCATCTGTTCATGCTGTTTTTAGAGTAGACTGAACTGTGTTCCGAGTCTCAGAATTCAGGTCTTTCAGTTATCAAGGTTAATTACAACCCACCGTCAGATATACTACCGTATGGGACAGTGAGTATCTACTTTCTGAAATGACTGTAAAATGCTGTTTATAGAATGAGCAAACTGAAGGGTTTCTTTAGGTAAGGCAGGATCTGACCTAACAGTGCAACCATTGGTTATTACAATTAAAAATCTGTTACAACCCCATACGTCTCACAGACGTCTTCTCCCTTTACATTTTATTTTCTTAATTTTCTCCATTTCTGATTACCCTGCAGGGCATGCTTTCTGTCAGACGACAGAAGGATTATTGTCGCAGGGATGCCCTTGAGAATTTAAATTCAACAAAATATTCTCCACTTAGCATCCATTAAATAGTATTGGCCCATTCGCATACATTATTCATATATGTGGTGGTTTCTTTTTCAAATTTACCTGAAGCTAAAAATGCCAATTTGTGAATTTTTCTTTTCAGTTTTATTAAAACTTTAAAATAGAATCTGAACACTAGATATGTTCGCCATGACAGTGCAGTTTTCACCTATGTTCCCCCTTTACTTGCCATTGGTATTCTGCACCGTGCTGTCAGTGTGTGAATGCAATCCTGAGCCACAGTAAACCCTCTCATTCACTGAAATCTCAGATGTGTGGGAATGTACGTGTGTTTGTTCGTACATATCTGTGGGGTGTTGCATAAGGGGTCTCAGCCTGCTGCAAAACTGTGAAAAATATGGCTTTGAATTGTCGTCCTGAAGACAGACTGCTTGTTTGATTGCTCTGCTGATTTGAGTGTTGACCTGTTGTGCTTCGGGCAGTGCGCCTGTGTCCCATTCCTGCAACTGATTGACCCACTGGGGGATTCTCTGATTCCTCTGACTCTGCGAGTGGGGGAGGGTTCACTGGGAGCGGGAAGGGTGACGGGGCATAGTCTGTCTAGCGGACATCATAGCGAACGTTGCCATCATCTCAATGGTTATCTTGTTTAATGACCCCCTCAGTGGGGCCAAGGGGAGGAAGGTACATTCGGTACCTGGTGCTGTCCCATTGGGGATGAGTCTTCCTGCACACCACACCATCTTCAGTGCCATGAGACAGTAATATTTGTCTCTTTGGGTTTTGGTGGCCTTGAGGTGTTTCCTGGCATAAGCTGACTGAAGATGTTCCTGGTGCTCTCTGACCCAATGTTCTGTAGTTTCATCACTGTTGAGGTCCTCAATAGACCCAAGCAGGGCATTGACTAGAAAGTGTGGTTTTCGGCCAAACGTTCATTCATATGGAGAGTAGACGTAGACTAATGGACTGTAGTATTATATGTGAAAAGTACTTGGGGTAGTTGCTGGGGGCTAGCTGCCGGGAGAGAGCATCTTCGTCTCAGTGAACATTTCTGTGATCGACCATTTGAGTGCAGGCAGCGGCAGCTTTATACTCCTATAGTTCATCACGTTGCGCCCAGCAGGCCTTGACTTGGGATAGTACCACCCCAAAACCAGCATAAGTAGAGCTTCTACATCCAAAATAAAAAGGCTAAGAAAAGTCAGCATACCCCAGGACAGGTGCATGCACCAGCTTCTGCTTCATTGTGATGATCGCAGTCTCACATGCCTCGTCCCAGTGGCCCTACAGTGGGAAATTCCCTGGCTTCTTCTGCTTGCTCTGATAAGCAACCAGTCGGTGCAGAGGTGGGCATACTTAGCAAAGCTAGCAATGAAATGTGTATAGTAGAAGGTAAAGCCTAAGAAAGAAGTCCTCAGGTGCTAAATGCAGCTTCTGAATGTCAATTAGAATATTCATTTATTTTTATTTTCTGTTAAATTTACAAGACTAAACGTAGCCTTTGGAATGCACAATGCAAATGTAATAAATTACAATTGTAAAAAGCAAACAGATTTAGATTATGTCTATTATGTAGGCTATGAATCTGATTAATTAGACCCATAATGTAATGGATGCTCCCAGCTGGCATACTATTTTTCTAAATTGATAAAAATTGAAATGCTATATGATGTTAAATATGCTAATTAAAATGCACATTTAACAAATTAACAAAATTTGCTTTAAAGTGGCTGAACAGGTCTGTCCTTTAATCCAGCTAATGCCAGCATAAATCAAGTTCACTCAATGATATTGCACACTGCCCTATGGAAAAAAATAAGGAGATAATAAAGCATATTCTATTATTAGCCGCCCCTCTCCCTCATTGAGGCACCCATGCCCAATTTGTTCAGTCTTTGTTGCTCATTCCAAATTGATTACCTAGTTATCATCATTAATAGCTAGCTAGCATCATTATCAACTACACAGTCAAAATAGCTCTAGCTGGGTTTTGCTTCCAGTCCAAGCGCGAATACACACATAGGGAGGTGTCATGATATAGAAACGATATAGAAACGGAAGGGCGCACTGCCGCACTCTGCTAGTGCTGCGAGCAGGGTCCTCATGTCTTTCTGGTCACAGTTTCATTGAATGCATAAGCAGCTTCACAAAAATCAACTGTAGACTGCTCAGGATCGGTTGCTGCAAGTGTGCCCCAGTTCCATGTTTTCATATGCAAATGTGTTTTCTGGTAAAGATTTGTGGTAACATTATGGTGAACAGCATTAATGCTGCAATTCTATAATAAATACCATAGCAGTGGCAATATTAGATCTATTCTGTAGATTAATTAATTTTGCATAATTATATTTATATTGTTCAATGTTTAACAATAGAAATAGAATAAAAAATGGACACTCAGGTTTACACAATGTATGTTGACACATATCAAGGGCATACTGCTGAAATTCACAGCTAAATAAAGACTCACAGATGTAACATTTTCCATAGTATAAACTTGTTTTCGGAACATATCAGCTTTAAGAGCTACCTATTATAACTGCAGGAATCACATTAAGTAGGTGAACTTAGACTCAAGTAGTTAATATCTAAAGATTGGCAAAACTGTACCAACATTAATTGGCCATAAGCACTGTGTAATTAAACTAGATACAGTAAACAGGTAAAGTGTACTTGCTGTACAGGGCGGCTGGTGAGGTCAAAAATAGGGGAGGTTGCATTTGTTACGAGTGTAGTAGGTGGTTGGCAGGGGGTATAAATGAGGGGGGTCCGGGGGGCATGGCCCCCTGTAGAAAATAATGACAACAAAAATCTTACCATTTGATGAGTGTAATGGTGCAGCTCTCTGAACATCCCTATCTATGGAATTCCCTCTCCTGATATGGGTATCTCTCTCCTGAAATTAATGTTGTTCTCTCTCTGCAAACTGCCTGCTGCTATTGCGTGGAAAGGTATAGGGATATTAGCAGAGGTGTAAAATCCAGGTTCAGAAAGTGAATGTCCTCCTCAGTATTTTGTTCCAACCACATCGATTTGCTAATTATCACAATTCCTCAGCCAGGAGGTAGAACTAATTGGTGAAATTAGCTGGTTGAGTTCATGGGTGGAAGAAACACATCGCAGGACTTTTGCTTTCTGACCTCTGGATCTCTGGATATTAGCAATATTATGATGAAAAACATGAATAAAACATGACAAACTTAGTCTTGCATATAGGTTACAATAGGGGTCCTAGGTAGCAGCAACTACAGCATAAACACAATATAGCTATGGCAGCAAACGCTCATGTATATGCACAAATGTATTTAAATTATATCCAGCTAGCTGGCGAGCACGTAGCAAACGTAGGCTATGGGGGTGTGGCTCAGGCTAACCTCACAGACACGTATTTTCAATGGGCTCTGCTCTGGGAAATGCTTCTGAGTGAGGTTGGCAAAATGCTGCATGTGCGCAGACCTGTAGAAACAGAAATTAGACTCAGATGCGCTCTTACTATAGCATACATAGATCAAATTCTTATTAAAAATTATATATTTTTGCAGAAAACTTTTATTTTTTTTATTTATAATCCCTTTAGGAAGCTCAGCCTCCATTCACCTCAATGACAATTCGTCTATGTACAGTCATATTGTAGTTGTAATTGTAAACAACATATTTCAGCATTTGAGATGAATTCATTAGCTATTCCGGTTAATTACCATTAATTGTGATTGTGGCAACGTATTGGTATGACTCCTGCCTCGTTTAAAACATGAATTAAAACTGAACAACAAAAATATCCAACTATTTTGCAAGATATAGCTATAAATACAGTGTTGCTACTGTATTCTACAAACAGTCACGATTAAAATTTTTCCAATCAGATGGCTTGCCATATAAATTTATTTGTAGCAAATATCAACACAATTCTCACAGTCCTAGACTCACAGTCCCCACAATTTTCACAGACTTATAGTAGCTGGGCTGATGACACTTTATAATACATCTGAACCAGAAATGTATTAGAACAAATATAGTTTCAGCATTAATTGGCATGCTCATGAATTCCATCACAGCTGTAAATTGTATTGGAAGATAGGTAAACAGTACTGGAAGTCCAAACCATCTTGCATAAACTTTAAATCCACCAGTGGTTATGGACATTGAGGGCATATTGGCAGATCTTCAGCAACACTCAATCAAGGAAGTTCAAGGACAGAAAGGCAGAGAGAAGGTCTCGTTTCCAACAGTGGCTGAGGGCATCCAGACCCAGTTGTGCTTCTGACTTAATTATGAACATCAATAGGGGGCAGTGCATCAATTTCTAAGATATGAAAAGGTAGAGTTGGGAGTCATAAGTGTGTAACATTGGGGATCTGAGTCCACCTTGGTGATTGACATATGACACCACTGTGGTGTTGTCTGTTTTCACCAACACCTGCTATGCTCTTAAAGGGATAGTTCGGAATTTTGGACATAATGTCTCAAAATTACGACTTGCCCATAATGTAGTTGATTGATGGAAACCATTTTCAGCTAATTCCATGCTGTCCCTTCTTTTGGACATACACACGTTGCTAATGCTAGCGCAACTCTATGGCAACCGGTAGCATCCACTACCAAACGCACTTAAACACTCCACAGTGCGCCCAAAGCAAATATAATACGACGACAGTCTATCTGGGTTATTTTGAGTGTTTATACCATAATGTTTGAAGTCAAACTATCGTTGAATCCTTTACTTTGTGCTGACCTAATATTCTCTGTGGAAGTACGGCGACGGAGCGAACGTGGCCAATGCAACTTGTTACTCTTCTTTGTTGTTGTAGTCGACCAGTGAAAGTATCGCTCCCCCGATAGACTGTCGTCGTATTTTATTTGCTTTGGGTGCACTGTGGAGTGTTTAACCCCTTGGCGCAGATGGCAAATTTCACCTATTAAGGGGGTGCTCTGTTTAAGGCTTTATAACTCCAGGTGTGAGCATCACATAAACTTGGTAAATGGGTTAAATGAAACAAGACAGGTGTACCATTTACAATACAAACTTAGATTAGTTTATTTTCATAATTTAAGTCAAAATAAAGTGCCACAAATGCAAAGAAACTTTGGAAAAAAATTTTTTTTTATTTTGCTGAGAGCTACATAAGTGAAATCGGTAATATATATACATTTCCTGGATCATAAACTCCATGTCCACAAGTTTTGTAAAATCTGAGGATGATATGCAGAACTACTAAAGGTCTATGATGCAAAATATAGCAGTGTACCCTGTTGTCCATTAGTGTATCCAAATCTATCCAAATGGCTAAATTGTGCACTGCTCTAAAAAAAAAAGATTATGATATATTTAACTACAAATCAACAGTTTTGGCTCATAAAACTCACTTTTGCATAATTTTCAAGTGGGAATTACTATATGTTCATCAGTATAGGGGGGTAGATATCTATGGGTCCAAAACCCCTATGCAAAACATGTCATAAAATTTATAAATTAGTTTTGTCCATTACAAAGCATATACATTTGCTCCTTCTGATGGCTTGAGATAAAAAACCATTGATATCACAGTGTTACATACACCTAAATATGTTGCCTAATCATTCACTCTTGTACCTCAATAAAACATCAATTGTCCCTGTCCTCTACAGTATGTATACTTTTGTCCTGGGATTGCATTTTTCTGTATTTTTTAAATTTTCCTATTCATAATGACTCCAAGGAAATTTTTACCTTAATCTACCACATATTAGCGCACAGTAAATTGGAATGAGCATTTCTCATGCCCTAAGAGACAAGTATATACGCCATAGCCTATATTATGTACAATAACATGAATATAAAATAGTATTCCACCATCTGCAAAATTCTACCAAATGTTCTATCTTCAATGAACATCGGTAGCCTACATCAAAAATACATATAAAGATTGCACTACAGTATGTGAAATGCATTCAAAATGCGAAAATAACAATAGGGCTATCAAACATATTGGAAAGACTGCTCGAGTGGAAACACGAACGTACATATGTAGCCAGCGAGACCAACGGTATTTTAGACGCAAAAATACTTACATATTGGAAAAGGGAAACTCCCCTACCTAAAGCGTATTCTATAGAGCTTGCGTAATAATAGACCGTTAAAACGAAAACTACCGTTACGCTGGGCTGTAGTACATTGTAAAAAGCACCGAAAAAGACATGGCATATACCGTTGCTAAGGTTATAATGTACTCTATTGGATAAAAAAGCCGACAATTAAACCAGAATGAACTGTAATGAAGGCTTACAGGGCATGGGGGTATTATGCGTCGACTTTTTAGATAGTGTAATAGCGGTATAAAGTGTTGTATATTTCTCAAACCGATTGTACCAGACAATAAATGACCACTGAATTTTGAAAGGAACATCTCGATGTGTAAAACCGATGGTAGGATTGTATATTTATTTCATATTTAGTAGCATATATTGCTAGTAGAATACATGGTAGAATGAGACAGTACTTTCACAGTTTATTTAGAATTTGAGTGAGCAGGCTTTTCACGGCTTTTCTGGCATACGATCAGGCTATTGGTTGGGTTTATCTCGTTGCTATGACGTTATTCAAATTTTATATGATGAATAAATATATTTATGAACTCAAACATAGACGCTATTGTCCACTATGTCACGCATGGGTAGGTATAGAGCATAGACTGTATAAAAATATGGACAAAGCCACTGTTATGTCACCCATTGCCTTTCCACGGCCTCGTAAAAACTGAATTGAAGCTCGGAAGTCTTTTTCGCCGCCCGTTTGTACAAACTGCACCTGCTCCGTGGAGCCGAAGTGACCTTGGCTTGGAGCAGGCTCAACCGGATATGGCCCGGGCACAGTATGATTGACAGTTCGGGGTGGAGAAGCCACAGAACTATAAAGCCCATGACCTGACCAAACCCACCATTTTGCAAAACGAACTTCCTTAAGTTGCTAATGTTTTATAATATAACATTTAATTTTCATCCTCGATTTTACTGTGTCATTTATTCGCATTGAATGTGTGGTATTCGTCACATAATTAACGTTCATTCAGTTATCTTCAATTTATATTCAGCTAACATCAGCTAATTTGATTAGCTAGATAGCATACCAGCTGAGCTCGGTAGCCAAGCTAGACGCAATGCATCACCACCACACATGGACGAACAGGGTAACGCTATTGCCATCAACTATATTGACGCTCAATTAATCACATATGTTATTTTGTTAGACTGCTTTTATTATAAATGACCCTAGCGCCGCTAGAAAGGTAGCAAGCTGACCCCATAGTCTTAAATGAGCAAATCCCCACCGTCTTTTTGGCTAACCGCTAATTAACTCGACTGTGGCAGAGCAGTCTGTCACGGTTTGCCGCAGCATGAAACCCCGTACTGAAAACTGTTCCAGATAAAGTGGGGATTGTAGGTTAGTGGGTTCACACGCTAGCTAAAGCACAGTAGCTACATTAGCTACATCGTAGCTGGCATTAACTTTCATCTGCATCCTGTAACCTAATCACAAACATTGCAAATATTTACAAACGCAAACTCCGTATTCTTTTCCGATAAATTATTGGTTTTATTTTAAACATCCCCGTATTGAGTCAGTACAAACATACTGCTAACACTTTGGCTCTATTCCCCACATTTTCTTAATTTTTGGGACCTAAAAAATTGATCCAGGTGTAGAATTCTAGCTAGAGCAGCTGGCTAACGTTAGTAATGTGTCAGGAAGGTTGGTAGATTGTTCCCTCTTTCCATCTAACTTCTTTGTAAGGATGAAGTTGGACCTTGTCCCAACGTTAGTAACGTTATTTAGGCAATCACGGTAGCTAGCCAACTTATATGGCCAGTGAGCAATGGCACCAGGAAGTGAGCTTCAAAACGAAAGCCCAGTCTTGGCCCCTTGGTATAGACTAGGTTGGGGGTTGCTTGTTAAATGGACTTGCTACGGGGAAATAGTGACACTTAGAAACTCGGTATTCAGCAGAAATCATCACGTACCGTCTACCAATAAAGTTAAAACACAGTTAAGTGTGTTTGGTAGTGGATGCTACCGGTTGCCATAGAGTTGCGCTAGCATTAGCAACGTGTGTATGTCCAAAAGAAGGGACAGCATGGAATTAGCTGAAAATGGTTTCCATCAATCAACTACATCATGCGTAAATTCCGAACTATCCCTTTAACACTGGAAGTGCTGTAGGGCTAGAAAAAACCACTATCAGTTCTTAGTGACTGTAGGTGGCATCAGGGATCCATGTTCCATGTAAATGTCAGTCATTCCAACAGCACTCTATCCTTTGGAGTAGGCATCGTTTGTTAACTTCTCTGTTCTTGGTGTAGGATGGGTTGCACTTTACCAACAATTTAGTGCTGTCCTGCAATTATTATGTACCATCAGCCAGCAATGTCTGCTTGACATATTTATCCAATTCTGAAAAGGCCTCAGACAGAGGAGGCCCAGGGGGGTTACTGATGCAGCTGCTGCCATTCGATCCAAGGCCCTCAGACACTGATGGAGGGTCACACTTTGATGGGAATGAAAAGAGCCAACTCTCGAGATAGAGTGGTGAGCCTCTCTATACTGAATCTAGGTGAATACCTAGGAGAATTGTGTTTTACATGGGTGACAAGTTTCTCTTTTCTGTCTTTAGAGCAATGCTTGTTGAGTAAATCCAGAATATGGCAAAGACCCCTGTCCAATTTCAGCAAAGTACAGAGAGTAAAAACTGCCGTGTTCATTTGCGGGCTCTACCATGCGGCTGGCACGATCACAAGTTTCTACTTCCAACACCAGAGTTCAAAGCTGATCTGTTTGCAGAATCCACATGGATGGCTCCCACTGCTTACGCACCACTTGCCAACATGAAATATGGTGTGATTGAGTTACGTTAAGTTATTGTTGCTAAAGGAGATGCTAGAGGGGGACTCAGTTTTTCCTACAGGGATATTAAATGTCAGATTTTTTTTTTTGAGTAGATAATGGCAGAGTGTTTGTTTTTAATGTTAATTGCTATATCATATCACCTTCATCAATACACAGACTTATGTGATGATAAATATCCTTTTAATTTCAAAATGTGCCAAAACAACAAGAAATTAGCAGGGGACAATTATTTTTAACAGCATTGCTCAATTTTACATATTGAATCGCACTTAGGCTGTGTGCAAACTCAACCTGGTCTATTGTTTTCAAGAGCTTTTTGCCTTTCACAAGTATTCCATCGGATCAGTGAAATCATCAAACTAACCTCTCGACTTTGACATTTTTTAAAGGTGGATATTAGCTTTTAAATAGGCAACTCAGCCCCCTTCTGCACTCTTAACAAGAGGCTGATTTAACACGGTAACACAGCGCATCCCATTCCCCCATCAGAGGTCTCAGCCAGAGAGGCCTGAAGTCTTGCTGCTGTTGTTAGGAACAGGCATTAGGAACACCTACATTTTTCTTTGTCTTGGCACGCTACGTATGTCCAATGATGTAGCAGGGGCAGTCCTTTTCCCTGGGTTTTAAAAGGTGAACTTGTGACCCAGTAGACTGAGTGAGATTTTAAATCTTGAGCGGGACGGTGGATCAAGAACAAGGGGCAAGGATTTATTTTGGTCGCTATCTTTTCAATCACGGTACCGATATTTTGATAGCGACATTTGGAGAAGCTTCATGCCACTGAGCTGAAGAGTCCGATTCAGACCACGGCAGATAGTGGTGTTCTTCTGGCCTCACTATCCTGTTTTGTATTATATTTATTTTTGGTTTTTGTAGTTTTCACTCACAGGACCTGAGCATGTCATACAAACTACAGTCAAGAAGACCTGCAACGACACAGCGTCGGCCGTGCAGCTTGCCGTGCCAGAAGTGCTGCGGTATGAACTGTCAGATTGGGTGAGTCGCCTATCCCTCATGCTTCTGGACTGTATCTCCGTAGGTTTCTGTGGGTTTTCATTGATTTTTTATTTGTTTCTATTAGCTTCACACACACACACACACACACACGCCAATGCAATACTAGGTTAGGCTCATTTCACCCTCGAACACCAGGGTTAACACTGTGCTATAGCTCTGGTGTCTGTTCTGCACAGTAGCTATAGTGCTTGTTCCCTGTATTAGTATGTTGTAAATCTCTGCTTGCCATTTACCAGTTCAGTATCACTTGGAAATTTAGGAATTTGTGTTTTCTGAATTAACCAGCAGGAATTAGGAACGAATGATTTTTCATTTTGTTTCGTTCTGAACAAAAACAGCATAATAATGTTTCCAATAGTGATCAGTCCACATAAATGAATGGATTAACAGTTAGAATGAAACATGAAAACCGGTTAATAACGTTCTCATAATGACATAATACAGAAGGAAAGTGCAACAAAACTGTGAAAGAGGTGATTGTTAGTACCTGTGTGAAGTAATAAGTGAAATACTGTCTAGCTGGGTTCTCTTGATGTCACCCTCATCTACGATTCAAAACAATACCAATAAACATTGGCTATGCTATCAATTTAGCCTTCCATGCTTTAGATCTACAAGCTACTCTAAATTTCAAAATAGCAGGCTATGGCTAGTTAAAAGTTGATTGGTTGTATGACGAGATAGCTTACATCTATCACAACATCAACACTCAGCAAATTGGTGGTGTAAGAAGCAATTCAACTGGAAGTGTGCCATTCAGATTCTGAAAGTTCCAATGTTAATTCAATGTTAATCAATGGGAAATGTTTTCATATAAAATTGTAAATATCTCAAAAAATACTTGAGCTATTGACAGAAAAAGCACAAGCAATGCAATCCCATACTAGGTGACACTATTGGCCAAATTTGGTAGGTTTGGCTGAAAATCTGTAGGAGGAGTAGCGTACAGAAAATTGATGTGGAATAAGAAGAAATATTAAGAACAGTAATTGACTTTTAATAAAATTGACTTTTAACCAATTGCCAATTTAATAAGAAATATTCAAGAAAATCTGATATTAGATAGATGCTATAAGCTTTCGGTATACGTGTCTGACATGCAATTCATCTGTCACAGGGTTACAGTGGCCTTGCTAATGAGCGAGAGAGAAAGAGAAATGGGAAGAGAGAGAGAGAGAGACCTCTTACTGGCATGTCTTTCAGGAGCACAAGTCTGCAAATGGCTGGGTTCTTCTCCCCAATTAGGCTGTGAGAAAGCCATTTTGATTTTATTTTCTGCATGGTCAGGTACCCTCTACCCATCTTTGAGTCACTCCTGAGGAAATGTTTTCAAACATCTGGGACTGAAAATAACTGTCAGCAAGAACAAAAGCATTTGTATTGTTGAAGTATTCCCTGACACTGCAGTTTACAGTTTTCAAGGTAAAATCTGAAGCTTTTTCATGTGGCAGTTGGTTTCCCATTGTAACATGGGGGGATATGACCCATCAGGACATCAATTGTGCAGTTGCTTATAATCCCCATGGGCCTCAAATATGATTCATGCCTACGTTCAAATCGTAAAGTGTGCGTACGACCATTTTTATGCAAATTCCCGGATTTATATAAATAAACATGGGCGTACAGTACGATGAAATCTTCCGACAGCTCTTGATATTACATATGCTTTTTTCCAGTGGCGAGGCAGCGATGTTGCATGCAATGATCAGCGAGAGCACAATAGTTGTGCAGCCTTAAGAACTTTTGTTCGGAGCACTGCTTAGTCAGCAGGTGAAAAACAAAAAGGTGCTCTTAGGAAAAGTTAGGTTATGCGAGCTTAAAAATCAGATTTCACCTTAAATGAGTAGCTGATCGTAAAAATGGCAAAATAATGTCCAAGACATTCCATTTGTAATATTAATTTATTATTTATTTATTAATTAATTGTAATTCCAAATATTAAAAACCGTTAATGCATCTGCGCAGTATTACAAAAAACACTACGTGTGGCGGCTCTAGACGTACATTGTGTACCCTATGAAAATACTGTAATTGCGCATCACCAGTCATGTTGTATGAAAGATGCGAAAATTTAATCCATTTCTATTTTTTCTACGAATGGCCAATCTAGCTCTATTAGCCTAGAAGATCTAGCAAACACAGCATCCTGGCGTGAGAGAATCTTCGATGCCCCCAGTGGAACGTTAAGTGGAAAATAATGCTGGCTGTGGCAAGTCACTGTCGCCATCTTCCAGGGCCACTTTCCCAATGATATCCTCTCATTAAATTTAACACATTCTCTTCCCGGAGAAGTACGGGATGCCCTTTCCTTCACCTGTACCACCAGAACTTTTTTTGTGAAGGGTTATTTTCCCACCACTGAAACATCCTCTATCAATTCAGGAGAGTGCAGACAAGCACACAAACTGTAGCGCTGCAGCATGAATGTGCTCTGGAAAGCTTAACCACGGGTTTGGCTCAGTTCAGTCTTCCTGAAATTCAGGGCAAGAAAAAGGTTTTGTCAGAGACAACCCATGATCCATAGGACTTATGACTGCCACAGGAGCAGATGGGGTAAAGTGGGAGCTGTTTGGTGTCCCTCCCTGTTCGCCATAAGCCACAAGTCTTGTTTACCAGCCCATATGCCCAGACATCAGGCCTCTCCATGGCTCATTTATAGCTGTAGGAGAGCTGGAGTCTAGACTTATATAGCCACAGCTATATTCTGGCATCTACATTAATGTGGGGCAGGTGCGAAACCAGGGTAGAGCCTCTCAATGTCAGCAGAACGATGTGACGGTGCCGTAGGTGGCATACTCACAAGGAACAGCGATCACAGCTGCGGAAATGTGACCCAGAGAGATGGAGCTATCATTTCCCTGAAAGGACAGGGAGCTTGTTGTTGTAATGCTGTGGCATTTTCACACTGTCTCAGAAATCTCCTCAACTTTAATAAAAGATCTTAGTTTTTTAAATATAATTGAACATGTTTGTGTCTCAGAAAAACAGGAAAACTTGTAAGCCTTACATTTTTAATTCAAACATACTATTTTCCTTGAATTAGTGATTAAGTAGTTGTATTTTAAAGGAAGTGTATTGTAACCCCATCTATGCAGAACTTGACATTTAGGTACCATTTTCCAAGTGAGCTGTCTTCAGTTCCCTTGCCAAACAAATGTGTTGTTATATTCTGCCACTCACAGTACTACTGGGTTTAATTAAACTGCTAAGTGCTACAATGCAATAACCTCTGCTGCTATCAGTGTTATCAATAAGAACTTTAAGGAACTGTAGTTTTATTTTTTATTATATGAACATTTGCCTTGCATCTGAACCAAAAACAAAACAAGCATTACAAAAAAATTAAAAGGGAGAGGCGGGGTATTGAATACTCATGGAAACAAATATTTCTGGGCTCTAGTTTCTTATAAGGTGGTGTTATGGAAGTCTCCTGTGTTCCAAATGGAAGGAGAGTGTCCAGAAGAGGAGACACCATAACAGCCTCGATTTGTATGCATAGATAAGGGCCTCAGCGTGGCTTTTAATCGCCTAAAGACTTCCCCTTTGTGGGCGGGAGAGAGGGAAACAGGCAGCATTCTTATAGGTCAACCTGAACAGGCTACTTTTGCCCTATCCAGTTATACGTATTGTCTCTCTCTCAAAGGCCATAATCTAACCACTAGATATCTGGCAATATCGCACTCTTTATTATCGTCACTGATGAAAATTCGAGCATTAAACTGAAATGAGTTTGCAAAAAACTGAAATTACTGTCAAAATGAAACAATGTTGTAACATCAACGCTGTTTGACAGTAAGAAGTGATGGAGAAAAATGAAAAAAGTATGCAATGGGGGCCAAAGATTGTGGGTCACTGAAAAGGAGATGATCAGAAAACCAATGTATGAGAACAATGATATTCTGAGGGAATTCTAATTGGACAGTAGTAAATATTGTATTTGATAATGGCTCAATTTGTATATTTGAAGTTCGGTTAATTTTTTTTCCATCATCTCCTCACATTTATGTCAATAAGAATGAAAAATATAACTTTTATTGTCTCATATGCATTGAACTATTCTTGCCTCTCATGGATTACTGCCTAGGATGCTGTATACATTAATATAGCCACATATTATGTCCATTTACTTAGTTTATGAGAAAATGTTCAATAGCCATGCTATATCAATACTACTCTTGAATAATTGGGATATAAGAGCATTTTGAAAGTGGTTTGCAGTTGTATTTGTATTGACAAAAGGGGTAACTTGATTGTTTAAGCTGTCAAACTGACCGTAGTTTGAATTTTACTCCTGTTCCTCACAGCAGTGTGTTTGACCCAATAGTTCCAGTGATATGTATGAGACAACACCATAACTGCTTTTACTGATGGAAGTATTTTTATATCTAATCACCTTCTGTCTATTTTCTCAGTTGTAAGCCTTGTTACCTTCCTTGTCAAACATCAGCATGAAAGTGTTGCCATGCACTGTTGAAAATCTATTGACAAGCAAAAAAGCCTTGCATTTGCAGGGTTATAGTAAACCTGTCTCATCCTGTTTGAAGGTCTTTGCATGATTTTCAACAAGAATGTAATTTTCAAGTGCTGATTTGATGTCGTGTGTATTTGTCCACATCAGCATTTCTCTTCTGCATCTAGATCAAGGTTAGGTCTATGACAGGGAAAAGTCAATTGAATTATGCAGGTCAGAAGATCTTGTGAAAAAGCCTCCTCTCTATACCATGGGTTTCAAATATGGGTCTTCATATCTTCTTTGGGTATGGAATCCTTGACAACGTGGCTGGAATTAATTAATTAGATACCTGTTTATCACAGCAGATCAGTAGCAACACCCCCACACATGAGATGTTAACAGTTTTCCAAGTAATCAATCACTGTGTAGTACCTTTGATAGTAATTTGCACATCACTTCAATGCAAGGTGCTAATTAATGTAGAGTACACAATCTGTGGTAGTAAGTGGACATTTTTGTAATGTAGTTTTACCAGCTTCCGAGGAGCATGTATGGCTGCTTAGTAACTTTCACTTGTTAAACGTTTTCAAATGAAAAGGTTGTATTATTATGTAGGGATGTCCAATACTGTGCCCTTGTACTCTACTTGTGCTCATAAAAATGCTCTGATGCCCAGACCCCATACCGACAACATCACATAGCGTTGAGTTGCTGCCAAAAGAAAGAATGTCAGAAGTTTGTAAGTTTAAGATAAAGACGATAAAAGCACAACATACTGCAGGCATTCATCATTATTCGCGTCACTGCACAGCCTACCCGATGATGCAAGCTTTTTGGTTATCCCTGCTTGAAGGCCAGAGACATCCCGGACATAGACTTATGCATAGTCACAGGACTTGAGGGACAAAATATATTTATCAAAATATGATAAACCCTGCTAAACACTGATGCATGAATGTTTCCTAATGTCGATTCATCTGTTTTCGCAAATTTTCTTTAAGAATCCTCTGAAATAAGCATGTATTTCTTTGCCTATTTTTCACAGAAGCTATGAAATCCTTGTTTTAACTGGGGGGGACTATCCCAAGTGACCAAAATACGCCCACTCAAAATTTGATTGACAAGCGAAGTGACATCACATGAATGTCGGTGCACACAGGGTGTTTACAAATCTGTTAGCTTGGCTATGTACAAATCAGAGCCCAATCTAATGCGTCCTGTGTACCAGCACATTGTATACTGCTTACTGGTTCATTGTTATGGAAGGTACAGAACCTTTTAAATTTAGTTTGGTCGCAAAGCCTAGTATACTCTCCTGGGCTGCGTTTAGATCCACATTTTGTTTGCTTCCTGTCTTTGCCTTCCCTTGCTTTGGGGGAATCCCCAAAATGCCAGGGTAATATAGTTCCAATTTAAGAAAGGGGAGGGAGTAATTATATTCCCTCACTCCCTCATTTATCCTCCCTTCCACCAAGGGTATAAAATGCAAGCTTCCAGCAAGAAGGGAATCCCACAATGCAATTATCCACATGGAAAAAGTAGGCGGTGCCATTTCAGCTCTATGGGGTAGCACTTGCTATATTGGTTGCGAGGGCCATTCGGTTCCATTTTTTGTTTGTTTCTCGTTTATCCTCCCCTGCAGAGCACCTGTTAAGTTCACTTGTTGCACATCGCAAATTTCGTCACAAGATGGTTCACTCGAGGGAAGAGAGCAAGGTGAAGGGAATATGTTAAATTTAATCCGGGTTGAATACAGTTGCACTTCCACCACTGCAGGAGATGTAAAATAACCATTGCTGTCGAACATGATCTTTTTTCTGGATTCTGTGCAAAAGACACAGCCGTGCATGCTGGCATTACACAATTCCCTGACATGTTGATCTCAGTTATCTGCTAGCTAACTGATTATCTATCTACTGCTAAACTAAATTCAGGCCCCATGGTGGAGGGGGAGGTAGTATGTGGAGCAAGGCAGAAAGTTCAACCATTTGAAATTCAGAGATTTCATACGTATGTCTTCTACTCGTAAATCCCAGTTTCTGTGCGAGACTTCAGGAGGCATTTTGCTTAGAACAACATTATGACGGATGCACGTAAAAAATATATCCATGGCCCCAGTATATTATTCTTACCCGCAATTGCTATTAAACAGTACCATTTGTAGGAAAAAAGCATCCTCACTGGAGCAAACCTTTAATTATGGTTTACTGTAATTTACATTTATGACCAAAATTGACAAAGTGACTTCTGAAGCTTAAGCTATTTTTGCAATTTAGTTAGCCAAATATCTTAAGATTGACGAACAATAAATACATATAAATGCACTTATTTGGCTCACATAAAATAACTGGCTAAATGCTGCCAACGTCAATCTGGCTAGTCTAGCTAACGTTACATGCCTCAAAATTATAGCGTAGCTGTGCCTCATCTAGACACTTTTTCAGAACTTGTGTCTTTAAAAAGACATTTTAAAAGAAGCAAATATAATAAGTGTGTGTTCAGTTTGAAATTTCACTCACTGGCCATCAAAATCATTATTGTATTCATACTAGTTTGCTGTTTGTATGTTTAAATTGAATATAGACCATCTGTCCCGCCTCCGTATTGATTTCATTTGTGATTCGGCTATTGAGTTGTGAGACTCAATATTGAGTTGTGAGACTATTTTTGACTGAGTTAGTTTCATCTGTGAAATTGGGACTGAAATGACTCGCTTGCTCCATTATCTGCATTACTCCTCCTTCCCCTGGAAAAATCATATCCAGATGGGGCTTAACACCAAAATGTTCATTGAGTAGCCTAATTGTATTTGTAGCATATCAGTGTTGGGTCTCAAGTTAGGCAAAGCTATTAATCCCCACCACTGCAAGGGGAGACACTGGTGTGTTTGCATATGTACGTGCGTGCATGCATGCATGCATGCGTGTGTGTGTGTGTGTGTGTGTGTGTGGCTTTTGTAGCTAATACGTTTTTGATGGAAGAAAACCAGGGAAAACAAATTAAATACCAAGTTATAAATGTATAGGCTATACATTTTTTTATTGAAATTTGACATCGACACAGTTTCATAATCTATTCTAAAGAAACTTGGTCACAGCACCATAGACTGTTTTACTGAAATTTTGTCCCTGTTATGTTTAATTTTTAACTGATTCACAGTTCCATGTTTGTCTATTGGGACTCAGTGGCAGTTTCATGTTGTTTTCTTGGAACTCAGTGAGAATTTTGTTTTCTTTTTCATAAAGGAGTGAACACAAACTAATGAAAAAAATAATACACTCTTTTATGCCAACAGAAAAATGCAATATTATGAAATGTGCTCGTATCTCAGTATCAACTCAGTATCAACAAGTGCCCAAATGTGAGTACTCGGAACTCATACTCTGAAAAAAAAATTCCATCGGTGCATCCATATCATTACGGATATAGTTCTAACTGCACTTATAGCTTTTAAATGACAATTTTTGCAAACAGTTGTATTCATTTTTTATTATTTTTTGTATTTCAAAAAGAATTCTAAGGCAGAACCTTAGCTGGATCTTCATTGACTATAGGCTTCCATTAATTGTGAAATAAGGCCTTGGGAAGCCTTTTTTAATAAAATCTTCAGAAAGAGTGCAGAGAGCTGCCATTGTCAGGTAAAAACACATTTCTTGAGGTAAGAAAATTAATGAATAACATTCATTTTTACATTGACCTTATACCTTACACATGAAATTAGCAATGTATTACTACTGCACATTATCCTAGTTGTGACTGACGGCCAGAGTTCATTAGTTTAGATAATTGCATATGGAACTTTGAATTAAAGTATTAATATTTGATCATCAAATGTTAATGTCCGTTTCAAAAAGTGGTGATAATGTTTGATTTGCGTAGTTTTTCCTTTGGCTGAAGCACATTTTTTCCACAGTGTTTTTCAGACATGATGTGTAAGGGCATGGAAATATTAGTAATGGAATCCCAGTTGTGCAGGTTTGTCTGAATTGAGTTCATGACTTTGTAATGATTAAATAAATGACTAGTTTCACACTGATATTCAGCAGTGGAGAAAGTACTGCACAGAAAGTAGCCTACTGCACAGAACATTCTGATGTCCCTATGATGAAATTATAAAAACTGCATTATGTGTAATTAATCAATAAACCTAGTTGAACACCATCCTCAATTAGGAGCCCCAATGAAACTCCTGCATAGGCCACCACAGTGGTGATTAAATTTCTATGGTTCCATTTCATTGAGCAAGCTTTGAAAATGTGTCCAGCTGCCCAGTGAAAGTGGCACTCTGGCAGAACCCTGCTTGCAAACAAGGAAGGAGAGAAAGTTTAGGAAAGTCAAAAGGCAAACCAAAAAGAACAGGTTCAGCTATTGACAGATGTGAGGAAGAGCCAGGGACAAACAACTGTGGGATATCTGATAACATAACCTTTTGTTCGCTCCTTATCCAAGAGGATTTAGTAAGTACATTCAGGCACAGCGGGCGGCATGGTGGTGCAGTGGATAGCACTGTCAGAGCAAGAAGGTACCTAGTTTGAATCCCAGCCGAGGGCCTTTCTGGAGTTCTCCCCATGTGGGTTTCCACCGGGTACTCTGTTTTCTTCCCACAGTCCAAATTGCCCATTGGTATGAGTGTGTGAGTGAATGGTGTGTGTGCGCCCTGTGATGGATTGGCGACCTGCCCATCTTACCCCCACTGGAAAATCTTGAAATTAGTAAAACTATCTCACCCCACTGCCAGATAATTTGTCTTATTTAGCAAAAAAGTAACAGACTAAGTAACAGTAACAATAAGATTCTAAAGTCTAATTATAAGATTAAAATGCTTGTTAAGATGTGGTTACAGCAGGTAGAAAATTGTTGAAATGCTTCACGCTGCTTGCGGACAAAGAAAGCTCTGATGGAATTTACAATGTAATATTTTCCTGATTGCATCACTGTCAAAGTGCATCCAAGGACTTAAAATGAGCTCATGAAATTCCACGCACTCTCTGCGTTTGCTGAACTTTGGAATGTGTTTTTAGTGTGTTACAAATGTCAAGTGTTTCAAACAGGTTGACATTTGTCCACACTGTGATCGCTGCAATCAGGCAATGGGCTCCTTCAGTGCACATTATTTGCACCTGCTGTAGAACCAGGAGTTTGATTAAATCTTATGCTCTTCCCATTGCTTTCTTGAGCCTTAAGAAGGGGTAGTCGGCTTGTGGTTGTACAAATACATAGCTGATGCTGTGTTTTTTTAGTAATCATGCATTTATTGGGGGATCATGAATTTATGGGAATTGGGGGGTGGGAATCACCAAGGGCCTGAGGTATCAAACGAGCCTCAAACCATCACTCTGCTGCCAGATATGTAGTATATATGGATGGATCACTTTAACGGTCGTTAATGTGACACATTTTCCTATTGAACTCTATGGAAATGTAAGTCACGAGAAACAACCCTTAAAGTGATCCAATCATATATACTGCATATCTAGCAGTAGAGTGATGGTTTGAGGCTTGTTTGATACCGCAGACACTTGATGACTTACAGCCATTTAGCCAATCATGTGTTCCATGCTATTCCCATGTAATTTACAGCTTAATCGAGCCCCACCCCCCAAATTCTCATAGAGATCCATTCAAATGCAGAGAGATTATAGTATCGATTGTAAGAGTACCTGAAAATAAAATATTAAGAGTCTTTCGATGTTGCTGGGTCACAGACATCAGGAAGTCATGGCCTGCAAAGGATATGCAACCAAATATTAAATATGATGACTTAAATGGTAGTTCCAAAGGGCGCAACTAATTAAGTCTCTCTTTGTCGCTGGCCAAAACAATATGTGAACGGAAATATTGACAGCGAAAGTTACAAATTTGGTAGAGGTATACATCAAAATGACGTACACCTCTACCGCTTCCTTGTATTTGAAAGACTACAGTGGCGTCAAGTGGGCATATAAATTACATAGGCACGTAGGCGGAGCCAGCAAGGGAGGAAACAATACTGCGTCTATCACTGCTCTGAGTAGGGACCATTTTTATACGGTCTATGGTAGGGACACATTGTAGATCAAGCTAGCTATCATTGCTATTGTATTATAATGTCAGAAAATTACATTGATACGTTGTTTCCTAAAGTTGTTTTGGCAAACTAAACCAAACAGGACTCGAGTGCTGTCGGTTACAGAGTGGACAAATGATACAAACTCTGGTCTTCCTCTGCCTTATAGGAACCATGCCAACTACATTATGATCCATGACCATGAAAAGTAGACTAACATAGTCATTAGCGAGCTCACCATAATGAAGTGTTTTTTTGTCGTAGGTGGAAGGCTTCTGTTTTGAGCCCGAATAGGCGATCCTGTGCTGAAAGCGCTGCCAATTAGGACTGCTTCGGCATGAAACTGCACGGTAGCAAACATGTCCAATTCATTTGGAATTGCAGTAGTTACCACATGTAGGCTAATGTTACACCACTCGTTTACCTAGGTTAAACGTTAAAGGTTAACGTTAGAGGACAGGGATGAGAAATTAATAAGTGTTGCAGACTTCTGGGGCCTCATTTATAAATTTGATCTTACGTGTGGCGGACGTAGAAAATCACTACAAAGTAGCGATTTATACAATTTCAACGTGACTCCATTTGACCGTGGAAACGGTCATAGTTCCAGGTCATCAGGTCTTCACCTGCTGGTTATGCCGAAGTACTGCAGGTTAGAGAGCCACGCGTGAATGCGTATTGGTGTTCTTTCTATTAAGTTTCTATTAAATGTACAACATTAAAACCACTGACAGGTGAAGTGAATAACATTGATTATCTTGTTGTTATTTTGGTTCTGTACAGGGCATCAAAAATATTGGACAGTTTAACATAATGTAGAATAAAGTAATCATTTTAAATATTTGTTCACATATCCTTTGCATGCCATGACTTTCTGATGTCTGTGACCCAACAATATCAAAAGACTCTTGATATCTTATTTTCTGGTACTCCTACAAGCGATACTATAACCTCTCTGTATTTGAATGGATCTCTATGGGAATTGGGGGGTAGGACTAGCGTAAATTACACTGGTAACAACAGTATGGAACACATGGTTGGCTAAATGGCTCTAAGTCATCAAGGGTCTGATGTATCAAACAAGCCTCAAACCATCACTCTGCTGCCAGAAATACAGTAGATATGGATGGATAACTTAAAGGGTTTCTTCTCCTGACTTATTTTTCCATAGAGTTCAATAGTTACCTGAAGCCCCACAGAAAGCGGTGAAAACTCCTGGCATCGCCCTCGTCTCTCACAATTGGTCGCTTGTGAGCGTGTGTTCTATTTTTAAAACACCGTGTTTGTTAAATTATATCAATCGGATTCTATGGGAAATCCCCACACAGCAATAATTAACAATAATTCTCCATGACAGAACTAGGAGTGCAGTCACGGCGGGAAATGAAAAGTCAGAAAGCACACACTTTTAAAAGGTAAAAAATATATGTTGATGTCTGCTTAAACTATGTTGGTTTCAGTTAAAAATATATATTTTTAGCTAGTTTTGAGTCGCCATTTGGCTGCAACCCTGCCTCCGCTCCAGTCGTATCGTTATTCAGTGTGACTGGCGTTGTCTGACACCGCCAATAAACTGCAAGTGCTCTTGGCCATTGTAGTTCTATTTTGTTCCTTAGACAATTAGGGTCGTCAATATGGATGGCCTTCTGGGGCCAGATGCATCGAGACTCTTATACCAGAATTTGTCATGGTACATGACCCCCGCGTAGTGACGTAATTCCTCCCATAAAGGGAGGAGCGTCACTGCGGAAGTCCTCTTCAATTTTCTCACCAATGCATATTGAGACTTGAGACTGTTTGTATCCTGTGTGAATCCCACAGTGCCACAGCTACGATTCTTATCGTTCATCACGATTTGTATCATCCTCCAAAGGCGACGATAAGCACTTATGAGCGATATCCGCATATAGCCTTGCTATCTTGCACGAATATCGGCTCTTGGATACTGCAGCGGTAGACGTGTGCTACCGCATTTTACTACGTTCACTCTAGCGAACCAAGTTACATGGTGAACTGGTTTGTATGCAGTAAAGTATAGGTTTGTATCTTTCTGCAATTTCATTAATCGAACCTGGGTGTGGAGAGTGTACCCCAGTGAGATCTACTACCAAACAATCGGCGAGCTACGGCTCCAGTAAGTCTACTGGCTGCGCGAGCACACCAGTGAGGCTTCCCAATCAGTTAGCGACAGTGCTACATCGATTGGTTTACAAGGCAGAGTGCGCGTGCTTCGCTGCACTATCTGCCTCGACTTTCCCTACTAAAGACCACCGCCACGTTCTATCGTCTACGGCTGCTCTTTATTTTGCTAACGCATGAGATTCCGTTGATCGAACCTGGGTGTGAAGGTTGTACCCCAGTGCAGCCTGGTCTCACTCCCAAGTCGTCACATAGCGACGCTTGGGCAGCTCCTACGGCGTCATCTTTTAGACGCAGAAGGAGGCCTTTTGCGTCATTATTTGACGCACTCCTCGCGAATTTACGAATCCTACTATGGCGAAGGCTTTGCTCATGATAACCGACTGCGAGCATGCCCGCTCAGTCTTCGCCGTGTGCGCGTAGATCTTTCTGAGTTTGTTATTCCCGTACCCCACCCCCAACCCCTAAACATAACCTCACAGGAGTTAATGTAACTCGGGCTCATGCCCGAACTGTTAAGATAGTGGGCGAGCCCGACCACAAGAGTTCACGTAACTCTCTACCAGAGGAAGAAAAAAAAGCATAAAAAAGCATAATATTGAAGTGCCACAACCAAAGACAAATTATGTGGCCACAACCGTCAATATACGACGCAAAAGGCTGCGTCAATATACGACGCAAAAGGCTACCTTTGGCGTCACACAGCGACGCTTGGGCAGAAGCGTCGCTATGTGACGAGTCCGCGTGAGACCACGTTGCCCAGTGAGATCTGTTACCACACAATCGGTGAGCTACAGCTCCTGTGATTGATTCGAAGTCTGTACTGACTGCTGCGAGCACACCAGTAAGGCTTCCCAATCGGCTAGTGCAGTGCTATATGGATTGGTTTATAAGGCAGAGTGCGCGTGCTTCGCTATACTATCTGCCTCGACTTCCCTTACTAAAGACCACTGCCACTGGCTAGACGGCTGATTCCGATACAGTCAGTCAAATACATCGGTCTGCTGCTCGATTCAAAAAAGCATTCTTTCAACATCACTGACACCCCCGTCGTATAACCACTGTGCTCGATGCGGTGTCTCAGTTCCGAGTGAATCGGTTCCTCGAAATTAGGACTTTTCAGAGGTTTATGGGCCTAATCTCGGCCGCTTCAGCAGTTGTACCTCTCGGACTCCTGACAGCCAGGCCAATTCAACGCTTGTTGAACGCCAAGTCGCTGCACTGGTTGAACGCCAAGTCGCTGCACCCCAAGTGGCAAGTGGCTGCATACCCGAATCATAACGGGTCAATTTTGCTGGCTACTCCGCCCATGGCGATGAGTAAGCCGCCTGAAAGAAGGGGTCCGGATGGGGGTCGTTACAACGGACGCTTCACTGAGCGTTTGGGGGGCTGTCTGCCAGCACCTCCCAGCTCAGGGGTTATGGTCCCGACTGCATCAGTCGGACAATATGAACGTGCTCGAAGTCCAAGCAGTATTTCTAGCACTGAGAAATTTCTTGCCTGTACTACAGGGCAAACATGATATGATAGTGAGTTTGGACAATGCCTCAGCAGTATAACACATAAATTATCAGGGCGGTCTAAAGCCCCTCCGGTCGTTAGAAGTGACCTAGCTCCTGCTAACAAGGGCACTTCCCAGACTTACCTCCCTGCGTGCCATTCACCTGTACCAGGTATTCGGAACGGCACAACAGATGTACTATGTCGCCAGGGGACTCATCCCGGCGAATGGCGTCTCCACACGTTCAGTTTAGGTGTAAACCTTTCCAAACCATTAACATTAACACAATGAAATTAAGTTCCTGTTGCTCACATGTTCCAAGCTTGTTTATATTGCTACAAATCCTTTAGATAAGGTTTACCTGGCACTGTATGCCATCTACTGTAGTTGTCAGCTTGCTGGTGCCAAAGAAAATCAAGTGGGGTTTGGCTCCTATCTGATGTAAACAGTCACAGAGTAAAAAATAAAACATTTGTAATTGATCTGATATCTGAGTAAATTTGGGAAATATGTTATTTGGTAATGCATACAGTACACATATTTGTAGTGCCTTTCTGCATCAAGATGGTTCACTTTTTCCCTGCTCATCTATTACAGCTGACAGTAACCAAAGTCAATACATGCTCAGATGCCTTTTTAACAATAAATTCCAGCAAGAATCTTCAATTAAATTTTTTAAATAATAAATTTAGCCAGCTCCAATATGCTGCTACACCTTATGCTTGTCGCACAGTAATAGGGGGTGGTTTCAATTCAAGTCAGGTCTTAAACACAGTATACCTTGTACTGTTTTGTTTTTTATTTTATCCTGAACTGCATTGTATGAAATTGTAAACGATCCATGTTTTGCATGGGTGCATAGCAATTAGTTGGAGTGGAAGGAATGTGATTAATATTGATAAAGAATATAAAACACAATAATCTTGATTCAGTCTTTTTCTAAGTGCTATAACAAGGCAACTCTAATGCCATTACCTCAAAGTACCTCACAGAGAAAAGGGCTCACCGGACATGTGTGTGTATACCCCTGTGGAGCGGAAATCAGATGAATCTGCTATGCGCCTTTCCCTCTGACGGCGCTTGTTGATGTGTGTGGTGCTGTCCCGGGGACACTTTTGGGAGGGACTGACCCCTTTCTCCTTGTTTGTGAAGTGCAGGAAATTATGGCTTGATTTAGACTGGAGTCCATTGTCTACAACAACCACAACCCCCCCCCCCCCCCCCCCCCCCCCCAAATCTACCCTATAGAAAATTGCAGGTCATGTTTGAGAGTTGGGAACCTGGAAATTCTGCAGGACTGAAGCCCTACAGGAATGAACAGAAAAAAAAGGTCTTCTGTCTTTTCCCTCCAACAAACCTTTATGACTTTTCTTTGCAGGCTCCCCTGGCAGGAATCGGCTCAGCTCTTTGCGAGCGGAGCAGGAATATGGGCCACTCCCCAGCGGGAGTTTCAAATGTACATTGGTCAATGTTTCTGGAGCTCTTCGTAGCTCTCATCATACCTTATCCCCACCACAGCATTGTTTTTTCAATGTTCTGGCAGTGTGAGCACGGCTATATTTCGCTTTGTGTTCTGTAAGTGCGATTGTCGCTTGCCTTGAAGTCTCTTGGGTGCCGTTGTTTTCTCCTCTCTACTCAGACGTGTTTTCATAGATTTTTCTTGTGTGTTTTTATTTCATTTAGTAAACTTTTTTATGGTATAAACTTTCTATTGCATCACATTAGGTTTCTCATATCGCATCAGAAGCATTGTTCTGCTTCAGAGCACAGCTGTTCCTACAGCGTATTGAATATGCCTCATCTCCCTGTGAAGGTTGCCGTTCTGCAGGCTTTGGTATGCTGTGACCTCGATGCTGGTTGCCCTTTACACCGTGTAATTGAAATGAAGGCAACGTGTAAACTCTGATTCTATAAACAAGGAGAGGGCCTCCTGAAACACGTTTTTCTATCTTAAGGTCTGCTGAAGCATGACAGAGCTCTGAGGTGGTATTTACAGTACTGTGATGGCCAGTGCGAGGTATGCAGCACTTTCATGTATTGTATGATTTCTCAGTTTGGAGGCACAAACTCTTGGACAAGTGACCATCCGCTTGTTTACTGACCCATGGCTATGTACCTAACCGTTTCAAATCAGGTCTTATCAATATTAGGAATGGATGGTGGTAAATGGAAGTTAGCCTACTAAGTACAGTGCTGCAGTAATACTACAAAATGTATCTTGATGATTCATAACATGCTGGACACGGGACAGTATACACATTAAAGATCTGTATGCCAACCAAGCCACTTTTCCTAGTTGAGTAAAATATTGGATGAGAGGTAATTTATTGACAGACAGTATGAAGGTCCTTGCTGAAATTGAACTATTTAACTAAGTATTACAAACAGCTAACTTGGAAATGAACTTTTCTGTCAATGTTAGGCCAGCTGCCTAACTAAGTATTAAATGTAAATCATGGTAGGCGATTTTTATTTTTCTTTATGAAGAGAAAATCTTGTTATTTGTATTGGTTTTTCTAAGTGCAAAGATCAAGGCGAACCCCCTTTTTTTCGATACTGCTTTACTACTTTATCTTTCCTGCAGGTGTTTGTCGCAGGAATTTAATTTGTAAAAATGAGACCCAGCCTACCCAAGGACGGCTCTACAATCAGATTTCCACAGGAATGGCCTACCTTGACTGCTGCCTTGAAGGATGTTCTCCAGTAGTCAATTTTAATTGTAATGCAATTTTAACCGTAATGGCACTCACGTAGGTACGAAAATTAAAATAAAATTAATTCTTAAAAATAAAATAAAAAATAATTGAAGATTTTAAGTACAAGAAAATTCATAAAGTTTACTTCTCAAAGTACTGAGCCTCCATAATTAGCTCTTGTAATGAGGTTTCTTTTTTTAAGATCGGTGCTTCAGCTTACATCATTTTAGTATTTTTTTACAATAGGAGAAGGGGAAAACAACAACAGATTATTTATTTATTTAGTATTTCCTAGATTCATTATACTGTAGAAGAAATTTGATGGTATACACCGTAAATGAAAAGCTTATGTTCGTCTGTATCTGTGTGGATCTGAATTTGAGCCTCCATTCCAAACCCACACGTATGAACCCTGGGTAGAACAATTGTCCTGTGATGTTATCCCAAATATGAAAAACCATGTATACTGTAGCCTTCAGTACAGGTCCTAATTCTCCATCATTTTATTCTTCTGTTCTGTCTGTGTCTGTTCTTTCTTCTTCTCTCTTCTCACAGTCCCGTCTTCTCCCTTTTCATTTCGTAACGTAAGCCGTGAGACATGGCATGTATTAAATGTGGTGGAGTGCAAAGGTTTTCATCTCCATTTACGGCGGTGAACATTTAAAGAAGAGGTGCTGAAAATGTTTAGATCAATGTTAATGAGGCCAAGGCTTCTATGAATCACACATCCATAAAACATTCATCACACTGCTGGTGGGAAGAGTGGTGAGAATCTGTGCTGTTGAAATCTATATCAGGATTGCTCAGACTAGCAAAATAAAAAAAACTGGAGAGACGAGGGATGTTTGTTTCACGCCACCACACTGCTTTCGCCAGGGAGTACACATTGACACTTTTTGGGAGTGAATCCTGAAAAAATGCATGATACTACAAAGGGTGTTAAAATATCAAAATTACCAATTTTATAAATAAGATTACCTAGAAGTAAACTAGGATGAATCTGTGAACTGCGACATAGATTTGGACTGTACACATGAACCGCAGTAACCATGCCTTCATCAGTTATGAGCACAATGTACACATGAACCGCAGTAACCATGCCTTCATCAGTTATGAGCACAATGTACACATGAACCGCAGTAACCATGCCTTCATCAGTTATGAGCACAATGTACACATGAACCGCAGTAACCATGCCTTCATCAGTTATGAGCACAATGTACACATGAACCGCAGTAACCATGCCTTCATCAGTTATGAGCACAATGTACACATGAACCGCAGTAACCATGCCTTCATCAGTTATGAGCACAATTTACACATGAACCGCAGTAACCATGCCTTCATCAGTTATGAGCACAATTTACACATGAACCGCAGTAACCATACCTTCATCAGTTATGAGCACAATTTACACATGAACCGCAGTAACCATGCCTTCATCAGTTATGAGCACAATTTACACATGAACCGCAGTAACCATGCCTTCATCAGTTATGAGCACAATGTACACATGAACCGCAGTAACCATGCCTTCATCAGTTATGAGCACAATTTACACATGAACCGCAGTAACCATGCCTTCATCAGTTATGAGCACAATGTACACATGAACCGCAGTAACCATGCCTTCATCAGTTATGAGCACAATTTACACATGAACCGCAGTAACCATGCCTTCATCAGTTATGAGCACAATGTACACATGAACCGCAGTAACCATGCCTTCATCAGTTATGAGCACAATTTACACATGAACCGCAGTAACCATGCCTTCATCAGTTATGAGCACAATTTACACATGAACCGCAGTAACCATGCCTTCATCAGTTATGAGCACAATGTACACATGAACCGCAGTAACCATGCCTTCATCAGTTATGAGCACAATGTACACATGAACCGCAGTAACCATGCCTTCATCAGTTATGAGCACAATTTACACATGAACCGCAGTAACCATGCCTTCATCAGTTATGAGCACAATTTTTAAAAAAGGTATCTCATACTTAACTAATAAGCATCAGGCTATTACAAGATGCTATTAAGAATTCAATATTCCATTACGTTAATCAGTGTCCTATCATTGTGGGGTTTTTTTTTTTTTGTCAAATATTTTTTATAAACTACTGAAGAGTAGTAAGTTCCTTTTAAATTCCTGGCACAGAATGACACACTGAGAAAAGGACTGACCATGGTATGACATAGAGATGAGACTGAATCCTAAGAATATTTGCCTGTCTGCATGGATTACCAATTCTGACATCAGAAACCTAAAAGATTTCGATGCAGCGAGCTTGCAAGTCGCATTTGAGTTGCAGTGGTGGATCCAGGTTTTAACGAGGGGGGTTTACCTCAGCTAGGGGGGTGTGGAGTCATGTTCCCACACAAGACATTTTTTTTTAACAAAACTTAAGCTCTAACTGGTGAATCCCAGTGACTTCAGACATTGGAAAATGGAAAATAGCTTGTATTTACACATAAATAAGGTCCAAAAACTGAATACTGTTGCCAAAACAATAGTTTATTTAACAAATCATTTCCACAGCTTCCACAGAAAGAATATTCAGTGTGTGTGAGAGAGAGAGAGCATACAACTGCGAAATAAAGATTAAAAGATAAGTGAACTTGTGTAGTATGAAAAAAGACCAAAACCTTCTATACTTTTGTCCTACTCTCAATACTCTTCAACATTCCTCTACCTCATTTAGCGTTCAATCAGGAAGCCTTAGCTTAGTGGTGGTGGAACCATCGAGATACAGTGAGCATCATAATTCATTGGACAGTGACACATTTTTTTGTTATTTTGGTTTTGCCTTCTTTATAAGAGCTATCCATCTATCTTAGGCAATGTAGATTATAGCCCACAATGGACATATTCATAATGGGTAAGTATTTCTTTGGATTTTGTAGTAATGGATTAGACATAGATTGCAAGACGTGTCTTCACCATGGAGGTTATATAGCATGCAACGGAGCTATAACCAAGAATAATTAATTAATAAACTACATAACTTAGCTAACGTTACCCAGATAGCATGCTGATATCACGCTGGTCATTTATCGTCCAGTGATGCATCAGCGGGGCAATGTTAGTAGTAAATAACATTACGTTACATGACGTCACGTGGCGCTGTAATGGCGACATGTAGTCCAGCTGTCTCTCGTGTTCGTGTTTCTTAATTTGAATATATTTTGTTGTGTCGGGCTTTTGTCTTTTGTTTTTTTTCATGCGCCGTGTGTCTGTGGTGGGACGGGGAAGCGGGCTGGAGATTTTTCAGGGGACTCCTGCTGCTCGTTTAGATAATATTGACGAATTGTCTCGTTGATATAATTTTGTTTGTGGTCGTCACCATGGAGACGCATTCGCAACATACGCTCGGGAATGTCCGTTGGATCTGCAGCAACAGAGTTTACCATCACTTTTCACTGGAGTTGAAGATGTTGGGACTGATCAAGGCAATCTTCAAAGGCCACCACAGAAGAGAAGGAGAGGATAATGCTGGGGAGGAGTGAGGCGGCGACTGGGAAGGCTGACGCAGTTGGGTGCTCCGTTTCGATGGTGTACAGAGACTGCGACGCTGCGTGTATGGAGGAGAGTCGTGGAGGCGGAGTTTGTGTGTTGGACTGCTTAATGACACTGGACATCTCGGGACATCTCATAATCATGGCTGTATTACTTTAATTTACTTTAATTCACTTAAAGGGTAAGTTCGCTATTTTGGACCTTGGACCCTATTTGCGGTCCGTCTTCCATGAACCTGACCCATGAAGTCCATTTTTTCGCTGATCGGTCCAGTATTGAGTTCGGTACAGATTTCCTGTAGGCTCTCACTGGGCTACAATGGAAGTGAACGGGGCAATCAGAAATGTTCGATAAATGTGCTTTCATGTACAATAAATGAGACGGGAAGCTCAGGGTGTATTGTTACCGGTCTCAGTATGCTCTCCTGTGAAATGTATCTCAATCCGAACATTTTTACGTGCTTGGCATGGCTTGGAAGTAAGCATTTCTCTGTTGCTTGTTTGCGCTGCACTCGCGGAGTACTATGTGTCGGGGGTAGGGGAGCGGGAAGCTGTGCCGGCCGTTTACGAAACTATCTAGCTGAGCAGTCTGCGTTTGTTTACCTGCAGCAACGTAGGCTACAATTTCCACAAAAAAACTTGGATGATGGATGACTATAATGATTACGAAGACGAAGAATTCGATTTTGACTTTGACGTTACTGGCTACAGATTTGAGCCAGAATACACGGAAACGGAACTACAAGAGATGGATGATAAGAGAGCAAGAGAAGAGAGAGAGGCTGAAGTTGCGCAGGTAATGTTATCCGAAGTCGCTGCCGAGGCTAGACCAAGAATTTCGGGGGACTTTTGGTGTTCTTGCAAGAGGTGCAAGCAGATGCCCAGAGAGGAGGAAAGTTTGTGTTGTAGGGAGTGGGATCTGTTGCTACCGAATGCCATTGAAAACCTGGATGTATCCGTGGATGACACTGGATCATCTCCATTGATTACCATTACACTATGACTGCCAACAGATATGTGATAGATGAGAACTTTGGACAGGACACCATGCGTCAAGCATTTGTAAATAAAACATATAGAATTGTAAAAAGTTATAGTTGATGAACGTTTCCGACAGTTTTGTTACAAGAAAACAACTTATGTCAAGCTCGGATTTTGTTAGTTGGTATTGAGTGCTGGGTCAGAGGACGCGCTCAAAAAAAATAAAAATGTTAGTAACGTTATAGCTAAATATAACTCACCTCCGCTCCGGTGCTTGATAGTGCTGCAGGTCCGACACGAGGAACAGCTGTGTTCTTTAGAAACCAGTGTTTTGCTTCTGATTTGCGGTTACAGAAATCAGTAGCGTCGAAATGCGCTCCACAAACTCGCGAGTCTGCCAAACGGAGTTCATTGACTGGAGTGTTTATGTCGATCCGTAAGACAACCAGCCAAAGTCTCAATATTTCTGGGTCAGAGAACGGGAGCCTGTGAAAACTGGTATTTGAGCGTCCAGACATTTTATTCCCACAACCGGGGACTGCACATTCGCGCACCATTGCTGTGATGAATTATTACAAATGATGATTACAAAAACTGCGTTACAAATATTTCTGCTGTAGGCTACTAGCTAGTAAACTCCAACGGGAGGTCAGGATTTGTGATCAACTGCTTTTCAAGCGGCCTCTCTACAACGTAGCTAGACTGCGGAAGTTTACAGTGCGAGGTAGTGCGGTCGGAGAAATAGTTCTGTTTCAAATGGAACTGTTGTTTCAACGTTCGGTTTGCGTTTGCGATAGCCTACATTTCACAGGAGAGCATACTGAGACCGTAAGAATACACACTGAGCTATAAAAGCACATTTATCGTTGTTTTTCCATAACATTTCTGATTGCCCCGTTCACTTCCATTGTAGCCCAGTGAGAGCCTACAGGAAATCTGTACCGAACTCAATACTGGACCGATCAGCGAAAAAATGGACTTCATGGGTCAGGTTCATGGAAGACGGACCGCAAATAGGGTCCAAGGTCCAAAATAGCGAACTTACCCTTTAATTAGTTTGATCAATGCAATGATTCTATTGAATGTCTTTATTTGATAAGTTTGTGCGTTGCAGGTCTATGTCTTTTTTGTTGTTGCTGGGGCTACAACTGAAGTTCCTGAACGGGAAAATAAGTTATTCTATTCTATTCTATTCTATAAGATGGAGGATTGCATCTGGTGAGTTGGCAGCGGTCTGCGAGTGGAGTGAAGCTCGCGCCCAGCACACTAATGGGTCTTGCAGGTGTTCCAATCCAGCCATTTTGACGCCTGCAGAACTGCACCGCTGGTAAACCTAGCTGCAAAACAGCAAATGTTAGAAGCC
Organism: Synaphobranchus kaupii; assembly: GCA_029718625.1. Lineage (NCBI taxonomy): Eukaryota > Metazoa > Chordata > Actinopteri > Anguilliformes > Synaphobranchidae > Synaphobranchus > Synaphobranchus kaupii. Next base: position 26,818,478 of record CM056391.1, read on the forward strand.
CTCCAGCTGATTCTGCCGGTCGCTAACAGGTCCCAACGAACCAATGCTAGATGACCTCTCGTAAACCAATGTGCAAACAGCTAGCAGCCCGACAGCATACAAATCCTTTCCAAAAAATTAGAATATCATGGAAAAGTTTTTTTTTTTCCATAATTACATTCAAAAAGTGAAACTTTCATAGATTATAGATTAATTATACACAAAGTGAAATATTTCTAGCCTTTATTTGTTTCATTTTTCATAATTTTAGCTTACAGCTCCAGAAAACCCCCAAAACAGTATTTCAAGAAATTAGAATAGTGTGTCGAAAATCGCATTTACTTCAGTTATTTCAGAGAATGAATGTTTTAGACTGAGTGTCACACTATCATCTAATTTACTCAAAACACCTGCAAAGTTTATCTCAGTTTGGTTCAGTATGGGGAAGACTGCAGACTTGACAATTAGCCAGAAGACTATCATTGACACCCTCCAGAAGATGGGTAAGCCACAAAAGATCATCGCTAAGGAGGCTGGCTGTTCACAGAGTGCAGTGTCCAAGCATATCAATAGAAAGTGACCGTAGGCTTCAGCGGATTGTCAAGCAAAGACGATTCCAAAATTTGGCGGAGATGCAGAGGGAGTGCACTGAGGCTGGAGTCAGTGCTTCAAAAACCACCACGTACAGACGTATCCGGGACATGGGCTACAACTGTCGGATTCCTCGAGTCAAGCCACTCCACTCATTCTCTGAAATAACTGAAGTAAATGCTGATTTTCGACACACTATTTTAATTTCTTGAAATACTGTTTTGGGGGTTTTCTGGAGCTGTAAGCCAAAATTATGAAAAATGAAACAAATAAAGGCTAGAAATATTTCACTTTGTGTGTAATGAATCTATAATCTATGAAAGTTTCACTTTTTGAATGGAATTATGGAAAAAAAAAATGATATTCTAATTTTTTGGAAAGGATCTGTATACACAGGGAGCCCGCTATCTGGATAGCAAGCTAGCGAATGCTAATGTATCAGTGTGAGATGAGAGAAAAGCAAAATGCCATAGAAATACTCTTTTCCGTCATGCTGTAGAAATAAATTACGGTCCGAACCCCATCTTAACAAGGAAGATAATAGGCCTAACTAACACATTAAACACATTAGCTTATGGGTCGAGTAGAAAAGTGCGTCGCTTCTCAAGAATTGTGATTCTTTGAGCTCCCTCCAACGACCAAATAACGAACCAAGGTTGACCCTCATCTTGCTCCGGTTCTTGTCATTAAGGACTGGTACCAGGGTTTCTTGGGTCTAACGTTACTGCCGGATGAGGGCTCCGGTGGAGCCAGGCGCTCGCTTGGCATCAAATTCCACCATCACTGTCGGACTAGCTGGAAACCAATTGAGACTCCTGATACAGAGGTGGGTGTTGTAGCCTACCAACGTCGCAATACTGGCTCAGGAGTTTGTTAGAGCCGGGAACCAAACTCTGATGTCTTAGACAAAGAGAAACACTGCACTCTTTTAAGCCCCGTAAAAAAGGTTTTGTAATGATAAATTCATAATCAATATTTATTTTTAGGGAAAAGCAATAGGCCTACTTTTATTCTGCATCTTTCAGTAAGCTCTGTGGATGTATTATATAAAAACATGTTTTTTTCTCCATAAAAATGTTATATCTATAGCCTTTAAATACTAAATACTATACTAAACTTAAATAATAAGAAAATATATTTAGTTTAAATAATGTAAAACAAATTAAAATTATACTATACTAAACTTAAATAATAAGAAAATATATTTAGTTGAAATAATGTAAAACAAATTAAATTGGATCCTCAAACAAGCTGTGGAACATGGTTACTGGCATACTGCACATCAGTAGTCCCAGTTAAGTAGCTGAAAATTGTAATGCAGAAAACAGCTTTTCTGCATTGTCCGGTCAGACGGTTTCTCCGCTTGTTGTAGATGATCCCAACCTCACTAAAAACACTCTCACGTCAGTTAGTTAGCCAGCTATTACTAGCTACCATTTCATGACTAGTATTACATAAAGGGCCATACAATGCAATGTTATCGATACTATTTGCAAAGACATTACTGAATTGTGTATGTGTTAGCTTCCATCCTGTCAGACGTAGCTATATGTCCGGGTGTCTTATCCAGCTACTAATTATTATCTGATGATGAATAACATTATGTCGTCCAAAATTGAAGCCTCAAAACCACTCCTGTTGTGATATAATTGAATTATCATTAAAAGTGAATAATTTACAGTAGTTCATTACTGATAATGCACATGGTGATTGATTATGTTAGCTGGCTGTGCCAGTGTTTTTGCAGGATGCACAATTGGCTCATTCTTGACCAATGTCCTCTAATACTTCGCTAGCTACTAATGTGCATTGCTGTGTAGGGCCATGGTACATTTGGGGGAGTGTTGCTTTGGAATAGTTCACTTTATTTTGTAACATTGGTGGAAATTTAATTGTAACTTGGCATTGTTATTTTACCAAAAATGTGGTACAGAGAAGATTTTACAAATAGTTTTTTTATATACCGTATCAAGAGTATGTTTATCTTTGTACAGCTGAGAAAATCTGTTGAAAATCATCAGCAAAATACAAAAATGATTCATTTAAAATTACAACCTTGTTAACCTCATGTAGAACTGGATAACTTATGCTTCAAACAAACCATGTGAAAAGTAAAATCTTCAAAGATGAAATGGCATTGTCTTGCTGAAATAAGCAGGGACGTCCCTGAAAAATACGTTGTCTAGAAGGCAGCATATGTGAAGCAGTTTGATTAGAATGAGGAATGGGCAGTTTCACATAGGTCATTTTCACATGTAATGGGCAGTTTCACATTGGTCATTTTCACATGTAATGGGCAGTTTCACATAGGTCATTAGGTGTGGTTGAAAAACCACACCTATTGTTATTCCTCAGTCTTACCGTTATAATTATTCTGCCGATTTTTCAAAACCTATCTCCTCCTACACCGCTCACACTATCGAGACCAGTCATACCTCATATTATACCTTTATACCCCCTCCAGGTTGCTATTACTTTTTACCTTTATACCATATACACTTTTTGAGATATTTGACATTTTATTGTCAAAAAATGAATGGGGGTCAATGGGCACGTGCAGTAGGCTAGCTCACGGTGATTATGCTCAGTGTGAGCACTGAGCTGATTTTTGAATCACTTAACATTCTGCTCTACGTGAGCGCTGAGCAACTGTCAACAACCTTGGAAAAATGCCGACAAGAAATTCCATAGCTAATGACGTAGCCTACTTCCGTCTGCAACTGAAATGATACTCACTTTAGCTTTCAAAAATAATAATCATTGGACTATAACTACAACAAATGCTGCATCAAGTGCAATGCGCTCCTTTGCCACAAACACACAGGCTATTAACCCTATCTACAGTGCTAGCCTAGTCGTCAATGTCCCAATTATAGTAGCCTATTCATATTACTCTGATTCATATTAATTGTAAACAACTTTAAACCCTCAATATTCCAATGTATTTTATCCGAATTATGCACATACCTGTTCCGTTGTATTATGAATGTACTGTATGTGATCATTCTGACATTGTAGCTATCAGCAAGTGTTTTGATGTGGGTCAGAAATAGTCAAGTATGAGTATCTGCCACAGTTCTGTGGTATCTGCAGATCCATAGACTAGAAAAATAAGGAAGCAATGGCATCACTGAAATAACTTGAGTAAGGAACAGCGCCTACAGTGGCTGAATGGGAAAACTACAGGGTCGGCGGTTCTTTTATTCACTGATTTTTATTTTTTAAATTATATATATATACTTTTTTTCAGGTCATGATTGAGGCGAGGCCCTTTTCAGATGAGAGGCCCGTTTCAGGTGAAACTAATGAAACAGCAAATGCCGCCTATGTTTCCGTCTCTGATCCAAATCGAAATGCTGTCATGTAACGTTATGTTGTCTAAGTTACAAAATAGGCTACAATTGAATTGTTAACAAAAAATATTTTTAGCTCTGTTGAAATTTTTGCCTATGTTTTAGCTAAATGCTCATCTAGCCTACTAATCACTCCATTCAACATTATTCAACAAATTCTGATTTACGTCTTAACGTTAGCACAGACAACTTCCTGACAAAAACATAAGCCAGCTAGGCTACTGTGGTTAAGCTACCAGGAAAAACAAACCTTTCACGCTGCATGAAAATGCCAAGTTGCCAGTAGACTAGGTTAGCAAAATGCAATCGATGACATAGCTAGCCTACAGCAAATAAACTATCCTCTACACATGATTGGGTTATAATCTCAAGTTTATGCGAGTCAACAACGTTAAACTAAGTTACTATCAGCCAAACGATAGCCTATGTTTAATTATTGCTTTAGATAGCTGCATGCTAGGTAGGCTGAATAGAATGCTGAATTCAGCACAGGACATGTGGTTTGGACTTAACAAAATGGTGACATCTGTATCGGAATCAGAGTTTGTTTAATAAAGTGGAGAAATCAGTAGATGAGCATTTGTTTAAAACCTAGGCAAAAATTTTATGAACCAATATTTTTCTACAAACACAACTACGACTATGTATATATATCAGCACACAGTACTATTTGAGTATGCCAGTTGAGTATACTTTTTTTTGAAAAGCTGTTAAATTAGGCTAGCCTTACCTGCGCGGCCAAATTGAGTGTTCTCAATATCCCCAGATGATATAGCCAAAGAGTGTAAAGGAAACTGATATAGCCTAGGCTACTTATGTCCAGGTTTATATGGAGGATATTTTTCGCATACTGCATGTCACTGCAGTATAGACTACAGTAAGCAGTATGCTAGTACACAGGACGCAGTAAATTGGGCATTCACAATGCCTTCCTCTACAACACTGTTATGACCCAACAATACTATCCCAGATGATTTGACATTACCTTTTCTTTTATCACAATTCATTACTTCTTTGTATCACTTCCAGGTTCTTTAGACTACTTACCACAAAATAGGCTACATCACCATATTTTAACACTTTCACCTTCACTATATCCCTTTATACCGCATTAACAGTTCATACCATTTCCACCTTTTATTTTCCACCTCACACTATACCATATTACCATCTTTCTATGCCATTTCCAACCATTGACATTTGTGAAGCAACCACACCTGCAATTTATTTAGAAATTGTTAATCTAGTTTTTACATGTAATGGGCAGTTTCACATAGGTCATTTTCACATGTAATGGACAGTTTCACATAGGTCATTTCCCACATGTAATGGGCAGTTTCACAGGTCATTTTCACATGTAATGGGCAATTTCACATAGGTCATTTTCACATGTAATGGGCAGTTTCACATAGGTCATTTTCACATGTAATGGTCAGTGTCAGATAGGTAATTTTTTCCACATAAGTAATTCATTGCATTTGGACCATTTTCTACTTCCCACGGATAATTCTCAGCTTCACATGAGGATAATGTTTTACTTCACAGGGGTTATTGTCTGTCACATGGTTTATTCTCTGCTTATGGGTCATTCTCTCAGAACTATGTAAATGAATGCTCAAGTGCATCTTTGTGTATTCCCCACAGATTAGAAAATGGATAACTACAGTACTTGAGGGTTTGAATACGTTCATCTGTAGACGGGAAGGATTTGAACCATGAATGAGCAAATGTTGGAAACTAAATGGACTATTTTATTGATAGTATGCATTTTGCAAAGTGTAATATGCAGAAGTCTCCTTAAAAACATAAAATGTGCAGTTTTAATTATGGAAAGCTGCATTCATTCATTAAATGATGTAAGACAAGCACAGCAGATAAAGTAAACAACTGAAATATTTATTAACTGAAGAAGTTACAGAGAACTATCACAACACAGTCTTCAAGTCAACTGACACTTAACCCCTTAAGTACTGCATGGTGATGAGTTTAATTCAGAAGCAGTAGTAATGTACATTATTGTCCTAGTTGGCTCATTGAGACTTCAATGAACAAATATATAATATCATGGAGATCTAGGCAAAGGCCACCTGCCATGAACATAAAAGTGAATTATGAACTTTCTTGACATAACATTGGTTTGTCTTGTATTTAATTCCAGTAATGTGATTATTTTTAGTTGGACATTCTGGTGGAAATTACGGAAAACCTTATATCACTTAGTACAGAATAATTACACGCTTTAAATAATATATATACAGATTTATACTTTCAAACAATGAGATACTCCCTGGCTGCACATATTTACATGTTATTTTTTAAAGCACGTCCATAACCATTTCCTTCAACTGCATCACAGTAGCTTTGCATACCACTTCACCATTGAATATTTAGATAGTAAGATTAAAAAATATATATCTGTCAAATTGCCATGGACTCATTACAGTTCCACATCTATAATGGGATAGAATGCTACCAAAATAAACCCTGGAACAAAATTTCTGTATCAAATTTAATAATGTTGATTTTGCCACAACTTTAGTTGTTGAAATGATGATGTGCGAGTGTGTGCGTGTGTATCTTTCTGTATATGTATATATATATACACACACACAGTTGCACTCAAAATTATTCAACCCCCTTCACTTTTTGCACACTTTATTGTGTTGGAGATTTAATTTTAAATGGATAAAATTGCCATTTTTGCCCATCAATCTACACTCAATAACCCATAATGACAAAGTGAAATTTTTGCAAATGTATTAAAAATCAAAAACTGAAATCTCTCACGTGCAAAAGTATTCAAACCCTTTGCTTTAATGTATTTTTAAAGTATCATATTTCATATTTGGTCACATATCCTTTGCATGCTGTTACTTCCTGAAGTCTGTGACCCATCAACATCAAAAGACTCTCTTATTTTCTTATTATCAGGTACTGTTACAAGCGATACTGACTTTTCCCCCCATAGAGTTCTATAGGAAAATTAGTCAGGAGAAGAAACCCTTAAAGTGATCCATCCATATCTACTCCATATCTGGCCGTAGAGTGATGGTTTGGGGCTCGTTTGATACCTTAGACCCTTGATAACTTACAGCCATTTCGCCAGTCATGTGTTCCATACTGTACCAGTGTAATTTACAGCTGAATGTAGTCTCACCCCTCAATTCACATAGAGATCCATTCAAATGCAGAGGTTATAGTATCGCTTGTAACAGTACCTGAAAATAAGATAGTCTTTTGATGTTGATGGGTTTTTTATCCATTTAAAATTAAATCTACAACACAATAAAGTGTGCAAAAAGTGAAGGGGGTTGAATAATTTTTGAGTGCAACTGTATTTAGACGTACAAACCCCAATTCCAAAAAAGTTGGGACAGTATGTAAAATGCACATAAAAGAAAAAAGCAGTGATTTGTAAATTCTCTTTTACATATATTTAATTGAAAACAGTACAAAGAAAAGATATTTAATGTTTTACCTTATGAACTTTATTGATTTTTGTAAATATACGCTAATTCCTAATTTGATGCCTGCAACAAATTCCAAAAAAGTTGGGATAGGGGCAAAAAAAAAGACTGGGAAGTTCAAAACACCTGTTTGGAACATTTCACAGGTACACAAGTGATGATATCATGACTGGGTATAAAAGGATATCAAAAGACTCTTGCTATCTTATTTTCAGTGATACTATAACCTCTCTGCATTTGAATAAATCTGTATAGATTAAGCTGTAAATTACATGGGAATAGAATGGAACCCATGGTTGTTTAAATAGCTGTAAATCATCAAGGTTCTGAGGTATCAAACAAACCTCAAACAATCACTCTGCTGCCAGATATGCAGTAGATATGGATGGATCACTTTAAGGGTTGTTTCTCCTGACTAATTTTCCTATTGAACTCTATGGAAAAATAAGTCAGGAGAAATAACCCTTAAAGTTATCCATCCATATCTACTGCTATACTACTATATCCCGTCCCACCGAATTCCCATAGAGATCCATTCAAATGCAGAGAGGTAGCATCGCTTGTAAGAGTACCTAAAAATAAGATATCAAGTCTTTTGATATCCTTTTATACCCGGTCATGATAGCATCACCTGTACACCTGTGGAATGATCCAAACGGGTGTTTTTTGAACTTCCCAGTCTTTATTTTTGCCCCCTATCCCAACTTTTTTGGAACGTGTTGCAGGCATGAAGTTGATATGGTAAAACATTAAATATCTTTTCTTTGTACTGTTTTCAATTAAATATATGTAAAAGTGAATTTACAAATCACTGCTTTCTGCTTTTATGTGCATTTTACACACTGTCTCAACTTTTTTGGAATTGGGGTTTGTAATATTCAAACAAACATACTCAAAGGGTTAAGGCAATAAAATAAATAAAACGAAGGTTTAATTTCCACACATTTAGGCATCTTAAGACCTAAGAATGTATAATATTTATTCTCATAGACATTTTCTTTACTTAGGACCTGCTTTACATCATATTAGCAGAAACCAACAACAAACAAAAACCAAAAAAGCTAAATTGAGAAGCACATACAGCATATTGGAAAATAATCCAAATTTAATTTAAATATGTTACAGTGACATTTACACTTAAAGAATGAACGTGGTGTTATTGTGAAGCAATTCCATATGAAATCAATAAATTAAAAAAAAGGATTTTGACCCTTTTGATCTTGCTGGCTTACTTCAGGAGTTAAATCAGTTAAATGTGTTCACTGGTTTAACATGGAATGATTCTGTTCATTTTGAATAAATTGGTCATGGTAAAACCATTTAAACTCTTGAAGGGCAAATCTGCAATGCTCACCTGCTTGTGCTTTTTACACAAAAGCTACTCGGGCCAGTTGCCGAGAAAGGAAAAGGTTACTTCCATTCTAAACTGTGTTAAAAGACGTATAATGTAGAACTGCCTTGACTCTGTTATATAAAGGTTGGTTAGTTTCTGTGAACATAGAGAACTGTCCATCTCTATAGTGCAGTGCAGTTCGGAATCTTGCTTCTATAGAAAATGGGACGCTAGTAGCCATGTTAGCCAGCTTCATACATAATAGTAAGCAATTCACAATAATTGAAAATTATATTATCCAATGAATTGCACAGCAAGACTCATGGCCATTTTAAATAGAAGGACTTCTCAGAAAATGCATCTCTCATCAGTGTCACCGTAAGTGGAAAAAACAATATTAAGCACAGATTCCATGTTGAGTTAATCATAAATCAGACATGACCTCTTAAAAGGATAGTTCAGAATTTTGGACATAATGTCTCAATTACAACTTACCCATGATGTAGTTGATTGATGGAAACCATTTTCAGATAATTCCATGCTGTCCCTTCTTTTGGACATACACACATTGCTAATGCTAGCGCAACTCTGAGGTATCGAGTAGCATCCACTACCAAACGCACTTAAACACTCCACAATTCCAGTGGAAGATCAACAAATAAAACAGCTGTGGCTTCTTGCGGCTCGCATGGATGTCACCAGTTGAGACTCTAAAAAAGTTAAAAGTGTGTGGTGACCATTTCACGGAGGATGACTATGTGAAAATCAAAAAAGGACGGTCGGGGCACCCTCTACTGAAGGAGACTGCTGTGCCATCATCTGTTTTTCTTCATGCACCGAAAACAACTGACGAGCAGGTAACTAATAAATGATTGCATGTGTGATCTATCTATTCAATTTAGCTAGCTAGTTGCCACGATTGGGAAGTCATGGAAGTGGTCAAACTTTTCCTGCAAATTGGTAGCCAGTGTGCTTGCTTGTATATGCTGTGTTATTCTGTAGCATGTTTGTGTTTAGCTGACTTGTTGTCTACCAAATATGTAACTTTACGGCAAAACGGATTGTGTCAGCAACTGTGGAGTACAGCAGATACCCTGGCTAATCTACAGCTAACTCCGCCGCCGTACTTCCACTGAGAATTTAGGTGAGCACAAAGTAAAGGATTCAACGATAGTTTGACTTGAAAAATGATGGTATAATCACTGAAAATAACCCTGATAGACTGTCGTCGTATTTTATTTGCTTTGGGTGCACTGTGGAGTGTTTAAGTGCATTTGGTAGTGGATGCTACTTGATACCTCAGAGTTGCGCTAGCATTAGCAATGTGTGTATGTCCAAAAGAAGGGACAGCATGGAATTATCTGAAAATGGTTTCCATCAATCAACTACATCATGGGTAAGTCGTAATTGAGACATTATGTCCAAAATTCCGAACTATCCCTTTAAGGATATTGTTAATTGTTAGCAGAACACTTTGTAAGTTGCGCTGGATACTTTGTTGATTAAGCAGAAGCAACTGGTTGGACTGATTTGCAGGACTTACAGAGATGGCCAACATTACAGCACTTCCATAAGTACCTGAAGCTTTGTTTTCTCAAATATGCCCCTTGATTCACAACCCAAGACGTTGACTAAGCAAAGGAGTTTAGAACAACAATAAAACAGGGGGTTCTGGAGTGCATCTATATGGCAGAAGCCAGTTTCCCTTCCCATTTAATAAGCTTGCCAATAAGTAAACAAGACTGACCCCCTCCTGAACTATTGGCATATAAAGTCCCCATCTGTGTGGCTTATCTTTAATTGTATTCTTCTGTAGCCATGCTGTCACGCCGTCAGAGGGAATGCTAATGCTCTCTGAAAATCAAGGGGGCTTGTCTATCCATTAAACACTCTGCATTGAGAATTAGTGAAGCACTTCTGGGAGGAATCAGCGCACGCATTTCATTTACCATCCTTCATTGGCACGACCTTGTCTCTGCTGACTTATTAAAAAAAGCCTTAGCGAAGCGCACGTTCGTTTCTGTCACAAAGTGTCTTAATTGCTTTTTTTTTTTTGTCATTTTTTTATTTTTGTGGGGACGAACGAATCACTCACTATGTACAACGGCGATTTACCGGGGCTATCTTTAAATCCAGACTTTGTTAACGATTCTCTTAAAAATCGAGGCGGGATTGTTGTTGTTTTCCAACGCTCGGGACCAAAAACCGGCAGGCAACACTAATAACCGAGACGGGCAGGGAAGAGGGAGGGTTGTCGACATGAACGTGATTGTATTTACAGAATGGAAAATCAAATTGCAATTTGTGAAAATTAATTTACAAAAAAGTATGCTCACTGGTACCGTCCACAGGATGTGGCGGAGTGTTCTGTTCTCTTCATTTGAATTCGCTCCTCAGATGATAGACAAAAAGCTTAGATGTGACATTTATAGAGGTGGGCGAGGATGGAACCCAGGGTTGTTCTTTCCTTTGTGGTCAGTCCACCTGGGTCTTTGCGGATACTCAACAGAGCGACAGTCTGCAGAAAAACTGGTTCCCTTGAGAATGAAATTCCAGTCACTTTTCTGGTATGGAGACTTTGGCAATAGGCCTGGTGTGTAAAAAAAAATGAGTTGGATTTTTTTAAACCAGATGAGTATTCCAGTTCTGAATTAGGAGGTATTCCATGAGAGTCCCGTCTAGTTGTTCTGGAGACATTCTATCTCCACTGAGCAGCAGATATGCCCGTTCTGTGGAAGAGAGGAATATGTACAGATAGGTGATCTATTTCTACTTTCCGAGGAAATGTCTTCTCATAGCGTATCATATTCTGTCATAAATATTTTGTTGTAAGGTTAACCCATCCATCTATGCATTTAACACAATTTTAATTAGAATTTGTGTTTGAGTTTTATTAAAAGTGATGACCGAATCTTACAGCAAAAATAATATTAGCTCATATATGTTTATTTCATATGACATATAAAAAAAGAGTAACAATAACACAGACAGCCATATAGATAGTTTTTGCTCCACATTTTGTAATCACCAACTGTGCCTCTCGAGCCTGTAGCTGCAGCTGAAGTGAATGTGCTTCATCATTTTCAAAACTATAAGTTGCCTGACACAGCCGGGGATCAGGAGAGCCGAATCTCTCACTGGTGACAACTGGTAGTCTATAAGTGCCGGATATGGTGTTGGAAGGAGTTCATGCAGGTAATCTGAAGAGCACAGGCCAACATAAGCCCACCCTACCCTTAGTAAGACCAATTGTTTTTCTCCACTGCACACTCCCCGCCATGGTTTGCTCAGGGGAACAGTACTATTCAGACTTGCACCTGCGAAGCACCGGTCTGTACTTGTGGTGGTCACCTTTACCCACCTGGCAACTAGTGCATAAAACCACGTCAAAATAAAATGCTAAATCATTTTAATATACGTAGTGTACATTATAATTTATGTCATCAAATATAATCGATAATTAATCGATAATCGATAAAATTATTATAATTTTGAATAAACGATGGCTAGAGAAGGTTTCTGGTAGATATTTTGTATATCTAATTACCGTCAGTCAAATAATGACCCACACTACATGATATTGATACGGTCTACAGTGTTCTATGAATGCAGTGTCAAAGTAATCAATGACAGTTATGCACATGCTATGAAGGGTTTAAACTGCATTATAAAAGATTCTGAAGGCTGAACACGGTAGTCGAGTGTCTGTACCTTTAGTGTGTATGTAATTGCTGGGTCGTTGAAGTGTGTGTGCGTGTCATACCTTGCACTTGCATGTGGTGCACGGAGATCCAGGCATGGTCCACACGGAGCCGCTGAGACGCGTGATGCCGGACGTGTCCAGGCATGTTTTTCTTATGTCGTAGGCGATGTTGTCGGCGACACAGGGGTCCGTTACGCAGCGGGGACAGCACTCGCCATCCGCCACCGAGGTGTACTCGCAAGGAAGGATGGGGCAGGCCAGGGGCCAACAGTCCACCTCTCCGTCCTGAATGGACAGAGGGACAGAGAGAGAGAGAGAGAGAGATTGGTCACTTCTCTGCAGTAGTTTCACTCTGAGGGTCATTGAAATTGAGAAATTGATTTTGAACGTTAACCAATCTACTTGATTATTTGCAGAGCAATGAAAGTACAACTGAACGGATAAATACGTCACTTGGTTAGGCTTTCACAGCTTAAGGGGAGGAGGATGGTGGTAAATCTGAGTCAGAAGCTAAATAGGATTTCACATGAGATGTTAATCATGTAGTCACCTACAGGCAGCAGCAATTAAAAATGCTATTTTGACCAAGCTGGGCAACAGCACCATGTTAATGTGTCATTATTACAGAATTAATTGCAAAGCTGTCAGTGCACCATGATTTCTAGTCAAATCGCCCAAACACACAGATCATGAAGTAAAAAGGGCATTATAGCTGCACAAAGGAAACCTTTCAATGCAGTAGCTGGGAATAAATGGCAGTTGAAAAGATAAATTCTATCTTTCTGCATTCAGACTAAATCAGTATAACAGTTTTATTTTAATTGGGCAAAATGTAATTATAATAACATTGTTTATCTAGGAACCCCCCTTTTCTCTGGTGACTAAATGCAAATAGAGGGTAAGGATTTTGATTGAGTTAACAATAAAATAAAAAAAACACATTTAAAAAAGGGAAAACAGTTTGCAGCCAAAGCCAGAAGACTTCCAGGCAGACGGATTCTACAGGGGTTAATCATGGGTTGTGTAAACATAGTGTTCGTGCCAGCTGCTATTATCTATTGCCTGTCATTATTATCTTAATTACAAGATCACATCTGCTGTCATTCTGTCAGAAGGGAACAAAAATGGCTTTCACATTTGTGGCTGACTCTACTGTAGGTGAATACAAGTGTAACCAATACTACTTTGCTTTTGAAAACCTTTAGACTTTGTTTCCTCTTTCCACTGATATCTGTTCACTGACGTGCTGACGAGATGCACCACATCTTTTCACACGTATCTAATGAATCCCCAGTCTTCAAGTAGATGCTTGCTCTCTTCATTATTCAACATACCGTTTACCCGTAGCCCTAGAACTGAAAAAGCTACACTTGCAACCCTGCAAACCTGTGGAAAGAAGAGTAATTGATTTTTTTCAAAATACTGGTCGATCCCAGTTTTATTCTTCTACATAATGGATATTTATACCACTTAAACGTTTAAGGTCTGCTGGCATCTATAATTACAGAGGAACTCCCGCGGCTCCAATTGTATCTTTCTCTCTCTTTTGACGTACAAAGATTGACATTTAGAGGGGATTGAAGACAGAACTGTGAGGTGAGGCAATGTTGTAAATACTTAGCAGTTGACAAGCGAGGATGTGCAGGTGTTAAGCGATTCACCCCTTTTCCCTTCCTTAATCTCTCACAATCAAAAGGAAAAACAATGGGTGGTGGTAGTAGTGACAGCCTGGTGGTGACACAGTCAAACCAGCTTCTCTGCTACTTAGCAGAACTTATTAATTAGGCGGTACTTCATATTATATCAAAATGAACAAAACACAAACCATCAGGCCATAAAGGTTACCGCATTAGCAAATGTTACAGGGTAGTTAACTTTTTTTGTTGTCCAACAGTACAACAATTAGCTTCCCGGCTCAACTGTAATAGTTGCACAGGGCAAATAGTCCCCTCTCGTGAACCCCACAGCCCTCTCCATGGAAACGACGTCCGCCCCCACCCCCTCCTTGCCAAGGGCATATGCCGTGAAGTGAAAGATGGCAGCAAACTGTGGTACAGACCAGGCATCGGCATTTCTGGCAGCTGTAGATCCAGCTGTCCCCACTGCTATAGAGCCTGTGGCCGCTCTGGTGGAGACACTGGCCGCTCTGCTGAGTGTCGCACTCCGGGCAACAGGACAGGTCCACACCGCCGCTCTCACAGTCGCAGGGAATTCTCTTGCAGAGCACCTTCCCATCCTAGTCGGAGAACAGAGGGGGAGTGCGGGTGGTTAAGGCCGTCACGCCGAAAGCTCCTTTTAACTTTTACTGTTAACTTAGGCTTTCATGCCTTGTCACAAGTTTGTCCATCAGCATTTAATAATCAACGTCACTTGTCAACACAAATGTCAATAACCAGCATGACCAATTGCAGCCTCAGCAAATCTTTGATTTGTACTGATCTCTCGAATTTAGCAGACTTGCTGTTGTAAGCACAGCTTTGGTTCAGTTCATATACAAGCACCACACCACATTTTCAGAATGCCCTGACCCACAGCGGCATAACTCTGCTGTGCCAGTGAATGCACTGCTTATCATGGACATAAGCTATTAAACCTCAGACTGGGTTATATTATACGTCATGTTTATTTGAAAAAGATAACAGGTTTCACATGATACTAATGCAAAATAATATAATATGGCTTATGTCGAGTTACTACTTATTAGTGAGTAAATATGTATGTCTGTGGTAACATGTCTCTTTCACTGACATAACTTTTTAATGGAATTTCAGAACAGTGTTGAATACAAGGTGAACCCTGCATAATGATCTTACTATCAGAAAATATATGGAAATTTATGGAGCATCTGAGAGAACTTTTTTAAATGAAATTATTACACAGAATTGCAACATAAATATTTCAGACCTTATTTGCACCTGGAAATATTGCGGGTAGATTTATGGAAAAGTAAGACTGTGCAGCGCCTTGAGGGCTGTTAAGATATTCAACTGGTGATAAAAAAAAAAAGAAGTTGCAGGTTGTAGTGTGCAGCTTCAGAGGACAGGGTTCATCCAGGTCTCAGATGAGCACAGCGTAGCCTGCATCCTGATGTGAGCCTTGCCACGTTTCCCTGTGATCTCAATTGATTTGTGATTGGAGCTCAGGGCATCCGCAGTGACAGAGGAGTCCCGCCGAGGGAGGGTTCGAAGCGCTCGCCGCCGAGCTGCAGTCTGATGAAAGCGCGGAGGATTAGACGGTATCTTGAGATCCCGAGGCTAAACGGTTAGACTGACGGAAACTCGCCGACGTCTCTGCCGCCGTGAACTCGGTCGCAACTTCAAAAGGTGACACTGTCAAGATATGTGCTTTCGAGACAAACACACCGCAAAAGAGCCCTTTCTGTAGGCACACTTGCTCTGAGCCACCGACATACAAAATCTTACCGAATGATAAACGCAATGAAATGTCACCAGTTTCTCCGCTAGTTTCTACAATGGCACAAGCTGAAAACTGCTCTGAAATGTCACAAAGCAAAAATGTACTTTTTAAAAAATATATACAGGTATATACAAGATGCAAGAAGGGCTAGCACTTATTATTTTCTAAAATTAATTCACACTATCTTCCAAAAGTAACAAAACCCTCACCAGTTTCTTCAATTGGTTTCCAGACATTCTACACTGAAAACTATATTACTATAAGTGAAGACAGTTTTTCTATGTTAAACATGCTTTTGAGAATGATGAATTGTCCGTAGGTCATACTGAATGAATTCTGTGACGCATCCATGTCCCAGTATGTACTATAGCTTTTTATTTATGTAATTTTATGATTTTGGAGGATTTTTGAAGATTTACTCAGTCAGGTACCTTTTTGTCACGACTCCGTATAAACAATTTGTGTTTCGGAAAGATGACACTAACAAAATGGGGTCAACAATCATACATGCAGTTGCTAACAACCAATTACTGATGACAAGTGTACATTTTGTACACATACAGTATACTACATTGTACACTATGGCTGTGTCTCAAACGGAAGGCAGCAGCCTCGCTGTCTTTCTCCCTCTGAAGGTACCTCAAAAGGCAACGAATTTGGGACGCACTTTGAACGCAGGATGACGTCACGTGAGATCAGTGTTTACGGTTGTTCATTACGCTACGTTAGCTTGCTAGCAAGTTAGCTGGCTAGTTAATGGAAGCTTAAAAAACATTATATACAATATTACAGTGTATTAAATCATTAAAATGCATTTTAAAATATAACTACAAGAAATGATGGAGTTTACTGCATATTCAGACTGTAAAAAAGCTACTCTGATGCCGCGGCAACTACCGCATCGTTGTTTTTTAAGGCACTTCAGAAGGCAGCATTTAATGCAAGTTTTTGAATGAGATGCGTCTCGATGCCTTCCTGTATTAGTTATTCCCAACTTTACGCTAGTTCACCTGCAGGCTAGCAGCTGAAATAGGTCAGAGGCAATGCTTGTTTTCTCCTGTAGTACTGTCTGTGTGCCCTGGCCAGTGTACTGGAGCGGGTGGTGCAGCAGTGACTTGAGGCTTAACTGGCAATTAGCAAATTTGACGGTAAAAATTTGTTAAAAATGAAAAGAATTAATAAATAAAGCTTAAATAAATAATAGCAGATTTAACAGATTTGAATAGCAGATTTGAAGATCTGTATGGTTCTGTTTAAGCCTTGTAGGCCTCCCACCTTGCAGGAACAGTAGGAGCAGCGATCCTGTTGGAGGGTCCAGACCTGGCCGTTGTGCTTGACTTCTTCCTCTTGGGGGCACTCGCCGGTGCAGGCGGGCCCGGTGGGGCACAAGCAGTCAAAGCCTCCCTGTAGGTTCACACAGGTGTAGTCATTCCAGCAGGTGTGGGTCTGCGTCGCGCACTCGTCAATGTCTGAAACACAACCACACACTTATCAGCACAGGCAGGGACAATGGTGGGGCCGGTGTCTAGACAAACTTGGAGAAATGGGAAAAGTGTTATTGTATATGTGTGTACACGCGCACACACGCACACAGTTAGTGGTGGAAGACCAGAAAAGGCATCTTAACTGCACCCTGCTGACAAAAATGGAGACTGGCTGGCTTCTACCTAATAACAAATAATCATTCTTTACAACTCTACAGAACCCAAATTACTGCATCAACCAAGTACCAAAAGTACATTTTCACTATGGTGCCAATCTGCATTCATACTTGGGTTAAATGTTTACGAAATACTTCATTACTTCCATCCATGCACATTTCACAGTGAATAAAATACTGTGTGTGACTGACAGAACGAAGAATGACCAAAAACCGGAATATCTGTAGCTAGCATGTATTTGTGAATTTATTTAATTATTTACAAGATGTCTAAGCTCTCTGTGCTTCTCTGATTCTGCGCTTCAATTTCTTCATAAATCAATGAAGGCCCAAACCACAATTTATTAATTCTCTGTATACAGGTGTATGTTCATCCATTGCATATTAAACGCATAACCACTGAGGCCCTGAATTTCCAAATCGAATTAATAAATCCAATTGCAAATGAGACCCCCGGTCCCAACTTTTAATTGGAGAGGCCACAGACAAGCCATGCACTACCTCCAAGGTAAAAAAAAAGAAGGTAGAACTCAGTGACAACGTGCAGCAGTAAAGGTCCAGTTTTGCTTTGAGGCAGATCTTAAGGAATGGCATATAAATGTGAATTTTGATTGGATTCTGCATAAACCTGCAATGATAGGAAAAAGTGCTTCTGACAATTTAATGTGAATGAGCGACAAGCAATTTGCATAAACTAAATGAAACACCTGTCAGGGAGAGAGACATACTTTCATAATTCACTTCTGATTAATAGGTGTTCATGTCATATTCTTCAGAGTAATGTTCCGCCCTGTCTCAGTGATACACGCACGCACACACGTGCACACAGTATTTTGTATTCGTATTAGGGTTGCAAATTCTAAGGAATTTCCTTGATCGATAGTCGTCAATGTTAATGAACAATCAATCGATCAATCGATAACAAAACAGCTAAACATAGCTTATGACATAGAAAATACAAAATGCATGTTTTTTTCTCAATCAAAGCTTTAT
Organism: Synaphobranchus kaupii; assembly: GCA_029718625.1. Lineage (NCBI taxonomy): Eukaryota > Metazoa > Chordata > Actinopteri > Anguilliformes > Synaphobranchidae > Synaphobranchus > Synaphobranchus kaupii. The sequence goes on from CM056391.1 coordinate 26,836,974, forward strand.
TGAAACATTTCAGAAATGTGCCTGTTTCATAGCATAACACAAATATAATTATGAACGCTGTTTTGTTTACGTATGATATTTTAATAAGGCACGGGAAATTGCGCTCACTCTTCCGAGGCGAATCAGTGACTAACACGTACGTCTATGACATATACAAAAATAAGATGAGCCTTAATTAAAAACTTAAATTTGCAAAATGATTATGAAATAGATAAATAAAGTTAAATAACGTTTTTGAAAACAGCGCTATAATAGGTTCCCTCTTGAAATGAGAAAGCTACGACAAACTACGACAGCTCAGGCCTCAGTTTAAAATTTAAACTGCATAAGTGCAGTAAATACCTAGGCCTGCTGATTTTTATTTAAGAATATAAGCATGTTTACATTATCAGGGGTGAGTCGTGTGCGCAGTCGGTTTACAGCGAGACCAGCTGCTGAAAATACGCATTCCGATGGGACCGATGTCCCAGGCACGCATAAGTAGCGTGCTTCATGGGTCGAGTGAGTCTTCTTCTGTGTAACGTTAATAACATGTTTCCTAATTGCAGTGCGCGCGCCCCCTTGTGTTTAACTTAATGATTGCATTTCACCAACAGCTCCCATTGACACAATTAAGATGAGACCGCAAATAGTTCAATTTGATCGTTAAATTTGAAATGGTCGATCGATCAAATTATTAACGCCAATTAATCGATCAACGATTAATCGTTAACACCCCTAATTCGTATCTTTGTATTTTGGCATTCATCAAAGTTTTCGTATCTGAGATTTGTTCGTTCGTACAAACAAAATTTACACCTGCTCAGGACCAAGCGTACCACGTTTGTAAACTCGAAATGCCACTAAATGTAGCTTCCTTCTGATATATGGTATATATGACAATTCACGGGTGTGGATTTGTGCTAATCGCAAAATAAGGTGCACGAACCTGCCATCTACTATGAATCGGAATTATAAACATACACACGGAATATGAACAAATCTGCATTTCCCGCTTGGTTTGATGAATCCGGCGTTAATCTTTTGTACATAAATGTATGCACATATTTAGGAACGTTTCATGAATGAGGCCCAGTGAACAGACATAGATTCCCAACAAAAAACTGGTGTCAGTAATGACTATTTCAGCCATTTCATTTTCACAGACAGACCTTGAGAGATCATGTATATTAACATGAGAGAGTAGACCAAGCAGAGAATGTGTGCTTCATACTATCATAATCTTTATGCACAATATGTTTATTAACACACAACCCAGACTCAGAAATTTAATCCACCATGTCCACATGCAACGATTCTAAAAATCACAGAAAATAATCTGAACTTTTCTTGTTCCAGGCCTGAAAACATCCAAACCCATATTCTCACTGGGCCTCATTCATGCAACATTCCTAAATATGTGTGTACATTTACGTACAAAGCAAGTATACAACGAAGCAGGATTACCGAGTAAAACCCGCAACAGCTCTTCACTTCAGTCCATGTTCTAGATTTGGGACGGTTCCGAGTTTTACTCTGTACAGTTATCCAGCTAACTCAGAAATCCTGCTTTGTAGTATACCCCACAGGTAGTATACTACGAAGCAGAAATACAAACAAAATTGCTAATACGAATGATTTACGCACAAATTCGTTCTGCTCACATTTCGTGAATGAGGCCCACTGTGTGGAAAAAGCCTCAGCGGGTTGGAATAAGGTTCAGGGGCTCAAATGCGTAAAAACAAGAAAATATTAATTTAATAAACATGATGTAAAATGTGCCAGACATACTTTTGTCTACATTGAATTATTATTTACATATACTTTTATTGCATTGGAATAAAAGTACTTACATACTTTTATTCCAATGTAAATGGTCACTTAGGCTACTTTAATTGCCTCTCTTCCTCGATTATAGAGTTACTTGAACATATCATGAATTAACTTCCTTCTAAAGGTGTTAATGCCATTTCCTCTGCACGGCCCCCATCCGTACACCTCACAGACGCTTTATTAAAAGCAAATGTCTTCTTTGTCCTGAAGTCATTCCACGTCATTTTTATGTTGTCGATCGAATGGCTAGTTCCTCCCACTGCATTTACTCCTGCCGAAATGGTGCCCCATACGCATAGTTTTACGTACGGGCAATACATTGCGATTTTGGAGAATTTGGTTACGTTTATTCATTTCCGCCTCTGTCAGGCCTGCGGCGTTAAGCGGTTCCCTGAAGGAGAAACACAAAACTAGCGCAAGATTGCGCTGGCCATATTCAAATGGATAAGCTGCGCCCATGTTAATTTGCCTGACTATTCGAGTAGACAACCCACAATACAGGCCACACCTGTGAGGGAAAATCGTCCGCCAATTCGCTATGATTTGGGCTTCTCTTAGTAGATGCAGGGCATGGTTTTAACCGCCTGACAGGCGAGAGACGATGGACCAGGAGGCATGGAGGAGGCTGCAGTTTCCTTTTGTCCCTAGTTCGATTGAGCAGATAACTGCGGGGACAGAGCGATGGCATTGCTGCAGCACGTCTTGGGAGTGTCTGGCTCTGGAAACCTCTCTGTCCCAAGAGGAGCTGACAACAGCAGCAGATGAACAAAATACTGGGAAATCACCAGGGTTTGACAGGCTCACAGCTGAGGTTTTTTATTTTTTTTGTGGAACATTATTGGTGTTGATTTTTTGAAGGTCATCCAGGAGAGCCGCGAAAGCGGGAGCTCTGCTTCAGCTGCAGACGGGCGGCAATGTGTCCTTATTGCCAATCAAGAAAGACCTCGGCACTTTATTTTTTGTGTGTGCATGGAATATAAAATACAGGAAAAATCAGTTGATTAAACCAAAGCTAATATATGGTAGGCACCTGTAACTTCTCAAATTGTATGTGCAAGGCTGTATATTTAACACTATACATTTCTATGTATACTAGCAAATTCTAATCAATAACTAATGATCACTGAAGTAGTGCTACCCCTTCTCTGAGTTAGCAGTTGTTTGTCAACATTACTACATATTGCTATGTATCTCACTAATTAAAAACATTTGAAAACGGTCATTTCACAACAGAAATTGTAAAGCTGATCAAAGATGTCTTTCACGATGTAGCTATACAGCTGGCCTGTGGTTGAGGTGAATGCTTGACAGTGCGATGTAAAAGCATGGGGGAAACAAGAGCGCGAGGCCGGCATCCGGGCGATGAGAACAGCAGGGGAAAAATGCGGCTGGTCAGTGGCACTTTGACGCGCAGTGAAAAACGCCCAATGGAATTATTTCCACAAGAATTGGCAACTTTTTGTTCTCCTCCAGAGGGCACCATGGTCATATAGATTATAAGGTAAGGCAAGGCAAAAATCGCTGTGCAGGTAGTTCTTTTAAAAAGGGCACCGATGCCAAAATGCAGGGCGTCAATGGAAATGTAATTCAAATTACTCACCGTGTAATTTCAGCCCAATGATAAAAACAACGGGGAGGATTTTAAGGCAAAGGTGACCGGAAGGCTTCAGAGAGCTAGGGGGGCTCCGTTCTCTTAGAGAGGAAGGCTGTTAGTGGCTAATAAGCTCACAGCCTCAATGTTACGGCACTGGCTTACTATTCTGGAGCCTCCTTCAGGCATGCTGGAGAAGATCCAAGGGCAATCAATAACATTTTCTTGGGAGGGCATCATTGATTGGAGTCTGCAGTTCTGTATTTATCATTGTTTGAGGGAGGGCAGGGCCTTATAAATGTACCAAACAGAATGGCAGCATTTAGGCACCCAACATAGCAAAAGGCTTGTGAAAATACTGCACCCTGGTTATTTTTGGCATGTGCATTACACAGTCGGCTGGCTGGGGTCCGACTGTTATCCGTTCTTCCTAGATCAGTGGTGCCCAATTGCGTGCCATGGAGGGCCAAGGGAATGCATGTTTTAATTTCAACCAATCACTACAGCTGCTGATTTCACTAATTAACACACCTTCAACCAGAGGGGAGGTAACTAATCAGTGAAATCAGCAGGTGGAGGGATTGGTTGGAGTGAAAACCTGCATACTCTCGGCCCCCCGTGGCACATGATTGGGCACTACTGTCCTGGATGGTAGAAAAATTAATCAGTCAGGTGGTCGTCCTTTTTTACTATAGTATAGTATGAAATGTATGATCAGTGGTGAAAGGCACCAAGGCTGAAGGGAGAACGGGGGCTTGCAGTTTTGTGTCGAAGGAATGTTCTTTTATATCCCCTTTCAGCAAGTTTTCCCCATGAAAAAGCATGAAAGAAAAAAAAAAAACTTGGGTCACCCAGATCTGAAGAGGGGGATTTGGAAAGGTCTTCTGAGTGTCAATCAGTTCAGAAAACTGCAGTTTTATAAGAGGTGTTAAAATAATCCCACTCTGCTGAACAGTACATTTTCCTTATGCAGTACATGGTAGCCAGACAGTTTCCCAGGCATCTGACCACTTGCGCCAGAAAAACAAGACTGTTTGTTAAATGGAGAGGGTTAAGGTTACAGTTACAATATATGATACATGAAATCCTCTTTCAGGACACAAATAAACCTGCATACTTGGTAACACAGCAAGTGCCTATCAGCTTCATTGTGGAAACTGCTATACAAAGATTCTCTTCCAAAGAGGATAGAGGATCTGCAGTGCAGTGGAGGATTCTTCACAACAGCATTAAATTCCAGGTATTTCTGGGGTCAAGAGAGACCGGCCCTCAGTCAAATGTTAGACCACTGCACACCATAACTTAATGAAGCCACATATTGTGCCATTAAAACGTTGAGTGAGTCACAAGCATTGTGAATGTGTTCACCAGAAAAAGTAAACCCAGCGCATTTTGAGGATACTCTGAACAGAGAATACAGAACCAAGGGAATAGTAGATGTCTCACACTGCATGTACACACATTTACACAATCCAATTCACAAGACGTGGAAAATTCGAAACCATTTTTCAACGTCAGAAAGTTTCACATCCTGAGCTCAAAAGTGTTATTTGCTCCCACACCTTTTCTATATGTAACCTCATAATTTACAATAATGTAAGGACCGTTATTGCTCATCACACACAAATATTGCTTACCTCTACTATATAGTGCATTTACACAATTTGAAGTGCATTCTTTTGCAAGGTTCAGGAACTGTTAATGTACATGCAAGTTGTGGGTCTCAGTCTTGGCAGTAAATTGAAGAACCGGACGGCACATCACTCTGAGAACTAATGAGTGTGCAAGGCTGAACAAAACAACCAACAAATAACTAATTATGTTAAAGCACCTCTTTTTAGCACTACCTCATTACTGAGACTTTTCCATTACAAATTACTCATTGCCTTGGGGGTAGTTTCCTTATTAAGAACATGTGAGGATGGGAGCAGGAAAGCTTGATTGCCAGAAAACCTTGACTTAATGGACTCTGCACATTGAATTTGTCCGTTACGCCTTTCGAAGGCCCATTAGAATTAATTGGGAACGAGGCCGAAAGGCCTCTCCGCAGTGTCTGGTGAAGTGAGGGGCGAGACGGGTAGCTTTAAATTGCTTACCAACACAGGAAGCCCCGTCGAGCAAGTAGGACCCATTGTCATGGAAACCGCTCCGGCACTCGCAGTGGTACCAGCCGGGGAGGTTGAGGCAGCGCGAGTGGTCGTGACAGTGAACGAGGCCCTCCGCACACTCGTCAATGTCTGCCTCACAGGGAGAGAAAGGCAATGCACACGTGCGCGCACACAAACACACAGTGGAAGTAGTTAATCTCCGGCGGTTTCTCCAAACGAATAATGACTGTTGGTGCCTGATCTATACGGCACACTTTAAGACTTTTCCGTGGCACAAAATCTACTGTACCGTTGATTCATTCGGAAGACCTCTCAGTACCTTATACATATCTCTCTCTCTTTCTCTCTCTCACCAAAAAAAAAGAAGAAAAAATCACAAATGAAATTAGAGACAGGGTTATATCAGAAAATCCTAAAGACAGGATAATAAGTAGCTAGACGGAACATTTCTCAACCAAGCGCTGTCCCTTGGTTTAATTACACATCAATGTTTTGCAGATGACATGGCATTTGCTTAAGGTGCTTCACATAGGAAGTCATCAGATGAGATTCAAAGATGCTATAAATGTCAGCCTGCTTCAACAATGCTAACACTGGAGAATTCTGACTCAAAAAAGAAACAAACTTCAAAAAGCGCATTTCCTTTGAACATAAATTAACTTACAGTACAATACATATTTTGATACTGAAAGGCAGCAAATACTTTTAGTTTGATCCTCAGGTTTCACTGCCTCATTTAAACAGACGCAGGAGAAAATAAACTTTTTGGGTAAACTTTTCATATATACTGTATGTGTCTGTTGTATATGCATTGTTGATAATTTGAAAACAACTTGAACTGACTAGCAAGCTAGTGGCTGTGATTTTAACCACAAGAGCCTAGGTTATTTAGCCTTGATTTCAATATCAAGGAGCAAAGTGCACTAGAGGTTCACCAAGAGGCATTCATTTCAGATGAGTCTTTCAGTATCCATGCATTCTACCATTTTATTGCTCCAAAATATTACATTACGATTGACATGCTTCTTTCTTTTTTATTTTATCTTACTTTTTCATAATTGTCTGCAAATTTACATAGCCATTCTTTATAAACACGTCCAATTGTACAGGTACAGGGATTTAATGTGCAGTGCTTGTGTAATAATCTCCCTGTGATATTAACAGCAACTATGATTAAATGGGTTCAACAAGAACAGTTCAAATATCCCCAAATCAGTTTATCAGTAAATGTCGTAGTTGGTATCTTATCTTCGGAAAGTGTATAATTATCATACCATTATAAAATGACATTTAGCCTGAACTAGTGCAACTCTCAAGAATCCTGATATATAAATACTCTAATTGAGAAATAATATTTGCAGCCATTTTCTTGTAAGCTGCTGATCTGCAAACCATCTTCTTGTGTTGAAATTTTGACAGCTGGGTCCTCCAGCTTATGTTCTGCTTCACATCATGCTTTTGACACAACTGTGTTCATTCTTTTATATAAACAGTTACACTGCTGTTTATATAAAAGCTGTCAGATAAAATGATTCCACATCCGTCTTTAAGTAAAGACACCATTTACACTCTCCAAATACGTAACAGGTAAGCAGCATTTAGAGAAACTACATGACTTAACTTAAATTACAAATTTTTTGATTATCACGTAAATTTCAAGTCACAAGAGCCATAACACTTTGCATTGTCTATAATGACCTATATGAAGAGCTAAGATGCAAGGGAGTTTGACAGAAACAGCCAAAAGTAAATGATTATCCAATAACAGTCTGCAGTTTCTGAAAATAATATTTTCCAGATCCAAGTAAACAAATTAATTCAGAAATAATAACCACCATCAAGTTCCTTTATCTCTTGGCTGATTTATAATTGCTGACCAGCTAACTGAAATCCCGGCTCTCTTCCTGACAATTATAGGCCTTGTCAGAAAGATAGCTAATATTTCTGTATTCTTGCCTGCCTATTCTAAAAGAAAACTTTATTTTAGAATATGTATGTGTTTTATTATATCATAGCGTAACTACAAATTGAATATCAGATAGCAATCTCACATCCCTTTCTCTGGGAAGCAGATTAAATTAGAAGGCACTAGGCAGATTGTATGCTAATCTAATCACTCAGCCAGCCAACTGAAGTCAAACTTGTCCTGAGTAGACCTTGCCAGCTAGTAGTGAGCTGAAATTTCTGTTGTCCTCCCTGTAGCTGCTAATTAATAATAACTAATAGTCGTCTTTTATTTTAAATGCAGTTGTAAACAGTTGTGAAATACCATACATTAGTAGGATGTATGGGTAATGTGTGGGTATTTGAGAGCAGTGTTCATTTTAAGGGAACTATAATTCTGGTAGATTTAAAAGGCTTTTATAAACAGACTTTTGTGGCATGGGTAAATCTACACCGGAACGAACACCAACAATAGATGATCTTATCTTCTCTGTCTAAATTGAACATTCTCTGCCAAGCTGATCTTAGCACCAGCAAACATGTGGATAAAAGGAAAATCTATTTAATAATCTAAATGCAACTGTCTTTATTCCATCCACCTTAACCTTTTGAGAAGTTGTTTACAGACATAGTTCTGTTAAATACTTTACAGACGACACCAGCTGTAAAAACATCAACAGAAAACCTTTTTACGGCATTGTTACTGCCTCTGCTGTACATCTTCTGATATCTGCCCTACAAAAGAAAGAGCAGCAGCATGGCAGCTTACTTTCCAGTAAACCTTACTGCTATGCAGCCCTGTTCGGAAACCAGTACATTACTTGTATAATAATAGCATGCAACATAAACGCACACAAATTCTCTCCAGAAATCTCAATTATTGTGCAGAAAGCTATATGATATTGAAAAAAATATTTCCAGATGGTCACTGCTTGTCAAAACATTTTACAGGCATTAGTCAGCACAAATTATTAGTAAGTAACAGGTATCCAGCACGTAGAAGCTATCTTAATTACCATTTAATGACGGCTGAAATACTACTATAATTAGGTCTTGCTATAATCAGAGATGTACATTAAAGTGATTTACACTTCATTAAACAAAATCTCCCATTTAACTCATTTATTTTAGATGAACCGTTAAATATCTCATGAAATACTGTATGATCCAAAGAGAGTCTGAATGTTGGTTCAGAGAGATGCACATCTTAAACCCCAGTGCAGTAACATCCTGGCTTGTAGGTTGTTGGTGGATGGACGTGACTATCACACTGCTTCTCCTTTCTTGCTGACTGTCACCAGAAACATCTCTGCACCTCAGTAATTATCCCCGAAAGATAACTTCCTCTGTACCTCAGGTCGAACTCCTCTGCCCACACAGCCAAATCACTGAAAAACATGGGGAGCTTTTCACCATCTCCACTCTCCCAAGGAGTATCCAGCCAGAGTAATTAATGTTAGCAGCACGCCATATTTCTTAGTCGTACCATGTACTTTCTCTTAAAGCAGGCAGGTGTACATGTGAAATAATTGAATTGGACTGCAACCTATCATCAAAGCTATCATTGCCTCCATAATTAACTAGAAAAACTACTAATTTACAGACTACAGTTTGAAGCCACCCTGATAGCACAGCTCTAATCCTGTTTGGCATGTTCTTGCCTTTACCTTTTATACACCATTTTTAAATTGATTTATTTGTGTCCGTTCTCTTTGTTCTTGCCGCAAGCTCGCATATAAGCTAATGCGATTAGATGGCCTGAAGAAAGTTGTTGGGATACTACCACTCTAAGTAAAATCAACTGCTCATTTAAGTGCACAAGCTCAATAAGCTCACAACTGGTTATTGCTAGTGGTTCTTTAACAACATAATTTGATTTTTTAAAAATGGGTGCATCCTTCTACAATGTAACCTTTGAAGACTATATGAAATGCCAATGAACATCTCCTCGTTTGTGGGATGTCTGCTCAAAAGCAATTGAGTCTATACTTTAGAGGTGTGATTAGGCAACAAAACAACTAGGTGGCCCCTTCAACTTGGGAAAGTGTTTGGACCACATGTATGAAATCGCATAAAGAAAATCTTGGTAGATCTACGTGGAGGCCCTATAACGGAGAAAATATAACGCATTAAGAGGACATTAAAACCTACCAGGCTTTTCCTAAATTGGATTAAAATATTGAGCACAGGAGACGTGCACACAAATGTACAGTACAGAACAATGGATTTCCACTTGGCATCAGTGGTTTAGATTTCATTCACATTTCACACAAAAACCTTAAATCTAAAATTACAGCCAATTAAGTATAGCATTTGTATATTAGTATTGTTTTTTAAATTATGTACCCTGATATGTGTGTAAATAAAAGCAGAAAAAAAATTGTGTCTACTTATGATTTTCATGTCATAACCAAATATATTCCTCAGGGAGCATGCCTATTCTTGCATCTGTCCTGGGGGAATATCAGGGAATAGATGGATGAAAATCTGTTAATAACTGGTTTTGAGTAAACTGAGATGATGTCTGTTGTCTGTTCCATCAACGCTTAAGCCCTGTCAAGTATCCTGTCATTCTAGGTTCAAGGAATCCTCTGGACAGTAAATGAAGCAAATCTCAGAATTTATTTTGAGGGCTACCGGGTAGTGTGTCTTGTGTGCGCCGCTATATGGAAAGAAATCCTGACCCACAGCGCAGTGCACAGTTGGCCATGGTACGAGCCTGTGGATTCCTACCACTTACAAGTCACCAAAAATGTGTTTGATAACAGCATTAACAACCGGATTCAGCTGAGGAAGAATTACACAGTCAGGGGCGCATACCGTCAAATGCAAAAGTATTGGGACAGTTGTGACAAATTGGTTGTTTTTCCTCTGCACTAATCAAATTTGTATTTCAAGGCAAACATTGACTATGAGGCAAAATTCACAATGTCTGCATTTATTTCACGCCTTTGTTTAAACAGACATAACTGACATAATTACAACAATGCCATTCAATGAGTCAAGTCCCCCTATTCCAAGTCATCATACGTATTGTGAGCAAATGACCGTCAGCTGTTTCAAATTTCACAGGTTTACTATATTACTGTAATTATGTATAGATGGAAAGCTGTGTCAGCTGAGTGTCAGGGCATGAGCTATATCCTTTGGAAGCGTTTGTAGAGTACTTTGTAAGCGAGACGAGAAAACTGAAGACGACGGCCAGAAAACCGAGTATGACAGCCAAGAATTCTATTGTGAGGATTGAAGAAAAGAAGAAAATCAATTAGAGCTATTGCAGAATGTTTGTGCATTCTGAAGTCAACCGTACTGAATGCCCTGAAGAGGAAACTAACTACTGGAGATATTAGGAATCACTAGGGATCAGGCCAGCTGTGGAAGACATCAGAAAGTGATGACAGGATGATTATGAGGGCTGTGAAAATAATCCTAAATTGTCAGCTCAAGTAATTAGTAATGATCTCCATACATTGGGGTGAATGTATAGCAGGACATTGTGCACAGAAGACTGAGAGAGGTAAAGTACAGAGGCTTCACTTCCAGATGTAAACCTCTCATCAGCACCAAGAACAGAAAGGTGAGATTGGATTGCAAAAAAAAATAAAAATACAAAGATTACCTAATCAGTTATGGAAAAAAGTCTTATGGAGAGATTAAACAAAGATAAACATTACTAGAGTGATAGAAAGGTTAAAGTGTGGAGAAACAGAGGGACTACTCTAGACCTTCGGCAAACCACGCAATCTATCAAGCAAGGTGGAGGCAATGTGATGGCTTGGGACTGTATGGCTGGAACTGGTTCAATAATCTTTATTGATGATGTAACCAGTGATGGCAGCAATAGAATTACAGCCAAAGTATACGGAAACATATTGTCCACCAATATTCAGAAAAGTGCCACCAAGCTCATTGGACGGATGTTCATAGTGCAGCAAGACAACAACCCAAAACATGCAGCAAACTTAAACAAGGAGCTTATCAGGAAGAAAAGGTGAAAGTGTTTGACGTGGCCCATTCAGTCACCGGATCTAAAACCTCACTGAACATGCTTTTCACTTGCTCAAAAGGAAAAGTCTGAAACCCCAGAAAACATGCAGCAACTGAAGGAGGCAGCGGTAAAAGCTTGGCAGAGCATCACAAGGGATCACATCATGCACCTACTGATGTCTATGAGTCACAGACTCGATGCAGCCATAAAATGTAAGGGGTATGCAATGAAATATTGACCTTGCCAGTCATTAAATTTGTCCAAACTTACTTTGTCCCAATACTAGGCGGATACTAGGGGGGAATAGGGGGTCTCGACTCATTGATTGGCATTGTTGTAATATAGTCCAATCACGTTTGTTTAAAAAAAAAAGACATTAAATAAATGTAGACATTGTGAATTTTGCCTCAAAGTCATTTAAAATTGCATTAGTGCAGAGGAAAAACAACCAATTCAAACGCAACTGTTCCAATACTTCTGCATTTACGTAACTGTATATTTAGGAAATATTCCATTCGTCTGGTGTGGGCAGTGCATTCACAATGCACTGTAAATTCTATGCTTCTCCCAGCAAAATGAATGCAGATGGAGTGGGATCCAGACAAATCTCCACCCTCTTCCATTACCTTTATTTTTAGATGCTTTTAACCTCTTCTTCCTCATCCAATAAGACTTAGGGCTGTTCCTCGGTTGAGAACGAAGAAAGTGGAGTACAGTGCATCCTACCTTTGGGGCTCAATTATGAAAAGTAGAAAATAAATGTGTTTCTTACACAGTTGTGCAAGCAGCAGACGGGCATGTGCACGCTGCCGCTCGACTCACACGGGGGGGATATGCAACCAAGCGGCAGAGAAAACAAATCTTCAAAACACCCTGGGCTAAAGGCAGAGCTTCCATGGGGAGGAAACTAATTACTGAAATGATGTGTTAGCCTTTGCTTTACAAGCACCTGCTTTGAAAGAGTACATAGTCATTTCCATATCAAGCTTTATATTTCTGTTTGGATTTCTTCTCCCATGCTTCTTCCTCCATGGGAAAAGGAGAGGAGGGAAGCTCTCATATCAGATACTTCCAGAGAGAAGAACTATCATTTAAAATAAACACGCTGTACTTGTAAGTGCTGGATTTTATGACTATGCACATAATCATGGTACACGCACTTTTAAGCACGGCTTCTGACATTTTCTACACGCCAGATGGGTAAACTATTGCAAATGACCTCATCCATTATTAGCTTACAGCACAGAGTGAGGGCATAAACGCATTGCCAAAGTGCTTTCTTGTAATCTTACTCGAAGTCTCAATGACCAATTTTTCCGGTTTCTATACTTCAATACTAAGTTCAATAATAGTTCAGTCGTAGTTTTTTGTGCGTGTTGTTGTGTGATACATGCATAATTGATCTGGGAAGTCATACAGTATGTCCAAAGTATCCCTTGACAGGAAGACATTGACAAACGTTGTATGCCTCCGAGATAAAGCCATTTCTTGATCGTGTAACACTGGGCTAAAAAAATGTATTCCCATAATAGGTGTCATTACTCATTAAGTTATTTACATAATGAAAATGTTAATTAAGCCAAACATTAAAACAGCAAAAAAAAAAAATGGTTCAACAGAAAAACAGTGATGGACTACAATAATTATGAAGATGAGTAGTTATGTTATTTTCAGACTACATGGAACTGTGTGACTGCATTTGATCACTGAATATGTAAGGGGTATGGGACTTAACTTTTAAGCTTTTAACACTAGATCACTTGTTTTTTTAGCTGTAAATGTGTTTTTAAGCCTACTTTATAATGAGATATATTAATCCATTCCATTCTTTCAACAATTCTGAAATAACATCATATATTTGAAGAAACTGGTAGAAAAGCGTCTTGGTGCTGCCCACTAACGGTTGAAATTTTATCTCTGCTCCCCCAATTGTGATGTCAGAGTATATTTTTGGACGTACCTCTACGTCATATGTATAATTGTTCCCGCCCACAACGGAAATAGCCTGCACCTGATTGGTTAGACGCACTATGGTCCTTTAGTTACGGCTCCAGGTTTTTAAACTGGAACAATGTGGCGGCCTGTTCATAACCTCTCCTATTCCACCTAAACAGTCCACTAAAATATGCTTCTGAAAATATTTTAGGTGAGAAATAGGCCATGCAGTTGCTGAATCTGGATTCATATTTGATCGGCAACGTCTAGTTTGACCGGAGTTGTACAAAATAATTTGTACATTGTGCATTCATTTATGCAAATGAAGATGGACAACCCCCCCCCACACACCTCTCTCACTCACCCCACAAAGTCTTTATCAAAATTGTGTACTAGGCGGAGACATGCTGAGACAGTGAGAGCACTTACTCTTTAAAAAAAAAGCTTACAAATGTATAAAGGAACACAGAAATTCAGAATCAAGCTCAAAAGGGAGGTGTAGCGGTAAAAGTGCAGACTCAGTTTGTGCAGTTGCGCCCCGATGATCAGGGGTTCGATCCCCGGTCCTGCCAGATCCGAGTATGGCCGGTGCCTAGAGGGAGTGACAGTTGGCGACTGCTCCCGGGGTGGGGGGAGGGACTCGGAGAGAATCGTTGTGCCTAAGACGGCCCTGGGCGAGTTGGAATCACGGTCAGGAGCTTGAGGAGTCGCGCCCTGAAGAGGACGTGGTGCCCTCTTTACTACTACCGGCTGACGGGTTTGTCGCGGTGAGTCTCTAGCGGTTGCTACACGGGGGGGAATTGAATTACATAGGGTCCAACTGGCTACCCAATTGGGAGAAGAAGGGAAACATCTGAAAATAAAGAATCAAGCTCAAAAACAGCAGGGATGATCACACAGAAAAAAGCCTTTCAATATGCATTAATAGAAATGGCAAATATTATATAACATCTTAAGGAAAGAAACCTGCTCACAATTTACATTGTCTACACTTATGAATATTCCTAAATGCCTTCATGAAGCAGGTATAATACTTTAATTTACCATCAATCATTACTATGATTTGCGCAAGACTTCTGGTCATGGCGACATGTTATAATATTTCACATATTACAAAACATATTATGTCATCCTTTACAAATCTTTGGATTGTATGGGACAACATACAGAATGAGGAACTGGCTAGGTGTGTTGGCTGTGCAAGACACCTAATGAGAATCCGTTTCAGTTAAATACCCAGCATTAAAAAATTGATCTAGAATGTGACCTATATAAGTTGCTCTAGATAAGGTTGTCTGCTAAGCAAACAAATGTAGTATTTACTTAAGAAGGAATGTTAATTAAGGCATTATACACTGCCTGGCCAAAAAAAAAGTCGCACACTCTAATATTTCGTTGGACAGGCGCACATTCGTCGTGGCATTGTTTCGACAACCTTATGCAACGCCACATTTATTTCCGTCCAGAGTTGCATGCATTTTTGGCCGAGATCTTGTATTGACGACGGGAGAGTCAAACCCCTCCGTAAAGTCATCTCCATCACATCCCAAAGACTTTCAATGGGATTAAGATCAGGACTCTGGTGGCCAATTCATGTGTGAAAATGATTCCACATGCTCCCTGAACCACTCTTTCACAATTTGAGCCCGATGAATCTTGTATTGTCGTCCTGGAATATGCCCATTGATGAAATAACCTGGTCATTCAGTACATTCAGGTACTCAGCTGACTTCATTTTATTGCTGCATAACGTTGCTGAGCCTAGACCTGACCAATTGAAGCAACCCCAGATCATAGCACTGCCTCCAGAGGCTTGTACAGTGGGCACTATGCATGACGGGTGCAACGCCGACTTCTTTTTTGGCCAGGCAGTGTACAAGCCTCATAATGAATTTATGACAATATACTTTGTTAAAAGTATTTTATGTAGGTCCTTTGTAACTAGACAGAATAGTATCAGTACTGTATGACAAGTTTACGAAATCAATCACTGCACAAAGAACATGTGCTTTAACTGCATGCACCAACTGTTAGCCCTCAGAAATCATTCATTTATGAAATATGGATTCTTTAAAACTCTCATAGTGTTCTCAAGTGGACACAACTGGACACTTTTGTGTGCTACAGAAGTACCGCAAGCATATTATGGGCTGAAGAAGCAGTGGTGGGAATAAACTGAAGTTGAGCTTAAGTTTAACTAGTTTCTCACTCTCATCCCAACGACTGTTATAGGTGGGCACACGAGTGGACACTTGACAACCTGACATTTCTCCCTGTCGTCTTTAGTTAGGAACCAGCAGGAGCTCACACACACACACACACACACACACACACACACACACACACACACACACACACACACACACACACACACACACACACACACACACACACACACACACACACACACACACACACACACACACACAAACAAACACAGAATAACGGCTCTAATTAGATTAGAACTGAGAGATCAGTGTGTGAGGTTAGTGATTATAAGGCATTCTCAGTGGGAAACAAAGCCAGTGCTGGAAATAGCAATGCCTGCAAGGGACTGAAGCAGGCAGAAAGCGGAAGCTCTTGGGACGATCTCACAGAGCTGTGCTTGTGATACACCTGAGAAACAGGCCAAATCACTGAAGGAAAGGGACAGGGAGAGGCCAGCAAGGGCAGCCGGATTGGTAATTGCTTGCCTGAAGCCTCATGCGCACAAAATACTGTATATGACATTGCTGTCCGATGTCGGAAGCGGCACGGCTTCCTCGCGGCAACAGTCTTGTGCAGCACAAAGCAAACTTTTATTTTGCAGTATTGCAATTCCAAGCTTCTTTGATGCTTGCCTATTTTTGGCGTTCTTCCCCTAATACACTCCCTATAATCTATGAGTTTGCAACATTCAAAGTTGTCCTAGGTCAGTACATAAAGTTTAAAAAAAACACAGAAATCCTTTAAGCTTGGCATGGTATCAGAACCTGGAATTGGCATACCAGATACTATTCATTCAATTGGCGAAAGAAAATCGCAAAAGCATCATACCAGCTACAGCAATACAGTACCACAATGCATTCTCGGAAGCAATAGGGTACCAATCAGTCTTAATTCAAGAGAATATAAAAAAATAAAAAAACCTGCAAAAACTTACAACACAACCACTCACTGTTTTATTCAAAAGAGTTTCCATGACAACTAAGCCCTTTCCAGAACATGATGCTAAGTGCTGATAAAACCTGGTGAGACCCTGCAATGCAGTGCACTTTGAAAGCGGTGATTGATAAAGGTGTTAAAACAACCCAGCAAACATCCCCGGGAAAACATGCCGCTGCCTCCCAGGATGGCACAGAGGTCAGTTTGAAACAGAGCTCGTGTGAAAGAGTGGCATGGTGTGGAGCCACTGAATTAGGTCAAAGAATAAAATAAAATGAAAGCTGGGCCATTATAAAGTGATGCGTGGCATATCGGTGAAATAAAGAACACGGACACATCATTTTTGCATGATATCTCCTGTGATTTTTTGTCCTGTGATGCAGAGCCTTCGCTTGGTCACTTATACTGTGTTTTTAAAAATGGAGTCGGGAAAGCAATGACACATCAGGGTGGGAAAAGAGGGCGAACGGTTTATTTTAGCCTGACACGACTGGCTTAAGCAAATCCTGATGGGCTATCAGGTCTCCTTTAGATCACTGATGCAGGGTCCAAAAAGTGATCGCCCTGTTTCTAGAATAAGATCCCATTTATTCTCAGGCTGAAGTGGGAAAAAAAAAACCCCACAGAAGCTGAGGAAACAAGCATATCAACACCTCTGTTGCTTCTGGGCCAAGGCAGCAGTGTCAGGGGTGTTTCGGCAGAACTGCCGATGAGGCACGAACCAAACCTTGGCAGGTCTCCCGTGCGACCTCACAGGCGGGTGTTGAACATCGCGGTTTTGCGACTACAGAGTTGATGACTTAAGTCCTGAAACGTTTCATGAAACCATGACGACCGGATGAAGGCGCACAGTCCCTTTCTGACAGGGCTTCTCTGAGCTGCGAGATCCAGAACGGGATGGGGATTTGCAGTCATTTAAAAATTATTATTTTTTTTTTAAATAGACGCTTCTGGAAGGAATGAATGTGTCATGCACTTATTAAAGAGGAAGATAGTGCTAAACGAGCTGCCTCCCGTTATCCCCCAGCTATACTAATCCCTTTCAGCAGCCACCCTGCATGCTGTGAGGGGACATTGACAAGGGAGCACAATTATGCCACCCTAATGACCTTTTGGCCACCCCATTGCATTAATAAATCAACTTGTTATCAAGAACATCCCACACAAGACAGCCGGGAGGTGTTCGGCATTGACTGAAGGAGATTAGACCAGAGTAAGAAGGAAGAAGGAATTCTCAAGGTCATCTGACATAGGATTGTGGGATTGTGTATAAATCCTAAAAAAAATTTAAAAAAACCTACAGTCTTTCTTAAGTCCTTGTTGAAACTTTTGATTCATGCAGTAAGGTTGCAGGTATTGAGGGGTCTTACCTTTCTCACAGTGGCGCCCAGTGAAGCCAGAGGGACACAGGCAGGTGTTGGGAGATATACAGGTTCCTCCGTTACGGCAGCCCTCCTCACAGAATGCTGGAGGTTCAAACAGAGGACATGAGTTGATCTACTGGCAGCCAAGACCAAATAAAAGTAAGTAAGTAAGTAGAAATTTTTTGTTGTTTTGGCTCTGTACTCCAGCACATTGGATTTGAAATGGAACGGTGATGATGACGTTAAAGTGCAGACTTTCGGCTTTAATTTGAGGGTTTTTACATCCATATCAGCGGGTAAACCGTGTAGCAATTGTAGCCATTTTTACACATAGCCCCCCCCCCCATTTTAGGGCACCAAAAGTAATTGGACAAATTAACATAAACTTAAATAAAGTCATCATATTTACTATTTGGTTGCATGTTGTTTGTATGCCATGACTTCCTGATGTCTGTGACCCAACAACATCAAAACATCCCCTATGGGAATCGGGTGGGACTAAGTTGTAAATTACATGGGTATAGTATAGAACACATGGTTGGCTAAATGGCTGTAAGTCATCAAAGGTCTGAGGTATCAAATGAGCCTCAAACCATCACTCTGCTGCCAGATATGCAGTAGATATGGATGGATCACTTTAAGGGTTGTTTCTCCCAACTTATTTTTCAATAGGAAAATGAGTCAAGAGAAACAGATAATTTTGTAATTTCCATAATCCAAAAAAAAGTGAGAAAATGTTTGTTCAAAATAAATGAGACATGAACAGAAATAAATGAGTGTTTTAAATTCATTCAAAATAATAATTTCAACTCTGTAAGAAGAAAACATTAATGGTAAATACTTAACCTCTTTGTTCAGGCCCCCTAGTGGCGTAGACCCTGGGGTCTACATCACAAACATCCCACTGTACCACGTCAGAAAGCGTTGTATCATGGAAAACTGATTATCACCGTCATCGGCGGCTTTTGGGCTATTATCGGGCAAAATATGAAGTTTCTAAGTGCAACCGTTCTTCTGTATTCCATAAACGCATCTCAACCACTCTACAGTGTGATCTACATGAACACAAATCTGGTTGAAGATACTGGGCACTTAAATATATTTAGAAGTTGGTTACAGTTATTTTACCACCAAAAAATCGTATACTATCAACAATAAAAAACACACAACGTCCTGAATATATGCAAATTAAACTGTTATTTTGCCAGCTCACTTATTAAGAGAGAATTTCCGTCGTCATCACATCATTTCCTTCTGTAATGAAAACCTCTGAAAGTATAGAATAAAGTCATAATCTTACATACATTATTAAAGCCAGACATGTCCTTTCTAAGATTCTGTAGTTATTTTTTGCCTATATTTCTGTCTATATGTGGTGTAGGGTGTACGTTTCAACACGGGCAAAAAAAAAATGTCTGCGTAACATTACCCAATTCAAATTGTAATACCATTAAACTAATTGTAATGGATTGACTTCCTCATTATTCAAAAAGATAACATTCTAAGCTTTCCAAAGAGATACAAGATAAATCATTGGACAGTTGTGAGAGATTTTCAGTGCTGTGCGTGTCATGAGCGTATTATCAGAACAGCATTATCAATAAGTGTCTGCGTCTCCGTTATTTTGCGCATGAAAGGCATTTTTAGCACTGGAGACTAAACTCCAGTCAAAGACAAAGAAATGGATTATCTAAGGGTCATTCCCCTGATTAATTGCCTCCTTATACAACGTGATAATGTGCTTCAAACGGACAACTGTGTTCATATTTGGATAGCTTTGCATAGTTTTTCATGGGTTTGGATAGGTTTGGGTAGGTTTTTGGACACCTATAACCATTCCCCTAATCTTTTGCAAAAGTTGGAAATTATCGAATATATACAGTCAAGCCGGAAAGTCTGCATACTCCTTTCACCTTCTCCACGTTTTATTACGTTACAGACTTATACTACAATAGATTGAGTTCATCTTTTGCCTCAAACATCTACACACAATAGCCAATAATGACGAAGTGAAAACAGGTTTTTAGAAAATATGCAATTTTATTTTACTGACAAAAATAGGTTATTTAGGGGTTACATATCTGTACACACCCTTAGCCTAATACTTGGTTGCTGCACCTTTGGCAGCGATTACAGCTTCAAGGCATCTTGGGAAAGAAGCTACGAGCTTGGCACACTTGTTTCTGGACATTTTTTCCCATTCCTCATGGCATATCCTTGCAAGCTCCGTCAGGTTGGATGGGGAGCGTCGGTACACAGCCATTTTCAGCTCTTTCCACAGATGTTCAATTGGATTCAGGTCTGGGCTCTGGCTGGGCCACTCAAGGACATGCACAGACTTTCTCCGAAGCCACTCCTTTGTTCTCTTGGCTGTGTGCTTCGGGTCGTTGTCATGTTGGAAGGTAAACCTTCACCCCAGTCTGAGGTCCAGAGCGCTCTGGAGCAGGTTTTCTCGGTGTACTTAGCTGCATTCATCTTTCCCTCTATCAGGACTAGTCGCCCCGTTCCCGCTGCTGAAAAACATCCCCACATCATGATGCTGCCACCGCCATGCTTCACTGTCGGGATGGTATTAGCCAGGTGATGAGTGGTGCCTGGTTTCCTCCAGCTTGGTATTCAGGCCAAAAAGTTCAATTTTGGTTTCATCAGACCAGAGAATCCTGATTCTCATGGTTTGAGAGTCCTCTAGGTGCCTTTTGGCAAACTCCAAGCGGGCTGTGATGTGCCTTTTACTAAGGAGGGGCTTCCGTCTGGCCACTCTACCATAAAGGCCTGATTGGTGGAGTGCTGCCTGGATGGTTGATCTTCTGAAAGGTTCTCCCATCTCCACAAGGATACGCTGGAGCTCTGTCAGAGTGACCCTCGGGTTCCTGCTCACCTCCCTGGCCAAGGCCCGTCTTCCCCGATTGCTCAGTTTGGCCGGGCGGCCAGGTCTAGGAAAATTCTTGGTGGTTCCAAACTTCTTCCATTTACGAATGATGGTGGCCACTGTGCTCTTTGGGACCTGTAAAGCTGCAGAGATTTTTCCGTACCCTTCTCCAGATCTATGCCTTGACACAATCTTGTTTCTGAGGTCTGCAGATAATTCCTTTGACCCCATGGCTTGGAGTTTGCTCTGACATGCACTGTCAATTGTGGGACCTTATATAGGCAGGTGTTGGCAATCCTCAATCATGTCCAATCAATTGAATCTATCACAGGTGGACGCCAATTAAGTTGTAGAAACATCTCAAACAGTATCAATGGAAACAAAATGCACCTCAGCTCACTTTTGGGTGTCATATCAAAGGGTTTGCACACTTGTGTACATATGATATTTTACATTTTGATTTTTAATAAATTAGCACAAATGTCTAAAAACCTGTTTTCACTTTGTCATTATGGGCTATTTTGTGTAGAATTTTGAGACAAAAAATGAACTCAATCTATTGTAGAATATGTCTGTAACGTAATAAAACGTGGAGAAGGTGAAAGGAGTGTACAAACTTTCCGGCTTGACTGTATATATAATATATAATATAATATATATAGATGCAAATATATGTCAAATGAGTCAAAAGAGTTTATCTGTTGAAAAATGTTGAGTATCCCCGGAATTACTGTGATGCACAATTATCCATTTTGGATAGATTTTTGGACACCAAGGTACACAGTTGCAAAATGCCTCATGGGACTAGAGCAGTAATACATACCCGTTTCATATTTTGAACACATGCAGACAGGAGGTTTGCAAACCAGAAAATTTAAAGTTTTCCCTTATTCACATGTGACTCTCAGGGGTTCACTGTAAATTAGAGTGGTGGAACTTCGTTTTTCACTGGTGGTGGTGTATTCACTGCCCATAATTTACATATGAATTATAAAAATAAATAAATTTAAGGCATGATAATAAATGGTGTCTTCTTTCATTTAAGCCATTAAAGGTGTTTGTGTAACGTCGACATCTGGAGTTATAAAGCTTTAGACAGAACTGTACAAAGCCAACGAAAATGGGTAAAATTAAGCCTCTGTGCGAAGGGGTTAATATGAAACCCTACTATACTATACCCTAATAATAAAAGCAGAGGTAAGCGTACTTGGTTGAGTTCATGTAAAAATAAATTAATATGTTCAAAACCTGTCCTGCAGAAATTATTTTATATGTTAAAATACCTTATCTTTGGTGTCTAATGAATTAATTCATTATCCGCGTGCTGATGTTACAATTTATTTTGACAAGCTGACGTGCTGAGCAAATTAACCTAAATGAAATTTAATTTGCAAAATGTTGCAAAACCATGTTAGCAGATGAAAACTATGATGTTTAATTTTAGGGCACAGTGATTGTGCAGCTGAGCTCATGGACGAGTGTGAAAGCAAGTGGCGAACATTGGCTGAACATGCTTTGGAGAAAGCGTATGCTAGTCTTAACCCCACAGAACTGATGGCTGGTGTTGCAGGAATATAACTGGCTTACAGATTGAATAGGCATTGTCCAAAATTAACAATTCACTACAAAGCATGCTATAACATTTTTTATTACTTTTACAATAAAATTGCATGGAAGCTCTAAATTTTATTTTGAGGCTTTTTTTTTTAAGTTTCAAGGATATACCTATATTTCCATGAATTGTTATGGCTTTTTACCCCATGGCTTTTTACCCCCAGTTGTCCGAAGTATAGTCATGTACCTGTATTTTTAAAAAGGTTCTAACATTCTTTGGAGAAAAAATACTAATACTATATTTTAGAGCAGTGGTTTTCGTTCCAACCACAATTGCAATACTTGAATTTTAACAAGCTGTTAATTTTTCTTAATTAGGTGTTTTTAATGTTTAGAGGGATTATTTACATTCTTAAGCCACATTATGTTAGTAATAGCTATGCATGCCATGAAGAATAAAAGTCCAATATTCACATTGTGCTGTATTGTAAACAATTAAAAGGAGGTAAAAAATGTTTTAACTGATCAAATTAAAGACTGAGGTGAATCAATTGGCTCATAATTGGTGAAATTGTGGACACATGGCCACTAAAACTAACCGTTTGGTAAATAATGAAGAATTCAAAGACAAAGCAAATGATAACGAGCCAAACCTGCATTGTGTTAACAAGTTTAAGGAGAAAATTATGAAGGAACTTAAACTTGTGTTCAATTACCTAATTAGGAGCCTATTCACCTGAGTTCTTACCTCTTCTTTGTAACTGTTTGCAATATAACACAGCATAACGAACATGGGATTTTTTTTCTTCAAAGCATGCATAGCTATTGCTAACATAACGTGGCTTAAGAGAGTAAAGAGTTTAAAGTGTTCTCTCTATACAACAAAAACACCTAATTAAGAAAAAATAACAGCTTGTTAAAATTCTGGTATTGCAATTGTGGTTGGAACGAAAACCAGCATACACAGGGGGTCCCCAGGACCAGGGTTGAGAACCACTGTTTTAGAGGTACAAATTGCTAAAATTATACTATTTTGTGAAAGTACTTTCCCACAGAATGGTTGTGCTCTAGCTTCCTGTTTTTCCATTCCATTAGAAAAACAGCTTGTCATAAATTGACCATGAAGAAATGCCCTTCTACATTTGACTGCATGCACTGTATTTTTAAACATTTGCAGGTGGAGGTCACAGTGCAATATGGACATGTGAAAATCCCAAAATACCCATCTCAAAAATGAAAAATTGTGCAACAAACAGGGAAGGGGTGAGGATGGGAAGACAGTGAAAGAGATTTCTAATTAACAAAAGGCTAGTTTTATGAAATAACATTAAGTTTTTTGTGGCTCTAGTCTACACCCCCAGGCACTGCTGTAAGTGTGTCCCCAACAGAATTTGCCAATATTATGCTTTGCGGCCTTCAAAAAGGATAATAATCATTTGACTGTATAAATAAACCGAGAAAGCGGCTGTGCCAAAAGCCATTACTGCCTTTAATTTGACTGGTCCCCCTCTTTGAAAACTTCTATCACGGCCTATTTAGGAGGCTGATTGGTTCTGTGCTAATAGTATGCACTCTTAAAATTAATTACAGTTACACTGACTCAATTTATACCATTTCTATAATGATCATTTTAATTTCATCAGCACGGCACAAATTGGAGCTTGTCACACTAATGACATCAGTTAAGTGGAGCGTTTTTCGGGGCTCTTCCACTATGGCCTTGTGTGGGGGTGACACTCGTCCTTTATGCACACAGCAACCCCATCCCCTCCCCTGGTTCCTGGATGCAGGAAAGCCTCTGCTAGCTTGACGTGTGGCGGTTTCTGCACAGAACGGGAAGTTGCAGGAGATACGGATCAGTACCCTGAGGCTGGCGATTACGTTCGGACGAAATGTTACAGGATTCCCTTGGTATCCGAATCACCTGCTTTAGTTTCACAACCGGTGGCTAGACAGGTATCGGTGCTCATCTCTTTGAATAATAGATCATTATCATTCCCTGCGTTAAAGCCGCTTCACTGTTTAATACAGCTGGTTGCTGGTTCACTGCGCTTGTATGCATTATAATTAAGACTTAAATTAGAATCCAAGATTGGTTTTTCATGATACTGTAGGAAGCTCATTTGGGTCATTGACAAAGGCAGTCTTTATGTGACTGAGCATCCAAGCTCGGCAAAAAAATGGCATTCTATTAACAGATTCATTAAGAAATATCATTGATTGCATTAAAATATTACAATTGTCCAAAGAACAGTAATTAAAATATACAACTGAACTATGAACTATGCGGGGCCGGGGGAAACATCCAGAAACCAAACAGTCATAATACAATGATGTGGAGGTTATTGCAAATTAAAGATAGAAAATGACCATATTATTATAAATACTGTCATAAGCAATAATGGATGCCATCAGAACGCCATTTAGATAATGATACTAAGCTGTTCTTATTCCATCCTGAATGCTTAAGTTGCTGGCAGAAGCATCACTACTGCTGCCAGAGGACACAGCTGCCAGAGGATTTTCAATCTTATTCCCTACATTTAACATTCCCAATGAGGTTCAGCATTTCTAAAGTGAGCAATACAAGCAGAACAACATAAGGACAAAAGTAGCACTGTTTTTCGTTAAACATCATTTTCTACATGCCAACATACAACTATGTGTTAACGGAAGCATGTTCAACCCCCACTATACACAATACTGGAATTAACTTATATTCAAAATCCTTTAAAAACCTATTTGAGGGCCGCTAAGTACTGAAGAGCTTTTGATAATTAGCGGGTTCTTTTCTAAATCCACTGACTCACTCTAAATCACTAATCACATTTAAAAATGATCTACAACAAACACTTGAACAGTATTTCAAGTTAACTGACAAAACCTATAAAAACGCTGTACGAAGACCTTGCTGGTCGAAATGTTGTAGTAATAAATTTACCTATTTGGGAGCTTATAATTTCAGAGCGCGGGACTCTTTTATTTTTCTTTCTTTTCTTTCTTATATGAGCATGTACATATATATTCCTCAATTACGTTACATAAATATCCAGCTAACCAAACAAACGTATGCTGTACAAAGAAAATTGTTATGTATGCCTGTCTAAGGGCACCTGTGGAGAAACAAATAATCTGTCATTGCTCTACAATACTTTTTTGTCTTTACTAGGCAGTTTTAATTAGTTGTCTGATTTTTACATGTAGAAGTAGGACAGCAATGCCTGTAAAAAAAAGGGCTGAATATTATACAAGTTGGATGACGACAGGGGCTTATCTACAGTTTCATCAAAGAAAGCAGGAGACCTAAGGCCAGATTTACGAAGGAAAAAGTTGCAGCGTAAAAAAATAAATAAATAATATTACGGCTCTGGTTGCAGTCACAGGTACCGATACATTAGAGATCGAGTTACCAAGATGGGTTCTAATTACGCATGAAATAAATGAAACGTCCTCATTTTGCGGTAGGAGACACCCATAAAAATGGGGCAGAAACAACATGGCATGCTTACATGTCAGATTACAATTAGTAATGAATACAGAGCAACCAAGGCACAAGTAGTGTGAAGAGCTGAAGCGAGGATTCACATTAATTTAATTTGTATTTATATTTTCATTTATTGATTGCTGCTAGCCTACTGCGTTAGCCTCCGAGGCTAAAAACATTGATCAGCTGTGGACCTGCTGCCCTGCCCAGCTTACCGGTGTCTGATCAACCTCAGCGGGCCCATTCCTTGGGCTCGTGTCGGTAAGTCTCGCTCTGAGGAGGTTTCTCCAGTGCCATATTTTAATCAAATCGTTTCATCGCCGCGGGCTCTCATGTGGATCACAACATGCCATTACTCACCTCTCCATCCGAATGCGACCGACCAGACTGCCTCCACCTGACCCAGACGATTTTACAGTTGGAAAAGATGATCTCCATACTCTACCAGGTTCGGCAGGACGAGGAACTTGATTCCCTGGTCGTCTTGGGTCCTGCCATGACCATGACTGCTGGAGAGCTGGATTCCACTATTCCGTGTCCTGCCTACCATGCACAGGATCAATCTGATCAAGCAGGGAGCCAGGCCTAAGGCCCCGGCCAACTCCACTCCATGCCAAACGGACCATTGGTCCGCGGCCCGCAGGGGAAGTCATGGTAGGAATCCCCACTCGCATTCTCCTCCAGTTCCTCCTGACTTGCAGCTGTCAAACAGATTTAACATCCTGGACGTGCAAGATTTCCCCCCGCTGGCCGGACCCTGCTCTCCTTCACCGTCACCTCCACCTCAGACTGACCCCCCAACCGGTCGAACCGGTTGGCTTCTCATGCTGGCTGCTCCACGACCCCGCGTATGCCTCCTGCCTAACCGCTTCCTCGCGATCATCAGTTCCCCCTCCACTCATTCCCCCCAACTACCCTGGTCATCGGGGATTCCATTGTCCGACACATCAGCTACGCTAATTCAATCACACACTCCTTTCCTGGTGCAACCATTCCCGAAATAGAGGAGAAGCTTCCCAGCTTATTGGACAGTCTTCCATCTATCAACAAAGTCATTGTACATGTAGGCACAAATGACACTTCACTTCAGCAGTCAGAGCTGAGGAATGCTGATTTTATCCGTCTTTTTAATCTCTTACATAGTTGTGGTAAATCTGCTTTTATCTCGGGTCCAATTCCCATGGAATTTGCCGTTTTAGTAGGATCCTCGGCCTCCATAGTTGGCTTCGGTCCACAGGTCCTGCTCACAACTTAGTTTTTATTGACAATTTTAATTTATTTTTGGATCGCTCTTCTTTATTTACAAAAGATGGCATCCACCCAAACAGGCTAGACACCCGTATGTTAGGGGACAACTTGCTCCACGCTGTGCTGTCCCAGTCCGCCCCACGTGATTGACTATTTACACTAAACACATGTCTACCTGACCACACTTCCACTTCCTCTTTTCCTCTGTCTCAATCTCCTGCTCTCGCCAACTCCCCCTTGCAGTTGGGATGTCAATATCCCATACCCAATAACCCTCTACACTTTAGCCCAGCGCCAAATCACTATAGCAAGATACACAGTATTATAACCCTTCCCATCACTAGCCCGTTTAGACAGCATTACTTCACTCACCCTGTTAATTTCTCAAATCTAATTAACATCCCATGTCTCCCTTCTTATTCAGCTGTGACCCCTTCCAAACTGCTGAAACTTGGGTTACTCAATGTTAGATCCCTCTCTAATAAATATTTTATTATTAATGATCTTATTAAAAAGTACAAATTAGATTTTATATTTTTAACTGAAACTTAGTTGGATAGCAATGGATCCACTGTTCTTATTGAGACTGCACCCCCAAATTTCTATTTCTTCAATGCTTTTAGACCAGACAAAATAGGGGGCGGTGTAGCTACCTTATTCTCTGACCTATTTAAATGCAAAGAACCTAAGCTTGGGGAATTTTCTTCCTTTGAATACCTTACAGTATCAATGAAATCCTCCATTACTTTTCCTCACCATTAACAGACCCCCAATGTACTCCAGTTGCTTTTTCAATGACCTTGCAGAAATAATCTCCAAAATCTCTACAGATTTTGATTGTATTGTTATTTCAGGAGATTTCAATACACATATTGACAGTAACACCGATACTCATGCCAGAGAACTTGCTGGCCTGCTAGATGCCTTTGGACTATCA
The DNA here is from genome assembly GCA_029718625.1 of Synaphobranchus kaupii. Taxonomy (NCBI): domain Eukaryota; kingdom Metazoa; phylum Chordata; class Actinopteri; order Anguilliformes; family Synaphobranchidae; genus Synaphobranchus; species Synaphobranchus kaupii. Next base: position 26,864,952 of record CM056391.1, read on the forward strand.
CAGCATGTGTCTGGACTGACTCATGAACATGGCCACACCCTGGACCTTGTCATTACTAAGGGTATCAGTCTCACTGAAATCTCAGTTATAGATGTTGCAGTATCTGACCATTTATGTGTCTTTTTTAACTTGGTAATGACTCCAGTTACACAAAAAAGGGCAAAAACTGTTAAGAAATGTTTTATTGATGATGGCATTAGAGAAACCTTTATTAATTCTCCCGTATCCATCACATAATCAATTAATCATCTTGTAGAAAAGTTTAACCACAGAACTGGGAGCATTATCAATGAAATTGCTCCTGTAAAGGTTAAAACTCTTACAGGCAAACAAAAAGCCCCCTGGAGAAAAGCTGCTGCAGTACAACTCCTCAAAAGAGAACACCGGCAAGCAGAACGTAAATGGCGAAAGAGAAAAACTCCAGGTTCATTATAATAGCTTTAAAGTAAATCTTCATAAGTACAACAGTGAAATAAAAAGTGCCCGACAAATGTTTTTCTCAAAGATCATCAATGACAATATTAATAATCCACATATACTCTTCTCTACTGTCGATAGACTTGTGAATCCCCCCTCATCAATACCCTCTGAACTACTTTCAACCTCCAAATGTGAAGACTTTGCTGCCTTTTTTAACAGTAAAATTATTAACATTAGAAAATCCATCAGCAATTCCATGTCTCGCCAAAAAGCCCCCCTCCCCCTGTACCCAACTGTAACCATGGATCATTTTTCACCTATCAATTTATCTACCATTGAGGCTGCTGTGAAAAAACTCAACAACACTACCTGCTCTCTTGATCCTCTCCCCACATCGTTTTTTAAAACAACTTTTAGCTGCTTAGCAGCAGAGGTACTTTGTTAACCTCTCTCTCCAATCTGGCATCTTTCCAAGTGCACTAAAAATGGCTATTATTAAACCCCTGTTGAAAAAGAGTAATCTAGACCCATCAATTATCAATAGGGATGGGAATCGTTAGATTTTATTGATACCGATGCCATTATCGATTCCGCTTATCAATCCGATTCTTTATCGATTCCTTAAATATTATTTGCTCCCAGGCTATTAAAAGACCAACTATTACTATTACTATCGGGTGGTCATCTAAAATTGATTCAATGACACAATATATAGAAGTATAAAGCATTTGTTTTTCATTCATATTTCTTAGTCATATCATGGAAAATATTTATCTGCTATATTTATGCCTGCACAAGTGGCAGAGCATCCAATAAATCAGTCAGAATTGTATAATTCTGTAAATTGAAATGGCATTATAAATGTCATTAGGCTTGATTAATACGACTGCTTAAAAATATCAGACATCAAAGAAAATAAGAGACACCGGAAAATAATGAAAAAGGACGCGAGAAGAGAGGATAAATTATCAGTTTAACGTTATGTCAAAAAAGATGGCAAAAATATTGTTGTTTAACCACTGCTCTGTGATTGGGATATTTAGTAGTAACAAAGATCACAAACTTTACTTATGAGTTAGTTACGCTTCTAGGCGTGTTTCATAAAGCTGCACCGTAACGTTTGCGTTGGTTTCTGTATTACGAGAACAGTTTAAACTGTCACCATTCTCCCCCCTATCTCATTTAGCCTATACATGTACATGGAAGAAAGATTAGATCTTTCAACGTTACCTGAGGCAAGCTGGCTTCTCTTATTAGCTGAAGTTGACGAAGATTGAAGATGATCATTTAGCTAATTTAGGTTAGTATTCACTTTCCAAATCTAGACTACTCATCTGTGCGTGGCCAAGCAGGCAATCGTTGTCAGATTAGTCTACCGCCAATCAAAAGACTGTAGTTTTACACTTGTAGTTGGTTATAGGCTCCCGAGAGAAGTCCACACACTCCACAAATCTGTTGAATAGTTGATCATTTCCAAAGACGATCACAAAATGGAGCTTAAATGATAGTAGCCTAAATGAGTTTTAAAAAAATGACATTCACATTTAATATTTTTAGACGGGGCGCCAAACTCTGCCTGTCAGCATGCGCTGACTGAATGAAAAACGACGGCGCGCATGACGTGACGTTGTTTTGCTATGCGTAAGCTAGCTGTCGGGAATACATGCTGGAATCGATAAGAGAATTGATAAGCTCGAAGGCGTACGATTCCTCGATTCCCACCCCTAATTATCGTCCCATTTATAATCTCCCGTTTCTTAGTAAAACTATTGAAAAAATAGTTTATAACCAATTATATTGCCACTTAATGTCCAACAATCACTTTGATCTTTTCCAGTCTGGTTTCAGACCTCATCACAGCACTGAAACAGCTCTTTTGAAACTTGTCAATGACCTCCGTATGAACACAGACACAAATAAGCTCTCTATTTTAGTTTTGCTTGATCTTAGTGCCGCTTTAGACACTGTAGATCGTGCAATACTGTTGGACAGACTGGAAAAATGTATCGGAATCTGGTCCAGTCCTTGACTGGTTCAGATCCTATCTTATCGATAGACATTACACTGTATCTATTGGGAACCTGATGGATAGACATTACACTGTATCTATTGGGAACTTTGTCTCTGACAAGGTCAGTATCACTTGTGGAGTCCTGCAGGGTTCTATTCTTGGTCCTCTCCTCTTCAACCTTTACATGCTCCCACTAGGACGTATAATACAGAAATATAATGTTCAATATCATAACTATGCAAACGATACACAGCTCTATATATATCACTCTCTTCTGATGATCTTAGCCCCCTGGTTCAGTGTATCGAAGAAGTTAACAACTGGGTGAATCAAACATCCTGCAGCTTAACAAAGACAAAACTGAAATAATTACCTTTGGCAATAAATCCAAAAGATTAATAATCAACAAACATCTCGAGTCACTGTCCTTCAAGACCAAAGACCGAGTTAAGAATCTTGGTGTCATCTAAGATGCTGATCTAAAATTTATCAGTCATATTAACAGTCTCACTAGATCAGCCTTTTATCATCTTAAAAATTTAAATAAAGTAAGAGGCTTAACATCTAAACATGATCTTGAAAAATAAGTACACGCATTTATTACTTGTAGATTAGATTACTGCAATAGTCTCTTCTCTGGTCTCCCCAAAAAAGCTGTGGGAAGGCTCCAGCTTATTCAGAATGCTGCAGCTAGAGTTTTGACCAGGGTCAAGAAAATGACCACATCTCACCCATTCTTAAATCCCTCCATTGGCTCCCTGTGTCCGCTAGGATTAATTTTAAAATACTTCTTCTTGTTTTTAAAGTGCGGAATGGCCTGGCTCCTCAGTATCTTTCAGACATGGTTGCAGGTTATGAACCGACCAGGCCCCTTAGGTGTCATGGTTGTGCTTGCCTTTCCCTAGCTCTGCGGGCGTTCGTTACCTGTATTAAGCACTCTATCGGATTTTTCATATTCCACGCCGAGTTTTCGTTTCGCCAGCACTTAGTGATTTCACCTGTTCATGGTTTCCGCCGGCTATTTATACTTTGCGTCTTCCGGTATCGGCGCTTCCATGTTAATTCGCTTAACTGTCAAGCCGGTAAGGTTTAGGATCAGTACGCCCTATCGAACGCTTTGTTTCAGCTTGGCTAAACAACGCGGGTCTTGATAGAAGTACTGTAGTATTCTGATTCCTCTCGCTTTTAGTGCGAGTTAGTTAGTTTGTTCGGTCGCGCTATTTTTGGCTCTTTCCTACGAGCGTTTCGCCCGATACTTCCGGGTTTGTTTTTCCTTTGTTTGTTCCGTCGCCTCTTTAGATTCCTCTCTTCTTGAGAGTAGAGGTTTTGTTTTCTATAAGTATTTTCTCTCGCTGACTTATTTGTCAGTTCGCCCAATTCGTTGGGTTGTTTTCTTTTCTCTCCCCTTTTAAGTCTCCTTCCTCACTCCCCTGTTTTGGGAGCTGGAGCTTTTCTGTTTTCCTTTTTCCCTCTCCCTCCTACAGAGTCCGCTCTGTTTTATTGGTGTCTCTCCAGAGTCACTTGCCTGAAAACCCTTCTGTCGCGTTTGGTCCTCCAAACTAACTCACTCCCTTACATTAGGTCATCTTACTCGGGCCTCCTTGTAATTCCCAGGGTGAAATCTAAATCTGGCGAAGCTGCGTTCAGCCATTATGCACCCAGTCGCTGGAACACCCTTCCATACTCTGTAAAGCATGCCCCAAACTCTTGCCTGTTTCAAGAGTAGACTAAAAACCTTCTTATTCTCAAAAGCCTTTGACTAGTATGAAGTATGATTGTGGATTGGGTCTCTTCTTTTATTTCTACCTTTATTTTATTTTAATGTATTTTATTATATTTGTTGTTGTTTCATGTGAAGCACATTGAGCTTCCCTGTTAATGAAATGTGCTATATAAATAAAGTGTGACTTGACTTGGCTTGACTAGTGAGGCAACCACAAGAATTTTAATGGTCAACGAGGTACAGCTTCACAGCGTTGTATTACAGCATATGAATGCCACCAATGGAGAGGAGACAAATTTCAAGTGACATCACATACAAAATCAATTTGTTAGGTATAACAAAACAAACAGTAGAGAATGTAAAGAAAAGATGGCATGACGAGAAATCATTCGTAGAAACATATTTTAAATCATGTCTACTTTCCAGAGTGCTATGCATCGGAGGATGCATTCGTTTTAAATATCCACCCCATGCAGCCCATGAGGGAAACTGCTTTGACTGCCGAGGGCGTGCATACAGCCCAACACCCTTCTCCAGCATCCTGCGAGGAAGTGAACAGGTTACTGCTCAAAAAGCAGCAGCAGCAGCAACCATTGCTTTGAAAAACTGTCCCACGTCCCTGATGAGGTGAAGAAAGTAAGCGCGGCCATGCGTGTAGTGAGAGGAAACATCCAAGGGCTGGCCACTGGCATCCAGCAACTGGTCACCGTGTGAGCTACAGGCTACGTATATCAGTGCAGGCAAATTCAAAAGATTCTCACGCAAAGAGGAGAGTCGCAACTAATGCATTAGTTGCTTAATTAGCCTAATTTACACAATCTCCATCCTGTTTTAGTGCGTTCACTCTAGGCATAGGGCGGCAGTGTAGTATAATGGTTAAGGAACTGGACATGTAACCGAAAGGTTGCAGGTTCGATTCCCTGGTAGGACACTGCCGTTGTGCCCTTGGGCAAGGTACTTAACCTGAATTGCTTCAGTATATATCCAGTATATATATGTATGAATAGATAAATGTAATAAGAAGTTGTGTAAGTTGCTCTGGATAAGAGCGTCTGCTAAATGCCTGTAATGTAATGGCATACACAGTAAAATGTCCAGTGTTAATTCAACTCTAAGAGTGTACATATGAGCCTGATCTGGCCAAAGTAGGCTCATATGTACACTGCTAGAGTTGAATCAATACTGTTAGAGTTGAATTAACACTGGACATTTTGCTGTGAATATGCATGAACACATTTAACTACTCATGTATCAAAAGTAAAGTTGCAGCGTAACGTAATCCCCGGAAATGACATCCTAAGCGAGATTTAGGCCCATTGCGACCGTCTATTAAATCCGTTTTAGATATTGTGACGTTGTAGCAACTGCTATTGCATTGGAATACACACACACACACACACACACGCACACACACAATCCTTCAAATCAGCACGCTTTAAATGCTTTCATCCCTCACACCTTCCTTTTGACACAAAAAGAGTTACATATGACTGTTCAACAGAAAACAGAGCGCATAAAATGCAGCTGTGCTACCTTAAGCTCGATTAAATAAAATCTGAAAATAGCATGATTGTTTTTTGTACACGATGTTACAAAAGCACATCACACTCCAGCTGAAAAGTAAAAAGGTTATCCTTCAAAATGCCTCTGCCAGTTTAAAGTAAATGGCTTTTGAAAAAAGTAAGCTCATTACAGCACAAGAAAATTCTCATCTCTAAACTCTACTGTTGTGACACAAACATTAAAATAACTGCGCGACGCTGTTATTTGGGATGCTGCTATTATCAAAGCTGTATTTAAGCACAGCTCAGTGGCATTCATACATTCATGGAGTGTGAAACTTAAATGTATGTTGGATTTAACACATCAACCACTGAAAATTATCTCTTCAGAAAATTGGCAATTTTAACCCATTTGTATATAAAAAGATTAAATCTGAGTACGCACATTTTTTAAGGCACATTTCATCAACATATAGGCCTGGATTTAATCCAGTTTTTTTTTTTACTTTTCTGATGCAAACCCAGGTTTTGGTGATCACAGAACTTGCGTGTTTTAAAATAAATAAATAAATAATCACATTTGAGACAGAAGATTTGCTTCCCTATAGACCTCCATCGACAGTAATTAACTTAGTATTAAAAAAAAAAATGTCCCTGCATTGACGTAAACAATGACAATTACGGCTGGTAAATATATAGGCCTAAATAAGGGAATTTGTAATATCAAAATATTGATCTGTGCAACTGTATTAAGCCTGACTGGCAGCGAGCCTGATAAGGCAGGACAGGGTGCTTTAACATTTAAGATATTGTGATACATGAAAGCTGGTCAGGAAATCTTCCAGCAACTGTGGAATGTTGCCCTCTAAATTGAGATCCTCTCTCACACTTCTCAAAAGATGCATATTGCTGATTGCTGTACCAAGACTGCTTGAAACCCACATATGCACTGTATTATGTATGAAGACAGTGCTGAACAGCCTCGGCTTCCTCTCATATCTGCATTTAGGTCCATTATGGGATTTATTACAATTAAACTATACGACCTTGGGAGAGCAAAGGCTGAAGCAAAAACAAACAAAAACACTGCACTGGGAATGACTCCATGTCAGGAGCTAAGAATATGCCGCAAGGAACAAGCCGATTTAGCAAAATAAAACTGCTCTGCCACAGACTTGTTACTTTCAGGCGGAAAACAAGCTTATATTACACTTGAATTATACTTTGCCTGACATAAGCTGCAGTAAGTAAGTTTATAAATACTGTACAAGTTTGCAGAGGGGCATTCCACCAATGTTGTATGGGGAACGGGCGATGGCATGGGAGGGAAGACCTGAGGGTATCGGCACATGACCAAAAAAGTGGGTATTTGTACTACATGATATATTAGCCTATACATAAATGATCAAGAACATGTAAATTGCACTTAATAAATGTGTCATAAATTAAAATGTACTGAATAAAAAAAATGTACATTTCAAGTGCTTGAGCAGGCAGGCGGTTTTCCGTGATGAACACAAGGGGCTCTATCTTGGCGATCTTAGCGCTTTGTCTAAACGCATGGCGTAAAGTGCATTTAGGGCGTGTCCACTTTTGCTAGTTTAACAGCGTGTTCTTTGAGCGCTAGGCACGGCGCAACGTGCAAATGGACTGCACCTAGTCTCCATTAATTATAGGTGTGTCTTGGGCGTGACATGCAATAAACTAGGGCTGTGACGATACATCGATACAGATGAGTATCGCAATATTCTCTCGCGCAATTTTCGTATCGATTCAGTGACTCCCGTATCGATATTCCCTGTTTGGGTTTTTCAGCGCACAAAAACGTATGTACACCTTTAACAGCGCAGCATGCCTGCGGACAGCGCACACACGGTATAGCCCCAACCCCTGGCTCAGTGGCTGGCAGACACCGGAGGATGTAGCTAGCCAGCGTTGCTGACATTCAATCACCAGCGCATTTAAATCCGTTGTATGGGCTCATTTGGGGTTTGGTAAAAAAACACTCTCAAGAACAGGACCAAACTCATGCCATCTGCAAGATGTGCCATTCGCGAGTCAAGTACTCTGGAAACGCAACGAATCTACGATCGCATTTGAAAAGGCACCACAGCACAGAGGTAACACAGCTTAAAGGGATAGTTCGGAATTTTGGACATAATGTCTCAATTACGACTTACCCATGATGTAGTTGATTGATGGAAACCATTTTCAGCTAATTCCATGCTGTCCCTTCTTTTGGACATACACACGTCGCTAATGCTAGCGCAACTCTAAGGTAACCGGTAGCATCCACTACGAAACGCACTTAAACACTCCACAGTGCACCCAAAGCAAATAAAATACGACGACAGTCTATCTGGGTTATTTTGAGTGTTTATACCATCATTTTTGAAGTCAAACTATCGTTGAATCCTTTACTTTGTGCTGACCTATATTCCCTGTGGAAGTACGGCGGCGGAGCGAACGTGGCCATTGCAACTTGTTGCTCTTCTTTGTTGTTGTAGTCGACCAGTGCCGGCACTACATTTGTAGGTAACATAAAGTATCGCTCCGCCACCGTTGTCAGTGTTTCTGATATTTCAATAACATATATGAAATGTTCAAAATTAAATTAAATGTAAACTTAACTGAAGCCCTCATATTATCCTTATTACTTTGATTAAACTAACATAGATTGTGATGTTTATTGCCATATATTTAATATTGTGATCCACACCGCATTGTAATTCACATTGTATAGTTATACATGTGAATCGTATTGTGATAGATATCGTATCGTGACCCTTGTATCGTGATACGTATCGTATCGTGAGGTACATGGCGATACCCAGCCCAACAATAAACCAATAAAAATGTCATATCCCATTCCCTTTAAAAGCCTGCTTTTCCACCTTGGTGGATTGCTTATATGATGCTGAAACAGACATGCTCGTGCGTGTTTAGTGCGATCAAGGAATAGGCTATATGGATCAATAGTATGATCAATATTATTCGGACAATCCATTATGAGTTATTTTACAAAATATATGTTGTTAAATTTCATTAAAAGCACCTGCAACAGCTGAGAACAAGCTACCAATGGCTTCCGTCTCACCTTAGAAAACGCCAAATTAGCCTGCTTGTTTAACAAATTTCGTTTGAGTATGCAATGAAGCATTGTCAATCATCAATTCCATGAAGGTGTTCTCATGGAGTTCTCGAAGTTCAAGCTTCATCCGAAGTTCATTACCTGCATTCTAATATTGAATAATAACATAAATACCGTTATTTTGCCTTAATGATGACACTAATTGCAATAAAAATATAATTCACGCATATTTTCCCTTGTTTTATAATGTCCTGCTTATGGAAATGTGACCAACCTGTTTTACTGGTAGCGTAATGCTTTAAAAACAATCCAATTTCCCAGGAAAACCGGGATTTACAGCAGGGGATACAGACCTGCTCCTGCATGATGTTAAAGCACACATGCAGAGAATGGCATTGAAATTAAATGTGAATTGATTGTGTAAGATAGGGCCCAAGGTCATCTCCATCAGAGGATATTATGAAATGGAGCATATGTTACCATGGACTCTTATATGCATATGGATGTATAAATGAGATATATTGTACATATGTGTAAATACACAGTATATACCTTCTTAATATATGTGCAGTCATAACAGGAGTACATATATGGTGGGGCACATCTGACCCCTGGCCTGGTACTTGAATAGCCCTACCACACACCATAATATATCAGTGAAGATTCTAATATTTTCTAATCTGAAATTTCCCCTTTTAGCCTCATGCTGATAGCCTACCTAAGTCTAATTTCCCAATGACAGTCACTATATATTTGCGTGCTCTGTTCTATGACAATGTAGTCTAGCAGAGGGAAGTTAAAATATGCAGCACTGCGAATGCAAAAAAGAACTTGAGGTAAACATCCGGTAAACATATTTATTTATAGGCAATGGAAATTAAAAGGGTATTACACAAACTAGATTACCAGGGTTTGACGGACAAGTCAACAAGGGAAATAAACAAAAAACTATTTTTGAAACAGATGGCGCACAACATTTTAGCTTGCAAGCAATTACTGTTACGAAGATGATCTACAGCTGATTGATCTGTGCATTGTGTCTAAGGGATGCCTCATGATTCAGTGGTAATGAAAAGGGGAAGGGAGACAACAGCTCTCGGTTCTCTGAACCGCTTCTCATTAGACGCGCAGGTAGCTTCTGACGATATGGCTGAGAGGCAGAGGTCCTATTCAGTCTGCTATTGGTCGTTGCACTCTCAAGCAAACATCAGAGAGCGATTATAGAACAAAGCAAAGGCACAACATTCACAATCCACTTCTACCCAATCAGCACATGTAAGAGCAGAGGCATAAATGCATCCGAAAGCAGTAACTGCCATTATCTCATCAGAGGCCTTAGGCTGTAGCACCACTCTTCCTTTGCCTCTCATGTTAGCTCTGTGCTACCCGCACCCTAAACAAGGAGCGCAACAGCATATTCAACTGATATACTTTCCAGGAGCCAGTTATTTTTCCTCATACGAGAGTTGGCTTGAGGACAGGCATCACTCTCACTCAACATGCATAGCCCAGAACAGGCCAGGTGCACCATGAGCACCTGGCCCTTTCTAATGGGGGAACTGACGTGGCAGTAGAAGAGCCCAAGCAGACTTAAAGACATACCTACGCCCTAGCCAAACAGCCCGCAACTTCAGAATCCGTGATTGCCGTCATCTCGCAACGTAGCTGAGGTTGAAACCTGCATAATCCTGGCAAAAGGGCTCGCTTGCACTCGCAGCGAGCACCTTTACTGACCGAAGCATTAAAACCTGAGTATTAGGTATACTAAAGGTATAATACCAGAAACTTAAATTCCACCTGAACGAGAAGTTCATTACTGACTTATCCTGTGTTACCAATATTATGTATATTACCCTATACATAAATGATCAAGCACATGCAATTGCACTTAATAAATGTGCAATAAATTCAAATGTACTGAATTAAAAAATGACATTTCAAGTGCTTGAGCAGGCAGGCGGTTTTCCTTGATGAACACAAGGTAATCTCCATCAGAGGATATTCTGAAATGGAGCATATGGGTCACATGTTACCATGCACTCTTGTATAATACCAGAAAACTTCAATTCCACCTGAATGAGAAGTTCATTACTGACTTATCCTGAGTGTTTATTAATTTTAGAACACAGTGCCCTTATGGGTCAAAGAAAAGGGGCAGGAGAGCGGAAACAATGGATAACTCTCAGCAGCCAAAGGTGATTCAGCACTTGAATGCAACCTTTCCTAACGAATAAGTTAAAAACAATGGGCCCATTTCTCTGTTCACACTATTAGCATGGATGTGGGTCGCTTTGTATTACTCTCTGTTGACGTTTCCGAAATTGGTTTCAGGCAACCTGCCATATGACTGGCTACGGAAACAAATGTGTACAGAAATGAAGCATGACTCAATTTGGACCTTTCGCAAGATGGATCTGAATGGGAAACCAAAATGGCTCACTCCATTAAATAAATCTCTAGGTATCAATCTTGGCGAGCTTTGGTTAAATATGAGCGTGACTGTTCCTGCAATTCAATTAAACAAATAATAAAAAAAAGGATGTGTTCCACAAGGCTGATCTCTACTCCCCCCAGTATACTCTGAACTGTGCTTACTTATTGAGCACACAGAGCTATGTGTCCCACACATTTGTGAGGAATGCAGTTCACTGACACTGGACTGCAAACGTGAATGTGAATATCTGCATTATAAGACAGTTTGGTTTGAGGTGTGTGGACAGGAAGATGACGGCCTGTCAGTGCTTAAAATGAGTCTCTGAGGGCTTGTGCTGAGAACTGCTACCGGACTGGCCAAGAACAGGAGATGGACAGGGTAGGAGGCTGCTTCACCAGGGAATTGTGGGGGGGGGCATTATCCTATCCTTTAAAATTCTCGTCACAAACTGTTCCAAATGTCATGTTTCTATCTATCGCTGCTTGTGCCCAAGGATACACAAAAATGGAGACTAACACAGGGTCAAAGTGGATGCGCATGCAGTCTGGCACACAGTGTCTCAAAAGGTGAAGAAAAGTTTACAAGCAGGGTGGGAAATTCAAAAAAAAAAGTTTGGCCCACCAACCAGTGGGTGCTAGATGGCCAAATTTGACCAGCCACCTCAAAATTTTACCACACTTTTCATTATTATTTTTATATTTTATTTTTTTTTTTAAACAAACCTCATGACAGAATTGCTTTCATAATGAGACAAACTTCAGTAATTAGCAATTACAGGGATACTCATAACAGCCATTCCACACTGGCAAGCTACGTGTAAACATCTTGCTTATTGCTGGTCCCATTTTAATGTGCAGTATGTTTTTCCTTTCCTCTGCGGCAAAGTCATCATTTCTGTACTGGTTATGTATTTTCCCCGTTTGACATTCAGCTGTGTACGAGGGAAAAGTAAAGGGCCATGAATTATTATTACATGCCAATAATTGCATACAAAAACAGCCAAAATGATTCTCGGTTCAGTTGTGGTGCTAATCCCTGCTTCAATCTCAAGTTGTCAGAGAACGCTAAATCTCAATAAAGTTGGTTCTTCGGCACTTGGTTTCTCCTCATTAATTATTATTCCATTTGGGACACCATTTACATTTTTTTTTCTATCATTTTCTTATTTGAGTTCATCAATTATTCAAACTATAATTTGAGATATAGAATGAATGTTAACACTTCAAATGGTTTACAAGCTTATGGCCACAAAACAAGTTCCAGAGGATACAAAATTTTTCATGTCCGTTTGAATAATTTATAAGCGACCAACAGACTTGAAAATAGCATAAAACCAAGCAGTATAAACACAGTTTTCACTGGAGGGATTAGAAAAACATTGTTGTTAAGTACCACACCAGAGAGATGAACTGGTGCTGTCAGAGACTAAAGCGAGCTCCTGGTGGACCTCAGCGCTAACCCTCTCAGGTTTAGCTGCGAAAAGCTTGCGGCCAGCCTACTCTTGTCATCGGCGTAGCGCGAGTAGCGTGAAATGTGTCCTGTGTACTGGGCACTAATGAACAGCTTGTCCCAGTTCTGTTCACTAATGAACAGCTCGTCTCTCGTAGGGAATATCTTGAGACTCGGGGGGGGGTTACTGAGGGAAGCTATCCCAGAGGAGTCCTTTCGCGCAAACAGGATATTCCTGGGAGAAAAGCAGACATTTTTTTGTTTAAAGGCAGAGGAGATGCAAATGATCCCGGGGCTGTTTGATCAGTCCAGCCTGATCCTGTTTTCACCGTTGGTCCAGGCTGTGCAGTTGAAGACATACCATGTAATAATGAAAGAATTCTCCCTTGGATAAAAAAAAAAAACACACACAAAAACTAAGCCCTTCAGCAGACTACGCAAACACAAACAGACAGACACACGCGTACATACAAATCGAAAAGGTTTTAACTTTATCAGTTTACTACATATTTTAATGATTGATCCGATGTTTCAATGTTCTACAAACCATAAAAACCAGATCGCTCATTAAAAATCAGTCGCATGATGGATTATTGCCCTGTCAGATTAATTGCTCCATTGCCTTGTGAGAATACATGAATGCATGATAAATTACAGAGGCGGGAGAATGACTTTTCTCCAACTAATCAATAAAGAGCCCACCCCAGCATCATTCAGCCCACCTCCATCAACAACACATAATGCCGTACATGACGTTTCCTTTTCACAAACATACTATGCCTTGAAGACTTTCGGCAGGTGTTCGGCAGGAACGCCGCCAATTAAATCTAATTTCTCTGCAGAGAAATTTTTTCTTAAATCACTCCGTTGCCAAAAACATTAAAAGAGTCCAGTCTTCAAGAACTAATGAGCCACTGCAGTCACTAGAGCTTTGCTTTAAGTGGCCTGAGCCTGATAAATGTGTAATGAAATTTATATAACACTTACCCCCCCCCCCCATAGTGGGATTATTGTGTTCCCCTCTCCCCCCTCCATCCCGGTGACCACGACCCTGCATTGCTGGGTGGCAGGAAAGTGAGCGCTTGTTCAGGGGGGGTCGGGGGCATTGCAGGAAACTGAGGTGTCTGTGACTGGGAGGGCCAAGTGTCGAGTGGTTATGGGAGCATCACTAGATTAATGGGCTTTGGGCGTCGGTGTGGATGAGAAACTCACAAGTGGTCACAAAGCAGATAATCAGGAGCAGTGGGCGCACTTGATGAGTGGAGACGGGGTAATAGCCCAGTAATAGTCCTCTTGGTTGAGTGCAGCGGTCTCAAGTTGCGTATGCCATAGGACATTTTTCAAGCTGAATACAAGATGAAATGTCTTTTTTTTTTAAAGAATAATGAGGTAATATTGCACATTTACATCACCTGGAAGCTTAGTGTCACTGTACACAATGTTTTGGAGTTACTTGAAGTGTACCTCCATGCTTTAGACCACAAACGCCTAAATGCCCCTAGGTAAGCCATTGTAAAGCCAGTGGGTTATCAGAAACTTCTGTAAGTATATAAAATATCCTTCATTGCACACAAAATGGCCTGGGTCGATCAGAACACAACACTAGTACTGAAATAATATAAAAAAAGAAAAACCCTGGAAGGTGAAATCCCTTTAAAGCAGTCTCACAACATTGAGGAACAAATCATCACTCTTGATATTACTATACTGAAAATTCTCTACATAACACAGCAGTTTCCCCACGTTGCCGTTAGTTTTGTAGTTGGGAAAATGTGATATGTGTGCTAATGTTTGAGGTTAAACATTTTTGTGGAAATGTCTTAACAAAAAATCTTGAGATAAGTACTCTTTAATAAAAACTGTTGACAGTCTGCAAGGTTATAAAGCCCAGGCTTACCAGGCATTAAGGCTACAATCCAGTGTATTTCAAGTCTGGACTCCATTATGTCGGTTTCAAAATCCAATATTATACCAAGCGTAGAATAGTATTAGCACAATGCTTTTGCAAACAGTCCCCATTAAAATGAACAGTATTGCACGAATACATTTGTTGTAATAAAGCGGATACTGTCTTTCACATTGCTGTCAAGTGCATGCATATGCTCATGGAATTAGTTTATGATCTTGAATATCCACTGAAAAACCTCACCACCATCAACAACAATAATTTCACAGCCCTAGATTTGTATCAGATATACAGTACGTAGCTACCCAGCCCTGATTGCAGTCCCACTGTGTTTCTGCCTCATACAAACAACTTCAGCCTGTTACACAAAACATCCTGTAATCACGAGACATTCATGGGCACAGCAGAAAGTCTTTCATTATTGTTACAGCTCAATGCGGATATCATGACTTGCATGACACACAGACACACACACTAACAAGTTGGTCACCACTGACTTTTCTTAATTCAAATCTCAAGATGCACGTGCAAAAAAACAAGGCATGCGATTCGCATGCCATGAAGTATCACTGCAAATGAAAGGACATAGCCTAAATAACTTGGTGGTTGGCTATCATAGCCATAATGATAGATGTGGATGGATCGCTTTAAGAGTTTCTTCTCTTAAAGACTTAAAGAAACAACCCTTAAAGTGACCCATCCAGATCTACTGCAAATCTGGCAGCAGAGGGATGGTTTTAAGCTCGTTTGATACCTCAGAAACAATTTTTTTATTTTATTCAAACATAAATCAATGTCATATGATAAAGACAATAAAACGTAAAATAATAGTACAATATCTAATGGTTTATCATAGCCCCAGCTAATAATAGCCCAAAGCAAACTGGCACTCAAAAATGCGATGCAAATGCAATTATCTCCGTTTGTAAAGAGAAATGCATCATGTACTATGTCCTTCCCAAAATTCTCACTTATTCCTGAGCTTGAGTATTTTACTCAACGTGTTGAAGTTAGTCTCCTTGCCTTTGATTGCTTCTCACATAGCGATGAATACAGACATGCTCAAAAATGTGTTTTACACTTCCAATTATATCTTATGTTCCAACGTACACTCAATTAAGCTCTCTGAAATACCATGGCCGGCAGGGCTGCGGAGGGGCCTTCTTTTTTCCCGAGCCCTCCCTCAAGAAAAAACTACAAGAGAGAAAAGTGTGGCAGGGTGAAAATTGTTATACTGTAGCCAAGTCGTCACAAGGGAAACCAACCACCTCCGCCAGAAAGAAAAGAGAAAAAATAAGAGCTGTTACCCTCAATCAGACAGTGCAGCCAAGTGCTGTCCCCTGATCATAAGACTGATGCGACTAACTACCGGTCGCACAAGACTAAATCTACTGATGATACGGATGAAATCTTTCACTTTAATTGCACTGCCGCGTGCCTGTTTATCGCCGTGTGCTCGGAAGGCATTTATGTAATGCTCCGTTGTTCCCAGAAATATCGCTGCCCCTTTCGCTCACCAAAATCAATACAACAAAATATGCGGCGTCAATGGAAGATGCATCTTAGGATTCACTCCTCTGACAGGTTATGCCATTCGGGCATACGGGTCTTGCTCTAACTGCAATGCTTCTGTGGATGTCCGTTTGTCTGCTCGAGAATAATTGAGCTGGACAAAGGGTAAAGAAACAATGTGTAAAACCTAAAGAAAGCACTTGTCCTGCCAAGATCAACATCAGAAATAAAATCTGAATTGATTGCTCTAGCCTTTAATCGGGATCTTTCCGTGATCAATACCAGCAGCTGACTAGGCTCTTCAGAATCTCCTAGGCCTTGATTTCCTTTGTTGTTCATGATAATCATGGGCTCCTTTAGCTACAGTGCAATTGCAAACTGTGAATCGGCAACAGCTTCTGGAGCTGCAGGCAAAGTAAAGAGTAATCCGACTGCCATTTTGTGACTTGGAGCATAATCGGAGTGATATAGGCTGACAAACTTACCCAGCCTCAAACATCTGTCGTGCTCAGTGAGTGACTCAAATATCTTTGGGACAAAGGAAAAAAATATTCTATGCACTGTGATCCATGGTAGCTTTACATTACTCTAGTGCATTTGTTTGCACTAGAGCAATGTATATAGAGTATAGTATACATTACGCCAGTGCATAGACACTATCAGAGTTTGTGTTAGACAGCAATTTCCCGTTTTGGATTTGTAAAAAGTCCAGGAAATTTTAAGCCTTCTTTACATACTCGCCGACAAGTAAATACAGGCCTTCACAATTTTGAATATGCATTTCACTTATTTTGTTACAAAAGCAAAGCAACTTATCATATGTGCCCAAATAACTCTTCTGTATGCGGGGTCGGCTCTGTAAGCACGGAACAACTATTTATATCAGATCAACACCTGCAGGAGAAGGTAATGCAGCTAACGCAGATCTCGAGATGCACACAAAAAAGCAAGGCATGTGATTTGAATGCCATGAGGTATCGCTGCAAATGAAAAGACATAGCCTAAATAAGTTGGTGGTTGGCTATCATAGCCATAATGATAGATGTGGATGGATCGCTTTACGAGTTCCTTCTCTTAAAGACTTCTTTCCCCATAGAGTTCAATAGGAAAAGGAGTCAGGAGAAACCACCCTGAAAGTGATCCTTCCAGATCTACCAGAAGTCTGGCAGCGGAGGGATGGATTTGAAGCTCGTTTGATACCTCAGACCCTTGATGACTTACAGCCATTTAGCCGACCATGTGATCCATACTGTTCCAGTGCAATTTACAGCGTAATCAAGTCATCCTCTTCCCATAGAGATCCATTCAAATGCACAAATGCAGAGAGGTTATAGTACCGCTTGTATGAGTACCTGAAAATAAGATATCAAGAGTTGATGTTGTTGGGTCACAGACAGCAGGAAGTCATGGCATGCAAAGGATATTTATTTAAGTTTATGTTAATTTGTCCAATTACTTTTGTTCACCTAAAATGGTGGGGGGGCTGCACTTCTGCAGGTCTGCATTTTAACCTGATAGTCACTGTTCCATTTCAAATCCAATGTGCTGGAGTACAGAGCCAAAACAAAATAAAATATGTCACATTTTTGGACTGCACTGTAGTTATTCATGTATATGTACTTATTTTTTGCCGACATCAGGTTTACGTGTGTTTGCAAGTCGCTATTTTCCCTGATGGTTTTCTTTTTCACTGGTGGTAAAACAAGGTTTTAAATAATGTATCTGTTTACATTTGATCAGCTCATAGAGCTGGCGGATGGCGGACAGTGTAGCCATGGGGTTATATGGGGGTAGAAATACAAGGGTTTCCTACGGGAGCACATTTTTATATGAGGAATTGCTGGCAGTAGGCGGTATAATACAGCGTGGGAGCACCGTGTATACACACACACACACACACA